>OY987212.1:10714763-11914763 GCA_963920805.1 Primula vulgaris
AGTGTAACAACCTTTCAAGCTTGTTTGCTTGCAACTTGCAACTTGTAAGTTTTTTTTGTTTTTATTTTATAACTTAAAACAGGTTTGTTTGGTTGCAGCTATTAACATTCAGTTTATTTTACTTTTCCCCTTAGAAGTTGCAGTGCATTTGGTTCCATTAGCTTAAATCCGAGTCTTATGTTTTCTAACCTGATAAAAATAAAGAACTGTGAAGGTGAATGAACCAATTTTTCTCAACTTGAAATTAGCAAAGGCATTTGCAAAAACAATTGATGTGTTAGTAACACCGAAAAGTTGTACGGTATTTGTTTGATAAGCTTAAAATTCTGCTCACTCGGTTTCGTGAAAGATTGCAAGTTTTAAGTTGAATGAATCCAACTTATTCCTCGTAAGCTAATTTATTCTATAAAATATGTAGACAAACGTGCCCATATTCACACCTTTTCAACAAATAGATATGACAACATCTAGGTACTAAGAAAAAAGCAAGGATGTATCACATATCAGTCTAATGAGTCTAATCAAATTTTGGTAGGTCAATTTTAGGTAGTTCAATCTAATTCAGAATTTTTATTTAATAAATTGGTGTTCCTGAGTAGAATCAAGATGATGACCTGTTTTTATATTGTGAACTGCTAAAGCTTTCAGTATGACAATTTTTTATCATCCGTATTAATCATCAACACCGTCTGTGTTGTTGCTTTTATCTCAAGTTCCTTAAAACTATGGAACAAGGTTGGTCCAGCATTTTTTTTAATTACAATTATATTTAGGAATTGACATTATTCTTTTTGATTTGATTAGAACACGTTATACCTGTTTTTATGCATTGGTAATTGGTGCTTTACCAAAAACGAATCACGATTGCAATCAACTGTATACACATTTCTTCATTTCTTTATATGCATTTTTGTGTTTTATATTGTATAGCCTGTAACTGGATTCGGAGTTGCTAGAGTCGTAAAATCTTGGCATTCGAATTTTAAAAGTGGTGACTGTGTTTGGGGCCAAACTGGATGGGAAGAATATACTCTCATTACATCGCCTAATACGCTATTCAAGATTCAGAATACAGATGTTCCTCTATCTTATTATACGGGAATCCTAGGTAAACTATGCTTCTAGCTATATGAGTTTCACATCCATGTACTAGTTCGCAGATAGGGAACCAGATTACCCTTGTTGCCAGCCTACTCATCACATACTTCTCAGATTTTCAACATGGTGTTGGCTAACCACATTGGGCAGTTACTCTTTTCCTTTTATTGACAAATTTGCATACATTTAGCTGGTCAACTTTTTTTAGTAATTTGAGTAAAAAAGAAGTTTCAAGGAACCCAATTAAAGCAACATTTATCTTGTTTTAAGCATATGGCCAGACAAGCTAATTGCCAGGCTATATGTTGATTTTCCTGAAATATACATAATTTGGCAGGTATGCCTGGTATGACGGCTTATGCTGGTTTTTACAAAGTTTGCTCTCCGAAAAAAGGAGAGTTTGTTTTCGTATCAGCTGCATCGGGAGCAGTTGGTCAAATCGTTGGACAGTTTGCAAAACTATTAGGTTGTTATGTTGTTGGAAGTGCCGGAACCCAGGAAAAGGTAAGTTTGTAGTGATCTCGATCGATACTAGTTAGTAGGATGGAAACGATTACATATGCATGAATATAAAACGTGACTAGTGTCTTATGTGCTTTAGTCATAAGTTTCAACTGTTGGATTCTTGGTATATTTTGAAATATCCTGAAATATTATTACAACTTACAAGCCGATGGACAAAACTTGCCCAAAAATATATACAAAACATGTTAGGTGCAAACTAAAACAAGTTAGCTCATTCCTGTTAGTCTGATTGTTCAAGGATTGATGTGGCTGACCCTATGTTTTTCTTATTCTACTAAATAGGTTCATTTGTTGAAGAACAAGTTCGGGTTTGATGAAGCATTCAATTATAAAAATGAGCAAGGCTTTGATTTGATCCTCAAGAAGTGAGTACATATTTTTATATGTTTGACACTACGGGCTAGTTTGGTTCTTGTATTTTACACCATAAAAAATATATAGCGTTTTTGTGATCAGTTTGAAATCAAATTTTTCTTGGTTTGTACCTTTCAAGCACTATAAATACTTTTAACTTTTAACCTGAATTAAACCATAAGTCCGATATGTACTTGCGCATTGTTCATGTTGGGGAGACCTAGGCGGAAAGGAGAGTATATACATAAATGATACTCCGTATCCTATTTTCCCTTTCTTGGGAAACTAACTTCAAAGAGTTTACCATCTTGGTAAATACTACTTTATGGTAGTCCCTCTGTTACTAATTAATTATTGTTTACGAAATTACGTGCGTAATTTCGTAATTGACAGTTAATTGGGAACGGAGGGAGTATACTTTACATAATTTCATGCTCTATAGCTATTAACCTATGTACATTTGTTTGTAACAAAATGAAAAAAAAAACTATTTTAGGTACTTTCCTAATGGGATTGATATATACTTTGACAACGTTGGTGGGAAAATGTTGGATGCTGTGCTTCCTAACATGAGGTGCAACGGACGTATTGCCTCTTGCGGAATGATCTCTCAATTAAACCTCGATAAGCATGAAGGAATACACAACTTACATTGTATTATAGTAAAACGAATACGAATGAAAGGGTTTATTGTTCATGATTATTTTCACCTATATCAAGATTTCCTAAACATGATTCTCCCTTTCATAAACGATGGAAAAATCACATATGTAGAAGACGTGGTGGAAGGCTTAGAGAACGCCCCAAACACCCTTATCAGCCTATTTTCTGGTAAAAACATCGGCAAAAAGTTGGTGGTTGTCGCCCGTGAATGATATTATTTTCTTTGTTTTTAATTTCATTTGATTGTGGCGATAAACAGTTAAACACGCAAAATCTTGAAATGCAGCCAAGAATTAATAGTTGCTGTACTTACATGTAAGGTACTTTAATTTATGCAAACATGCCTTGATGATACATAGCTCGTTTATTAGCTCGTAAGGATTTTAGTCTCATACTACATGAACATGAGAATATTAATAATGGAATTATGGAATGAATTGGACGTCCAGTTTTATGTCTAAGCATCTATGCACATCAAAGATGATCAATAATAGTAAACCCGATATGACCCATGTTGAATCATCGAGCCGTTGAGTATCGGAAGGTGTATATATACAATGCGAAAAAACAAGCTCAGTATATAATTAAACATTCAAGCATAGTCTTGAAAAGTGACTTTCTTCCCCTTTTTATAAAGTCTCAAACTAACTTAAATGTTCACTTAAGATTAAATTCAACTCTATAGTACTCGGAACTTTCAAACTTATTTAACAGTCTAATTAAGTCAAATGCGCATTATCAATATAATCTCTCACCTTTATCTCTTAACCATCCCACCAACACCGCGCCTCTTGGTGAATGCCGCCACGACCACTATCATCCCTTTCGATATGAATCCAACTAAGATACATGCAAAATTTGACAATTTATATTCAAACATGGAAATAGCTTGGAACGTTGATTCTATTATTACTCTATTTAGAATTCTAAGTAAGTCTAAATTTAGGGGTGTACATGGTTCAGTTCGGTTTTTGAGTAAAATGCAAACCAAACCGATAAAAAACAAATAACAGCACACAATATTCAAAATTACACTAATTTCGTAAATTTTTCACTTATTTTTCATTTGCAACTTTAAACCAAAAGTCGAATAGCAAGTAAATTTACAAATGATTTAACAAAATATATTATTAATAACTGCAAATAACAAATAAAACACCATAGATCAACTTATTGATGTATATTATTTTATATATGAATAAAAATAATCGGTTTGATTCGATTTGAAAACCGCTAAAACCGCAAATTAAACCGATTAAATCGGTTTATCAAATTTCAAATCAATTCAAATCAAACTAATTCCTGTCCCTTCTTTTATATATTTTTTTTATTTGTTGTATTTATTTGGTTACTTATAATAAATAAACTACAAAACCAAATTATATTTAAGTTTAGCCCAGAATTATAACAGAGCGGCTCTTCTTCTCCGGTCTCTCTCTCTCTCTCTCTCTCTCTCTCTATATATATATATATATATATATATATATATTTATATCTCTATAAACGCATGAAACCATCTTGCATAATTACACACACAATCTATATCTGTACATAATATAGTGTAAATCATATACTAAAAACGAGTGTATTAGTAATATAAAGATGGGGGTGATTAAAGATGGTAAAATAAGTGGGAAATTACCAGATGCAACTGGGTTTGCAGTACACTATCCCGGTTATCCTTCGTCTACTTCTCGGGCTATTACTACTCTTGGTGGTACTCAATCCATTCTCAAGGTTTATTATTATTATTATTATTGTTAGTTTTGGGAAATATTAACCACTTGCATATAGTTAAGCTTAGTGTTGTTTATGTTAGTGCATTTAGTTTGCTTGGTTTAAAAAAGCTAAAATTTTTAATACTCAATCCATTCTCAAAGTTATTATATATATATATTTTTGTTATTGTTTTTAGTTTTGTGAAATATTAACCACTTGCATATAGTTAAGCTTAGTGTTATTCTGTTACTGCATTTAGTTTGCTTAGTTTAAAAAAGATAGAAGTTTTAATACTCATTCCATTCTCAAGGTCTTTTCTTTATTTCTATTTTTTGTTTTTAGTTTTGGGAAATATAGTTAAGCTTAGTGTTATCATGTTACTGCATTTAGTTTGCTTGGTTTAAAAAGAAAGAAGTTTTAATGTGATTGGACTCTTCAGACTAAAACTGTATTAATGCCTCTTGGTGGACTCAAACCAATCTCAAGGTTATTATATTTTTTTTTATTGTTTTTAGTTTTGAGAAATATTACATACTTGCATATAGTTATGCTTAGTGTTATTATGTTAGTGCATTTAGTTTGCTTGGTTTAGAAAGCTTGAAATTTTAATATGATTGAACTCTTCAGACTAAAACTGTATAAATGCCCCTCGGTGGACTCAACCCAATCTCATGTTTTGGGGATAAAAGTTACTCAGTTGCATGTTATTTGCATATATATATATATACTAGTAATCGTGCCCCACGCGTTGCGTGTGCGGCGCGTAATGCAATAAAAATATAGAAAATATGTATAATTATGATATAAATACGTGGATAAAAAAAACATATTTTAAGATTTAAAAGAATGTTTGGTTGTTAAAGAGGGATAAATAGTTTTATTAATTTTTATATTTTTATGGGAGTATGGTATTATTGTAATTAATATAAAGATGTAGGGGTATTTTTGGAAAAAAAATGGCTAAATTGGGCAGGCTCATTTGACTTGGCTTGACTTATTATAATAGAATGATATACTTGCTGTTCAAACCGGAAAAGAATGAAAGTTAAGCATCGATGCATAACAGATATTAGAAAGGTATTGCGTAGTTATATAAACTCTTTTAAAAAATTGAATACAGGGTATTTTTTATTTTTTTTATATTCATGGAGATTTATAAAGTTACAAATAGATAATATGGATGTAACAATGCGTCGTAGGATTTAGTAATTAGTCCTAATCAACATGTTTGCAACTGAACGTTTGTATTCACATTGTTATAAAGTATTTATTTTTCTGTCAACCACCATTGTCACGTGTCGTATTTTATATTTTTACACCAACGAGCTTGAATGTGTTCATGTGTTTTAATTCCACAAGCACGGTAATCCAAGCCAGGTGGTGGGAAATAACGTTAATCTGGAAGGTGGTTAGTAAATACACCGGAACTCGATCTAGTTAAGCTTTTATAGGTATGATTAAGGCCAGTCTGGGACACAACTCTGAGAGTTTAACCTCAATCCCTATTTGTTTGTTATACAAAGCACTACATATCTCTCAAATTTCTGATATATCTTGGTTACTTAAGTAATCTTATTTAGTTATCTTTAAAATTTAGATTCCTCTTCTTTGGGATGGTAATAGATGCTTGGTATTAACAGGCACGTAGCGGGGAATCAAACAAGTTGGAACTTCATTTTCGGCCCGAGGATCCTTACTCACACCCTGTTGTTGGGGACCGTAAGCCGTGCACTAATTTTCTTTTAAAGATATCGAGAACAAAAACTAGAAATGGCCAGGAACCAGATAACACTGATGGAATTTCAACATGCTTATCAGAAGAAAAAGAATGTCAAATAAAGTCAAATACTGATGAAACAGAAGCTATATCACAGCTCCCTGGAGACGAATCTCTTTGTGCTGATATAATCACACAAGTGTCAGATGCTTATCATTTTAATGGTTAACGTGAATTTCGGAATTAGTTTGATGTTGTGCTTGATTTTGATTATGCCATGTTTGATTGCAGTTTTTGAGCTCAATTTTTTTGCTTAAAAGCTAGACTGTATTTGGCCAATGGAGAATTGCGTTATTGGTTTGAAATATCTAGAATTTTAAGTTGATCAACCCTGTTTTTTCTCAACCCAAAAACGCCAGCTTATTTTCTTCAAAGCTGCAGCTAAACTACTCATACATGTTGATATTCTTCCACCGTGGCTTTATGCGGTTTACCAGCTTAACAACTGAGGGGTTTTTTCAGTTTTTTGAGCTGAGAAAGATTCAATGAGGCTTAAAGCTTGATCAACCCAGGTTTTTTCTCAAACCTAAAAGTCCAACTTATTGCTTAAAATCTGCAGCCAGACAAATCCTAAATATGCTGTTATTGTCACTCCTTACACTCTTTTTCTTTTTTGATTTCATGTTGCTGTGGTTTATTAATGTAGGAATGGTGGATTACCAACACGTTCTCCCAATACACGCCGATGTAGCACGACGAAAAAAGAGAACTTGGGAAGATATGGAATCAGAATTTGGTTGACCTCTCGTCTTCATACTCTAAAAGAAATGATGGTGCTTTTACTTATTAGTCTTAAGTCATTTACTTTTTATGCTGCATGACAGATAAGGAAGATTTATTGATGCTAGTGCCTCCACGTTTCTCCATGAAGAATGTTCCAGATAAAGTAGTGTAAGACTCGCAGTCGTTAACTTAATATTGTTTTGTCTGTTGTATATATAATATCCAGACACTGAAACCGTGAATGATATCTTTATTGATTGATTTTTTTAAATACAAATGCCTGTTGGCTCAGAAGATGTTTCAGACTGTTCCTTGTAGATAATGGTAGAATTGGTTTGTATGAAAAGGATGTATCAAAGAATGGCCAGATTAATGGCGCTATCATTTTGTGTGATCAGCGCTTTCTGCACATTAGTACAAGTTTTCGTTCATTAAAAGATTTCTGGGACCAATTTCTACCTGGTCTTCAACTTATTATAATACATGAGTATTCCTTTCAGGTTAAAACCTTGTGGAACTTTGGGCTCAAAGAAAAAAAGCGAGGGAGTTGTACAACAACGTGTGGAGGTATACTACTTATATTTAATTCAAGCTTCCATGACTCTATTGAATGTTACTTCTGTTATTATTAGCACAAAAAAAATACCAAAGAGAGCACCTACTTGGTATGACCGTTTTTCAGAACTTGGTTTCCAATAGGAAAAAAGAGTTATATTTGATGATGAATGGTTTAAGAATGTGTGCACTTGCTTTCCTTCGACATCCCTTGTATCTATTTACATCGTCGACTTCGGGTTTTAATGTTTCGCAATAAATAATTGTATGCTCATGAGAAAATAAATCAAGAGATGCAAGCATGCAAGAGTTTCCATCAACTTTTCCCTTTGAAAATTACTTTTATAACGATTCTGACAAAATGCACCAGTTATTGTATTGTTACAGCCACTTTCTATTTCAAAGTGAATTGTTGTCTTTCTACCAACTTGGTTGATATTAATTCAGAGCGTCCAACAACAAACCTTTTCTCTCCATCTTTTTTTCAATTTTGTGTTCAGATTTTTACAATTAATTGATTCCTTCTTTTTGCTTCCTGGTGCAGGAGAAGAGAGAGCCTTGCCGTGCAATTGACTTCTATATTGAAAATATCCTTGTGGTTTCGTTTATAAAATTTATATATGATATCTTGACACTTATGCACTTTGGATATTTATGTTGCTTTCGAGTTCGCCATGCAGTAACTGGTTTATTTTGAACATGTCTAGACTTCAGTAGTTTATGCCAATGTCATTTAAAGGACAAAGCCTGTAACCTGTAGTTTGGAGTTGCGCAGAAACTGCGTCTGTTTCTTTAATTAACTCAGTGTACCCTGGCAGTAGTCATGCTAAGAAAAATGTAGAGTTGGTTGGTGTCCTGATTTGTGTACACACTAGACACTTATTGGGTGAAAATAATGGAAATCCAAAGATATAAGCTGGTCTTCTTTTCTCTAGTGTTGTTTTACCTTAAACTATACATACATGTTCCTAACAAAGTTGATTGGGAGAAAGACACACCAAAAGGCTCGGAACAGTATATACTCCAAACTGCTGTTGGCAAGTTATTTGATGAGCGCCCTATTTGGTCAAAAAACTCAGTAGCTGAGCTATTGATTGACCAAGGTCTAGAATGTAGCGATTTTATGCTCAGAAAGTGAGTTTTTACCCCAAACTGGCAGGTTAATTACGGTTCTGTACCCGTAACATATCATCAGATTTTAATTTTGTGGAACAGCCAACAAAAACTGTTTTTTTTTTACGTCAACTTAACAAAATTTGCTCGATTTTACAGACTACGTGCTCGATTGGGGGCAAATTTTGTAAAAAAAACATAGATTGGGGGACCAAAATAGAAAAAACGTGGGATATCATACAATGTATAAAGAAGAAGATATAACATTTCAAAAAGTGTTTTGCTTTTGTATATATCCCAGTGTATAATTTGTTTTCTGATTGGAACACTTAAGTTTACTGAAATCGTCGAGAAATAACAGAAGTCTGCTTGTTGCTATTCTTAGTAAGGTGGTGTACAAAGTTGAAAACCAATGATATGTTAGTGTATGAAACTGTAAGTAACTTATTAAAATTGTACTGGTATGTCCCTATGCATCTTACGGATACTGAGATCCATGTGTTGTTTAAAACTTTCAGGCTTCTATATATAGCAGCTTATTACTTTTCAAATGGACCATTTCTCAGGCTGTATATAAGAAAGGGTTACGACCCTCGAAAAGATCCTGAATCTCGGATGTAAGTGCTTTTCCTTTTGTTCTTCTCTGATTTACTTTTAGCTTCCAAGTTATCCTCTATAAGCCTTATTTGGTTGCAGCTTGTAAGCTGATTTGTTTCCCTATTTTCCTTAAAAGCTATACTGCATTTGGTTGACCAGCTTGAAAGCTGGCTTTTCTGGATGATTGGCTTGTAAAAGCTAAAAGCTTGAAAACTTAAGCTGAATGAACCTAGTGTTTTCCTGAACCTAAAAAACTCAAGCTTTTTTCCTTCAAAGCTGCATGCAAACTAAACCTATATGTTATTGATTGCCGTTAATATAAGTCCAGTAGAATTCTAAAGATAAACCTTTTTTGTTGTTCTTTATTTGTTGGAATTGTCCCACATCACTTGAGCATTATCAAAGCCAAGTCTTAATATATGCCCCTCTCCTTCCTTACTAATAGGCCTTTTAGTGGGGAATGGACGGGCTTCTACATGGTATCAGAGAGGGCCATCGAAAGGCTAGCCAAGTTATAAGTATGATGGGCCACCTCCACCCGATTTGTTGATTGCACTC
The DNA here is from genome assembly GCA_963920805.1 of Primula vulgaris. Lineage (NCBI taxonomy): Eukaryota > Viridiplantae > Streptophyta > Magnoliopsida > Ericales > Primulaceae > Primula > Primula vulgaris. Next base: position 10,724,446 of record OY987212.1, read on the forward strand.
GTTGGGCTTCTCGGAAATTGACCAACCCACGAGTGAGGGAGGGTGTTGAAATTGTCCCACATCACTTGAGCATTATCAAAGCCAAGTCTTAATATATGCCCCTCTCCTTCCTTACTAATAGGCCTTTTAGTGGGGGAATGGACGGGCTTCTACATTATTTTTATGTTATCTTGATTGTCCATATAATGATATATTTGTTGATTGCACTCGTTGGGCTTCTCGGAAATTGACCAACCCACGAGTGAGGGAGGGTGTTGGAATTGTCCCACATCACTTGAGCATTATCAAAGCCAAGTCTTAATATATGCCCCTCTCCTTCCTTACTAATAGGCCTTTTAGTGGGGGAATGGACGGACTTCTACATTATTTTTATGTTATCTTGATTGTCCATATAATGATATACTATTTAATTCAGACCCCATTATGTATAAAATTCTAATATTGTAATGATGCTTAAATTCTGAGATTTTGATGTGTTAGATATCAGAGAACCGATTTTCGAGTCCCTGAATCTTTACGGAGCTATTGTGATGCTAATGCTGGGCCTGGGTAAGTTATAAATGAACCGATTGGTTGTTACTTGCTGGATATGTGTACTCTTGTGTAATTTTCTATCGGTTGTGCTGCACCCTATTTTTTGTCTTAACAACAAGTAACAAGATAATCTCATCCTCCTAAATCCTAATACCACATCCATTTACATCATAACTATTCAACTTTTGCAAAACGGTTCTGTCGCTGTTTCCAGTGTACGTCCCAGTAATGTTTGCACTTTCTTTTGTTTTATCTAGGTTACAGCACAGATGGAGAGATATTTGCTCATTCCGAGTGTTCCCTTACAAGTGTCAAACTTTGCTGCAACTATTTGAACTTTCGGATGATTATATTCAAAAAGAAATTCGGAAGCCTCCGGAGCTGGAAACGTGTTCTGTATGTTTTCATTAAATTACTCTACCTATCCTTTAAACTTTTTGACTTGTAAAGTACAATAACCTGCAAATGAAATGACACATTTGGTTACCGAGATCTTCTATTGTATTTAATTTCAATTTTTTTTTAAATTTATAAACTGTTCGGGTTGAATCTTCATTTTTTTTCGTCTAGATAATGAATGTTAGTTGACTGGTTTGAGAAACTTAAGGAAAAAAAGAGAGGATAGACAGCTTATTATAGAGTTACAAATGGTAATTGGGATTTTTTGCCGATATACGACTATTTCTTGTTAGGCTTCACCAGGTAAGGTGAATGTATAAGACAAACGTCCACTGTCTTTATTTTTGGTTTTTGTGTTAGCTTTTTGACCTTCAGGTTTGCCATTTCATGCTAAGTGTTTCAAAAGAACTGACTGTAAATTATATTACTATTTGGAGAATTGTTACAACAAAGTGGTACTTAGTAAGAAGTGAAGAGAGTGGAGCGGAGGGAATATATATTAGTAAACATAAACACAAAAACAAATTAAAGTTGTTATCTCTACCATTTTTTCTAATTTTCTTCTCCGGCAAGAAAAGTTTCCAAATTCCTAACAATTGGTTTTGCAGTTATTGACAGGATGGTTTTCGGCAAACACCCTTAATAGGTTAAGATTATGTGTTGCTGTAAGATTTATCAAAGTATACCCTCAAACTGGTGCAGAATCTATACTAAAAGCTAAATCCGAACTCTTTGAAAAGGCGAAAAGAATGCTTCTTTTTCCCAAGGATCCGAAACCTGGAGAACAACAAGAAGTAAGCAGAGGTCAAAAGACGCTACAACAGAATGAAGGTCTACACTTTACTCCGAGGGTCACAGTTGATTTTACAAACATACTATATCTGTTCCTAGTCCTCCTTATCAGTCAGTTTTGCAATTAGCTTCATAGTTTTTGTTTCTTAAAAAGGAAACATTATAGTTTTATCAACTATGTTTGTTGGGTTAATCATATGAGTTGTTCTTATAGTTCACTTCCGCCTTAGATTTCCTTCCGTAAGCTGTGAAAGTTTTGTCAACTTGATTGCAAGACTCGATGATTTCAGATGTTAAAACAGTGCAACTATAGTACAGTTTTTGCTTGGAAACCTAAGATCTCAGATCAATTGGCTTATCTTGGGAGTTCAAAAAGACTAGAGAGAATTTTAAACAGATAGTCTTTTGTGATAAAATGAGAACCAAGATGAAATTGCAGATGCCGTCACTTGTCAGTGTGGTTATCCATCCTTTAGTTTTAAGTCATCACTGATGCATTTTTCCAAGTACCTCTGGTTTTGTTGAATTGATTTTTTGTTTTTGAACGGTTAAAAAATCGTTTGCTGAGTTTTGGTTTATCTAATCGTAAAAGCAACTCTATTTAACCCTCTATGGTTGCTAAAACTACTCAAGATGCATTCCAGAGTATGTCCTAGATATCTTTAAATAACCATTAGTTGAATCGTTACATTGCAGAAGAGATAGACAACGAAGATCAAGAAGAATTGAACATAGATGATGAAGATGAAGAAGAGGAAGAGGAAGAGGAAGAGGAAATTGATGGGGACGATGTCGAAGAAGAATTTGACCCATATGATGATAGCAATATCTCTCGACAACCTTCTTTGTGTATCCTTGAAAACCGCATTTTCCTTTATATCAAATGCTACTTTCATCACTTTTGTCCTTCTATTTTTCACATTAAGCAGTCTCTCATTCAAGCCATGCTTTTTTAGATTTTGAATAGGAAGGAATACTCTTCCATATATTAGACCGCTCTAACAATAATTGACCAGTGTGGTCTTACACATACTCTTTGATACCAAAGAAATTCCTATGTTTTGCAAATCCAACCTATGATGAAAAAAACTTGAGATCTATGCTATAGAAGACATGCATACAATTAAACTGTTACTTACATTTTAATATTGTAACGATAAGACCTGTGAGAACTTCCTTAATGGTTGTGCCTAGATGATGATGAGGAAAACATCTCGAGAAGCTATTTGCAAGATCTTTTTGGTAGTTTCCCGTCAAGTGGATTGCAAGGTGCTGACAACAGCGAAGGGGAGTATGAGATATACGGACATAATGACGATGATGATGACAACGCCTCTGATGATGACTTTTCCTGACGTTATCCGTCCCCAGAATTGTATTCTTTTAGAGTTTTGCCTAGGTAATTATTTTTTTTTACTTGCAGGTAGTGTTTATTTTTTTTAATATTGATTTATAAGGTTAAATTGTGACAAACCCTGCATATATCCTATTTTCGGGAAAAAAAGAGAGACAAGTTTGTGCTCGATGCAATCTCGATTTTATGGATTCTCCATAAAGAGGATGAAACCTTTCAGGGTATTTATATAAGGTTCCTCATTTCTTATTCTTAAACAAGTCCCGATGAGGGCTAATCTATGATTTATCTTTTTCATCTTTTGTTTGCTTTTCGTTTGTTTCGAGAAATTTATCGATCAATTTCGGTTGTTTCTTTATCTTGATATTTTTCGGTTTTCGCATGCTAGGTTGATATTAAATATATGGTTAGTAGTTACATAAGATTATGAGTACAGTCAGAACAAGATATGAGTGTGCTTGTACATGATTACGTTGAACTATGCAATGTTGTGCTTCTTCCGTCGAATATCCATGATCTTTAAGAGCTCTGAGTCAGTTTGTGGATGGGTTTATATAAATGGTTCAGTCTAATTTTTGTTTGCCTTGGATGCGTCTCTCATCGAATTACTCGGTAATACTGCAAAAAATTAACTATTCAGATAAAAATAAAATTGGACTTGTGGATTTTCTAGCAAATGTTGGACCATCTTTTATTGCGTCGCTACAGCTAGAAAACCCGCAGCTTTAACTTGCTTATTTATTCGGTTCATTTCTTATATACAGAGAGCTAGCTGGTTAGAGAAGACTGGAGATGTTTCTTGTGCAGAAATGTATGTGGTGGTAGACAGCAGCCAGCTTCGACATGATCTTTTTTTGTTTAGTCGTACCGATTATTATTTGTACATTATACCCAGTAATGCGTGACACACTGTTAAAAAAAGATAGGGTAAAATGCAAATAACTTTGAAGTCTTATGTTTTTTTTTTGCAAATTGCCCCATGCACTCCCGATACTTTCCATTAACCCTACTATTCAATCCCATATATAGTTTTAAAATCTCAACTTTGTGTTGGATGATTTGTTTTGGACAATTCTTTTCCATGATATACATGTTGGCGGTAACTATGGATGTTATTTTGTAAAAATGTAGATTTCTGTGTGATGTCTTTTATTTGTGAAAAACTATTTAAAAGGCTCTTTATGTAAACCTTTATGGGGTATCATGCTCGGTCATACACATTTTTATATTCCAGTAATGTATAAACTGAATGAGCTATGATTTAAAGATAAAATAAAATTGGGATTTTTATATTCCGATGATAGTCCAAGCAGGGATGGTATAAAATAAAATTGGGATTATTATACTTCAAAACATTTGGTTGATTCCCGTTTAATACCGCAAACTATGACTTGCACATGCTAATTTTTAATGTATGGAATAGTACAAAAACAACAACGTTTCAATAGTTCACGGTATTCAAAATAAAAATTCATATTTTGTGGACTAAACGTAAATAGTACTTACATACTACTTCGGTTTCAAAATATTGGTATTATATGTATTACGTGACTGGCATATAGCTCGTTTCTTACGTTGGTGAAATCGAATTTTTAAAAATTAATCATATAGTTTAACCTTTGAACTATGTAAACACGAGATATTTACCGATTAAATTTACATCTAAATACATATAGCACCAATATTTTGATACGAAAGAACTACTTTGAAAGTACAGGAGAACCAAATAAAAATTGACCAAATTCTTGAGTTACAGTCATAATTTTAAAATAAAATAGTGGGGATATCATTCTATCATAATAAGTAACCAAGTCAAATGAGTATGTCCAATTTAGCCATTTTTTTTTCAAAAATATTTGTTACACCTTTATATTAATTACAATAATATCATACTGTCATACAAATATAAAAAACTAAAAACTAATAAAATTATTTATCCCTCCTTAACAACCAAACATTATTTTAAATTTTAAACTATATTTTTTTTTATATTATACACATTTTATATCATAACTATACTTATTTTATTTATTTTTTATTGTATTACGCATCCGCACCACATATATTAAATATAAATATAAGAGTGAAGGGGAAGCGGAGATCCGGTTTGGTTTGGTTTGGTTGCAAACCCCTCTCTCTCTCTCTCCTCAAACCCTAGATCAATCAATTAATCCCCCAATCGATCTAATTAAAAAAACAATAAAAACATTAAACAAATACAAAAAAAATAAAAAAAAATGATGGAGCCGAGCTCACCAGCGTCGTTGTCGTCAGATCGATCTCAGGCACCGAGCCGACTGAACGCTCAGGCGCCGGCCTTCGTACCACGCGCCACCGTAGTTTACCCTCCTCCACCACCCGTCTTTCGCTCTCCTCCTCCTTCTCCTAATTATTATATCCATCATCATTATAATTACAACACTAATAACAATAATAATAATAATAATAATAGTAGTAATCATAACAGTGTGTACCGTCCACGTGGAGGGGGATGTGATGAGGTTGAGGGAGGAGATGACGTGGCGGTGGTGGTGATGAGGAACGGTGTTACCGAGGACTCTGCTCACAAGATTATCAATCAGGCAAGCCGCTATTCCCCGTTTCCAGATTCTATTTTTTATTATTATTTTTATTTATTATTATTACTGTTGTTGTTGCTAGTGCTAATTTTGCACTTCATAGCTTTACTTCATTACTCAGATTTAGTTAGCGCTTGTTTGGGCGCAGTTTTAAGCAAATAAACTGAGGAGTTTTCCAGTTTGTTTTTATTGTCTAAATAGTTTTGTAAATAAATAATTAGGGACTAAGTAATTTAGCTTGCTTCATTACTCAGATACGATCCGCTGTTTTTTTTAACTATGGTTAGAGCTTGTTTGGGTGCAGTTTTAAGCAAATAAGCTGAGGAGTTTTCCAGTTTGTTTTTATTGTCTAAATAGTTTTTTTTTCTGTAAAATTACGGACTAAGTAATTTAGCAGTTCATGGGTTTACTTCAGTATTCAGGTATGATTCGCTGTTTATTTTTTATTTTACTATAGTTAGAGCTTGTTTTGGGCGCAGAATTAAGCTGGATATTCTGAGGTTGAGGAGTTTTCTAGTTTATTTTTATCGCTGGGACAGTTTTTTTGTTAAAATATGGGTTAAGTAAATTTGCTCACTTCATATGATCTGCTATTTTTTTGTTACTATGATTAGAGCTTGTTTGGGTGAAGTTGTAAGCTGATAAACTGGATATTTTTAGATTGAGGATTTTTCCGGTTTATTTTTAGCTGGGACAGTTTTTTTTTGTAAAAATATGAACCAGGTTATTTTTTATTGCTATAGTTAGAGCTTGTTTGGGTGTAGTTTTAAGCAGATAAGTTGGATATTTTGAAGTTGGGACAGTTTTTTTTGTAAAAATATGGACCAAGTACTTTTGCAGTTCATGGGTTTACCTCGATTATCTGAATATGATTTGCTGTATTTTCTTTACTATAGTTGGAGCTTGTTTGGGTGCAGTTTTAAGCAGATAAACTGGATATTTTAAGGTTGAGGATTTTTTAGTTTATTTTATTGTTGGGGCAGTCTTTTGTAAAAATATTTAAAATATGGACTAAGTAATTTAGCAGTACATGGGTTTATTTCTTGTCTGGAGCTTAATTTGTTGCTGTTTTGCTACCCGATTTGCGGTTTTTAATATTTTCCTTTATTATTGTTGTTGGGATTTGTTTATTGGAAATATGGACTGGTAATTTAGCAGTTCATGGGTTTATTTCTTTTCTGGAACTTAATTTATTTATGTTTTAATTGTTGGGACAGTTTTGTAGTAATATGACTAGTGATCTATCAGTTCATGGACTCCTCATTAGGAATTAAATATATTTATATGTTGTTGTTGTGACAGTTTTATGTAAAATATAGAATACATGACTAGTACTTTAGCAGTTCACGGGTATGCTTTGCTGTTTTTTTCTAAAAGATATTTAGAGCTTGTTTATCTGTAAATTTTAAGCAGACAAGCTAAATAACTTGAGGTTGAGAATCATTACTATTAATCAGAATCAAGCCAGCCAGCCCCCCCCCCCCCCCCCCTCCCTCCTCTCTCTCTCTCTCTATTTTTGAATTTAGTAATTTTTGTAAAAGTGTGGACTAGTAATTTAGCAATTCATGGGTGTTTTACTTCTATGATTTGGATATGATTGGCTGCATTTTGAAACACATTTAGAGCTTGTTTGGCTGATGTTTTAAGAAATTAAGTATGAAACCCTAGAAAATTACTCCCTCCGTTCCCAATTAATTGTCCACTACAAAAGTACGTGCAATTTTTTGACCGGCCAATAACTTGTATCAAAATTGTCGGAATGAAAAATTTCAAAAGTTAATCATATAGTTCAAACATTAAATTATATGATTTAGGTTTGAAATTTTTCATTTCGACAATTTTGATACATGGTATAAGCCGGTCAAAATTGCACGTAATTTCATAGAGGACAATTAATTGGGAACGGAGGGAGTATTAATCAGGCAAAGGTACCAGTCCCAATTTCGGGATTTAATATTTTTTGTTTTTACTGTTGGGATTTTTTTAATGAAAATATGGTCTTAACTACTTCAGTAGTTCATTGGTTTTACCTCTATTCCTTGGATATGATTGTTTTTTTTAATGATATTGAAGGCTTGTCTGTCTGCAATTTAATTTTAAGCTAAGAAGTTGGATATTTGAGGTTTAGAAAGATACCCAAGATAATTTTTGACCAGGGAATACCTGTTCCCAATTTACGGAATTTAGTTCATAATATATATGTATTGTTGGGACTTGGGACTGCTTTAGGAAAATATGGACTAGTACTTTAGCAGTTCCTGGGTTTTACTACTATTGTTTGGATATGATTGGTTGTATTTATTCTTTTACCATAGTTAAAGTTTGTCTGGCTGCAGTTTTAAGCTAGGTGTTTTTTGAGGTTGTAAATGAAATTCTAGACAATTATAATCACGCACACCTTTTAGACTTTCATTTATTTCATTTTTTCTGAGCAGATTTATATTCTTATGGAATAGTACTTAAGTGGTTTTATATGAGGTTTAGTAAACATCAGTTTAATCAATTATGTAATTCCGGTTTTGATTCTTTTGATTTATTTCTTCTACTTGCGCTTTTTTATTTATAAAAAGAATATGTAAGCTCATTAATGGAAATTTGTGACGAAATTAAATAAATACGCCTATGAATCGAATAAATATGCAAATTGGGAGACCAAATTTATTTGGTGGGTCATGGTCCTTCTCCTCCGTTGCTGATCATAGTTGGTCGTGCTTTAAATGGGGTCAGAAAATTTTGACCATGTAAGCTCTCAATTGCACTTTAAATAGTATGTAGAACTTTTTTAACAACATTGTCTTTAGTTTGCTTGTTCCAACCTTTTCTAAATCTCAAACAAGTCAGCTAATATGCTTTAAAGCTGGAACCCAGCAAGCTCTTAGCATGGTAACAAGTAATGATATCGTATCTAAGCAGGTGTAGCAAGTTGATGTACTATTATTATCCTTATAAACCCAACATACTTGTTGTGATTCTGATATTCTCTTTACTTGTAATTACTTGGATGTTCTGATAGAACGCTTTGCTACATAGGTGTTCACTTGTATCGGATATTTAATGTTAAATCCGCGTCAAGCATATGATTTGACATTGATATTTCCAAGCTCATGAGATGCGCTTGCTGTTTATTAGTTTGCATAATCCATAGATATAGGACATTTGCTCTTTTGCCTTATTTTGCTTTCATTGGCAGGGGGGGACACAACCTAAAAATTGTATAGGTGGGGTATTGCAGCTGAAATCCTGCTTCTTATTGGGTTTACAAAGAAATACATTTTAAAAGTGTTTGATACGGTAAAGTGGATGCAATATCTACTTTAGTGGTAGTGTTTCCTTGTATTATGGTCTTTCCATTTCTCTTCATAAGCGTGTCTCCTTTTATTGTTTGTAAAAGGCATGAATTTAATAGGCATGAGACTTTTGAACAAATCTTGAGAAGTTTGTTGAAATTACTATGTTTACCATTAGCTGCTATACCATTTTCTTTGAGAGAGTGATCCTGGGCGTAGTGGTAAAGTTGCTTGCGTAATGGTAAAGTTGCTGGCAAGAAACTTTACCATTACGTCAAGGATCATGGGTTTGAGTCGTGGGTTTTGGTCGTGGAAGCAGCCTCTTGCACACAAAATAATGCAAGGAAAGCTGTCTACAATTGGCCCATAGTGGGACCTTTTCAGGGACCTGCTTGTAGCTGAAGTTTTGTGCACGGGGTTCAGAAAGGGGGAAGGAAAAGAAAAGGATATCATATTTCTTTGAATCCTAGGGGTTATAAAGTTGAAAACCTTTAATACACAGCTTGTTAATTTAATTTAATTACCCAGTTAATATCAAATTTGTTTTATATTTTATTCTTCACATTAAGCCCTGTTGTATCATTCTTTAGCTTGCCTAGTAATTAACAACCCTTTTGTCGAATACCCCTTATTAGAAGTTAATATCAAATTTGTTACATATTTTATTCTTCACATTAAGCTCTGTTGTATCATTCTTTAGCTTGCCTAGTAATTAACAACCCTTTTGTCGGATACCCCTTATTAGAATTTGGTTCTCACTTTTTGTGATACTTAAATGCAGGTCGAGTATTACTTCAGTGACATAAATTTGGCTACTACTGATCATTTAATGAGGTTTATCACCAAAGACGCGGAAGGATATGGTAAGATTTCTTGTTTTTATGTAATTGTTCTTTCGTATGTCTTAGTATTCCCATTTTCATTAAATTATATTCAGATGACTTGCCATCACCATGATTTCTAATTCTCCATATGTATTTATCACACATTTTTTTTATTACTTTTCCATGACATTATTTGTTATTCTAATATCAAATATGTTAAATTACTCCTCTTGAGGCTTTTTATGCTGTTGTTTCATATTTGTTGGATGACATTGGAGGAAAAAAACATGTGGTGTCGTCTATCATTTCAAGAAGTTTGCATTAGGTTTATTTTATATTCATTTTTTGAAGTCAATGATTGAGACCTATTTTTATTCTGGCCAAGATTTCTATGAATTTTTAACTTTTCCCTTTTTTTTCTATAGTCCCAATATCTGTTGTTGCTGCATTTAAGAAGATTAAAGCAGTTATTGGTAGTAATTCTCAACTTGCTAACATTCTTCGAGACTCGGCAAAGCTTGTGAGTTTTTCTACACTTTCTTCTTTCGCAATCATCCCTTTATCTAATTTGTTTATACTTATTAAGGGTTTGTAACACATTCAATAGGTGGTTAGTGACGATGGAAAGAAAGTTAGACGCCAGCATCCACTGTCTGAATCAGATTTAGAGGACTTGCGAGTATGTTTCTATTTAGTTGAATTTTTTTCGTCTTTTATCTTACTTTCTTATGAATTACGTTATTGGTTATTTGTTTATCATGGGTAATAATCGGGATTTTTATATTAGTTTGTGTTTTAACCTTGATCTCATTTTTGCAGTCTCGTATCATTGTTGCTGAAAATTTACCCGAGGACCATTGCCACCAGAACCTCATGAAGATTTTCTCAGCTGTGGGAAGGTACCGAACTTGTCTCCGCTGGTGAGAAAGACTATCTATCTTAACGGTAGTTTCTCATTTTGTAAATGATTGTTTTATCAGTGTAAAGACAATCCGGACTTGTCAACCTCAGCCTTTGAATGGTGCCGCATCTTCAGCATCTAAACCAGGAAAAGCAGACAGCATGTTTGTTAGTAATAAGGTACACTGTTCATTTACACTTTTTACGTGTGTTCTTCCACCTTTTCTTCTGTGCTGATATGTACTTTCTTGTTAAATTTTCTGCCACATATAAAAGTAATTTTCTGTTACAAATAGTTCTTTTCTTATATATGCATTTCTATCTTGTGCAGTTACATGCATTTGTTGAATATGAGTCTGTCGAAGTGACTGAGAAAGCGGTAAGGCACTCTCTTCTGGGTTCTGATTTATCTCTCTTTATCTTTTTCCTTTATTATTATTATCTTTATCATTATTGTAGTACTTATAAAAATTATTTTTGCTACAGTTAATAAATAAAGTTCCATGTTATGCAGGTGGCCGAGCTGAATGATGAAGCTAACTGGAGGAATGGTCTTAGAGTTCGTTTATTTGTCAGGAACAATGTACATGCTAATTCTCTCTCTCTTGATTTGTCAGGCGTTTTAATTAGTTTTGTTATAGTTTTTCTTTTAGCTGACTTTAACTAATACCCGATAAATTAGTGGTCTCATTATAATAATAATTTCTTCCAAAATCAACTTTGGCCAATGCATTTATAGAAAAAATTGATTAAATAATAGGATAATAGTTTAGTTGAAAACTCTTTTATAAACGTGGTCCCATCAATATCATAAAATAATAATTCTCTAGAATTACGAACATTATTACGAAATTTTGGTAAATTATTATTTTATTGTATATTTTTTTTTGAAATTTAGCATTGTTTATATAGTGGTTTATTTCATCGTTATACGTTGATTACACTTAGTTCTAGTTCAGGGAACCCATATATATAAGTAATTTGTAATCAATATACGTTGTATATTATTTGAACAGTCACTATAATGAATGTTAAACAATTTGTTTCTATTTTTTATGTTTTTATTTATTTATGTTCAACTAAACTGAATGGCTCTCTTCAAATTAATACATTATTAGTTTATCGATTGATAAATAATTCCTTATTATCCTGATTGTGTGGAAAGGTCTGACAAAAAGTGGGTTTCATCATTAGCTATGTATGGAGAGAGGGAAAGATTGTGAATAATTTTGAACCTTCTTCTCCATTTGACCGTGTTCAGTTTTTCTTCTTTTTTTTGATATTTGTTTTTGAACATAAGATACAAGCTTAACAAATGATGAGCATGTTTTTTTGCTGTTCTCCCTTCAGTTTTTGGAAGTTATTGCGGTTCTTCTTTCCGTCTGATAATGTTTTGGGAGAGTTTTCATTTGCATTTTTTAACTGTTTTAGTGTATACCTGTTCTAGGATTTTCCATGGTGTCATTAATGATTACTTTTCCTCAAGTTTGACCCCATTCCTTTTTTCAACTGTTTTAACAGGGAAAACCTTGTCTACCACGAGGAAAGAAAATAGAGAATGAAAGTGAGGGCAATGCCGAGGAAGATGGTACATCATCTGCATTACTACAGCCTCAGATGAGAGAGAAGCACAGAGAAGATCATCCTCAACAACTCGATGGCCAACCTAGAGAGCATATTGTAAGTCACTTCATGGTATTCAGTGCACTCATCATGTTATTTTCTAAAATAACATTAAACGGAAGTTAAAATGCTAGTGAATGTTGTATACGAATTAGGATATGTTAATTGTTAAATTTCAGTATATCTGCTGATTAAGAAAATTGATTTCATGCACATGGGGCTACTTTGGTATTACTCATTGAAATAGGAAAGCTGCGTCTACCTCAATTGTCCTAGTGCTCTTGTCACTTGTCACTGTACTTTAGTTTTTGCTCTCTTATTTCTCAGTATGTTCCATGCAAAGCTGCAGAAGCAGTAGTAAAGATGGTTAGCTATCTATTGTCGAAATTTGAAATACAAATCAGAAGAGAATTTTACTATTATTTTCTTCTTATGAAGCATTACCCAAATGATTTTGGTTAGTCATTCTGGCTGACTGACATGTTTACACACCGGAAAGGCGGAAAATATGAAAAAGTTTAGAAAGGCTCAAATCATGAAAGCGGAATAATAAGAATTGCCGGTGACTTAACTTAATGAAGTTCCAGTTTGTAGTACAAATTAAAAGCATGCGCATATTTCTTGTTTTTGCATGCAGAAAGAACCATAACTTTGGTATGTCATAAGACTGAATGATGTTGCTAATTATGTATGTATTGACAGGGACTGGGAGAGGAGCATGTAAATGACAAAGAGGGTTCGATGAAAAAGGGACGTGGCCGAGGAAAGGGTAAGGGGAGAGGTGGAAGAGGAGGAGCTCAATCTCAGAACCACCACCATCATCATCACTATCATAATAGTAATAATAGTAATAGTCATCATCAGCAACACCGTAACGGCACCCCTCCTTCGGGTTCTTTTGAGCATAAACAGCCAAGCATGATACCAAAGCAGCCTCCTGGGCCGCGCATGCCAGATGGCACTCGAGGGTTTTCGTTAGGCAGAGGGAAGCCGTTACAAATTGCATAAATTAAGCAACTAATAATAGCTCCCCCCCCCCTGAAATTGTCTCCCAACTTTAATTAAGGTCTGGTTTTGATGGTCAACCCATAATGTCCTTGTAATTTGGTATAGAAGTGGTTCTGAAAAACAGCAACTGCAGTTTGGGTTGAAGGTTTCAATTTTCTTTTATTCCCCTAATATGTCTGTCTATCCCTTTTGGGAGGTGATCATTGTAGAAAAAAGAATTTCCAACTAAAAAGTCGGTGGATCATATATTATATAATACAAAAATATGTTTAATGGAGACCAACCTTGGAAGTCACTGTTTCATCTTTATTTGTGCTGGCTTGATTTATTGATTTGTTGCTTGGACTTCATATTCGCTGGCTTATTTATTAGACTTCAGAGTTCTGACTGTGTTAGCCCTTTTTAGCAAATAATTTTCAGAAAAAATGAACTGTTTGTAAACAGAACACTTCAGCTTTGCCAGAAAATTAGAAGCCCATTTTCAAGTTAGCCAACTATATCCAATACTTGTATGTACAAGGAAATGAAAAGGAGTCTAACTAGCAGCCAAAAAAAAATCCTACACCCAGGTGAGTCAATTTCGTTTATTCGAAACTACTTGGTTTCAATGTACTTGCTAGTTCGCGCATGTTAGTTTATGATGTGAGGATTCTGCTAGATTTTAGTTTTTGATGTGAGGATTCTGCTAGTTTCTGATGATGCAGGTTATTCTCTATTTAGCGTGCTTTAACTTTTAAATTTGTATAATAAACTATAACAGTAAAGGCTGTTTTGAAAGTGAATTTTTTAAGAAAGTGCAAGCCAAATAGCAAAAAACAATATAGTGAACAATATAGTGCGGCTCCTGTGAAGTTATACGATATATTATAATTGATAAGCATTGTCTCTGGAGTCTGGATCTTCACTATGGGGTTGTCATTGTCTTTTGAATCCGATTTTTCAGCACAATCCAATCGAAAAGCATTTTCACTTAAACGCATAAACTTACGGAGGAAAGATATACCCGACTTTAAGAAAAACTGGTTGAGTTTAATTCAATCGAAGCTACGCTTCAACAATGAGAAACCATCATACTATAAAAAAGACAATTGAACAACAAATATATTTTGCAATGAAATGTGCCATGTGGATTGATAATTTCATCAATAACAAAATTCATGTATGGATATTGGATAATGTCCACGAAAAAAACTAAATTACATCCGTCCGCCAACACTGATTCAATAACTGCTTGAATATGAGTCATGGCAACCTTAATTGAATCCACCGGGCAGTAAAAAATTGCTTCCGGTGATGACACCGTTGCAATACGTAATTGGCATGGTGAAGCGCCACAGTGTAGCCAAAAAAGAAGAAGACTGAATTACTATTTTTGCCATTTAGCATTGTTTATTTAATAATTTGAAAGCAGATCATATACCACCCCAAAGTTTCTAAATGAAAATAAAATAAAATGAAAACTAAAGCGGGGCACGTATGTATTTAACTTCATCCAAGTTTTCCTCACATCCATTTTTACACTTTTTCCATAATTAACGAGTGTCTAAAAAAACACAGTATTAAAAAGCGCACTACGTAGTGTTTTTATCCCGGTATAGTGGTTAGTGGAAAAAAAAACTGCATGCGCTATTTCGCTATAATGTTGGTAACCGCTTATCGTTTTTTTTTTGTTGCTAATAATGTGCCTTTTGCGCTAATATCTCGCTTTATGTGTTATTTTTAAGTATGAAAATGCATATTTTTTGAGTACGATACTGTAGTTTATTTATATAGAAAACTACGCTAGAAAGCAGTCATCTTGATGATTACTAATTTTCAAAATACATAATCTAAAAATGGGCTAATTATGAGCCTTAGTCACTTTGTAATTTGACGAAGTGCAAACTTGAGCATTCAAAATACTATAAAACACAAATTTACATAAATGTTCTAATGATAACCAATGGATAAGGCACAATTACTAAAAAGGTTATAATTATTACTAAACATTCTAACGAACAAATATGTTTACTAACCTGCATTATTAAATTTATGAATTTAGTAACCAACATTTTTAAGTTTTACTAGTATAGGTCTCAACCTATTGATTTTTATTCAATTAAGCGTATGTCAACGTAAATCGACGAAATTGCACATATTAATTTTTGACCGACCTTAAAACGCAATTGCACGCATTACGTGATAGGTGGAGTGAACGTGACCGTAATTCCGTCATTTTGTTAAACACGAGTCTTCTAATTGGATAAAAATAGACAGATATAACCCAAATTAATAATTTTAATGATTAAATACTAAAATTAGTAAAATACAATAGCATCGGGTTACTAAATAGCCCCCCCCCCCCCTTTTTTTTTATCTCTTTAAAACAAATGAAAATAAAATAAAAATCACATCTTTTTTGTCAAGATAGAATATACATATACTTATATACATATGTATATATATATATATAGAGAGAGAGAGAGAGAGTGAAGAAGTTTAGAAGAGATTAAAAATGGGGAGTAATGAATATGTGAGAGGGATCTTAATAGATGGTTCATTGCTAATCTCAAATAATTACGAAAATGCTCCTAATCTCACTCTTATCAATGGAGCTCACTCTCTACTCACAAAGCTTCGTTACTCCAATATTCCCACGGTTATTAAATTACCCTTTTACCCCCTATTAAAATACCCATCTTATCAAAATCTCATCTTTTTTTTGGTATATGGTTATTAAATTGTACTTTTTAATTTTCTATGTGTGCAGGGTATTTGTCATGAAGAGGGTCTTTCAGCTGATAATGTGATTCATTTCTTTTTAATAAGTTAAAAACTTGAGTATTTATGTTTTTCTAGCAATTTTGTAGGTTGTATTATTGCGTGTTTCTCGGTTAGTATTTTACGTTGTATTTGTGTTCTTTTCAAAAATTTGAACCTTTCCATCCCATTATGGATAGAAAAACTAATTGATAAGGTGGTTCATTTATTTTGAATAATTTAAAACTAATTGTTAATCTTTAGTTACTCAATGTTAAATTTGATTAAAAGGGACATTTTGGATATTAGAAATGATAATGACATTGAAGGCGTGTTTGGCGTGTTTTTTTTATTGAAAAAGCTGATTATAAAAAGGAATTAGAAAAAAGTTTGCTTAAAAGAGGCTGCAGTGTACTGTTTGGCACCACCTTAGCTTTTTCGCTTATAACTGACTTGTAGCTTATTTTTGTTGATAAGTCATTTATTACTCATTATGCATGCAAAAATTTGACAATGAAATGGATATTGTTTACTCTGTGTGTTTGTTTTTGGAGACTTTGTTAGAACTCGTTTGGTTGCAAGCAAATAAGCTGGGTTACTTTAAAGTTTAAACTACTCCTGTACAAGTAAAATATACTATTTCAGTTTTCATGCATCGATAGGCATGCAACTTTTTGATCATGAGTGTATATATATATATTTTATGTTTGGAGTCTTTATTAGAAGATTTTTGGTGCTAGCAAATAAGCTGTTTCTGTTTAGGTTGAGAAAAAAATTGGTCCATCTCAAAAGACCCGAAAAGCTCAGATTTAGGCTGATTAATCAAATGCATTCTACTTATGTGACAGGTTTTTGTTAAAGAGTACCAAGTCTTATATTCTCGTTGCTTTATGTTTAACTATATACTGTATTTTTGTTTGCCACACTTGAAAATGAAGTATCTTGATTCATATAGTATTATAGTACTTGGATTAAAATAAAAAAAATGCAACCTTGACATTAATTTTGTAACGATAGGCACATTTTCTGGAAAGTACTGCAGAGCAATATTCTTTTAGATATTTCGTTGTGAATGCATCTTCCATGGCTGACAGTATTAATGAGATCACAATGACGTGCCATGGAAGTGGAGGGAGGTTTCTGTACATAGCTTCTACTTACGATGAGGAACTATTGCTTAAGCTAAGCAGTCATAACTGGCTACTCATAATTCTGGGTAAGTAATGCTAAAACTTAAAAGCCTATAACCTAGTATATCTGAATGGGGATTTCTTTGGTGCATTTCCATTTATACCCATTCTATCAGCCTAAACTACATTCTTTAGGTTCTTTTTGGTTCATATATCCTTTGGTATTCTGATCCTTGTAAATTTTGACTTTTTGGCATGATCAGATGATCCTCATAGCTGTTTAGCCTATGTAATATAATAGTGTTACACCTTGATTACTGCTAATGAAAGGATATTATAAATATCTTTAATCTCTATCGTTTTAGTTTTCTAATTTCTATTTTTATGGGCTCCATTTTTTAGGATTTATGAGTGGGTTTGGTCTTGTTAAGAATGCGAGTTTAAAGGGATATGTTGATTATTATAAATTAATTGGATTGTGCTATGTCTGAAAATTATAGATTATAGTATACAGGCAATCCTTCCATTGTTGCTATCGGTATTAATTAAGTGATGCACGACAACCACCGTCCCAGCAATAAAGGATACAAAAACTAAGAATTGAAACCCGTAAATATATAAAATAATCAAAAGTAACTCCTTCCACCAGGGGATCTTTGAGTTCCACACTCAAATAAAGAAAAGAGTTCCACTCCCGATTCCTAAAAAGAGGACCGCTCTCTTTCATAATTTTAACCAAAACCACTCTACTCAAAATGACTAAAAAGGCTCCAATTTACAGGAGACTACACTGGAATACGTAATGATTCACTTCTATCTAGGTACCATTGAACAACTAAAAAATAAATCTAGACGCTTAGAAAATAGGAAAATTCTTTGACCAAATAAAAAGACAGGTTAAATTCCATGACTTAGTTATTCCCATTCTTTTAATCTGCATTATTAAGTATGTTGTGTTTATTGGTTTGCTTTATCCTACATCAAATTTCTTTTATGCAAGTATATATGCTTCTCATACCAGAATTAACTGATGGTACCTGCTCTTAATGTGTATAATCTGACCCCTATCCCTTGTTACAGCTTTACTGCCTTGTATTGTTGATTCTTATATCCGTAAATAGTTATTTCAAAGAAAGAGCCACTAAAGTACTTAAACTCCCATTCTATATTTTGAGTAACTTTTTATTTTTTTGTGTTTTCTTCAGGAAATAAAACTGATGATAGCATTACTTCGAACATACTCTCTGTTGAGAAGCTAGAAGAGTTGCCTTTCACCATTTGCCAGTTGAATAGAAAGGTTGCTGCTTGATACTTGAACTAATACACGGGTATTGCTATTGATGAGTTCATTTCCACTTAATACCTGGTTATAGATTTACCATATACTGTATATCAAATATTGGTGACTTCAGATTAGCTGTAATTAACCATACTTTGATTGTTGGGAAATTACACAGTTCTTTAAGGGTTTGTATGGTTGCAGATTTTAATTCATGCTGAATTGAAATTAGGCTTCATTTTGCAAAGGTTAGGATTCTGCGAGGGTTTGCAAAGGTTACCATGGGCTACTGTTGGTTGTCCCCTTAACGAGCACACTGGCAAATAAATGCCGCAGTGTTGATGGAAAATCTATTGTATTAAATTATAGCCCTGCATTTTATGGTCTTGCAACTGATATTGTATGATATTTGGTTTAAAAGTGAAGGCTACTTTGGCTTCACTATTAGATTTCTGTGCTCAATCGGATCCCCCCATGATTCATTTTCTTTGTTATAGTCTCTTTGCTATTTGGATTTATGGGAGACGATTTCCACTTACCTTATTTTGCTTTTCTTACTTGTACTGTGAACAGGCAAAGGTGAATAATCATGTCACCATTGGCTACTTTATGAAGCCTTCCCGAGAAGAAGATTTTGCAAAGGTTAGGATTCTGTGAAAATGAGAAATGGTAAAAAATATATTGGTCATGAGGTTCATAAAAGATTGAACAAAAAGCTGCTGCACAGATTATGAAATGCTATTTTATGTCATCGATTCAGAGCGTTTTTGGTACAAAATTGAAAGTTTTTGACTTAAGATCCCGCACAACCTCATCATATTATCTGAAGCTTATAATCCAGGGGAAATTACATATAGGTATTATAACATCTTTATCCCATTAAGTAACCTAAAAATTCGTTCTTCCGCATAAGTTCCACTATATAAACTCATCAAAAAATTAATGTAATCAACACACAAAGGCACTTTTTTTTCCTCATCTAATGGAGATCATCTCCTCCATTTCCCTATCTCTTCACTTTATGGAACTCGACGGAGCTCCGACACCACCGCCTCTCCGCCAGCTCCGGCACCATCGCCTTGATTGAATGACCCACAATCCCACTTGATGTGTCATTTTGACCTAACGAGGTATTTCCGACAAACGGGGCCATGGGGTCTGATAATACTTCAAAATCAGTTTTTTCGGACTATTTGAGTTGATTGGTAGGGTCAATTTTGACCATTGAATGCCAACTTTTCACCGGATCTATGGTTTTCAACTGCTTAAAGTAATACCTACAGGGTCAACTTTTCACCAGATCTATGATTTTTGGACTATTTGAGTTTGGTAGGGTCAATTTGGTGCTTGAATCTAATTTAGTTTTGACATAACATAATTTTGATTTTTCTAGTTATGTTTCTGTTGACATTGCCATGGTCTTGCCCGATCAAGTAAATGTAGTTAAAATTTAATATTTAGGGACATAACCTAAATTTAATATGTTTCTGTCGACATAACCTAAATGTTTAAACTAAACATTTAGGGAAGTATACTTAGTTATGTGTGTTTTTTTTTGCAGAGAGGTGCATTCCCATGGTGTCCTAATGAGTACGGTTTGATGTTTATGCCCCTTACGTTTGAGCTCCCAATATTGGTTCAGTTGCAAGAAATAGATATTGTTCTTCACAAAGCAACTGATGAGATTGTCTCAATCGAAAAGAGCACATCTGCAGAATACTTCGACAAAATTACGTACACGAGGGGAATGCAAGAACTGAAAAAGTAAGTTTTGATATGTATCTTAAAGAGTATTTGTTTTGGCTTGTTATAATGGATTTATATATGGGGAAGATTGAATGTTCCATAGAAAGTATTTGTATGCTTCATTTGGGGAAATACTGTTACTTCTGTGCTTAATTATAAGTCATTTTATGCCTATTAAGCTATTGGATGGCATTTTTCAAGCGCAGTGAACATAATAATTATGTTCCATGATTCCATCATATTAGTTGTCACGTTTGTATATATTAAAGGGTCAAAACAAAAATTCAGAAGACAATTCTACTTAATAAAAAATAAACACTTTATAAGTTCATGTTGATAGAGGTCATTCCTTCCTCTTAGTAAATAAGAAATGTGAGATGTATTTACTTTAAATATCACTTTGTAGTCATTTTGTGAATAACACAGGTTCTTGTTCTCCTCATTTTTCTTTTATTTGTTTACCTAGTTTCCCTTTTCATGTTTGCAAATTGCAAGTATTGTAAATGAATATTACTAGAATTCTCTCTTAATGTCTTCTCTATTCTGTTCAGGATTGTAGAGAACCGACCAAATATCTGCATAATAGACCCATTTAGCGACATATTCCCTGTGGTGGACCGATTAAAAACTCAGCAGATTTTACTTGGTTTGGAAGATCTTGACTGTGAAGGTCATCTGAAGATCAGGGGTCCCCATTTCCTCAAAGTACTTTTTTTTTCCTTTCTCAGATTAATTCTAAAATTGTTATTTTCTTAATAAAATAAATTATTAGCATGAGATACGCTTTAACGTTACTTGTTAAGCTCATCTTAAAAAAAACCTGTTACAATTTCATGGACACGAAAAATACATCGACTTCTTTTGAAAATTGAGTCATTTTCTCTCTTCTGGCTAGAGTTTTTTTTAAAAAAAAAAACGTGTTAACTTTTGGAGGATGAATTTCCCTTTTTTGTTGGAAAAAAAGTAGAAGAGGGAAGCACAAGATTTATTCCAAAGCTCCCTTGAATGTATGTAAACACCATGCTTGATTGCTTGTCAATGTTTTTAGATAATGTTCCCTTTTTTCAGAAAGAAAGGGAGATTTAATTTCTATTCCACTGTGAACTTGTAAGTTGTCACTTATGTATATGGCTTTATCTACATACTTCATGCACCCAGTGCTGCTTCTGGGGGAACTAAGTAATGTCGACCAGCCTATGGAAACTGAACTGGGAAAAAAATGACTTGTTGAAATGCTTTAGTTTCAGAGATCTGTAATATATATTTCCGAATTTGTCTATATATGGCCAGATGCATTTTCAGCTCAATTGTTATCAGTTTGGTGGGTTCAATGGCAGGTAGACAATTTTGATGACCCAGATTTGGTGCTGAAGCTTGTAGAAGCAAAATTAACACTGCCTGCAATAGTTAAACCTCAAGTTGCTTGTGGTGTAGCTGATTCTCACAGTATGGTAATAATTTAATTTTTATTTTCCATCGTCAATTTACAATAGTCAACTTCCTCTATAGTTTAAGGAAGTTTGTTGGCTTATCTAAAAGTGACATGTCGTATTTGTTTCAACTCTTGAAAGTTGAAACTAAATTAATTTCGTTTCACTGGAAAAGATATTTATTATGTTTGTTAAGAATTAATGGTTAGTTCGAAGGGGTCTGCATTTATGGTGTCTATCTATATGCAGATGACATATAGAACAAAAAATGATAAGGAACAATTAGGTGTGGCAGTACTTGCTTATCATCATCTTTGTTACCAGACTGATCCTGCTCCTTGTAAAAATAATGACTTTTCAATTGAAGCCAGGGAAATGTCCCATTTCATAAATTTCTATTAAGTTCCTTTTTGCAAACTTAGAGTGTCGCGGCGACGGTGCAACCTGTTTTAGGTTTATTAGCTTTTCCGTCTTAATTCTCTGTTGAAGTTTTAGCTTTCTGTGTTGAACCAAAGACACTCCAGTAGTCTAGTGATTACAAAGGCCAGTTGTGAAGTTCCATTGTGTTGGTATCGTTTCTTTTGGTTGTTGTACACTCTTCTCCTCAAAGGAATTTTGGGGATAATCGACTCATCAAAAAGCTTTTTGTTTGTTTGTTTAGTTTAGTAAGGCTGTTGCTCTACGTTATCTTGCTTTAGCAAATTTGACAAGATTGAAGTATATTGTTCAAATTACTCCACTTTTGTGTTCATCGGTTTTGATGCTTCATTGAACTTACTTTTCTGTAATCTTGCGAACTTTCATCTCGAGTTTAACAGGGTATTGTATTCACCAGTCAAGACTTCAATGGTTTGGGTGTTCCTCTTCCAGCGATGATTCAAGTAAGCAACGTCTCTTTTGGGCTTGGAAAGAGAGGTTTAAATTAGCTAAAATGTATCTCCATGGTAAACTTTTATAAATCTAGTGTAAAGAATAAAACCTGTTAGAGCTTTACAGTTGAACGTGTAGTCGTATTTAGATGAAATCATGCTGATCCAATTAGAGCAACACCAAAAGAACTCGTCATAGATTTTCTATTTTCTGCTTATTCTTGAAAAATCCCCAATTCTGGAACAACACCTTGTGGATTGTTTGCTACAACCTTCAAGCAAATAAGCTATGTTTTTGGGCTTGAGAAATATGCATTGCTCATCCAATTTAAAACTTCTACTCCAGGAAGCCAGAAACCTCAGTTTTAAGTTGTTCAGCCAAATTTAGTCCTGGTTTTAAGCAAAAAAAGGGAGGAAAAAAAGAAGTTTAAAAGAACCAAACAAGATCTGAGTTTCTTCTGCGGCTCTGCCATGTACTTTCTTCTCACATGAACTCTAAGGCAAACCATTATGAAAAACCGGCTAATTCAGAAACTTAATACTTTAAAATGGGCACTGCCATGATAGTCATTTACCATCTTTAGATGTAATGTCAACACGATCAGCTTATGTTTTCTTCAACACTTTGCATAGAGTTCTGTCTAACCTACAAGTCTATTGAGTTTCTGCTTTTTGACATGTGAACAAATATTAGATGAGTGGAATTTGCAGGAATATGTGAATCATTCAAGCACTCTTTTCAAATTTTACGTATTGGTTGAGAAGGTCTTTTAAGCAGTTAAGAAGTCTAAGGCAAAACTTTATGAAAAACCTGCTAATTCAGAAACGTAATACTTAAAAAATGGGAACCACCACGATACTCATTTACCATCTTTAAATGTATTGTGAACAAGATCAGCTTATGTTTTCTTCAACACTTCGCGTAGAGTTCTGTCTAACCTACGAGTCAATTGAGTTTCTGCTTTTTTACGTTTGAACAAATATTAGATGAATGGAATTTGCAGGAATATGTGAATCATTCGAGCACTCTTTTCAAATTTTACGTATTGGGTGAGAAGGTCTTTTACGCAGTTAAGAATTCTACGCCTAATTCAGACAGATTGGAAGAATTCTACGAGAGAAATGGGTCCAAGCCTTTGCTATTCGACAGGTATCTTATTTAATACTTTAATAATTTGTATCATTACAATCTTTTCTGGCCAATCTAAGATTGGAATTTGATTTGTCTTGGAACTTGTTTATAAACCGATTGATAATCTCTGTTATCTCTTCATTCTGTTTTCTACTTAGGGCTTGTTCTTTTGCAGTCTTTAAGCTCAGCATTTTGGTTTTCTAGAAAGGCTGGACTGCATTTGGCTGATCAGCTTAAAAGCTGAGATTTTCTGATCTTTTGGCCTGAAAAGATGGAAATGATGGACTTGCCTTTTTTCCTGAACCTCAAAAAATCCAGTCTATTTGCTTAAAGACTGCATTTAAGCAATCCATACATTTCATGACATTCACATGCAGTAATTTTTTTTTTAATTTCCCAACAGCTTAAAATCATTGCCTACTGATAAAGAAAACCAACATTCGAAAAAGGAAGATAATCAAAATATCGATCTGGAACTAGTGACAAAGGCTGCTTTTTGGCTACGGAGAAAGATTAGCCTTACCATCTTCGGCTTTGATGTTGTGGTTAGTAGCTATTTGTTTGTTTTTTACAACATTTTAACTAGTTTGGTTCCAGCCAAATCAAGAGGATCGTTGCGTTTGTTATTTACTTGTCATTTTGTTACTTCTGACTTTTGCCCAGCAGCTCTCAGGTAAAAAAAATGGCTAATATAACGTTGAAGTTGACACCAAATGATTTCATCTAGCTTATATCTTCTAGAAAAGTTCAGCTTCTAAACTGACTAACTAAATCCACGACATATTATAGGTAAGAGAAGCCAATAAGTTCGCTAAAAATCTGTAACCGAACAAGCCGTCGTGTTTCTCATTTCCCTCTTAGAAAAGTTGCATTTGGTTTACAAGCAACCCGGGTTTTTTCTTGTTTTGGTCCTGAGAAAGCTAGAAGCTATAAACTGAATGAACTAAACTTTTTTAGATATACAAAAAATTTAGTGTATTTGCTTCTGCTAAACACCAGATCCTCTTTGGTTATATCTTTTAAGCTCAGCTTTTTGGTTTTATGCTTAAAAGTTAGGTTATATTTTGGTTGACAAGCTTAAAACTTAAAACATAAACTTTTATGGTTTCTGTCCTGAAAAAGGCTGAATCTTCAAACTGGATGAATCTAGCTTTTTCTCATCAATAAGTGCAGCTTATTTGCTCTTTAGAAGCCAAAATCAAACAGCCCCTTTGTTACGCCGTCCTCAGACTATCTTTGCATAATGTTTGCAGATTCAGGAAGGTACTTGTGACCACGTCATCGTGGACGTGAACTACCTTCCATCATTCAAGGAAGTTCCTGATTCTGTTGCTATACCTGCCTTTTGGGACGCTGTAAGGACTAAATATGACTGTCAAAAAGGCTAAACAATGATTTTGATGTTGCCTTCTTGAGTTCCTTCTGTTGATCTCGAATGTTCTTGTATCTTAGTTTGAAGCAAGATAGGAAATAAAAATCAAGAACCTTTGGTTTAGACGAATGCTTATATTGGTTGGTGTGACCAAAAGTGGGCAGTCTATTAAAGATCTTAGCTGTCTAACTTGGCTAAGGTTTGTTGTTGTTTCATTCCAAGTTATGGTATAAAGTAAAATTGTCTTCATTGTCGAACTTTAACAGAGCTAAGCATTGTTTTGTAGTGGTGGTTTCTGTATTGAGGTTTAGAACAATTTTGTCATAAACTTCAATGATACAGTTTCATGTGCTCAGGCTTAACCCTGGAATATGTCTGATTTAGCACATGTTAATTTTCTCTAATTTTTTTTAATATATATTGACAATGTACGAGATAACTTGAAAGTATACAATAGGTGAGAGAGCAAGACGAGTCCTGCAGATCCACTCAGGGTTTTTTTTTTCTTGATTGCTGGCAGGGAATTTTTGTAAAATGACTGAAATCTGGATTTATGTTTGATCAGTGAGAAGTTTGAATGTCCTAGAGCAGAGCTTGATTGATCTTTTTGCTTGTATAAGCTTGTGTTTCTAAGTGAATATATTTTCAACTCTGAAACACTTAATTAAGAGCATTAATGTTTTGTTACCAGAAAAAGGAAGAGCATTAATGCTTACTCGTCTTCTTATACTGAGTTTTGCTCTAGATTGTTATGACCATTATGTGAATGCCCGTCTTTAGTGTCATAGGAAAGGTGGGGTAATGGACTTTGTCAATGATTGCAGAAATGTGATTAGTTCAAATATACTCCTTACGAGTGGTTTTTAAATGATCGATGAGACGATAGAATAAGAGATGTTAAAATATTGAAGGTCGGCAGGGGCGGATGCAGCATAGGATCAGTGGGGTCACTAGCCCCCTCTGGATTTCTGATATTTTTTACCAAAATACCCTTTGTTATTTTATGTATTACAAATATGCCACGTACTATAAATAGCTATTTTAAGAGTATTTTATTCATTTTTACCATCCAATTCTCTCTCTAGCTTGGGTCAAACTCTTTCCAGATACACAGTTTTTACACCTAACATCTTATATAATTTTTGAATTTACCAACATGTGTAAGCTAATATATAAATCATAGAACAAACACAAATTGTTTCTCAATCCTTTTCTTTTGAGGTTTAAGATCATAAAATTATTAAGTTCATATGAAATTAATCGATTCTCCATACGATTTTCTCATTAGGGCTTTGACTGCAATTTATTAATTTTGAACATTATATTTTGTTCGGTGTTTATGGTATGAAATTAGCATTTTACTTGATTACTTATATGTTTCGATCACATATTTTCTTTTCCCAGATACGGTTTTGGTTTGTATAGTGAGCTGATTTCGGGATACTATTTAATTTGCTTTTATGTTTTGAGCTATGACTTTGTTTAATTTATGATATGTTTGATTTGTCAATTTGGTTGAAATACCTGCGAGATTGGAGATTTTGTTAATTGGCTTTTTTCTTTTATTTATGGTATTGTTTGAAAGTTTATATATTTAACAATTTTTTCTTTGTGCACATGATTCAACAAGATTTCAAAAGATAAAAATATCATAATTTTTTCAAAGTGAATGGTTTTTGGAGCACATATGACAAAAAATAGAAAAAAAAGGTAAGAATAAGTCTGACATTCTACTTTTTTTTTCTACTTAATTTTTGTTTGTTTGTAAAAGTTTTATGTACGACTTTTACTTAATTGATGGAGTGAGTTAGCTGGTAGATCACAACTACGTGATACTCCAATAAACCAAAAGGTAAATATATATCTTTAACAATTTTTTCTTTGTGCACTTGATTCAGCAAGATTTCAAAAGATAAAAATATCACAATTGTTTCAAGCTGAATGGTTTTTGGAGCACATATGACAAAAAATAGAAAAAAAAAGGTAAGAATAAATCTGACATTCTACTTTTTTTTCTACTTAATTTTTGTTTGTTTGTAAAAGTTTTATGCACGACTTTTACTTAATTGATGGAGTGAGTTAAATGATAGATCACAACTACATGATACTCCAATAAACCAAAAGGTATATATATATAATAGTTATGGTTTTTTTGAGTTTTGATTTTAATAAAATTACGGTCCCGCTGAGGTGAAATACTGGTTACGCCCCTAAATCCGGTATCTTTCTAAAATCTTTATTATTACTCCTAATGTTAACTATGTTTTATTAAATTAAAATAAGATATCTTTTAAAAATAATAATAATGTGGTTTTGGAATCCCAAAGACAAAGAGGATTCAATTCTATTTTCCTCTATTAATTATGCTCTCTTTAAAAGCTTTCTCCAACTACACCTCACTACTGGCATGAAGCTTCGGCGTTTTCCCGTCACTGTCCCGACTACCACTGCCATGGAAGTAGCTCCGGCGACGAGTCTCTGTCTTGCTGGTTAACAACCACCACAACGGTGGGCTCTGATGTAACAACCACTACTACGGTGGCGCTTGATAACGGACTAAGCTCCGTCGTTTCTCTCTCTCTTTTCGGTTTGTGATGTCTCTCTTGATCAGTACTTCCCTGTTGTCTTCACTCTCCCTCTCGACCTGGACTAAACTCCAACAGTGAACGACGACAAATAATCTCTCTATGGCGGCGGTATACCCCTAACCGCTGTCAAGGATTGTGTATTTAGTTCAATTAAAAAAGTTGGCCCCCGGAGATAATTCGTAATTCGATATGAGTCATAAACATTTAAACTGAATAGTAATGAAAATTATTGTTCTAACTCTTGAGTTTTTTATTTTAACATTTGAAGTATAAGTGTTGATTTTTCTTATTAGAACTTATCTTATTTTGGAGAGTTTAATATACACAGCTATGTATTTTGGAGTTATTTTTAATGTACCTTTTGTTCACTAGACTGGATATTTTAATGATAGTCTGTCTAGTGAACATAGTTGTGTATTTTGAGTAAAAAAAAAGTTTTTAAGTATATTTTGTGTTCATTAGCCATCACAAATTGTCTATTATTATTGTCCCTTAAGACCATCCGTTTGGCTTGCCCATTAGGCTGCCTTCATTTTAGTGTATCAAGTTGTCCATTAAATTGTCCATCACCACTGGACTTTTCATTACTCTTGACTATTCATTAAGCTGTTCTTAGACTATCAATTAAGCTGTTCATTAATGTATTAGACTGCTCATTCGATTGGTCAATTCCGATTGACGTTGCTCAAATTCGGTCTTTGATTTCTTTTTATTTCCATTTTTTTTCATTTCCGGTCAACGCTGGTCAATGCCAGATATCGACATTCAACTATGCTGGATAGTAGAACCAGAAATGGTGTTGGTCAAACAAACATGATTAATGATGGATAAGGGGTGCAATTTCCAAATAAGTTTGTTTAATGTGGTACCACTCATTAAATAGAAATATTTACAGGGTACCAAAAAACAAACTCAATCTTCCTATTAAGATAAATGAAATGGAAATTCTGTAACTGCCAGCAAGGGCCGGTCTAAATATATGCTGAATTTACTATGCTCCTCTCATTCATTCAGCTTGACAATTGTCAATTCAAATTTCATTTAAATCTTACAAAAGATAAGTATTAGATCATTCCATGTTTCAAGCTCACTTACGGCCCTAATTGCGATCAAGACGAATAGGATTTTGAGCAAGGAACGTCATTCATATAAAAATAAGGACATGTAAGTAAAGAGCTAGCTGAATCTATCCGATTAAAGTGAAAACTTAGGCACTTCCCAATGAAAAAAACTTACACATAGCTAAGCAACCATCTAAGCTTCTCTCCCCATAGTTAAATCTAGTTAAATAGTCCATCAAACTAGAGAGGTATGATGAACACCAGACCAACTATAAAGTTGGTTATTGGTCGTAGCCGTCCTCACACGTCTACAGCCTTGGATACAGCAGCAAAACTATGCTACTTGTCCAATTATCATCGCATGTTACCCGCTCGTAGGACATCAATCATATTGTAGATTTTCTTTTCTGCTTTTTCTCGAACCTGCCAAATAATAAAAAACGCTAAGCGAACTAACTAGTGTTGCAAACAGGGACATGGTAACCGTGATAAACTGGGTTATTAGATCATGGTTATCTTGTCATTTTCGTGATTAACTGGATTTTTAATGAGTTCGCATGAAATTTAAAACGTAGGCCCTTCTTTGCTTCAGCTTTTAATCTCAGATTTTTCCTTTTTGTTTAAAACTGGACCTGTTTTTCCTTGATCCCTTATTGATCCAGCTTACAAAGCTGAGTTTTTCTAATACTTTGGCCTGAAAAATTTAGCAGCTATCAATTGGAAGATCCAACATTTTTCTCCAATTTGCTTAAAAGCTATAACTAAACAAGCCCGTACAAACATACACACAATAATGAATTTTGCTTCCAAATTAGTAATGGAAGTAGCACTACCTTCTGTGCAAGAAACACTGTAGCATCAACAGTACCCTCAGCATAAATCGATCTACCGCAAACGTTGTGTTGAAATTCAAAAGAAACCCTGAAAGCAATAATAATAAATATCAAATGCTTGTACGCTGGAGCAAACAAATTTAAGAAATAAAATGGAGGAAACAAAAAAAGCTTACGTTTCATCAGGTGAGGTGAGATGATACATATGAAATGCATGGCCAGAAAGATGCTGCTCTGGCACACCTACCATCTCAACTTGATGCCGTGGATCTCTTATCTTTTGTACCTATTTACATTTATAAAAAAATGTTTTTAGCAATAACCTTGAAAACTAGTAATTAGAGAAATTTGCAGGAAAAAATATATTCTCAAATAACATACAGTTCCGGGTTTCAATAGGAACAGTCGCAAGTTAATTGGATAAGCATTGACTATGAGGATAAAGTAAGACGGCTAATGCTGTCAAAGAATAAAATAAACTAGAGTGCTACATGTCTTTTTATCAGAATTGTTCAGTGTCAACAGGTTTTGTTTTTTATTATATAAAGAGCCTGGTTATGCTGACTTCGGGGCTACATTTTTTTCCTTAACCCAGAATATCAGTTCTTGAAACTTCAGTACATTGGACTCATATGGTTATTAGGAGCAACCTTTCACACCCAACTCCCAGATAGAAAACCCTCTTCCCTATAATTCTCTTTATAGACTTACTATAAGCCACTTGGTTTGCTGAAATTGAGGGGGGGGGGGGGGGGGGGAATAGGGACAAATAAAGCAATATTTAAAACTTTTGTTTTCTCCTTCTTTGGGGTAAAAGATCAAAATTAAACTAATGTTTATTTGTAGATGGACTTTTATAAGGTATCAGGAATCAGGCCAGTGTTACAATTCTGTAGACTACAAAACTAGAAATCAACGAGACTGATATCTTGAAAACATTAGAAATCGCGAGACTGATTTTTTGAAACAGTACCAAAGTAATGGAGAACAAAGTCAATGTCAGTAGCATGCATTTATCAAAAAAACAAAAGAGGCTAGGAATATAATATACATCTATTATACCTGGTCCAAATCAAAGGGTACACCTAATTTCTTAAAGCTTGAAATGACGGCCTTTGCAGTTCCAGACGTGTCTAGTTTGCCTGCTTGATGGGACTCCATTACCTAAATATTGGAAGAGTTGTTTTTTCGGTCAATCTTGTTCTGTAGTCATGTAAATGCAAATCTTCGCGAAAACTACTAATGCTGCAACATCAAAAGTGAAGCCACAAGGTTTGCTTTATGAAAAGCATATTCCTTAATTTCCAAATCATCCATTCAAAGATGACAGTTTTCTTTCAGATATTCATCCGATACTAGTAGGAATATATCCAAACAGCTGTAATCTTCACTCTTTCTTCACAACTTTCTTTTATACATACATACACGCTATCTAATAACCTTTAAGTCGCTCATTACCTTCCAAACGGAGAATTAAAAGACAATGGTGATAAAGAGAGAAAAAAGGAAGGAAAGATTTCAGTTTTCATCAGTTAGCTTTCTTTTCTTCTAAATTTGACAGTTCCTCCTTTGAATTGTTCTAATTATAATAATGTGCTGTTTTTTTTAATCTTTTATAAACCTGTACATATGCATCACGGGGTCTAAGTTTTAACTACTACTCAGTACTCAATCATACCGACCTACCGTAAATCTCTAGTAATAGATGTATTCTAGCAAAAAGGCTACAATATTTTAGTAAAAGAGCAAGGTTTGAGGAGTAACTCTTTCTACCTATTTGGCTAAAATACAATTTAGACTTTAAACTGCATGAAATAACTATGAGATATGAATACATATACTAGATGGAGTGATGCTCTATATTATCAACACATCGGGCATGTTTGGTATAGAACGAACGGTATATTACAGTAATATATATTTAGAATTTTAGACTTCCAAGGCAAAAAAAAGTATACTCTATAAGTATGTAAATCCATACTTTTTCAGAATAGTATAATTCTAATCTAATTTACACCAGCATCAACTACTTATCATCACAGCAATACAACGAAAAGTATCTTTTTCCACGTTTACCAAACACGGTAATATTTTTTTACAGAGAAGTATACTTTTCCAGCTTAAACAAAAACTATACTTTGTACTAATAAGGTGCTAACAAACGAACCCTATGCATACATACGTACTGAGAAAGGGACAATGGGACAACTGATTAGAGAAGTAATTAACCTGCAATGAATACCCAGAGAAGGCACCAGGAAATTGTTCGGCCATAATATCCATAGCGGCAAGGAATGCAACAACCTAATAAAAATGTAACATATTCAGATTGAGTTAAAAGGGACACTAGGTCAGCCGAAATCGAAACTGCTCAGGAATATATATATGTATATATGCGTGTGTGCGAGAGAAAGGGAGAGACGGAGAGAGAGAGGGAGAGAGAGTCACCTGTTTTCCCATTTGAGGAGAGATAACAGCATAAACTTTCGAGTCTTCTACAGTCTTATAAAGCCTTTCTCTATCTCCACCAGTGGTTGCCATCACAAAAGGAACACCAACTTTGCAATATAACTCTGCATTATCTGTATATTACGTAGATCAACCCAAAATTCTGGAAAACTATGAACTGAAAAATGACAGCAAAAACAATAGTAATATAACAGAATTTGGTAATGGCAGAGTTTTGTTTTCCCTTAGAATAGCCACAAAGGAACATAAAGAGTAAATTCGATAGTACTTTGTTGACTCCACAGTCCACACCTAAACAACACCCTTCACTTTAGATCCGCAGATTTTCGATAAGAAATTATCAGCTAAAAGCAGGACCTTTTGTAAGAAACTATGAATTAAGACTTCATTAAGTTTCAACAATGTGTATACGAGAAATTACATCCCATCACAATACAGGGGAAAGTAAAAGTGTGAAAAGGTCAACATCCTCAGGATGGGCCGACAACTTGTATTTGCTATTCAGTTTTTCTATCAGTTTCAACTATCAGCGCAGCGTAGCTGAAGGTTTATTGGAATTGCCTAATGCATCATCAAAAAAATTGATACTCCGTATGTTTTAAAGGTGAATGCTAAAATCAGCGTATCAGCATGCAACTCTTCATATAAATTGCCACTAGGTAGTTAACATCAAGGTCAAGCATTTGTAAACTTTAAATAGCTCCAACTTTCCATACCATAACAATTATAACCAATTTAAGTCTTCGAACAAACTTTTCAGGTTTCAGCCTTTTCTTTTTGCAAAAATAAATACGCACACTTCTCAAAATTAACAATATGTCTGTATTTAAAACGTACCATTCACTGCATCAGGCACAGTGTAGTCCACCACAATCAGATCTGGATATTCATCAAAAGTTGATGCCAACACTCTCTCTCTTTCAGATGGACCATAAATTTCTATCACTTTATCACCCACTTGGAACAATTTACCGGATTCATCTCGACCGCTAAAAGACACTGGAACAAGATTATGCCCTGCATTAACAGCTGCTTCAATAACCGCCTTTCCCATTTTACCAGTACAACCGTTCACCTAACAGAGAATATAAGACCATAAAAATGGTCATGCATTGATTTTTTATTTTTTTACAATAATAAAAGATAAATAACAAAACGCGGTAAAAATATAGTAGACTCCTGAATGTCTTCCGTGTACGTGAAGGACTGAAATATCAACTCTTAGGATGTATAAATGTGAGGTTGGCTCGTTGGGCTGCAGTTTGAAGCAAATGAGATTGGCTTATTTGAGGTTGATAAGTTGGGTTTATTCAGTTTAAAACTTAGGCCAGAAAACCACAAACTTGTGTTTCAACCTAACTAGTTAGATACATAGTAGCTCATATGCAAATAAACTTAGGCTTAAAAAGATTCAGTCAAACATTTTGAATTAGCTCAAGGACATAAGATGTTAATGTGCACTTACCAGGATAGGGAGACTTGCTTTCGCTAAGCAACTTGAAGATTTCTCAATACATTGAAGTGCTGAGTTTGACATGGAGACTACAGATTTGTTTGCCTTTCCCTTTGCACCAAAAACTTTATTTAATCCTTTATGCCCATGCAATGATGAAAAGCTTTCTCTTCTTTGAATGATATTTGTAGGAACTCTAAAAACAACCGCCATAACCTGAAAGTTAAAGTGCTGATATGTTGCATATCAGCGACACAATAAAACAAGTCTCAATCAAAAGCTCACCAAACTCGATTATAAGAAACAGTCACACTATCGGTCTGAGTTGAGACAGGAAAATGATGGTTTGTAAAGTCAATATATAACATTAACTATGACGCTGGTTTACCTTATAGGTTGGTAGGTTGCCTATACGATGAGAATATTAAGTTCTAAACAATATTATATTATTATTTTCAAAATTTTTTGTCCAGTATCCAGAAAATCCAAAGAAAAAACACTGATATAACAAGTTCTAAAAATGTTACTGATTTAAAATCGAAAAACAGTGATGTTGAGCGTTTTATCAACAGTATGGAATCAATTCAGGATTGCACAAAGTGGTTTGAGACTTTGAGTATATAGTTCCATGAGGTAACAATAGTCTCAGTTACTAATTTACTATGGAGTGAAATACAGAAACAATAAAATGAGCAGTTTCTAATTTGTTTGAATTTCAACTTCATTTATTTGTTATCAGGACCTCGCTACACCAAGTTAATAATAACATTAGAGCAGCAGAAAATATAAAGAGTACTCGACACAAAATAGACGCAATCACGAACTAAGACACAGCGGCATGGACTTATCAGACGAACTTGTTTCTCTTTAAATGGTGTCAAAAATATAAAGTTGCACAGATTGCATCAAAAGACATGGGGACTTAAAGGTGTTTGAAAATGGTGTTGTAATCGCAACATTAAGCAACCCTTACTTTCTTGTATTCAGAATTAAGGGACACGTAATGAGACTAAGAGCGTTCTTTTTTATTCATAAATCTCACGAATGGTACACAATAGCCACAAAAATAACCAAATAAGAAAAACAAAAATTCAAAATTCATAGTATCCGGGCTTGTTTGGCAGTACACACAGTCACAGACGTTACTATTTACTTGTATGCTTACAAGTATAAAGCAGAAAATTTGTTTGGAAACACAATTACAAGAAACAATCTACTTTAAAAAGCATGGATTTTTTTATACCCTTTTCAAAAGATTGCATTTTTCTATCAAATTCAATAACAATACTCTTATACAGTAATTTCTTGGTGGGATTTCATTTAGATACAAATTGACCAACTTCTCTAGAAAATACAAAGGTCTTCAATCTTTATTTTATTTAGGTCAAAACTTTATTTCACATAGGTCAATACTACCAAATTTAAACATACTACCAAATTCACTAAAAATACTACCAACTCTAATAAAAACACTAGCAAATTCAGTAAAAACACTACTATATTACTTTCCGATACTGTCAAATTCAAAAATATACTGCCAAATTAAAAGCACAAGTGGACAATACCACCCAAATCGAATCATACCCCAGCTTATACGAAACATATGCATACGTATAAATATATAACCCAACAAAAGTATGTCAAAATAGTAAATATGTACTTCTAAATCGCAAAAACTGTAATGTACAATTTAAAAACCTTGCTTACAATTGAACCACACAACAACCAACATGACTCTCTTTCGCTGGAGAGAGAGAGAGAGAGAGAGAGAGAGAGTAAGAAGAAAACCCAATACCCAAATGAAATAATATACAAAACTAAGACTTGAATATAACAAAATAATAATAATATAAAAAAAGATAACAAAAAATAAACAGGGGTTTTCTAACCTAGAGAGAGATAAAAGACACAGTTGTGGTGTACTTGTGTTTCTCTACAGAGGATGTTATGTTACTATAATTAAGTTGACAAGGTTTGGTTATTATAGTTTTATTTAAGTACATTTTTATTTGGGTTAATTCTACATTTTTCATAATATTTCCATCACTTTTATCTTATTTTTATTTTCCTAAACCAACCTACAACAAGAACTAACAGAGTAACAGAAACCTATGTATTTTTGTTATTAAACTTTTGGTTTGATTTAACTTTTAAAAATTAGTGTTTGAACCACGCATTTATCAAAATGAACATTTCAGCCCCTCCGTCCTCCTACAAAGATGGAATATTGGAATATCACATTGTACAATATCGGTAGGTCGCTATGAACATAACTCAAGAAAAGCCCTCATTATATGCAAACTATTTGATCAGGTTGGTATATTAACAGTAACTCGTATAATTAGTAAAGCTTTTTGGTACTGTTGTATGCTACTGTTGCGTATAAGTAGTTTGATTGATATTATCTACTGATAAATTATATTCCTATGTGATTTATCAATATGGTGTACTAATTGAGTAAAATTGAAAATGTTTATTGTATGGTGTCCTATTGTTTTATTTACATGATGTCTAAAATGTGAAAACACAATTGTGTATCAAATTGTCAAATTGGTAGACCTTGACAGATAGATCTAAATTTTCGATACTATGGTGACCAAGTCAGTTGACTCAGAGTACTCACACGTGTCTGTATTAAACTCAGTACACTACAATTTACTGTTTACAACCAAAAGGTTAACTACTAACAGGTAGGAGTAATACTTTTTTATATATATATATAATTTGGTGAGGAAATAAAATGAGGATGAAAACCCCCACAAAGTGCCAAGATATTACAAAGTCGGGACCATCTTGTCCAAATTAAAAACACAATACACTTGAAGTCAATAGCTGAAAACTTGTGGGGTAAAGTAAAACTTGTGGGGTAATACTTTACTACACTAGTACACTGACATTTAGTAATCTACTAATCTACATTTATTATTAAGCTAATAAAATGACACTAATACACGCATCAATATTTTACTTTTTAGGCTATTAGACCATCTTTAACCATGAAAGTGATAAAACAGTAAAATGCAACTTCTGCATAATAAGTGTATATGATACATTGTATATTACAATTAATCACCGACTTAACTACATCAAACATCACACTAGAAAGTATATTATTTAAAATAATTGTTATTATCATTAATAATTATTCTATTTATTAATATATCTACTTGAACATTAATAGAAATAGATCCTCTTGTCATAGTTTCATTCTAGATTTGATCTTTTGTGTTATGTCATTTAAATTCCGTTTCATGCTTTTCTACTTGTATGATTGTATCTGTCGGCTTCCGGTGAAATCGATACTCCGTTGCAGGTGTGTATCGAAACACTGGTGTACCCTAACTAGCTCTAAATCCAATTAAAAAACATCTTAATAACTCATTAATAACCAAAGCAAGCCAAACCCTTGTTTTATATCAACATCATATCTACAATATATACTCTATTTACTCCATAGGACTATATAATTTATATTCACTAACTGATCATGCTCAAGAACTTGCCTTGCCTGTTAAACCTGGTCATGTTATTACCAAGTTTATAGGATCGTGTAACTGGTTGTTGTGTTTCTGCGTTGATGAAAACCCTGGTCAAGTTATTGTTATTTGGAACCCTGCGACGCGTAAGAATGTGAAGCTTCCTGACATTTTTTTCCAAAACCCCTTTATCCAAGATGGGATTTTTAGCCCGGAAAATACCGATGTAATTCATGGGTTTGGGTATGATTTTATAACTGATGATTATCGTGTTGTGCTGTTGGTTCAGTATTACAAAGATGGTTATAATGGAAGTTTTTTTGAAACTGAAGCTAATGTTTACAGTTTGAGGTCGAATACGTGGAGGAAACTTCTGGGTTTTCCTAATTACCGTGTGTGTATGAAGCAGTTACTAAGTGTACTGGAATGTGGTGCATTACATTGGTTTATAATGGAAGAGAGGGAGTCGGAGTTTGCTATTGATACTATGGTTGCTTCGTTTGATCTTGTGACGGAAGAGTGCAGTTTATTTTCACATCCGGATTTTGCAGATCTTGGGGTTATGAGTTTGATTTTGTCGAAATTGGAGAATTGTTTATCGATTGTGTGTAATTACTTTGAGCTTGGTACAGAATCATGGACTAAGCTGCTTAAGGTTGGTTCTGAAATTATGAACCCTTCAGAACATTGCATGCCCTTCGCTTATTCAGAAAGTGGTGATGAAGTACTACTAATGATAGACTTTGAAGAGCTTTATTGGTTATAACCTAGAAAAAAAGACCTTTAAGGTTGATGTTGAGGATCGTGGGTTTCCTCAGCCTTTCAATGTTGTGAATTGTTTGGAATCTCTTGTTTCTCTTGGAGAGAGAGCTGAAAATGATGAAAAGCGAGATGGGGAGAATAAAAAATTAAACGCAAAGCGTGAAGAAAAAGGTGATTTCAAAAGACTTCATATCTTTTTCTGTATCTATATAATTTTATACTCACTAGCAAGTGCCCTGGACCTATGACTTTTAAGAAGTATGTTTTCGTCTTGAATGTCAGGAGAGTTAATCAGTAATCTATCATTAGAATTTCAAAACTTTTGTTGATTATAGAGTTATGAGCTTCATCGTAGAGTTATGAGTCTACTAGTTAAAGAACTTGACTGCCCTCGTCCTGTTTATTGCCTTCATGACTTTAACCATATGACCATTAGCTTGTAACTTTATTTAC
Source organism: Primula vulgaris (assembly GCA_963920805.1). Taxonomy (NCBI): domain Eukaryota; kingdom Viridiplantae; phylum Streptophyta; class Magnoliopsida; order Ericales; family Primulaceae; genus Primula; species Primula vulgaris. The sequence goes on from OY987212.1 coordinate 10,762,538, forward strand.
ACCTCCGATGTGACTTGAAAGGTCTGTTCTTTTGTTTTTGACAAACTCGAGAAAACTATTTCGACAATGGAATTCAATGCAAGTACATATGTTTCATTCTACTCTTAATTAGTTGACTAACTGATCACAAACTTTATTGAAATATCTCCATACCTAGAAAATTTGTTGCTAGTCAGCCGGTTCTCGTACTTACCCATACTAATTTCTGCGATCTTTAAACATAACAAAAGATTAAATTATAATTTTCCATGATGTAACTGAAAGTCTAGTACCATCAAAATTTTATGTGCACTCCATTTGTTTGGTAGAAACAAAAGTCATATTAGTACCATTTTGGTGTTTTTTCAAGTTCAACCTTTAAGATGATTACATAAACGATGACCTTTTAACTTTAGACAGAAGTATGAAGCAATGTTTTCAATTCAGCATTTTTCCTGTCATGTGTAAACACATACACAGAAGTATGAAGCAATGCTTTGAATTCAGCATTTTTCAATCAGAATGATTTGGGGAGTTGAGCCTGTTGAGCTTGCTCAATACCTTGGAATCTTGCTATAGAGACCTCTTATATAAATCCAAATTATTTTGTTTTTGTTATTTGCTGCCATGCTATGATGTCGATTAAGGATTTAATCTTTACTAATATGTCTAACTTTGCTAGTTTCCTACGCTCAGGTCATGTTAGGGTGAGATGACTGAACCTACAATTTTCTATTAAGATTTACGTCCCATAAGAAGCGGGTTTATCTAACTCGCTACCTTCAGTTGTTTATTCTACCGGTACAGTTAATTTCTTTCATTTTATGTTGAAAAGGGATCTAGCGTTGTCGTTTGATACACTTAGACTGGATTAAGATTTAAGATTACATTTGTAATAGCAATATAGCATCACAAGCGTACATGATCTATTGGGCGACTGCTCGCTTTTTCTTTCTTTTTACAATATCTTCCATAAAAATTATTTATTTTTTATAAGAAAATATCAGACAGATTAGAAGATACAGTTTGAATTGTATATCACATACATAAAGGTTCAATTTTTTATCAGTTGAAAAAACAATAAATCAGAAGCCAATGCATAAGGTTCTCATCACTCGTATCAACCTTAAAACTTAAAAGTGGAGCAAGTGGCCTTGACGAGTGGTTAGCGCCTTAGTATACACCCGTTCACCACCTGTGTTCAATATTTGACACCTGTAAAAAAAAAAAGTTATATGAAGTTATTTTTACAGAATGAGGGCTGAAACATCAAAGTTTAAAGGTTTTGATAAAAAAATACATAGAAAAAAATCTATTTTTTCATTAATTTTTTTCGCCGGGGGGGGGGGGGGGGGGGGGGCTGCAGCCTCCGACTATCGCTACCTAGTTCATTCCCTAGACCTACATGAACTCTTATGATTAAGTAAATCGTAAGAGCTAACGCCATTGGTGACGTACCAGTTTAGCTTGGCCTTATTCGCTTACAACTTCTTTTGCTATTTTATCGGGAAACACTACATTTTTAATAGTTATTTTCATTTTACTTTGAAGAAGATAATACTCACTTTGGAGACACTAACACAAGTAGCACCCTACATCTTACTAGTACGTAGTGAGTGGCATATAATTATATAAAGTATTTTTATGTAGTACAACCCATTTTGCTCAGGGAAATATTAGGTTGATAAGTTTAAAGACAATTTTATTTTATTTTTGCTTTAAAGCTAGAAGCTTTCAATTAGATGGACTCAACTATTTCCAACCTCAAAAGCATCGACCTTCTCTGCTTAACCGTAACAAAAGACAAATGAATTATTAGAAATATAAAACCATAAAATTAAAATCTAAAATAACATCGAGCTAGTACAGTACAATGTTCCGAAATGAAGTTAACAATGCTGAGATACTGAAAACAAAAAAATGGACTAGAGTAAGGTGAAACAATAGCCCCATTTAAGAAGAAGAAAACTAAAACATCGACTTATATGGGGCCTGAAGCGCTGAAACGTGTGAAGCTGAAGGAGTAATAGTAAAAGACGACAACTCATTCGAATTAGGGTAGTTAAATCGGGTTATTATGTTATCCTCGTTACGAAGATTTTGAGCATGTGACGCTTGGAGAAGCTTATCCAAAAAGGACCAATCACTGCCACCTCCCCCACAATCACGATTATTATCATAGATAGAATTAGTAGTAGAAAAGTTATTAGTCGTTGTCAACGTGGGTCTTAACAAGAAATTATCATGGTGGATATGATGATAAGATGACGTTGTTGGCACTGCTGTCGACTCTGGGCTCCACAATTGCGGAAGATGCATACACGTAGGTGATTCGTGCAATGTCATTAGATTTTGTAATCTTGGGCTTGTGTCGAATAATGGTGTAGGCATGGTACTTGGTAATTTTAAATAGGGACTAATGTTATTATTAGCAGAATGTCCCCTCCCTAGTATAACTTGTGGTTCATTTTCGTGATCACCATCAAATTGGGTGGTTACATGTTGATGATCGAGTTGAAAAGATCCCCGGTTACTTGTCATGCTGTCCCCGCCAACGCCATGACACATTTTTTTCATGAAGACTCTACACACGACCCATCCTTCTTCCTACAAATAATAAAGTATATAAAAAATAAGATACACCACATTTTATTAATAATTAAAACAAATTATAGAGGTCTATACGCATATTCATACACATATATGATGGCAGAGGTCAGAACAAACAACTCTTGTGGTACCCAAAAAAAATTGACTTTGTTTGAAAGGAAAATAAGTTTGTTTTGCCCCGTCGTCACTTTAAGTTGATCTAGTTCGACCACCTTTAACGAATAAATAGAGGATTGATGTCAAAGATTTTCGTCTTGGTTTAGAGCTTATTTAGTATCGTATTTGATTCCTACATAGCTTGCAAATCAAGCTATCTATAATCTATAATTAAAAAACACATCGAATTATATCATGGCTGCTTTTGTATATGTATACCTGAATTTCATGAGTTGCACTACTATTCTTATTGTTACAAAGATAGTCGATATTGTCCTCTAAGCGATACTCGTGCATAATCCAATCAGTTTTTTGGCCATGAGGTGCTCTTCCAGTGTAAAAAACAAGTGTTTTCCTCATTCCGATCTTTTTCGAATTAGAGTTCGAGAGATAAATGGCTTTATCTCTTCCTGTCGCCTTCCAAAAACCTGCGATAGTTGCTCGATTTGTTCTCGTCCCTGTTGGGTACTTCTTGTCCTTGTGGCTGAAAAAGTACCACTCGTTTTCGATACCCGACCCGATTCTGCACTTGTCTGTACCATAACAAAAATATAATTATACCATCACATGCATGAAAACCTTAAGCTTACAAGATTAAACATCATGAACATGCGTATATGCACAAAATATGCATGCTTATTATTGTTCACACACGCAAGTTTTTATATTGTGTATTATATACCTATTGTGCACTCAGATCAGTCTCATTTGGGAAAAATAAAATAGAAGGCACAGCTCTCTGGTTATTACTTTCAATAATTAGTTTTCCTGCAATTTGCACAAATTTCTTATTTCTGGTAACTTTCCCAACAAAATATGGTAAAAAGTAAAATAAAGAGATTTAATTACCTTTGAGATCCCAAGGCTCGAGCTTGTTGAGATCAACTTCCCTAATAACATCGAGGTCAACAGCTTCGTAAGAGACCTTTTTTCGAAGATAATAGTAAAGTAATTCCTCGTCCGTTGGATGAAAACGGAACCCCGGAGGAACTAGCGATAGCTGTCCATTCCCTCGTCCATAAGTCATGTCTCCCTAATCTTGCTTCTAGATTTGTATGTGTGTATATCTATATATCCTGGAAAAAGGTCTAGTGTATGAGAAACAATATTGGCATGCTTGTCTAATGCATTCTTAAATAAAATACAGTCCTACATACCATTACTTTAAGGTTGACAAAGATAAAACACAAAAGAAATTTGAAATTTTAGTCAAGTCATATACATATAGAGTTCATTTTATTATAATTGTCAACATTCTTGACTTTATTGAGCATGGGAAAGAAATAGGGGTTTATTTACTTGTGAAAAACCTAATCTTATCAGTCAGAGGCAATGATTTATGACAAAGATGGATTAAGGGTATATACCTATATATGAGTACCTTTTTTTTTTTAATTAAAATTACATATAGTGTTTTTTTTATGGAATATTTAAAATGATTAAATTAGCTGACCTATTGAATGTGAATGAAGAAAGCAACGTTCTTTTAGTTTTTAAAAGGCTAGTTTTAAGTAGGCTACCAAGTGCACTACAGCTTAAAAAAAATGTACGATATTAATAATTAAGCTGAGAGCAAACAACCCTTTATGATATGAAAGTACTACACAAAAAATAATAAATTTGGCTTACAATGTATATATAATCTTGAAGAGCAACCAAAAGGAAAATAAATTTGATGCTGAGAAAGATGGACACTCGCTTTGAGAAATAATAAGTAATACAAAGAGGAAATGAAGTACAAAATGGAAAGAACTATACTTATGGCGAATGTGAGACACTAATCCCCACAAAATAATAAATTAAGGGAACAGAAATATAGGAAAATTGTTAACTACTAGTTAACGTAGGAGGATATATTGTTATCTGTCAGTTGAATTTCAAGCCCTAATCCCCATTTAGCCTCGTGATATTTAAATTATACTATACTTCATCTCTCTTTGTATAATTATAAGTATATGGTATTTGTGTAATGTGTATCTATATATAAACAGTGATGCTATAGAACCAGACTGACTCAACCAGACTGACACCCAACCAAAACAAAAATAAAACCATAAATATAATATTTATGGAACCCTAGTTGAAACTAACCTAAACTTAAATATTAATTAAAAATATTTAAAATTTTAATGATTTTAATATATTTTATTTGACGATTCAACAAAATAAAAACTCAAATATAATATTATAGAACCATATTTGAGACTATCCTAAACTTAAATATTAATTAAAAATATTTAGAATTTTAATGATTTTAATATATTTTATTTGACGATTCAACAAAATAAAAACTCAAATATAATATTATAGAACCCTATTTGAGACTATCATAAACTTAAATATTAATTAAAAATATTAAATATATGGCCGAATAGCAGACTCAATTTCGGGATGAAAATAAAATTCTAAATTTACATTAAGGACTAGTGTGTTGAGAGTCTGGTTGAGTCTATCTGGCTCATTAGCATTATTCATATATAAATACTAGTAAAATTTACACACGCGTTGTGTGTGAGATGTGTAATGACATAAATATCGTAATATATTTTATTTTGAACATAATATTCAGATTTGGTATCATTTATTGTAGTTATGCAGGTTAAAACGAATCCCTAATTAATTTAGGCTACATCTGTAATTAGAAAAATATAGTAAGCACAAATTATTAATTAATTAGATTAGGTATATTGGTAATTATTAAAACATAGTGAAAGTATTTTTGGAAAATTTTGACAAAATTAGACAGACTCATTTATCTTGAGTTTGGCTTATTTAATAGAATGATACACATAATTTTTTTATTTCTCTAATAACACTATAAGAAAAAATTCATTTATCAACAGTGTTGTAAGATATTATTGGACTATTGGGCTTGTACTTTATGGGCCCAAGTGGGCTTGTAACCCTACCCCTCTATCTATATAAAGAGGGTTAGGGGTCTTCTATTTGATGATTCATTCATACATTCTGATTAATAAAGACCCTGTTGTTGTCTCTCTCTATATTCTCTCTCTATATCTATATACATATATATGTGAGCTAATATGTCACACAACACGTTATCAGCACTTTTGCTCGTATGGATTGGAATAAAATATAGGAGATTGGGGTATTTGCTCAAATATTGGGTTATAAATTTACGGCCAAAGTTTGAATATTTTTTTCTGCCGGTCTTCCCCAAATTACCCGGAGTAAGGTATATTTTTTTTAATACTTACACCTATGATCAAACGCATGATATGAAAAAAAAAAAAAAAAACGTAATTCGCTGTATCACTGCATGTTATATGCTAGTTTACACACACTAGATAACTATAGTAAGAAACCTATGTCAATTACTGTTGAAATAACTTGTTTGCAGTTTGCATGTTAGAATTACAATTGAGTTTTGATTAATATATATATAATATCATGCTATATGTTTGACTAGTACCACTGTATTGAGTCTATGTTATAAAAATAACAATTGCATGTAAGTCTTGTATATGCGTGTATTATAAATCACTAAATTCGACATGCCCTTGATAGTATATATATCAAACGTACTGTTAACAAACCTTGTATGTCAAATTGGTAGGTAGTACAATAACTCTGCTGGACCCATTATGTAGGTTTACATACTTATGGACTAAACTGAAACACTCCAGAAATTCTGGACTCCCTATGTAATAATGTTGTAACTAATAAATAGTTTACTGAAATTACACATATGGTCCTGTAGTAATTACTTGTATGCAAAACAGTTTATATGTTTGATAAATACCAATATTCGGTCAATATACACCCACCCACATGCATGTTAATTTATTAAAAGGCAAGTGAATAAATTATATGTTAACTGAAAATTGATGTGTTTCCATGTAAACCCATCATATTGCATGTTGTAATTACCATGAATAAAATTTACACATATGGCATTGGAATAATAATTATGATATATTTTGTACTGATTGGTAAATTTAGATTGATTGATTGTATTAGATATTGCTAAGTGTGATTTAGAATATCTTGTTATAATATGTACTACAAGCAGGTACAATCTAAATATACTTAATCACTGCCAAGTGTAAAATATGTTAATTTGCGAAATCATATATTTTCACATTTAAGTTGGAAAAATTATGAACCTTCCTCAAATAGGCTCACCTAGTTGGATACGATGTCTAGGAAAGATATAGGCGGAAGTCGATATCCTAATGAGGTCGGGTTTTAAGTGGCATTCGTGCCCTCCACCCTCACCGTCTTTCCTGGTCGTGTTCAATTAGAGCTACCGAAAGGGTTTGACTAAATAATAATTTCCCCGAGTGTGTTTATATAGTGATGTATGTTTCGCCGAATTGGTGTTTCAGTATCGACCCGTCGTTCGATCAATGAGAACCGATTCACATGAGAAGCAAAACTAATGTTTTCGAACCTGTCGTTTCGAAAAAACGTTTGTGCTTATGCAAACCATAAACATATAAACCAGTCGTTTTATATGATAAATAATCCAGAACTCCCAACACATGTTGGATGCCATCTATGATGAGAAAAATCGTAAAACATACTTGCGAAATGACTGTTTAGACGTGATGTTATTCCGTCACCACATGTTAGTCACCCTGATGTGTGAAAAATTGATGCCCAAAATTTTTTTTGGATGCCATCTTTGATGAGTAAAACACGAGTTTGTTGTTACCCTCGAGATGAATGCTAAGGCGTTGATTTTATTCCGCCGCCACATTTGAGACGTGATAACGTCTATGGTGAACAAATGTCTGAAATTGACATATTGGAGCTATCCTTCACCAAAATACTAGCTTGGAAATTGTATTCCATAAGCAGTATCGTGAATTTATATTCACCATGTTCCTTTATCGCCCATCTGTTATTGGATAAGAAAATTACCCCGGTGAGTAGTTTTAATCCTATTGGGTCAATGGCGAATTGTTTGCCTGATATTAATGCTCTTCGTGTACATTTTTTTTTCACGAATCGAGAACCGAGACAAGTGTTATTTGTCTCGAACTGTCGCGATCCCGATGAATCGCTTAGCCAAGCGAGATTTTAGACAATCGTCGAAATTGAAACCTGTGGCTCCAAGACAGTAATTGAAAGGAACAATATGGGCCGTTGTCACAAAGTAAGAGATGATGCTCAAGGAGCCAACTCTATGCTATAAAGACAGCGGTCATGCACGGTTACTCCTTAAATAGTTCACAACTATTATAAAGGTGGAAAAACCGATGCTAATGTGTTTAAAGTTAATTGAAAGGAAACTATTGAGACCCCCGATTTTGTGGCTCAAATGAGTTTGATACCTTTCTTTACTGATTTTGATAAATCATTGAGCCATTTTTTCGCTCATCTGGATTATGTTTTCCATTTGGATTATTATTTTTCCATTTGGATTATTATTTTTCCATTTGGACCATACTTTTGGATTATGGTTTGCCTGTTTATGAAATTTCTCGAAATAATTTAAAGTGTTTATTGAGCAAATTCTTTTGACAAATGTGACCAAACTTTAAATTATGAAATTTTAGGCAATACTTGTGGTGTAGTTGGTTTTTTGGAAATAGTGGGTAACAGTGTACCATATAATTTCACCAACTACTTGCCTAAAAGAGCACTCAGTGACAACGATTCTGGACCTGTCGTTCCAAAATCGAAATCTTTGGTAAAGCCAAATTGATTTGTCAAATATGAGGCGTTATACTCATGCAGGTCCTGTCGTACCTTGTTGAGTTATAAAATATTCGAGAAAACCAGTGTTATCTGGTAATAGCTCATGAAAGAAATGAAATTTCTTTACATAGCCTCCACTCAAAAATGTATTTTAGAGGAGTTGAAATGTCTTTCAAGTGGTTGCTACCACATTCTTTAAAGCATTCAAAGTTACCTTATCATTTCGCCTGTCGTCGAATGATAAATGATTTAGATGCTAAGACATGATTGTCTGTACTATCATTCGCCTGTCGTCGATTGATAAGAGCATTTTGATATTATGGCATTGACCGGATGAGATATTCCCGGGTCAAAAGACGATGCTTGATTTATAATCGCATAGCATTTGGATTCTCTCTGAGAATATATTTCGCGATTAATCCGAAATTCATGCCACTAATGCTCACTTTGAAAGACTAGTATGTGTAAAGATCACGAAATGAACTCGTAGAATTCTGGTAAAGAATTGAAGGAGTTATTGTGGACTTATCCAACCATAAAACGGACCATAAATATAAATGGTTATGGTTGATGCATCGACAATAAGGTCACATTTTATTGTTGTCCACAGAAATGCAGCATTTCCCAAACTTTTAGCCCTATCATTAAGTTGATGGCTCATGATCCGGATTATCCTGAAAAGTCTAGTCGACTTGATAATTCCGAAGAGTAATAATCGAAATTTCGATTTGAATTACTTGAGTTTGGAAATTGAAATTGAACATCCTGTCGATTATGTTCAGACCCAAATGGACTCACGGAAAGTTTGATGATGCGACTGCAAATGATTGCACGCATTTCTTGGTCTTGCGCACCAAGATTTATATTTCCGTATGGGGTTATGCTATTTTGCTGCATTGGTCCGTAATGAGGCCCATAGACACTCAAACACCATATGCGTACCAGCTGGTTACTGGTTATGAGCCAGAAGTCTCATATTAACGCGTGTTTAGAGTGATTAATTAATATTTTAATTGAGCCGTTCTAGCGTTCAAAATATGGACCTCTAAAGGGGACATAAGTCGATTATGAATCCCCTGCCTATCATTTGATAGAGTAACCTTGGCAAGCGATCTCTTTACCGCATGATATGCGAAAGTGATATCGCTAAGACTGTTCTCCCCGTCGTTAGGGGGAGATTTGCACGTTACCGTTGATAAGGAACGACGTGAAGTAACGTGGCATAACCCACTCAGTCTTAGCTTGATCCCCAAAACTGCACTTAGTGATAAGTAAGTGCATAGACTCCCTCAAGTCTAACTAAATGCCAGACGCATTTAATGACTTTATGAGATGTCACGAGATCATTTATACCTGCTGCAAAATGCTTGCAAGGATAGACGTCCCTGTCGGACGCCGTGTTCCTGTCGTAACACGTTGCTTTGGCCGAACCCGCCAAGCAAAGGACGCTGCCGTCGGCCGTCAGTCTGTCGTCCTTCCTAAGATATGAGGAAGTTGACCGGTTCTTAATTCGTTCAGCCCCAGAGGTGGTGAACTGAAACTCGTTTGTCGCACGAGATTATAAAGGATCAAGGAGATGTGTGATTTCCTCCTCATCCTAAGAATCTCGAAATATCTGTCGATCATGATATCTTAGACGATATTGAAGCGAAACGAGACTGTCATTGATTACTTGTTCATATATTCGGTGACGACTGATAATATGAACAAATTATGATAGGGAACCATGTACCGTTGCCTGAAGTCAACGTAGAATAGACTGTACTAATGGAAACTTGCAATCCAAGTAGACTCCTTAGCGAAAGTGTGTTCGGACCTGTAGCTCCAACGCCACCAATGTTAAACTAGTTTGTTTATTTGGTTATTCGTAAGGAAAAGTGATGAGAATAATGAGATTGTAGAATGCTCGCCTAGTAGCGCAAGGCTTCTCTCACATCTTGGAATTGGTTACGAGATGGGTTATTTCCTCGTAATGGACGTTATAACGGTCCCCTACTTTATCAGTTTAGTAGTTTCCCAAAAACTGATTATGCAGCATGTGATTGTGGTCACTGTTTTATCTCTATGGGGATTTAGACAAAGAGATATAGATGAAGGTCCCTGTGTGACTTCATGTGCTTAAATCAAGTAGTTTCTGACCATGGAACACGATCTCAATTGACTGAGACGTTCACTATATGGATTAATATAATCCGAGCGGATGTGGTATACCGCCTAAGTGAGTACTTGATTAGCTTGGGATACTTGAACAAGTATTATGCCCTTGCGTGTTTTATTACGCGATCCATTTTTGGATTTGCCTTCGAGATGAAGGATCTTGGGAAGAAACGGTAGTGACTCGGCCTGATGATCGACTCCCGTAAAGATTGAATCTAAGTCCATGATTCAGACTACACCCAGAAGGTGTTATGACGTTGTATTCATCATGACGCTAAGTCGTCAGATTCTCCCATGATCGTTCGATCACTAGACATTGATATAGACCCATTCCGTCCCTGATGTGACGATGAAAAGATATTGAACCATGATGTTCATATCTAAGTACATAAGCGCATCATTGTACTTGGTCTAATGTGCTAGGACGAACATCTCGTCTGCTGTGAATGGTATAGCTCGACACAGCATCGCGCTAACACGCTGCCATCGAAATGGCATAAAAGACATTTTCCCATTACCTTAAGGTAACTGTGGATGAGGGCTTGTCTTATCCCATTTGCGTCATCGAGTGTACCTACCCCCTTCGGTACTCGAATTAACGCAACCCTTTTTCGGTTATACCGATGCCGGTTACTTATCAGACCCGCATAAGGGATATTCCTAACATGGTATGTCTTTACCATTAGGAATAAGGCGACATCTTGGAGGTCTTGGAATGACTCCAAGTGAATCACTCTGATCTATTCGTGCTCTATGAGACGACTAGAGAGTGTATATGACTTCGAGCTAGTATTAGTCATATTTGAATTACATATGTTCTGTCTCACGATCTAGATAAAACACTTGTCATAGAAGACAACTTGTTGTTATTGATCAAGAGAGACATGACTACATTATGCTATTTAGCATTTCTCGCCGAAATTAATCTTCACAAATGAAGTTTAAGAGCATCCAGTTGAATGCTCGTTCTATTCCACGTTAGATTTTCTTGCATCCAGTCGTGTGCAAGTAAATGAGGCATCTAGTCGAATGCTCGTTCTCTTTCTTGGAATATGAAATCCTTGCACCCTGTCGTGTGCAAGTGAGGGGGAGCATCCAGGTGAATGCTTATTGCACTAATTACTACTTAGTCGAAATCCTCGCACCCTGTCGTGTGCAAGTGAGGGGGAGCATCCAGTCGCATGCTCGTGTACTCTTTTTGTCCTTAGACCAAGGTTTTTTTCCCACTGGGTTTTCCTTGGCAAGGTTTTTAGCGAGACACGTTCCCATCATATCTCACTTAAGATTGCCGAAATTAGGGGGAGTATCCGGTTGTATACTTCTTACCACTGTGTACTTTTTTGTCCTTCGACTAGAGGTTTTTCCCACTGGGTTTACTCTAGCAAGGTTTTGATGAGGCACCTGTTTTGTGGTTGATCCCATACTACTACCACTGTTGCACTCTTTTTCCTTCGATCAGAGATTTTCCCATTGAGTTTGCTCTGTCAAGGTTTTGATGAGGCACACTGTTTTTGTGGTTAGTTACTTACATGATATTTCGGCCTATATCATTCGGCTACACAGTTTCTCCTAGGTACCGGTTTTGTCCCACACTGGGTTTTCCGGCCCTAAGGTTTTTATGTGTTTAGCACTGCGAATGAACTCGACTCAGATCGACTGCATGAAGACGAAGAATTCAAGACGTCCAAAGGGGGAGTGTTGTAAGATATTATTGGACTATTGGGCTTGTACTTTATGGGCCCAAGTGGGCTTGTAACCCTACCCCTCTATCTATATAAAGAGGGTTAGGGGTCTTCTATTTGATGATTCATTCATACATTCTGATTAATAAAGACCCTGTTGTTGTCTCTCTCTATATTCTCTCTCTATATCTATATACATATATATGTGAGCTAATATGTCACACAACAAACAGTTTATTTTTTAAAAACCGTTAGTAAAGTAATTGTCACTAAATTTTAGTGATAGAATAGCAACTAATTATATTGTTAAGATGTTGCTAAAATTTAGCGACACTCATTTATCAACAATTTAAAAAAAAGTAAATTGTTGGTAAATTAACTCTTTCTTGTAATGTAAAATGATCGTAACATACTATATTCATGATAGGAAACATAATGTATCTATTATTATGAACTAATGATCTACAGGAGTACACCACGTAAGTTTTTTTTTTACACAAACTAATTACGTTGAAAAATTTAAAATACTATTTTCATTTGCTAAAGCGTAAACCTTAAAAATTGATGCATGACCATGTCTTAGGATTTGTGAAGATAAATAAAGCATCAGTACGACTGTATTCTTTTCTATAAAAACGTACAATATAATTAAAACTGTATAGTAATGTTCATATATAATATTTGTTGGGATTAAAAGTTCGGCCATTTTTATCTAGATCTACAGAAATGTTTTTTCAAGGATTCAAAAAGTACAACAAAGAAGTTGTCACTATTTTAACTATATTTAAGTGTACCTTGATTAATTTATAAAACAAACTAAACTTATTTGAACCTGGAATGTTAATGTTACCATGCCCAATATAAAAGTTTAGTACTAGGAGTATAAGCTAAACAAAAATACCTGTAAATAGTTGACAAGTGAAGAAGCATAAATAGGATATTCAGCTAGCACATCATATAATTTCCTTCTTATGCTTGAATTATATTAAGGCATGAATATATTACTATGTTCCTGATCATTCAAATGTGCATGCACTATAGATAAATCATAAATGATGTATAATTATGGTCTTTAATTTAGAGAGGGAGAGAAAAGTAATATTTGGGAGAAATTCGAGGAATTATTAATATTTATAAGAAGAAGCCGTGATCGTGAAATAGGGAACATAACGAGGGAGTGAGGAATCGAGTGTTGAATTTTTAGCTAACTTTTACTAATATATTTGGGGATTAACATTTTATAAATTCTTTCAACTCCAATTAAAAGACCAACTACTTGTAAGGCACGGTGATGAGCTGTAATTTGGTTTTTTAACTTTTGCTAAAAAATAATTTGACTATCTGATACAACCATAGGTCCATTCTAAAAGGGGAAGGACGGAATTCAAGCACAAGTTAGTCGTCTAGTGCTTAATCTTGTTTAATTTCTCTTAATCACTACATAATCTGTTAGTTTTCTAGGTTCCGACTACCGTCTAAACATTGACTAATTTGTGTCTAGACGCGTCTTTTAAAATACTGGGTCCATATGTAGGAATGACAAAACGCTTTTAACCAAAAAAAAACTTGCATCAATGCTTTGATCTCACGTATGAAAGGATAACACTTTCCTCGTTAGAAGTTCAAAGTTAAAGAGTCAATTTTAAAATGTAAAATGTACGTACAAGTTCAACATCAAGTTGTGTACTTCTTCAGTTTCTTTAAGTAGTCTAACTTCAAAAATGTGATTCCGGATTTAATAACATGATAAGTTTTTTGGGTTGAACTAAATGAAAATCAAATTGTTAAGAAAATGAAAACGACTAAATGCCTATAAACTAGACAAATTTTCCTATTAAGACGTGAAATTATGTTCATGATGAAGGAGTTCTTATGATTCCGAATGAGGTTTAGTCCAACAAACAACACAATCAGAACCCGGATTTTTGTAAAAAAATATCGTGATAAATAGAAATGAGTTATATCATATTACTTAAATATGTAGTAATTATATGATATATAAGTTAGAAATATACTCCTTCTTATCACCAATGCATTTTAAAGTCGTGCGGTACAAGAAGCGAGCACGAAATTGGGTTAAAGCGGTCAGTATTGGTGGTAAGAAGCAGATGGTGACGGTCTGATCGAATGACCGGGTCGTTACAATTGTTATCAGAGCCGCTATGTAGCCGATGTGGGCATTGGCAACCCCGAAAGGACGACGTGTCCGACGAGTACGTCGTGCCTGAAAGGGGGAAGAATGTAAGAACCCGGATTTTCGTAGAAAAATATTGTGGTAATGAGAAGTAAGGTATCGCACATCGCCTAAATATGTAATACATATATGGTATATAAGATAGGAGTATTCTCTTTATTATCATCAAAGTCTTTTAAAGCAGTGCGGCTCAATAAGTGATGACGAAATTAGATCAAAACGGACAGTATTGATAGTAAGAAGCAGATCGTGACGGTCTGGTTGGAGAATCGGGTCGTTACAATAATTCCGTGCGGCCCAAGAAATGAGGACAAAATTGGATTAAAACGGACAATATTGGTGATAAGAAGCAGATGGTGACGGTCTGGTTGGAGAACCGGATTGTTACAATAATTCTGAATGTTCTATGTTTGTGTTGTAATATTTGACCATAATACGTTCTCGACAAAATTGATGGTCCTTGATCGGCTTCTCAATTCTCCTGCCTATAGTAGTAGTCATCTTATCTCGCCATCTAGGCCCGGAACTTCAGGTGAATCTATTAAATTTGATCAACTATTGATGAGTATTTTAAGTTTGTGACAAACGGAAACCCAATAATTTCACGCCCAATTGTTTGAAAGCTTGAATTGAAAAATATATTACAAAAATACGAGTTATAAATTAACTTGTTATGAGTATAGGTTGCCGAACTTGAATTTCAAATTCGTGGTAAAGCTTCATTGTTGTTGTCTTGTTGGTCGAAAAGTTGATATAGAAACAAAAGAAAAAAATATTTGATAACTCTATGCATTGACCATTAGATTGTCTTATACTAAATTGATATATAATCTTTCAGACTTTTTTCATATGAATAAGATGGATTCTAGTTACTAAATACAAGTGCTTGGTAGTATTATTGTATAATTAATATAGCAAATTCCTTAAAGTGTGTGATCCAATTAGTCCAAGTGAATGGTGATCCAATGAAAGATTACACAAACCAAGGGTGTTGGGTTGGCTTATAGCTTTATGAATGAGAGGAGAATAGGAATGAGCATTGACTTGAATTCAAGATGCATGGAGATTGGGGATCATATCCCATCATATCATCCTCCTTAATTTCAGTACCCCCATTTTTATAATATATTAATTTAAAATACGCCTTTTATGCGACCTGATTATAAGCAATTGAGAAATAAGGAAAATACAAGTGTATAAAATGTCTCATTCTCTTTGATTTCGTTAAGTTTGTATTTGGAAAGACATTCAATCTTTTCTTTTTGTACTGAAATTATGCTACAAATTAAAGGGGAACATTTACCAGATAGTGTACATAAAATCGGAGGATATATTCGTCATACTAATGACGTTTCCTTATTATTTCTCATGGGTATAAAAACGAGGATTGTTTTTTTTTTAAATTGAAGCGGAGATTGATGGACGAATTATGAGAGAGTTAAATCTAAAAGACGAGATTTTAAATAGAGACGATTTATGAAAAATATATAATTGAACGTCAATTATATTACATGCTTGTTATATATGCAGTATAGTGCACGTCATATTTCTCAAAAAATTGAAGATATATATATATAGTCAAACACAAGCACACGAAGTAGTGGTACCTATGCACTAGGTCTAAGTTGTCACTTGACCAAATAGTATTTTAAAAAGAGATAAAAAAAATAATGTCATTATGAGGCCATTTAATTTTACATAACCATCTAACAATTTACATATAGCATATATAGTTGCGGTGCCGTTGCCTTCACGAACACTTAATTTGCACCATAAATATGAAACTTAATGACAAAAAACAGAAATTATAATTTTAACCTCACATGCATGCAATTAATTATGAACCCTAATTAAAGAGTTGCTTGTGGGGTGTGTACAATTCATTACTACACAGCTAATCGTTTCTCATAATGGCTTTATTAGGATCTTGTTTTTAAATTGTTTGAGCAGATGATGATCAATTCTAATAAACTCTGCTCAAATGGATAACTCCTTAATATTTACCAACATTTTCTCTGAAATCTTAACATACTTGTAAAGAGTGTTATATAATTGTTTGTTTATGTTCAACATTTTCGCTCATAGCCTCATAGGAGGTTCAACGCTTGTACGTTGCAAATTAAAAGGGATATCACGAAATATAAGATTAGCTAGTACTTAAATGAATTGTTTCTAAAAATACATTTCTTTTCTATATAGACTTTGAGATGCAAAATCTACAAATCTTAGTATGATTTGAGGTGCTCATGAATGCTATATGAGGTTACGGACTTACGGTACACTGCATCCAAATATGAAATCCGACCGGACTGGTTGGGAACCTACAAAAGGTTGGGATCTTGGCGAAGATATATAGTGGCATAATTAACAAGATTCTCATGAAACTGATACAATTAAAAAATTAAGAAATAAAAAATAAACGACTTTCCAACATGGTTAATTTTCATTAATTGCATTACTTTATATACCATGTATGTGATGTATTTTAACGATGGCGGCAATACAACTAATAATTCTACGAGTGTGTCTTCTTCCAGGACTCAAAAAAACTCAATCTAGTCTCATTCTCGTAACTCCTAGTACGACTCGTAACTGTAAATCATGAAAATGGGTTCGTTCAAAAGCATAACACATCCTCGTTTCTCTTCTACGTCCAAAACAAATCCAAGATGCTGCTATTTCTTCGATATGTGTTCATTTTCTAATATCTTACACGAAATTTTAATTAATTTGTACTTTAATAAGTACATTGTTAAAATAGTGTGCCATAGTTATCGAACATTCAATACACCGAGAATGAAAGAGGATGTGACATACTTAGAATTGGGGTAAAAATGTCTAAAATAAGCCCATAAGGATCTTATTATTAATTCTCTTTCTTGTAAGATGAAAAGGGTCAAACTAGTGTCTTGAAAATGTCGTGTGCAGTAGATTGAAACTCAATTTTGATGGATCAACATATGGAAACACACGTAAAAGTGGTTGTGGTGGTATCATAAGAGAAGATAAAAAAAAATTATTTTTTTTCTCTTTTTTCTAGTCAATCACACTAATAATTATGCAGAATTGATGTCAATTAGAAATGGTCTCCTCATTTGTTATAGTCTCAACATGAGTAATATTTATGTGGAAAATGATTCATAAATATTATATAATTGGTGGGATAAAAAGATAAAAACAGGTCCTAAATTTGACTCTATTTGACTTGATATTTTAGCACTAATGAGTTTGGTTAGCAGTGGTTTGTGTCATATCCAGCTTGCAGATCTTCTACCCAAACAAGGTGCTAATTAACTGGATAACACTTTTTTTACAGTCAATGACCTCCAGAATCAAACTTATGCAGTTTATTTGTTAGATCAAAAGGATTTATCTTTTTTGAGGGGAAGTACTTGTAATATCTCTTCTTTCGACACTTAATTTTATGAAAGTGTTTATATGATGGATATTAAGGCTTTTGCCTCAATACATTTGGAATGGTTTATTTGCTCCATGCAAGATTTTTGATGTATGCACATAACATGATTTTTTGTCTTTTACTAACAAAAAAATTTTCCTCTATTAAGTTAGAATTTTGCTATTAAATTTGATGTTTACATTACCTTAATCATGGAGCTATAATGATAGATATAAGGATAGGGGGTATAACCAGTAAATAGCAAATTATCGTAGCAATTTTTTCCAAATGATTGGAGAATTTGAAGTGTTAGTAATATGACTTTTTTGCCTATTCTCATTGCTTTTTCGCCTTTTTATATATTTGTTAAGTGTACGACAATATTGATCATTTTGTTACCATTTTTTTAAACGAAATGGCCATCATGTGGGCTTGGCCCATGAGATTGAATATTTCTTTAATTTTAACAAAGGTCCGATATTGATTAAAAAAACATCTACAAAGCCGTGAGATCAATACGATGACCACGGTTACAATGATGTGGATGATAACGAAGGTGGAAGTGGAGGTCGCGGTGGATACAATGGTGATGATGATGATCATGTAGATGGGGACGATGCCCATTGGATTCTCCGTGAACCATATTACATGCCCCTGGATACATCTTAACAGGGTAGACCTTCTCAGGCATTCTCCGGTTCCAATATAACAATCAACATATATATTACTCCGGACACTAGCTAGCGAACATTGGAACCAATGATTGTTAATTACTTTATCGCAGCTTGCACCTTCTTCCGAACCACCAGACCTCGAATGTGTCAGCTTGAGGGTCCACAATCATCCAATTCAACGTCATCGAAAAATATGAGGAGCTCTTAAGGAATGAAACTCCCTCTAGCCGTGTTACTTTGTTCATCTAAATGAATTTAGATGTGCAATTTTTTTAAAATATTTTTGGACATGTTGTTTCGGCTTTGTATAACTTTTGAACGCGTTTATATTTATTTGCTTGTAAATAACTTTGCAACCTTCTTGCAAGGTTTCTAATTATTTTTCATATTGTCAATTCGTGTGTGCTAGCTATTAGTTTGATTGGAAATGTTTGTTTGATTGACAAGATGTGTTTGGTTGTTGTTGAATAACTGTGTGTATTGCCGTATGATAGTTGCATGTTTGTAAGTATGTATATATACCGTCGTTAATGGTTGGTTTTGTATAAATTGTTGTCTGTGATGCAGCTCAACTTCATTCTGGTAACTCTCTGTTATGCGCGTTACTCACGCGTTGTGTGTGCGACGCGTGTTATATATATGATCCGGGTAAATAAATTTTTAAAAAGTATATTGATTGAATGAATATATTAAATTAGAAATCATGACTAATATAATGTTTTTGTTATATAAAATACACGTAAAACGGTTTTCTTTGGTATATGATTATAATTGTTTTGAAAATATCATGAATGTGTGTTTTATAGTTTAAATTGAATAAATGTAAATGCGTAATTAGTAAAAAAGAGTGGGACATTTTTGAAAAAAATAATCGAAATTTGGCAGACTTATTTTTTCTTTCGTTGGTTTATATATATAGTATGACGTGGGATGATATATATATATAATAATAATAACAATGATAATAGTCATAATAATGATAATAATGTGTTACAGATTTATTATTTTCCAAACTCAGAAGAAATATTTCACCTAAAAACCGGGCCTTGTCTACCGTAACTGTAGTTATATATAAAAAAACAGTATCCCTTGTGATATTTAATTAGATATGCTATTATTCATGTCACAAACAGCCACTCCTTGATAAGCATTTGTCTCTTTTCACAATACCATCTTCTATATTTAAGATGCATTCAACTCTCGAGGAGTCTTTGTTTTGCCCCTTTTGGTGTTTTTTATATCCTGTTTTCATTAAAAAAACATCTATCATAAACAATAATGTTTCTTTATTTTAATTAATATTTAACTTTAAGGTGGTTTCGATTAGGTTTTTTCATTTTTATTTGAATTTTTATAGAGTTTGAAATCTTTAGTTTTACCAAAGTGCAATGTTATCTTCTAATAAGGATGTCAAAAAGAAAAGAGAAAAAGTTGACAGTCGAAGAGTTGTCTAACATTTCATATAATTAAGTAACCTAATTTAACAGTAGTGAATAAACGACACCTCATTCCGTCCGAAGCGAAACGGTACTCTCTTGAAATCCGATGGTGATGATGGAGAAGTCGACAGTAGGCACTCTTGTTTGTGTAATTTACTTTTTGATTGCCTGGACCTTTCAAAAAATACCTTTTACTTACGTGGAAAAGACGCTCATGATTATTAAAAAAAATGATCTTATTTGTAAAAGAAATGGTCTGAATGAAAATAAAATATTACATACCCTATTTTCAACCCCTAATGCCGCCCATGCATATTCTTAGTTTCGTATTTTCTTCACATACAAACAGCATAGCATCTGGCATTCTGGCAACAGTCTACCAAAAGATGACACCGGTTAAGGAATATGATCAAGACATCATAATTAACTTCTAATTAAAAACGTCCATCATATATATCAACCTAGTCAAACTTTCGTGCTTGCTACAATTCTAAAAGTGAGATTTTAATATTCTTCAAGTTAGTTTTATGAACATCAAGTTTAGTTAGAATTTCGTAGTTCATTATACTTGCAGTACGATTTAAAGTATTTCATTTACGTGACAACATTACAACTGCATGATGAATCATTGGCGAAAGTTCGGAGGATCGTTACACCTAATTTACAGTTGTAAAATAAGAGTGTAACATTTTACCGGCTATTTACAATCCAAGACTAGCTAGTAATACAAAAAATAAAAAAGATAACGAAGAGGGACACTACTTAATAGTTATATCTACTATGGTCAAGTGTTTTTTTTGATTTCTGTACCCAAAAAAAAATAATCAATTTTTAAAATCTATTGAGCCTGCAATTTATTAGTATATTAGTATCATTTTGATTACAAGAATGAATTGATTATATTATTATAGTCGACGCTGATTTTAAGACGCAACAATAATCCAAACATACGATTACTTATGATCGGCTTACATATTTGTGGCACCAAGCTTAGCTAGAATAACCACTAATGACATGCTTAAATTTTCCTTAGTGAAAAAGACGATGTAAATCTTTTTAGGCCTGCAATTTTAATATTCAAGACTTGGTTTAGAATGATTATAGTAAGATAGTTGATACTTATATTAACTATTCAAAATGTTAAAAGATCAAAATTCAATTTCATGTTTTCGATCCAACTTGACAAGACAAAAAAAGGCATTCACCGAAACCGTTGGACAATATCCCAGCCAAACCTTCTTGAGCGGCACAAATACATGAGCAACCCCGAATTTAACGAGAACAGTCAAGAGTCAAGACTTAAGTGAAGAACTAACCGAGACATACCTAAACTAATCGGACACATATATCCGTTTAGCCAAAAATATCTTTATATCTACAGTAATCTGTCATATTCTTCTGACAAGCACTTTTTTTTTTAAGTTCTAATTAACGAGTGCACTAGTGGCGGTATAATAATTCATTTCACGTATCAGGAAAAGCTTAATGTGAGCATTGTTATTTCCAATTAACTAGGCTATTTACATGCCAAAAGCGACATATTTATAATTTATATGTATAGATAAATTATATTCTTGTTCACTACAAAATAATGTTTGATTTAGTGAGAGTCAAAAACTGTCACAAGTCTGTCAGTAATTTAAAAAGCTGTCACAAATCTGTCGCAAATTGACTAAACTGTCACAAATCCGTCACAAAAACTGTCGCTAATAAGCTCGTAACAAAAAATACCGTCACTAATCCCGTCGTTATTTAAGTATTTTTTTGTAGTGGTTGTCTGTGTATGAATGTATACATATGATCTGAAAGCATAATTAAGCAGGCGCACAACAAGAAGTGGTCATATGTATGTATCTAGATATATATCACATTATATTTTGCATATTTCGTATCTGCTTCCATCACATTCATTCAACTAAATCAAAGAAAGAAAGAGCAAGAGAGATGGGAAGAGGGATGGAAGGTTTGGTCTTTACAGTATACAAGGCACTAAAGAAGAAAAGATCTCCGAAAACATCTGAATATTCATCGGACGAGGCTACTAAAAGCAACAACAACGAAGACAAAGACGATACAAGAAACAGAAAGGCCAACTCTTCTTACAACATCAATGACTTCTACCCCAACGGTTATAACTATCATTACGTAGTTACATCACCACAAGCAACAAGTTCAGTTGGAGATTTTAAATATCAAAATAGTAATACGCTGGGCCAACTCAAAAGATGCAACTCGGTTAAGGGTTCAAACTATTATGCGAGTAATAATAATAACAACATTACATCAACATCTACATATCAAGAAGATGATGATGCTGATGACATAAACCTCAATCCCATGCGACGAAGTTGGAGCCGCAGATTATTTCCCTCATGTGTCTCCGGTATATAATCAAAATTCTACCTGCAAACCAAGCAAACCTCTTTATTTTCTGCAAAAACAATGCTATAATGAAGTGGCCCCACACGACATTAATTATTTAATGTGTATGAGCTACTGCCAAGTGCCAAATTACCAATATGTGCAGAGATGTAAACAACATTTTCCACTTCCAAGTGTGACAAATGCTTATGAACCTTGTTAACAACATAAGAGGAATTACAAATTTACAATCAAGTGCGATCAAGTGGCAGGATATATAATTACTACCAAACCAAGGTTTTGAAAATCACTTGTATGTAGCCAATGAGATATGTGTGGTTGGAAAACTAAAAGCTGGCCTGGAGCTTGCTAGGGGGTTGGTAAAGTTCGAGGATTACACCGTCCTCTAAAATTGATAAATTATAACCTAGTGGGATAATTATGTTTTGTCGTTTAATTAGCAGCGATTAAAATGTAATTCACATGTACTTTCTTATTGTAAGTTAGAATACATTGCTATCGCATGATAGTCTATACTCGATATATAAGTGGAATGCATTTTATAATCAGCTGTTCAGGAAGTTACACAAAACAGAGTCAGACCATCCAGAAACTTATTTCAGTCAAAAGATAATTTTTAGTTGGTCAAATTGCTAAAATAGAAAAGTCAGAAACAGAAAAAAGAAGTGTTTCGAAATGGATTCTGTTTCTCAACCGATGAATTCAATAAAGTAATCAACCTCTAACAAGAGTCTCCATCTAATCAGAATACGTTTAATCAATAAACGTAATCCATTTTCCGTTGATTTAAATTAACATGGGGAGGTCAATATGGGGGATTTTTTCTTCAGGATCATTGGAAGTATAAACATCAACAAAATTAAATGAACTCGCTTTGAAATGGTTAATATGATCATTCACTATGATAAGCAAATATATGTAATTAAATATGGAGAGAGAAAAATAAGATAAATATGTTGAATAAATTGAGGAGGAGAAAGAAATACATGGTAACAGATTAGGGGCATTCTTGGTATTAATTAGCGTGTATTAGAAGGCTGTTTTTTTAGTAATTAAGTGCTTAGACATGTAGTTATTGATCATTTTCCCTAAAAAGAAAGTTGATGGTCGGATGAATATAAAGTGGTTTATTAAAACCCAAACAGGAAAAAGTTCAAACTGAAACTAGAGTAGCCCGGATTTATGTATGTATATGAAATAAGTTAGAACCTTACTTTATACCAGTATGTATCTCCCTCGGAACTCGCATGATGACTTTCACTTTCCGTATGCTGGTGCATCTGATGGAGGAATATGGTCGTGGCAATCGCAACATTATTATCCATTAATTCAAGTCTCCCTAAGCACTAATAATAGTATATTTAATTGGATACTATTCGCTGTTGGTAGAAAATGCAGGGATATTTTCTTCAAATTTCTCCATGTTATTCAAGACCGGGGGTTTGGCTCCTCCATAGTAAAAGAAAGCCATTACTTTTGACAACTCATTTGCTGTTCGTATTGCTGCATAAAGAGAAAAATTAATTCATCAACATGTGAATTCAGAGCTGAGCGCTAAGATAAAAGAGAACAAAATTCAATGGCATCACCATAAAGGTAAGGATAATGTACAGTTTTGTACTCTAACAAATCATCAGATGATCAGATTTCGGTTCTTCTAAAACAATCTACAAAAAACTAATAAATGGTACACTAAAGTTATATTCACGGAGATGTAGTACACCTACATGAACCAGATAAGAATAGAAAAAAATAGGTCGGTTTACTCATTGAGTACGAAAACAAACATTTTACACACTGCTCTATTTTTATTTATTTTTAGTTCCCTTACAATGCTTTTTTGTATGCAGAGTACAGAAGCCAAAAGAACTAAGTTAAGGTACTAATTGCTAATCTTTGCGGGTTGATACACAAAAGAATATACTCCTCTTAGTCTACAAGTTAACAAACCCTAAAGGTAATTTAGTGTAAAAAGATGGAAGCACCTTTTTCACGGTACAAAATCTTTCCAGCTTTAGTAAAGATGAGCTCTGGAAAGACGGACACTTGTAGAGCCGAAACCAAATCATCTTCAGCGACAGCATCTATTGCAACACACTGTTCGGTGTAGATAATAACGAAATTACGAAAAGACAACATATTTGTGCAAATGCAAAAATGGAAGGGCAACTTACCCTTGGTGATGGTAGCCTGCAATTCCATATAATATTTACAGCTTTCTCCAATTCATCTCGCATCTGTTCATTTTCCTTCGGCCTGTAAAGAAGAGATTTACAAGCTCTAATTAAATCTTGAAGATATCCTATCAATCTAGAGATGTTTGCAATAAAACCTTGAAAGTACCGACAAAAAAAACTTGCCTCCAATGCTTAAGTAGGAAACTGTAAACAAGCGTATTTCAGTTAATGAACACTTTGAGCAAAAGGAAGTACCGTCAAAATTTACAGATTGACAGATCTAACACAATGTATTTACATTCTGAAAATTTTGTAAACAATCACAAAGAAATGATGACGTGGCCGGATTCATAGAATTTTTTCATCACCTATCTCCAAAAAGTTGGGAGACAAAATCACACGATACAGATTTTCTTATTCCTATCCTATGTTGTGAAAATTATGTTTGCCAAATGAGATCAGTGATATTCACAATAAACATAGCAAGCTAATAATCAATTGTCAGTATAAACTTAAGCTATAAAGTGTAAACAATTTCATGCTTAGGAACCCTAAGACCTTTTGAATCTCATCAGGCTAACCACTAACTCACGGAAGATACATAAGCAATTGAAAGAGAATCCAGCAACTGAGAAAGACAAAAGCGCAACTGTACAGATCCCAAACTTGAAACAGGAGAAACAGGTTCAATAAAAATTTCTATCCTCCACTATTGATGAAATCTAATTTAGTTCCCTGTACTATGAAAAAATTAATTTAGTACTTCACTACCACTTAATTGTCAATTTGACGCTTTTCCATCCAATTATTTAATGAAAAGTACAATACGGACAACTAATAGTATAGGGTCTAATATTAAGAGTAAAAGTACAGATATGGGTCACGTGAGAAAACCTAAAGTTTTAGTCCAATTTTTAAGCAGAGTACTATATTTGACAAATACGTGTAATATTAGATTTATAAACCGCAGAAAAAAGCTGGAAATGTGCAAACCTTTTATAACGGTTATGTACAAGAAGAATCAAAGGGCTAATGTCTTTGAACACAGTCTCTTCCCATTCACTGGAAGTGATATCTTTAATTGGCCGAATATAATTATCATCTTGCCAAACCACCTCATTTTCACTGTCATAGTCATCATCAACATCCTTCTTCTTATTATTCTTAATCGTAATTTTGTTGAAGAACTGGTCCAAGTTGAAACCCCGTCCATCGGCATCTTCAGGCCAATCAGGGTCCTCGTCATCCACAACAAGAGGGTAATCAGATAAAAGCTTTTCTAACTTTTTTTTCTTCTCGCTGGGGTCCACCTCCTCATCTACACGTGGATACATATCTATGACTTCTCTGATCTTCCTCCTCCATTCTTTTCTCTCATCCTCATTCATGAGATCATCCTCATTGTCGCTCTCACTAGACGTTTTGAACTCTTCATTCAACTTCGAAGCATGAAATTTTTTGCGTAATCTAAGGCTACCAACCTGGATTACACACTTAAATATGAGATAGAAGTTTAAGATAACAGTTAATTATAAGACAATCAATAAAAGAACATCTTCTTCAACTAAAATAAATTGGGAATTAGTAAAGTACGAACTACTAGACTTATGTAACCTTCTCTTTAGTCAGTCATACTACAAATTAGATATACTGCCACTAAAAATGTATACCTTATTATTTCACTTGATATGCTGCTACTGTGAATTCATATCTTATTCTATCACTACATAAACCTAAAGCGAAAGATAGAAACCCCATTAACTTATCGCTAATTAGTCTTGTAGATTATACTATTTGCTAGATTTTACCAAAATAAAGGAGAAATAAGGGATAGCATTACCAGATGAGTTAAATTTGGGAAGCTTAGTGATGTCAGAGAACTTACCATCTTCATAGATAGCAAAACCGACTTGTTTCTCATCTTCTGTTTAGATCCATGAGCAACCATAGGAGCAGAAACATATAAAGAAGAGGGTAAAACATGCAACAGTACCATGCTTGCTGTCACTATAACCAAACATTAAAAAAGTTAAAACGAACATAAATATATATAAATGCTTCAAAGCTCATTGCACCACAGGAAAGTTATTAACAACTCAAAGGAAAGAACACATTTTCAAAGTTCAATTCTGAAGCTTGTTTCTCATAAATGTAATAATATCATAAGAAAGCAAAAAAGAACAAGAAAAATCAATATACCAAAATTGTGTTGAAACTAGCCAGAGTTTGGTCAAGTTTACAAAAATGCGCATAGCCACATACTTATTCAAAAAATATTATACTAGTCCGACCGCTGCCCTATTTTTAAGGCTGTCCGTTTTAAACCAAATTCATTTAGCCTTTTTTTTTAGGCTACAATGCATTAAATTGAGCAGCTCAACAAAACTTATTTACTATTTGCATTTCTGCCACACAAAAAAAAGTCAGTTTTTTTTCTCTGAGCCTCAAAAAAGCTTATTTGCTTAAAGTATGCATCCAAGCAAGATCTAAACAGGACCCATCACCGACCTCGTAATTATAATCCACCTTCACAATAAAGTTTTTTTATACTAACAAAAATTAAAAATAAAGGAATTCAGTCAGTTAGTACTATCTACTAGACCAACTCAGAAAAAATATTAAAAAAATAAAGAGGCTAATGTTTCTTAGCACTAATGAACTGGTTTTATGTGGAATTGGGTTACTACTAATTATGACCAAAATGAAAAACAAATGCCATCTTCTGAAAAAAAAAATGGATATTTCACTTATTCTCCAAATTACAAAAAAAAAAACTAAACTTAATTCACTCACTTCATTTTACGAAGCTAGAAAAGACATAAAAACATGGAGAAAATAAATTGGGTATAGAAAATAATTGTGAAATCTACTGCGAAAATACCTTAGAAAAATCACTTATTCGTTGCTCGCAGAGAGAGAGAGAGAGAGAGAGAGAAATTTTAATTGGAGCTTTTTTTTGGTAGCCTTAGTTTAAATAACTTACACTTGTGGTCCTTATTTGGACTATCATTTTTCATTTAAATCTCTTATTTTTCTTAGTATAGTGGTAAACTTTTATTGGGTTCAAATAATAGTATCAAATATTATTTCGGCTTGAACTACGTAGATTGAGTAGAAGTCCTGGTCTAATTATAGTAACCAGGTATAATTTTGTCTTGAACTATGTAGAAGCAATGTCTTGAAAGGCGCAAGACGGAATTTAGACAGAAGTTGGTCTAATCACGTCTAATTCTGCTTAATCACCGCCTAATCCGTCTAATCTGTTAGTCTTGTAGGCTCCGTCTACCATGTAGACGCCGCCTTAATTCCACCTAAGCATGCGTTTTAGAAACTGAGTAGAAGGAAAAACTAATATCTCATCTTGGATAAATTTTTAGTTCATATTCAAAGGAAAAAAAACAAAGGAAGTTAGAGAAAACACTGATAAAGTACTTTATATGAAGTTCGGAAAAATGTTCTCTTTATTTTAAGAGAAAAAATTAAAAGTAAAACTTCTCCATTTACACCAAACTTCCACTTTGTTCCTACTTCTGGCTAACAAAGAAGGAAAAAATCTGTTTTATAAGTTTATATTAATAAAACTGAGTAAAATTATTACATATGAGTTTTATAAGCCTTCACTTTCGCATTCACAGTATTTCGGCATCCAAGATTCTATATTACAATAAATTACAAATCTGTTTGATATGTATATAACATTATTCTTAACAGACTTGCCCAATACTGATAGTGTGCCTATTTACTCATATATTCTTAGTGAATGGCAAAAGATTTATCTTTAATTGATCATAGGTCTCGCTAGGCCAGGCTGTAACGACGAGAACTCATCCGGCACTGAAATACCCAACTCCGAGCAAACAAACTGGACTATTTTCCCCGTAACACTACCAAATGACATTTTATTAAGCGTTATCGAAATTGAAAACTTGTTTTCAATATCACAATAACCTGTCGATCCACCCATACCTGAGTGTCCAAACCCAACAAGGGAACCATCTTTATCATACCATTTCTTAAACCCAAGTCCGTATTTCCCACTCGCTAATATCAAATTCTCGTATTCTCCTCTACCCAAAAATAAATCATGAATATTAGGATTGTTAAAAATCTTGGAAGCTTCATTACCCTTCCTAGAACTTGAAGCAACACTGTCGTCGATAGAAACACTAATGTAGTCTTTTCCATTATTCCTAAATTTTGGAACAGATTCCTTTTTCTTTCCATTTCTCGTTTTTTTGGCGGGTGTTAGGGAAGGGAACTTGGGGAGGTGCATATGGGACCCGAGTGGAGGCTTTGAGGAGAGAGAGTGAGGAGGGGGAACCTTACCACCGTCAACTAGGGCGGCGTAGTAGCGTGCGAGTGCACGAGCTGAAAAATGTCCGTTAGCCGCAGGGATAATGGCGCGACGCACATTAAGGGTGTTGAATTGCACCGGTAAGGTTGAGGCAAGTGCGGCGATAGCTTGGGGTTGAAAAGTTGAAGGGAGATCCGAACGACCGGTCATTCCAGAAACCATTTTTAGATCGTCAGCATCTACGGTGAGCGTCGCAAGTCGAGATTCCACTCCTAAAGTTTTAAGAAAATATAATTGAGAAATTTATGGTGAACGACTCGGTCGTTTTTCAAAAAAAAAAACCAAAAACTGGGGTTTTCTCCAATAAATCATGAGCTAGTTATTTCCATAAAAAACGATTCTAACTCTCATGGCTAGAGAACCTTTGAATTTCTTTCTGCTAATTTGTGAGCACTAGATTTTACTTTTCAATTTCTTTTGTTTTTTAACAGAGTTGATAAAAATAGCTACATGAATTATTTTTTTCTCCAGGAAAAACCTTACGGAAGATACATGTAATCCTTTTTCTCCAGAACTGTTGGATGCAAATGCATGTGTGTATGTATGTATCTGTGATAGCTAAAGGTATAACTTCATCCAAAGCCAGTAGTGGAAAAGTTACCATTGACAGTTCATAAAAACTAAACTTTTATATGGATTAAAGGTCCAGTTTATAAAAACAAAAACTTTTATTTCAGGCTTCCTACGGTGGAAATTTCACACCTCGGAAAGAAAAATAAACGCCACAAAAAAACATAATAATCATTAACGAAAAGTGACTGGAGAAATTTACTCAGAATTAAGGCGCAAGAGGTAAAATCATACCTGGGGGAATCCCAATATACATTTCGCCTTCAATATTGAGGGGACGGATAAAGGCTTCTTCAAGTATATCCTGAAATTTCTTCCCAGTTGCGTGCTGTCAAATAGAAATATTAAAATCATTTCACAATACAAAATATGCAATTTCACTAGTGTGATAACTAAGAACTTGTAAAGTTGATAAATAAAACGTCTTATTTAACAGCCTGCCATGATTACTTAATTATCAAATCAAAGAATATTCACCACAAGTTGTCAAAAACACATTCCAGTGTATGTATTCACCGTTCATTTTTTACATTTCTTCCCATGACTTCCTTTATCACATTGTAACAGGTTGAAAGTTTTTAATAATCAAAATAACAATTTGCAACTGTCAAATGGGAGCATCAAATCCATTTCTCAAGGTAGGAGAGTATTCCACCTTGATTTTCTCAGCCTGGGTAGCAAGTTAGCTACAACTCCCAACTCAAGCTACAATATCATATGCATCTAAAAAGTGCAGAGATGGAAATCGAAAGAGAGAGAGAGAGGGAGAATACGGGGGAGATAGAGACAGAGGGATAGCGTATTTGGTTCACAAGTTCCTAACAAATTACCAAAATAATACAAAAAAGGTACTGAAATAAATAGAGGTAACCCCGACTCCTTTTATGATGCAAGACGGTTATGGCACAAATCTGAAGTTATTAAAGAAAAGAAAATGAAAGAAAGAACTACCTCAATAATACCGCCACATAGCCAGCCAAAAGATAAATAGTGATAAAGTTGCTCACGGCCTGGCTCAGTCTCAGGGGCCGATGAAGCAATGTGTCTCAAACACTCATTCCAGTTAAGCATAAGTTCTGGGTCTGTTTGTGTTGAGCTGGCTAATGCATTGTGTAGACCAGATGTATGATTAAGTACGTGATGAACCTAATTATAACATAATAAACCACAATTTAATACTAAATTTCAACCAGAAAACAATGAGGAAGCAAACTAGGAGGTTGTATTTAATTTGGGTAAAAGGCAAATAAACCCCATGTACTATGATGATTTGCAAATAATCACATGTGGGAGCAAATAACCACATGTGCTCCAAAGCAATTGAAATGATTTAAGGGATGAAACCCGAAGTTCAGAAAGAATTGAGTCAAGTAGTGAAGTAGAACACCTTTATTATATCTTTTCCGTTTGATCTGAATTCTGGCCATATATTTGCCACATTTTCGTCGAGCTTCAGTTTCCTGGTGGGCAAAAAATCAGTTATTCAAGTATTAATAGCAAATTTGCGAGAAAGGATCATCCAGAGATTTATTTGGTTGAAGGGAAGGAACAAATGCAATTACATAATACATATTATTATTGACAATACTGAAAAGGAAATTGTAATCCACAGTGTGAGAATACATCTTTACTGAATCAACTGAGCAAAGAATTATGATTAAATTAGTATCCCCTGTTTAGCATGCTTAAGACTTTTAGTAACCAATATCGTGTAAATCAAGGCAAATCAATTCGTTTAATTTTTCTGAAATTGTATATAGCTCAACTAATAAATATGGAATACATGTTGAGACCAGCAAAGGTGTGACTCACCCATTATCTACCAGCCAATGTACCATCCCAGCTGTAATACCCTTCGTTGTGGAAAAACTTGGGAATAAGCTGTCTGGTTGAACTGGTCGAGGATCGTATCTTCCAAGCACTCCCGCAGAGGTATCAATAATTACTTCCCCATCTTTGTAAGCACATACCTTCATATAATACGTAGACATAAATCAGTATAATGGCCTTACTCGCTTCTTTGAAGTAAGTGAACCCTGATAAGGGAAAAGCAAAATGATAGCCACAAACTAAACAATTCTAACAATCAACCAAGTTGAAGTTCAACATTCCACAATTTAAGAAAACCTAGAGTTGACCTACGGCATAATACTTATAGAAAAAGATGCTTGTAACAGAATAAAACCACACCCATATAATGAAGCCATAGAAAAGAACAAAAAATCCAAAAAGCTTGGTGATGAAACACAATTTCTTTTAACTATCGACACTCTTCAGGGAGATCTTATAAACCTGAAATGCTAGTGAACAAGCCAGGTTTTGTTGCACTTACTTTTTACATAACAGCAATGAGAACCAAATATAACATCTGTGCACCAAGAATTGATTGGAATAAATGATTAATCCAAAAACTAACATATCTATCGTATGCTACCAATATAGGAGTTCATTCTGGCATTGTAACCTTATCTTTTTCTGTCGAGCCTAATTTTTCTAAACATGCCTAGTATCAATAGATAGCACATTTACCTGAATTCCGAGTATCTTATTAATATTTCCCAACTCAATTAAGAGCTGCCTTAGCTTTCCCTCAACTTCAGAATGCACAGGTGTGTCGCAAATCCAATTAGGATTAAACGCAGGTCCTTTGGCAATATTGCTGGATCAAATGCAATGACACTTCAACAACGCTACTAGAAACAAAATCATCCAACAATGTAAAAAATAAGACTTACTTTTGTAATACAGATTCAGCAAAGGGTCTCATGATCTCTAAATAAGCTACACGAGTATTCATCGAAGACGAAAGACCTGAGCATGTCAACCAAGAAAAGTTTAAGCTTTCTAATCATATGACGAAACATTTGGTAGATATGTATAGTTTGGTTATGTTACCTCTAAGAAGATTAAGGACTCGTGAAAATATCACTATGTCTCCTGGAAAAGCATCAATCTGAGAAGAGAGTTTATTATTTGGTAGCATAAATGAATTCACATGGTAATGAATATATTAATTATAATTAACATAAACAAGAGAAAATCGCATACGAACTTACAGGAGTAAAGCGTTTAACTTGTTTCTTGTCGAGTTTAAACTTCTCTTGTACCTCTTTAATGTTTTCCTTTGCTCTCTCAGTCAAGGCTTTCGCATTTTCCTATACAATAAAAAGAACATTAGTAGAAGAATAACAACAACAAAGGTAGTAAAAAAGAAGACATATACAATACCCGAGCTTCACTTGCTGGTGCTGAAGTCCGAAAGAACATTCCAGTGACCTCCATAGCCTGCTCTGGCATGTCTAACCGCAACTTAAGGCCCATTTCTGCAAATGCAGACAAAAGAGCCACATGGTCCCCCTGCATATTTTATTTTGTACAAAGAAACTATATAAAGAACAAAATCGCAACAATATTAAATGGCATGTTAAAGTAAATAAAGACGCCTTTTTGGCATAGAAATTATACAACAACAAAAAACACAACAAAATTTAATGGAATGTTATCAAGACAAACTGCATATAAGAAACCTACAGAATTCTATGCCAAAATGGCGCGTGGAGTTTTATTCTTAACAACTCTATATAGCGCGTATCCTTTTAAATTAAACTGTTAACCCTGAAGCACATAACATTTTCAATACTGTTTTAGACTAACAGGAAAGAATTGGACATAAGTCCTTTGCAGGCTCCAAAATGACCTTAAAGTGTAAGTATGACCTCACCATCACATCATAGAACTAGTGTTGGCACTGGATCAAAATAGGTAGAGGAAATCTGTCCTAACAAAAACACTAAATTTCAGGTCAGGTTTACTTTATTTATTCACTTTTCTTTTTGTTCACAACTTTTTCTCGTTGATGGGGTTATACGCTCAAATCATGGGGCCTCTGCTCTAGTATATCACCTAAGAAAAGGAAATTTTAAATATGTGCTACTCATAAGAACAAAATGTCAATTATCATAAATAAGTTGGTCAAACCTCTCCAGCTGCTAATAACATTTTTGCAAGAGCTTGTTTCATTGGACTTGATATTAACTTCGTAAGGCCAAAATCAAGCAGAATAGGACGATGAGGAGGATCCTTACTCACAAGAAAATTTCCTACAAAAGGACCGAATTTGTTCTCCTGAGCAGAAAATGAATCAATGATAAATTTACAACCACATAAACTTTGTGAAGAAGTACCTGGATGAGGATCGCCATTGAAAAATCCATCAACGTAAATTTGATGAGCATATGCTCGTGTAATTTCTTCAATAAGCTTTTGTTTGTCAACGCCTAAAGCATCCAGAGATTCAGAATCATTTAAACGTACCCCGTCCATGTACTCTAACACAAGAAGCTTTTCAGTTGACTGCCATTGCAAACACAACGTAATTAATTGAAAATGATAAAACAATTGACATGAAATTAATGTTATTCAGAGCCAACGTTGTTTTCTCATGTCCCAACAGAAAGACAATTAATTAACAGAGAAGAAATGATCCAGAAAACATAGGACCACAGACAGAGAGAAAATCATATATCAGCACACACTAACTGTAATGGCTCCTAGTATCTATTTTAAGAGGGGTTTTGGAAAAAAAATTATGGGAAGCTTCTGCTTAACTGCTTCAGCTTTTTGGTGCATTTAAAAGCACCTGAGGTGATTCCCAAAAATTGCCTCTGCTTATTTTAATCACTAATTACAACAATACCTTCCAAAAATAATTGTCTAATCCATCTTTCCAATAAACAATAATCTATCACATTTTTACGAAACACCGTGTTGCTACTCAAATCAGCTTTTTGAACATATAGAACACTGGGATGCGCTTGCATTACAATCAACTTCCAGAAGCAGCTTGAAGAATATGATATCGAAAAGCAACAACAGAACCAAATTATAATTTTGGCAAGCAACAAGAATTATAAACTAATGGAAAAAACAATATACTAGATAGTTTGTGATTCCATTTTAAAAGAGCACCTGGATAACTTCAGGGATCAAAACGTCCACTGAATCAGCAAAAGCATTGTTGACGGATCTGTTCCTGCAGCCTAAATTATTAGAGACTGTTCTATTATTTTCTGCAAAAAGACAACAAAACAAAATTAGAATACAACGAAGAGCTAATTTACTTCCAACACAGAAATGAAGGAGAAAACAATTCATGCAAAAATTACCAGCTTCATGGTTGAAATCCAGCTCTTTTGGCACTTCTTTACACCATTCATCAATTATAGGAGTGAAATTGTACTGTGGCTCAGCCCATGCTACCCAGTCAACTACTGATTTCGCATTTTTTAAATCCTACACAGATTAAAGACTGAAAAGTTTACAATAATGCAAGACTTGCCTAATATCCTGTCCTACTCATGTGAAAAATTGAAAAACTTAACCTCTAATATTATCTTCTTTATGCCATCATGTTGAACTTTAACCACCACCTCTTTGCCATCACGTAGAGTGGCACGATGAACTTGAGCTATCTGCTCAGCAATACAACATATAGAAAAAAGTTATGGTTGACACAACCATTGAGTAAGTGATAAACCTACTCGACATCTGCTACTGATCGATCAGTCCCCTTTTAGGTACAACAATCAGATTATCGAAACAAAGGGGAGGCAATCCATTATTAATGAAGGGTACAAGACCATTTCCGACAAATGGTCTATAACTATTACCCAGACAACACTTGGCTATTGGTAAGTCGTGAGACAATAGAAGACTAAAATCTATGGCAAAGTCAATCATTTACCAAAAGCAGATCTGTTACAGCTAAAGACGCTTACTTGGATAGTAATCATATCAGTGCATTACGTAAAATGTGGTAAAACGAAGAGTAGAATCTTATAAAGGGTTTGATACTTTTAAAAAGTAAATTAGTATTTATCAGAGACTGGTTTTATTTTAAGGTACTTACTGATGCAGTAGCCAGGGGTATGTCAACAAACTTCGAGAAGAGAGCTTCCATCTTTCCTCCCAATTCTGTTTCTATGGTATGGCAAACCTGTTTACATAATTAAAGAAAGTTAAAAAAACACATAATTAAGTATAAATAAGCTTCAATTATGTAAATCGTATTAATATTTATACCACGTTATAAAATAATTCTAAGCAGAATTTTATTTTTTTCTTCTTACTCTTGAGCACCCACAGGTAAGTTTAATACCACATATTTACAGCAAGAAATTCATACACAGTGCTAAATGAGGGTCCGGAAAAGTAACCAGTTATGTAATTGTTTGAACTACAAGAGAATCACCACGGATGGACTCCAGAGGAGATACCACTTTATATGCAACAGTTTATGCCTGACCCTTGAGTAAATAAGAAAAAAACGATCCAAAAACCATTTTTTTTTAATTGCAAAAAATAAATACTCCACATACAAGATTACCTCTTCTAAGGCGCGAGGAGGAAGAGAGTCTTGTAATTGCCTCAGAAAGAATATATACGCCTGAGGAAGTACATCTGCGCGTGAAGACATATACTGCCCAAGCTTCACCCATAACCCTTCTAACTCAATTATCACACTTAAAACTCGTTTAGCATTACGCTCATGAGCTTGTTCCCATAAACTATCTTGTTTTACTTTGCTCATCCATTTTTCCCTCTGCTGTAAAGCCTAGAGTATATATACCCAGACATGCAAACAAGGGTTCATAAGAGTTTGGTAAACTAAGGCGTAAAACTAACGTTCTGTTAATGGACTGATTGCTTTTTTAGGTTGGTGCACAAAATCGAAATTTGATGCAATAAAAATTCTAAGTATTCACTTATTCTCATGTTTTAAAAGTGAAGTAACACATACCTTGTAATCCAAGTAAACAACAAAAGCCAGAGTAAATACTTTGACCCTTCTTTTGTATATATTCCCCCACCCCATTATGTAACTTTCCCAACAATATGCTACAGATCTGCACCAAAGAGAGCAAAACAAAAATTACTCATTGGTCACATGCTTGATGAGATCAATTCACCAAATCAAAAGCATAAGAATCCAAGTCTATGGTTAAAAAAAAACACTTTTTTCTCATGACCACTTTGGAAAAGCTCAAACCAATTACTAACAAAACACATACAGCAGTAGCTTAACGCAGATGGGAAATTTGACATTTGGCATTTTCTGTACATCAAAAACTGTTCTGTGTCAAACAAAACAATGCCACAACATCACTGTCTCCCATTATTACAAATTATAACCCATACTAGAAATTGCGTCTCTCAGTCAAGACGTTGTAATTGCAAAACCCATCACCAAAATTTGAGTTCTAACAATCTCTTAAAATAAGCAGACGTAATATTGATCCAAAAAAGAGGGAGGGAGAGAGTCCCGTAAATTTGCAGAAATTAAAATTTTAATCTGAAAATTGAAATGCTTTCCTCCTCTCTTTTTTCCTCTCCCTTGTTTCTAATGGAGAATAGAGATAATTGGATTTTGGAACATGAAATGAGGTGGAACGGGACGAAATGGTTTTTCTTTGTAAACATCAAGGATTATAAACTAAAACATGAGAATGTAAACAACATCACCATTCTAGTTTTATTCCCTCCCATAAAACATACTCCCAAAACTAACCGAAAGAGTAAGATGTAAGAATTTAACCGCCAACTAAAACTCTGAACCCCGTTTTACGTACAGTACAAATTCAATTTGAATAAGTTCACCATCAATTAAAATTTATGGGGAGGAAGGCAGAATGTTTTTGTTCCATCAAAACCGAAAGGTGTAACTTTGTGAACAAGAAGAACACTGAAACTGACCAAAGAAGATCAACAACATACCCTCCTGCTTTAAGGAAATCCTAATGTGCAATTGAATATTAAAGATAGAAGCTTTCCAA
Organism: Primula vulgaris; assembly: GCA_963920805.1. Classification (NCBI taxonomy): domain Eukaryota; kingdom Viridiplantae; phylum Streptophyta; class Magnoliopsida; order Ericales; family Primulaceae; genus Primula; species Primula vulgaris. The sequence goes on from OY987212.1 coordinate 10,799,808, forward strand.
TTGATACATCAATGTAGCGTAAATTAGTATACAGACTTGTTTGGCGGCATTTTTGTGAAAAAATAAGTCGTTTTAGAAATTCATAATAAAGCTGGATTCATCAACCTTTAAAATATTACTTAGCTTCTTCGGACCAGAAAACAAATAAGAAATCAGCTTTATGCAGACAACTACTTGCACTGTAGCTTATCAAAAAAAATAATACAATCAGTGAAGCTAATTACATTTGTTCATATTGGGTGTTTCAGTAACAACAAATTTTTATTAAAGTGTTTCTGTAAGTCCAGAGTTGATATAATTTTGCTGTTTTCCTTTCATTTAACATAAATTCCCAAACAAAGTTATGCACCAAGTATGCAACAAAAATAAGAACAAATATTCCAAGATGAGAATATAATTCCAGATTCACAAGTGGCGGAAAAGCGTTCATGTGCTAAATAATAATAAACAATGCAAAATTGAAAACTGAATCATAGAACATAAATAACATCGAGAAATGAAACAAACCCTGTTATAAGTTCAAAAACCCCAATTGGCAAATAAGCATTTAGTGTGCTAGATTAAAACAAAAACAATGCAAAACTGAAATATAGAACCTTGAAAGATAGCAAAGACCCTTTTATTCCAAATACCCAGTTAGAAAAAAGGCGTTAAGACTTGAGAGTGCTAAATGATACACAACCGATACAAAACTCAAATACAAAAGGTAAATGACTTGTAAAAACAGCACAAAAAATGACAAAATATAGAACATGAATAAATTTGAAAATTAACAAAGACCTTGTTATAAATTCCAAATACCCAGTTGGAAAAAAAAATGTCAAGAGTGCTAAATAATACAAAACTGATGCAAAACTCAAATATAAAACATAAATAACTCAGAAAACAGCACAAGAAATGACAAAATATAGAACAATGAATAACTTTGAAAAATAAATAAAACACTGTTATAAATTCCAAATACCCAGTTGGAATAAAAACGTTAGTATGCTAAATAATACACAACCGATACAAACTCAAATATAAAACATAAATAACTCAGAAAACAGCATAAAAAATGACAAAATATAGAACAATGAATAACTTTGAAAAATAACAAAAACCCTGTTATAAATTCCAAATACCCAGTTGGAATAAAAGCGTTAGTGTGCTAAATAATACACAACCGATACAAACTCAAATATAAAGCATAAATAACTCAGAAAACAGCACAAAAAATGACAAAATATAAAACATCAAGAACAGCAAAGACTTTTTTATAAATTCCAAATACCCAGTTGACAAAAAAGCGTCAGAGTGCAAAATAATACAAAAACGATGCAAAAATGAGATACAGAATAATAAAAAAAACTCAGAAAAACAGCACAAAAAAGGACAGAGAGTGGGTTTAGTATTTAATACCTGGCTTTTTTTATGAGATGGGAAAAAATGGGAACTAGAAAATGTTTAGAGAGAGAGAGAGAAAGAGGAGATTATGGGTTTTTATTGGTGTCGTTTTTTCTTCTTTGGAATATTAATTAATATTTTTTTCTATTCTCTCTAAAATACTTTTCTCACCTGCCTTTCCTTGAATCACTTGATAGTCAACAACCTTTTTTTTTATAATTTAATTTAATAATATTGCATTTAATTTCATCCAAATTACTCTTTATTACTTATAGTTTTAGCTTTCTTTGTCATTAAGATTAAAAACAGTGCTACTTTTTTTTTAGTGGGGAGAGCTCATTTTAAAAAATTGAAAAATTAGAACGAAAAATTAGAACGAAGGCATGTATATTATAATTTTGACCTTGTTGTGAGATTATTGGACTCTTGGGCTTATATTTTATGGGCCCAAGTTGGGCTTATAACTCTACCCCTCTATCTATATAAAGAGGGCTAGGGGTCTTGTATTTGACATTCATTCACATATTCCTTCATTAATAAAGATCATGTTGTTCTCCCCGCTCTCTACTTCTGTCTCCCTATATACGTAGCTAATAGTGTATTACAACACGTTATCAGCACGACTCTCGGAGATCGAAGTACGGATTATAGATTCAATAAATCTTGAGGTTTATCCGGGTCTTATTAGAATTTTGTTATATCGACCTTCACCAACATACCGTGCGTAAGGTACCCGGATATAATATTTTTTTAAAAAAACTGATATTGCATGTTTGTATAGTTGTATGCACGAATTACATGTTTGTATGGTACTGTACTTGTTTGTATGTTGTACTGTACCTATGAAATTGCATGATTACAATTTCCTGCATGTTTGTATGTTATACTGTACATAGCATGATTACAGTATGTTTGTTTGTCACGTTACTGGACCTAATTGATATTGTGAGGTAATATGGAATTTGTCACGTTACTGCATATAAAACCTTGTTAATCGCATATAAATTGAATTGCATACCCGTATTAAGTACATAGTTTACGTATTGACCTCATGTATTAATCTGTCGGATTAAATCTGCAACAAACTGAAACGTATGTACTGAATTGTAATTCTCTGAAAGCTGTAAAATTACTCAAGGACTAAACTGAAACTTGTCTGAAATTCTGGACTGTATATGTAATAATGCTATAAATAGATATATAGTTTGCTGTGAATTACACGCATGGTCCTGTAGTATAATACTTATACGAAAACAGTACATATGGTTGATAAAGATACAATATTTGGTAAATATACACACACATGCATATAAAATTTTTTTATTAAAAGACAAACGAATAAAAAAATTGTATGTAAATTGATTTGATTTGATTATGTTAGAATCTTCATGGATTGATTGATAATCTTAAATAGATTTGATTTGATATGTTAGAATCTTCATGAATTGATTGATAATCTTAAATAGATTTGATTTGATATGTTAGAATCTTTATAGATTGATTGATAATCTTAAATTGATTTGTTTATAACACCAAATCTACTGCATGATTAGATACCTAAAATATATTTACTGCATGTTTATATATATATGGTTAATATAGACAGGTACAATCTATATTTAATTTATTGCCATGTTTATGATATGATAATTTGCGAAATCATATATTTTCACATTTAAGTTGGAAAAATTATGAACCTTCCCCAACTAGGCTCACCTATTTGGATACGATGTCTAGGAAAGATATAGGCGGAAGTCGATATGCTAATGAGGTCGGGTTTTAAGTGGCATTCGTGCCCTCCACCCTCACCGTCTTTCCTGGTCGTTTTTCAAGTAGAGCTACCGAAAGGGGTTGACTAAATAATAATTTCCCCGAGTGTGTTTATATAGTGATGTATGTTTCGCCGAATTGGTGTTTCAGTATCGACCCGTCGTTCGATCAATGAAAACCGATTCACATGAGAAGCAAAACTAATGTTTTCGAACCTGTCGTTTTTCGAAAAAAAAGTTTGTGCTTGTGCAAACCATAAACATATAAACCAGTCATTTTATATGATAAATAATCCAGAACTCCCAACACATGTTGGATGCCATCTATGATGAGAAAATTCGCAAAACATACTTGCGAAATGACTGTTTAGACGTGATGTTATTCCGTCACCACATGTTAGTCACCCTGATGTGTGAAAATATGATGCCCAATTTTTTTGGATTCCATCTTTGATGAGTAAAGCACGAGTTTGTTGTTACCATCAGGATGAATGCTAAGGCGTTGATTTTATTCCGCCGCCATATTTGAGACGTGATGACGTCTATGGTGAACAAATGTCTGAAATTGACATATTGGAGCTATCCTTCACCAAAATACTAGCTTGGAAATTGTATTCCATAAGCAGTATCGTGAATTTATATTCACCATGTTCCTTTATCGCCCATCTGTTATTGGATAAGAAAATTACCCCGGTGAGTAGTTTTAATCCTATTGGGTCAATGGCGAATTGTTTGCCTGATATTAATGCTCTTCGTGTACATTTTTTTTCACGAATCGAGAACCGAGACAAGTGTTATTTGTCTCGAACTGTCGCGATCCCGATGAATCGCTTAGCCAAGCGAGATTTTAGACAATCGTCGAAATTGAAACCTGTGGCTCCAAGACAGTAATTGAAAGGAACAATATGGGCCGTTGTCACAAAGTAAGAGATGATGCTCAAGGAGCCAACTCTATGCTATAAAGACAACGGTCATGCACGGTTACTCCTTAAATAGTTCACAACTATTATAAAGGTGGAAAAACCGATGCTAATGTGGTTAAAGTTAATTGAAAGGAAACTATTGAGACCCCCGATTTTGTGGCTCAAATGAGTTTGATACCTTTCTTTACTGATTTTGATAAATCATTGAGCCATTTTTTCGCTCATCTGGATTATGTTTTCCATTTGGATTATTATTTTTCCATTTGGACCATACTTTTGGATTATGGTTTGCCTGTTTATGAAATTTCTCGAAATAATTTAAAGTGTTTATTGAGCAAATTCTTTTGACAAATGTGACCAAACTTTAAATTATGAAATTTTAGGCAATACTTGTGGTGTAGTTGGTTTTCTAGAAATAGTGGGTAACAGTGTACCACATAATTTCACCAACTACTTGCCTAAAAGTGTACTCAGTGACAGCGATTCTGGACCTGTCGTTCCAAATCGAAATCTTTGGTAAAGCCAAATTGATTTGTCAAATATGAGGCGTTATACTCCTATAGGTCCTGTCGTACCTTGTTGAGTTATAAAATATTCGAGAAAACCAGTGTTACCTGGTAATAGCTCATGAAAGAATTGAAATTTCTTTACATAGTCTCCATTCAATACGACCAAAAGCGTATTTTAGAGGAGTTGAAATGTCTTTCAAGTGGTTGCTATCACATTCTTTAAAGCGTTTAAAGTTTCCTTATCATTTCGCCTGTCGTCGAATGATAAAGAATTTAAATGCTAAGACATGATTGTCTTTACTATCATTCGCCTGTCGTCGATTGATAAGAGCATTTTGATATTGTGGCATTGACCGGATTAGATATTCCCGGGTCAAAAGACGATGCTTGATTTATAATCGCATCGCATTTGGATTCTCTTTGAGGATATATTTCGTGATTAATCCGAAATTCATGCCACTAATGCTCACTTTGAAAGACTAGTATGTGTAAAGATCACGAAATGAACTCGTAGAATTCTTGTAAAGAATTGAAGGAGTTATTGTGGACTTATCCAACCATAAGACGGACCATAAATATAAATGGTTATGGTTGATGCATCGACAATATGGTCACATTTTAATGTTGTCCACATAAATGCAGCATTTTCCAAACTTTTAGCCCTATCATTAAGTTGATGGCTCATGATCCGGATTATCCTGAAAAGTCTAGCCGACTTGATAATTCCGAAGAGTAATAATCGAAATTTCGATTTGAATTACTTGAGTTTGGAAATTGAAATTGAACATCCTGTCGATTATGTTCAGACCCAAATGGACTCACGGAAAGTTTGATGATGCGACTGCAAATGATTGCACGCATTTCTTGGTCTTGCATACCAAGATTTATATTTCCGTGTGGGGTTATGCTATTTTGCTGCATTGGTCCGTTATGAGGCCCATAGACACTCAAACACCATATGCGTACCAGCTGGTTACTGGTTATGAGCCAGAAGTCTCATATTAACGCGTGTTTAGAGTGATTAATTAATATTTTGATTGAGCGGCTCTAGCGTTCAAAATATGGACCTCTGAAGGAGACATAAGTCGATTATGAATCTCATGCCTATCATTTGATAGAGTAACCTTGACAAGCGATCTCTTTACCGCATGATATGCGAAAGTGACATCGCTAAGACTGTTCTCCCCGTCGTTAGGGGGATATTTGCACGTTACCGTTGATAAGGAACGACGTGAAGTAACGTGGCATAACCCACTCAGTCTTAGCTTGATCCCCAAAACTGCACTTAGTGATAAGTAAGTGCATAGACTCCCTCAAGTCTAACTAAATGCCAGACGCATTTAATGACTTTATGAGATGTCACGAGATCATTTATACCAGCTGCAAAATGCTTGCAAGGATAGACGTCCCTGTCGGACGCCGTGTTCCTGTCGTAACACGTTGCTTTGGCCGAACCCGCCAAGCAAAGGACGCTGCCATCGGCCGTCAGTCTGTCGTCCTTCCTAAGATATGAGGAAGTTGACCGGTTCTTAATTCGTTCAGCCCCAGAGGTGGTGAACTGAAACTCGTTTGTCGCACGAGATTATAAAGGATCAAGGAGATGTGTGATTTCCTCCTCATCCTAAGAATCTCGAAATATCTGTCGATCATGATATCTTAGACGATATTGAAGCGAAACGAGACTGTCATTGATTACTTGTTCATATATTCGGTGACGACTGATAATATGAGCAAATTATGACAGGGAACCATGTACCGTTGCCTGAAGTCAACGTAGAATAGACTGACCTAATGGAAACTTGCAATCCAAGTAGACTCCTTAGCGAAAGTGTGTTCGGACCTGTAGCTCCAACACCACCAATGTTAAACGAGTTCGTTTATTTGGTTATTCGTAAGGAAAAGTGATGAGAATAATGAGATTGTAGAATGCTCGCCTAGTAGCGCATGGCTTCTCTCACACCTTGGAATTGATTACGAGATGGTTGATTTCCTTGTAATGGACATTATAACAGTCCCCTACTTTACCAGTTTAGTAGTTTCCGAAAAACTGAGTATGCAGCCATGAATGTGGTCACGGTTTTATCTCTATAGGGATTTAGACAAAGCGATATAGATGAAGGTCCCTGTGTGACTTCATAATGCTTAAATCAAGTAGTTCCTGACCACGGAACACGATCTCAATTAACTGAGACGTTCACTATATGGATTAATATAATCCGAGCGGATGTGGTATACCGCCTAAGTGAGTACTTGATTAGCTTGGGATACTTGAACAAGTATTATGCCCTTGCGTGTTTTATTACGCGATCCATTTTTGGATTTGCCTTCGAGATGAAGGATTTTGGGAAGAAACGGTAGTGACTCGGCCTGATGATCGACTCCCGTAAAGATTGAATCTAAGTCCATGATTCAGACTACACCCAGAAGGTGTTATGACGTTGTATTCATCATGACGCTAAGTCGTCAGATTCTCCCATGATCGTTCGATCACTAGACATTGATATAGACCCATTCCGTCCCTGATGTGACGATGAAGAGATATTGAACCATGATGTTCATATCTAAGTACAATAAGCGCATTATTGTACTTGGTCTAATGTGCTAGGACGAACATCTCGTCTGCTGTGAATGGTATAGCTCGACACAGCATCGCGCTAACACGCTGCCATCGAAATGGCATAAAAGACATTTTTCCATTACCTTAAGGTAACTGTGGATGAGGGCTTGTCTTATCCCATTTGCGTCATCGAGTGTACCTACCCCCTTCGGTACTCGAATTAACGCAACCTTTTTTCGGTTATACCGATGCTGGTTACTTATCAGACCCGCATAAGGGATATTCCTAACATGGTATGTCTTTACCATTAGGAATAAGGCGACATCTTGGAGGTCTTGGAATGACTCCAAGTGAATCACTCTGATCTATTCGTGCTCTATGAGACGACTAGAGAGTGTATATGACTTCGAGCTAGTATTAGTCATATTTGAATTACATATGTTCTGTCTCACGATCCAGATAAAACACTTGTCATAGAAGACAACTTGTTGTTATTGATCAAGAGAGACATGACTACATTATGCTATTTAGCATTTCTCGCCGGAATTAATCTTCACAAATGAAGTTTAAGAGCATCCAGTTGAATGCTCGTTCTATTCCACGTTAGATTTTCTTGCATCCAGTCGTATGTAAGTAAATGAGGCATCCAGTCGAATGCTCGTTTTCTTTCTTGAAATATGAAATCTTTGCACCCAGTCGTGTGCAAGTGAGGGGCAGCATCCAGGTGAATGCTTATTGCACTAATTACTACTTAGTCGAAATCCTCACACCCTGTCGTGTGCAAGTGAGAGGGAGCATCCAGTCGCATGCTCGTGTACTCTTTTTGTCCTTAGACCAAGGTTTTTTCCCACCGGGTTTTCCTTGGCAAGGTTTTTAGCGAGACACGTTCCCATCATATCTCACTTAAGATTGCCGAAATTAGGGGGAGTATCCTGTTGTATACTTCTTACCACTGTGTACTCTTTTGTCCTTCGACTAGAGGTTTTTCCCATTGGGTTTACTCTAGCAAGGTTTTGATGAGGCACCTGTTTTGTGGTTGATCCCCTACTACTACCACTGTTGCACTCTTTTTTCCTTCGATCAGAGATTTTCCCATTGGGTTTGCTCTGGCAAGGTTTTGATGAGGCACACTGTTTTGTGGTTAGTTACTTACATGATATTTCGGCATATATCATTCGGCTACACAGTTTCTCCTAGGTACCGGTTTTGTCCCACACTGGGTTTTCCGGCCCTAAGGTTTTTATGTGTTTAGCACTGCGAAGGGGGAGTGTTGTGAGATTATTGGACTCTTGGGCTTATACTTTATGGGCCCAAGTTGGGCTTGTAACCCTACCCCTCTATCTATATAAAGAGGGATAGGGGTCTTGTATTTGACATTCATTCACATATTCCTTCATTAATAAAGATCATGTTGTTCTCCCCTCTCTCTACTTCTGTCTCCCTATATACGTAGCTAATAGTGTATTACAACAGACCTTTAATATTGCTATTGTTTAGAGGTATATATTTAGATCCTAAAGAGTAACGATGTTGTTCATTGAAATCAGTTTTCCCGTCTTGAAAAACCAGATAAATATAAATTATGTTAAGTAATGAATAAAATACATGAGATGGTGATTATTGTACTTAGTAAGTAATGTTACATTTCATTTATCTTATCTATGCATCATAATACGAGCTTAGGTGGAGATTTATCGTTATTTGTTGTCGTGCGGCGTCACTCGTGTCCACCTCGATTCCAGAGGTAACCAGGACTGTACCGATGATTAAATATATAAAAAATGGACTTTTACACACTGTATCAACGTTTCCTTAATGTCGTCCCATAAGTAAGCATGTGGTTCTCCTTTGAACACACCTGATTTTGTTTTGTGCGGTCCTACCTACTAATTTTGTCACACCTTTTCTTAAGCAATATAATTATGGAACTAGCTTGTAATTTGGAATAAAAGTCGTATTTGACGGTTTCATTCAATTAGGCATGAATGAATGCTCAAATGTTGCTTTTCTAGGCATGACAATAAAAAACCACATGAAATTCAATTGTATACTTATTTACCTTAATTACGAAAAAAATTGTTCTAAAATTATACACGCATCAGTTTGTTTATTTATTGGGTTAAATTTAGATGAACTCAAATATATCTTAAATATAAGGGATCAAGATGCTCCCTTATAATTAAAATAATAATTTATCTCTCTTACTTTTATTTTATTCTCTCTCCTTTATTTGTACTTTTCACACATAAATTAATAAAATAACAAAAATATGAGTTGTATAGTTTTGATAGAGAAATTGATAAAAAAAACTGATAATTTGTATAAACCAAAATATTTACTTATAAGTTGTTAAAGTGTACTTTTTACTTAAAATACGAGAAAACTTGTAAGTTATTTAATGTGCTTGTTCTGGTAAATTAATTTGGGTTGAAAAAAATTGATAGAATTATATTAAAATATAGTAATATTTAGTTATAATAATAAATTTGATAGGCAAGCTGAAAAATGTATAAAGTTAAACTGTTATATTAAAAATATAAAAATAATATTAATTAACTTAAATATGAGAAAATGCGTAATAAAACGAGACCACACCTTTATATGTAGAGAAAATAAGTAAACCAATAACATAGTACACAAATATCTGAAACAGATGAGTGCTCCTTTATATAGATAACTCAAGAGTAGTCCATAAAAAACAAATATTTATATTATTAAAACAAATTTTATATTAAATAGTATAACTTATACTCAGTTATATACTTCGGTTATAATACTAACATAGTCACAATGACACATGACAGTGTACACTGTACACAAATATCAGAAAGAAAAACTAATTTTTTTAAGACAACTAATTAGTGCATTTGTAAATAACAACAAAAAAACGAAGGGTTCTGTAACTTAAATACATTAGTTTGAAGTATTTTTTCATATTTTTTCCCCTTATACTTAGCTTGGTCTAGAAGCTAAAGGCTTGGTCCATATTAGTATAAGTGCTGTGCTTAAGTAATTGACCCGAGACTTGTACTTCACTAATGACGACCTTTCTTCTGGAACTATACTTTGGCAACATATACTGTCCTCGGTTAGAAAAACTAATGGTAAATTTGTGACCAATAAAACAAATACCATTTAGATAGGGATCGAAACGCATAACTCGTTAGATATAGAGAGAATTTAGGTCGGCATGTAAGCTGATAGAAATGGTTAAGGGGAAAAGCGACTATAAATGAGGAAACGGGAAAGATTGTGGGGGAATACGATAGCTTGATGTATACGACACTTTCAACCACAATCACTCTAAGAGCATTCGGGTTGAAAGGATAGTTGAGAATACGGCTAAGCATAGTCACAACATAATAATAATAATAAATATTATAAAGATCAACTCGCAATTGACGTTTTTAAAAAACACCTAAAACTGCATACTAGTATTACCAAACAAAAATAACACCACCAAAAAAATGTGATGGATTACGATCAATCGATTTTGAAACTGGCAATGACGAGGTCGTCTCATTTTATCGAATAAGTTAGAAATGCCTAAGCGTAAAAAAGTCGTTTTGCGAAGTTCAACTCCAAATCAAGTGATGGAATAGTTCAATAAGTGCACACCGGAACAAGATGTGAATAAATAAGACTCGATAAATAATTTTGTTTTTAATGGCGGATGTCACCGATGGGAAACATGCACAACAAATATATGTTACAACGCAGATTATGGATGGATCTCGATGATTCAAATCTCACAAAGATAGAATGGCTTGAATCGACAAGGGACGGCGAAGAATTGCGAGTTAAGATTACAAACACTATTTAGTGTTCGTTTAATTATTATTATATATATCTTACTATTTTTTTATTGATATAATTTTCAAGTACTTTTTTAATGAATGAGTTTTAAATGTTAAATTTAACGAATTAATGTTTAATTAAGTCTTCAAATATTCAATTTAAATTTAGTTATAATTTATATTAACTAACACAATGTAAAATAAACTAAACAATAATTCGTCAAACTTAACGTCTAAAACCCATAATAAAGAACGGTTCTTGATAAAGGGGTTATATTAGGATAAAGCCTCAAAATGGAAAAATACTAAAATGGTATATAGTTGATCACTTTTTAGCGATTTGGTACATAAATTAACAGACTTTCGAATTTGGTACTCAACCTATATATTTTCATTCCAATTAAGTCATTAAACCCATTTTCGATCATTTCAAACTTATTAACTCAACCATACTCATACTAAGTGATTTCACTCAAAAAAATTTTGATACGATAGTTGAAACTTTCAGACAGGCTATTCAATAGTAAGGGATGTTTAGTATGAGTTGAAAACAGATCACCAAATATTGACCAAAGTTAGATCGTTAAATTAGAAAGTGTGTCAGGTTGGTAACTTAACAATATGATATGCTGTTTACCATTTTATATCATTTTTACCGCTCAGACTTTGAGAAATTGACAAAAACTCACCATTTAGTTAGGTAAATAAAAATATAGATATAATAATAATAATAATAATGTCAATTGCAGGTGGTGCTCTTACTGTACCAACCACCGCCGCCGCCTCTAAACCTCGCCGGAGCTACCACAACCTTCATATCTCTAATGGGTTTTTGTCAATCTCAGGTCAGCGCTATTTTATTCCATTTTTTTCACTTAATTATTTATTAGTTTACACTAATAAAACACTTTGCTTTCAGTTTTTAAGCTCATATCCATTTGCTTGATTAGCTTATAAATTTTGAGATTTTCTATCTTTTACCCTACAAAAAAGGCAGAAGCTTTGTAATATAACTCAATTTTTTTTCTTATTAACTTAAAAGAATAGTATTTTTTTTTACTTAAAAGCTGCAAACAAACGGTATAGATAAATTTGGAAGCCTTGTTATGATTCTGTCATATGTCTTTAGCTACTTTTTTCAATTACGTTTAGTAGTTAGTATAGTGGGATCAATGTTTAGTGTATACATTTTTGGGTTTGTTTGGTTTTGGCTTTTAAGCTCAAGATGTTGACTTTTTTCTCATATTTTTCCAGTCTACTTGATTCACGGTTTATCAAGTTAAACCCTTTTTTTCCCCTATCTTACTATTTTTGGCAGTTAGAAGCTTTTAGCTAAAAGAACGGATTTTTTACCTAAAGGCTGCAAACAAAGAAGATAAATAAGTTTGGAAGCCTTGTTATGACAACAACATATGCCTTTTTAGCTACTTTTTCAATTCTTTCTACTTACTTTGCAATTACAACTCTCAGTCTGTTAGTCGTTTTTTTTTTGCAGCTTTTAAGATCATTTGCTTGATCAGCTTGGAAATATTGACATTTTCTATCTTTTGGCTTAGAAAAATGCAGAAGCATTGTGATTTATAGAGCCAAGCTTTTTTCTCTAACAAACAAGATTTATAAGTTTGGAAGCCTTGTTATGATTCTGTCATATGCCTTTAGCTACTTTTTTCAATTATGTTTAGTAGTTAGTATAGTGGGATCAATGTTTAGTGTATACATTTTTGGGTTTGTTTGGTTTTGGCTTTTAAGCTCAAGATGTTGACTTTTTTTTCATATTTTTCCAATCTACTTGATTCACGGTTTATCAAGTTAAACCCTTTTTTTCCCTATCTTACTATTTTTGGCAGTTAGAAGCTTTTAGCTAAAAGAACGGATTTTTTACTTAAAAGCTGCAAACAAAGAAGATAAATAAGTTTGGAAGCCTTGTTATGACAACAACATATGCCTTTTTAGCTACTTTTTCAATTCTTTCTACTTACTTTGCAATTACAACTCTCAGTCTGTTAGTCGTTTTTTTTGCAGCTTTTAAGATCATTTGCTTGATCAGCTTGGAAATATTGACATTTTCTATCTTTTGGCCTAGAAAATGCAGAAGCATTGTGATTTATAAAGCCAAGCTTTTTTCTCTAACAAACAAGATTTATAAGTTTGGAAGCCTTGTTATGATTATGTCATATGCCTTTAGCTACTTTTTTCAATTATGTTTAGTAGTTAGTATAGTGGGATCAATGTTTAGTGTATACATTTTTGGGTTTGTTTGGTTGTGGCTCTTTAAGCTCAAGATGTTGACTTTTTTCTCATATTTTTCAGTCTACTTGATTCACGGTTGACCAAGTTAAACCTTTTCTTTCTTTTTCCTGTCTTACTATTTTTGGCAGCTAGAAGCTTTAAGCTAAAAGAGCCAAATATTTTTTTATCAGCAACCAGTTTATTGTTTGGTTGAATCTCTTGAGCCAACAACTTTTACTCGGTCTTAAGATTGAAAACATTTTTTTCCCGTAAAAACTGGAGCCAAAGAGAACGACAACGCCAATAAAATGCTTATAAATGGCAAAATTACTTATTAAATCGTTTTCACATTTTGCACTAAGTTATGGTTTCATCACTAGTATATCAGTATCAGTTATCACCATATTTTGATTTTGTACACCCACCTATAAAAAAGAGCATTAAGTACACTAACATTACATTTCTAGACGATATAGTCCACTTACTGTACCAATTCAAAACAATGATCTTTGGTTGGACCGTGGATTATCAAATACCTGCAGAAGTTAAATATTTTACACTTAATGTCCTGTTCTGTTATATTTTTACAGTATTTTACCATCTTTTCCCTATTTTGAGTACTCAATTAATGTTTTTTCATTCTATTTGGTGTACAAAACCAAAATATGATGATATGGTAGTGTACAGAACTGTAATTAACCGCTTTGTAAAAAGTTGTTATGTATTTACGTCTGAAAAGTCAATTTTGTTAACTTTTTGTTTTTGTTCAGGGTCTTTCCCTAATATTGGAGTGAGTCTCAGTAGAAACGACAGGAAGGAAATTTCCTATTCTGAAAATCAATTATCTAAAAAGATGATGTCATTTCGCACAGATGCGGTTAGACACTTGACAGGATCAGTTACCGCTACTGAGGGGCTTCACTTTGCTGTTGTTAGTACTTACCAAACTCATATTTTCGTTATTTCTAACTTTTTATCTATGGGTATGCGTTATATACTCAACCCTTGTAGTTCACTATCTGTTTGCCTGCATTTAATCACTAATTTGTTGGTTACAAATTGATCCAGTGGAATTGTATCATCTTTCTTACTTTTTGTGTCTTATATGTAAATTCTTTCTTTTGACTTGAGATACTATAAGAAAAACTTTTGACTTTGTTAGTTGTTAATACGATTTTTTTGTTTTCTTCTCTTGAGCAAAGTATTTTTCCTTTTAAGTTCCTGAATCCAATAAATAAAAGCAGTTGAATTTATCTGCTACCTTGCAGTCTTGTTAATTGCCTTTAATGCATACGTAGTAACCTGCCGATTAGAGACATGGCCTTTTAAAAAAATTAGTTGGCATGACCTTTATTTTTCCATGTCCCCTGTTAAATTCACCAGCCATATATTCACCAATCTCTTTATATAAGTATTGATGATAAAGCACAATTGATAAAAAAAAAAGGATGGAAGCTAAGCTGTTGAAGCGGTTTTTTTCCCTTTAATTTATTATTCCACTTTAGCTCATTTAGCCTTCAGTATGTGGAAAGAATTGAAGAATTACCTCTGCCAACAATTGTATATTTTCCTTCTTTATGTTTTATGATACAGACTGCCTTTTTATTTATTTATTTTTTTGTCGGGCGTATATTGACCGCATTTATCTTTTATGATCTAGGTTGTGGCACGTTTCAACGAGATTATCACAAAGCCACTTTTAGAGGGAGCTCTGGAGACTTTTAAGAAGTATTCAGTTAAAGAAGAAGATGTCGATGTATGTATTTACAAAATCTACCATTTTTTGTTTTGCTCTATCGTAGAGACTAGAATTATTGTGGGTATCCCAACTAAATTTTTATTGATGGAATATGTTATTAGAAACTTTATGTTGAATTAATTGCTTGTAAGTCAGATTCTTATTGCAGTGTGATTATCGACTTGATAAACCTGTTATCAGTAGTTTCGTGAACTCCAACCTCTTCTTTATTTCATTGGTCATATTACTCCATCATAATAAGAGAAATGTTTATTGATTATTATTTCAGAAGATTTTTTTTTTGGCTTTCACATACTGTTTTTAAACTTCCAATAACCTTTGGTTCCGATTCTATTATATTTAGGCTACACTGAAAAATAGGTATGATTTGACCATTTTATGGACTTATTGTGGCAATTATTTTGTACATTGTTATAATCTGAAGCAATTTCTACCCAAGTTCACATTTCCCAAGCTGAACTTATTTTGAGGGGTTAGGTAAAAGTCAAAATAAGTCTGCAGGATCTAGATCATTTGGGACCCTTAAAGGTAAAACAGGATATTTTATGTTTTCTCATTTGTAGATTGTTGATAATAACGTCTGGTGTCTCCTTTTGTAAAACAGCTCCGAGATTTCAATATTTCAGTTGTCCTATTTGTGAATAGTTAGTTTGGTCTTAGTTTCTCTTGAACAACAATCGATGCGAGGTTTTATTTTGAGTTTTTCATGCATTTATTATCAGGTAGTGTGGGTTCCAGGTAGTTTCGAAATTGGCGTGGTTGCAGAGAAGCTAGGGAAGTCGCGCAAGTATCATGCTATTGTGTGCATTGGAGCTGTGGTATGATTTTAATTTCATATTGCACTTGGTGTACCATGTTGCTAATTTGTTGGCGCACTTTTGCGGTTGCGTATTCGTATTGCGCATCTTTAGATTATCTTAGTTGGGGCTATGCCGGTTGTTACTTTAAGCATGTAAGCTTCATTTTATGAGTTTGGAAAAGAAGCCAAATTTCATCTAACTTTAAGCCTCTAGCATTTTGAGGTCAATTACAGAAAAAGGCCCCCTTTAAAAGTTGAGATTAAAAGCTTCAACCTAGCATGGCCTTATTGTGATTAGAAGAAATTATGAACAATCAAGGTGCTTAAACAGATAGAAGGAACCGCTGATGCTGATCTTATTGTGTGGTGATAAGTTTAGACTAGTTCTTAATTATTTTCATTTTTTGTAAAGTAATCACTTGCTGCTAAACTAATGTTTCCCTTGAAACTCCATACCATTTGCTCTTTTTGTTGAAACTTCCTTGAATTATGTTTTTTTTTATTTGCTATACAACTCATTTCCTAACTTGTTTATGCTTGTCTACCTTGACTATATAGCTCAGGTGTATGTTGTATACTATCCCTTTGGGGGAGTGCTTTTTTGTTATGTATTTTCTTGACAATTTAAGCTGAAAGCTCCTAAAATTTTCAGTCTCCTTGTTGATATGTCCAGAATCAGCTGGACTAATAATATTTTTCATGAGAAAATTTATTTATAGCTTATTTTGTTGTTTTCGTTGTTAGGTGAGAGGTGATACCACCCACTATGATGCTGTCGCCAATTCATCAGCATCCGGAGTACTATCTGCCGGTCTCAACTCAGGTTCTCTATTGTTATAGTTTTTTTGGTTTTATACTTTTGTCATGATTTGGAGATAAATAGTCTCTGTGGTACGGAAAGTGATGAGTATTGTTAATGTAAGTAGATATAATTTCCCAGAAACCTTCCATTTGGTTCTTCACATGCATAAACTCTTCTTTTAATTAATATTGGAAGGTTCATGAAGATACTATATTGAGTTCTTCTATTTACTCGGAGTTTTGCCTAGATCTATACACAGATTGCTTAGGTGGCAATGGACCTCATAAAGAAGTTACTTGTCTTACATTGACGGCTTTGGTATTTTAAAATTATGTTGGTGTCCAGTGCTACCTAAACAATCGTGTACAAGTTTGGCCATAAATATGTGTATATTGTAAACTTTTTATTTTATATGACCACACTTGTAGGGACATCTGGGTCCTGTTACCGATTGTATGTTATCCATTTTTCTTATTATCCTCTTTCAAAATAATAATAATTCAGGTGTACCTTGCATTTTTGGCGTTCTGACCTGCGATAATATGGAGCAGGTAACATTTTTCGGAAACAATTACTTTGTCGATTTGGTTTCCTTTTACCCAAATGCAAACAGTGAGCGGTAAAACGTTGCACAGAAAAGCGTCTTCTCTGTAATTACTGTTTCTTTTTTTGTACACTTTTAGAAAACAAATCTTTTGATTTTGCTCTCAGGCTATTAATCGAGCTGGTGGTAAATCTGGGAATAAAGGTGCTGAAGCTGCACTTACTGCGGTAAGAAAACTTTTACTCTTCTAATAAAAATCGTGTTTTTATACATCTTCTACTCATATGATGCCAAAACTAAGTTTCATATTAGTCATTTAACCTGTTTCATTTGTCTTATATCCACATAATGGTGTATGCTATCCAGATAAGCTCCTGCTTTAGAGTTACTGTCACATTTTAGGTCAATATGTCAAAGTACCTAAATCTCTGTCATCAAATGCAGATGAACATTTTTCATTCCCCAACTATATTGCAATGTAGTTCTTTAACGCTAGTTTGGCTGTAACCTTAACCAAATAAATTGATTTATTTAAGACTGGAAAAAGGATGGATTCATCAAAGCTAAAAGCATCTACTTACAAGCCTAATAACTTGGCCAACTAAATACTTTATTTTTTACGAGGTTTTTTATGAAACCTTGATATGTTCTTTATTTTTCTTCACTGTTGCAGATTGAGATGGCTTCACTTTTCGAACACCATCTGAAGTAGAATTGTTGGACCATGATCTTTATATTCACTAATTTAACCGATCTTCTGATGTTTTGTAACGTCTGCAAATTAAAACTATCAAGACGAGCTGCCTTATCGAGGAACAGGGGAAAATAAAGATGTTTTATAGGGTGTGATGGTGTACTAAATCTTTTTTTCTAGTTGGCTTTCCCTTTTTGAGATACTTAACTTTTCGTTTCAGTCATATCCCAGAGTCATTGATAAGTTAAAATGAGGTGTTAGTTTTACCGCGTTCATCTGCTCTCCCTCTGTATTCTGTGATTCTCACTACATCATCCACAAGTTGTGAGAGACAAGATAGACATAATAACACTATTATTCCTAAAACGTATTTGAAAAGACAATGCCAGGGGATAATGTCTGCCTTCATCTCCAGTTTATCCCCAGGCCACATAAAGAACATAACCATGTTTGTTCAGGAATATGCTTGTTTCTAGCTTCAAAACTTATTGAGTTCTGAACATACAATCACATAAAGCCTCTGAGAAAATGGTACTTACACAAAATGGCAACAATACATAATGAGAGACGTGTATAATTTCGAATTACAGCTTTGTGCTAATTGTTATACACCTTTAGATGAGTATTGTCAACGAATTCTGACTGTATGTAGTACTACATCAACCTATAAATCTATTCTCCTCACCAATAAATCTTGATGATTTATGAGCATGTTTACATTCTACAAGGATAAATATAATTACTTGAACAAGCCATTTCATTATATCTCATTATCTGTTTAATAGCGCTGTATTTTGCTTTTGAACCATCGGCAAACGAAGTAAATCAGAAGATAAAGAAAAAGCGATTGTAAAACCTGAAATGTAATTCTATGTGAAAAGCTTGTTCAGCTGTAACAAAAACCAGCTTCTTTGAGATTTTCTTTAAAATTTGGACTCGCCTAGCTTAAATATCACTTCTCAGGCCAGAAAACCCAAAAAACTGAAAAACAAAATAAAAGGCTGCAAAGAAACAAAGCAAGTAAATGTATTACTATGTGTTTGCTCAAAAAGAAAGAGAAGAACATAAAGGGTAGTGCTCTATAGTTAATATACAGACAGAAATAAACTCACTAGTAAAGCAAAGTAGATACCTCTGCAGAACAAACGTCATTAATAAATAGAATAAAAGAGATTCTCCAGCCAATCACTCTTTCTTTTCCCCTTATTCTTGCATCACTAAGATATAACAAGAAGATATGCCACTAATCACACCAACTCAAGAAATACGACAAGAAGAAAGCAATCCCATATACCTGTTCGTGTTTTTCTATTTTTGTCATGAACATATTGCAATCTTATCTCGACCCTTACTTCTTCCAGAAAGCAAAAGTCGCCAGGCTTCCTTCTTGTACAGCTCAACAATTATTTTCCCCAGCAAACCAGGTGCCTATTTTTACTGTCTTAAGAATTTCTTCTCCTTTAGCAGAAGCTTATTTCGGTGCATATTTTAAGCAAACAAGCTGGATATTCTGAGGTTGAGAAAAAAAATTGCTTCATCCAGCTTAAGGATGTAGCAAAATGAGGCCAAGAAAACCAGAAAATCTCAGCTTTTAAGACGATCAATCAAATGTAATCTAGCTTTTAAACAAAAGAGCTGCAATCAAACAAGGCCTGAGTATCAATCTCAGGCAATGAAAAGGATTCACGATATGATTTCATAGGGAAAAAAGCGATGCAAATTAAATTTTTGGTTAAAAAAATGCAGTATTTTCCCAGAATGTCGCTGCCATAACTTGAGTTATTGTTTCCTAGGGTTTTCTGGGTTGCAGCTTTTAAGCAAATAAGCTAGTCTTTTTGTGGTTGAGATAAAATTTGGGGTCATTCAGCTTCATGCTTCTTGCTTTCTCAGATCAAAAAAAACATAAGGCTCAGCTTTTAAGCTAATAACTAATGCAAATCTAGCATTTAAGCAAAAAAGCTGATTTTAATAGCTGCAAGTAAACAAGGCCTGTGTATAAAATTCCATCCCTGAAAAGGTAGAAATTCCTGAAAACATTTTGATGTTCTCCCAGAATGTAGCTGCCATAGTATTTGGAGATGGCTCAATCGAATCTCGAGGACTATACCCACTGACAAGAAGGAGATCTGAAGGAGCAGTCCCCTTAGTGGCAAATTACAGATTAATAGACGGAGTAGTAAGCAACTGTATTAACAGCAATATAAACAGGATATATGCTCTCACCCAATGCAATTCAACATCTCTCAACTCTCATCTCACCAGAGCTTTTTCCACTACTGCTCTCGGCAAAGACTGTTACCTCGAAGTTATAGCAGCATGCCAAACTCACCAAAATAAGGGCTGGTGTCAGGTCACCACCCTCCACTTTTCAACACACATATACATACTTGTCTGTGTGTGTGTGTGTGTGCGTGTGTGTTGGGGGAAGGTTATATGGACATCAATTTAGACATCAACTTGGATACTTTTTTGCAAAAACGCTCCAAATCAAGATTTGATTAATGTAAATCTCCACGGTTTCACAACGGGAACACAAATATGCGTCTTGTTTTTTTTTCCGAGATGTATAATGACATGTTTTGAAAATTACACTAAAATTTAAAAATTCAAAACATGTCATTATACATCTCGGAAAAAAAAAACAAGACGCATATTTGTGTTTCCGTCGTGAAACCATGGAGATTTGCATTAATCAAATCTTGATTTGGAGCGTTTTTGCAAAAAAAATGTCCAAGTTGATATCTAAGTTGATTTGGAGCGTTTTTACTAATATATATATATATATATATATATATATATTAGTAACTGATGTTTGTTGCTCAGGATTAGAGTGCCAGGGACTGGCAGTCCCTCGTACAGTTTCTCACAGGACTGAGCTTTATTGTGAAAAAAATTCCTTTCCTTTTTTGAGGGTGATACAATATAGAACTTGACTGGAAAATTAATCCAGAACATGGTCTGGAGCATGAGATGAAACCATTGGAAAAGGTTATAAATTATAATGTTGATTTAGTCTACTAGAAAACAGACTTCCCCTATTTTATGCTAACTTTCTCAACTCAAGATGAAATTGACCTTCAAATTTTCCTTCACACTCAACTCTATTTTTGTATATATTGCACAGGGAACTGCAGATGCTATAAGAAGATGCTTATGGTTACTAGAGGAGTATCCGGTTATGGAGTTTCTCGTCCTGCCAGGTCATCATCTTTACAAGATGGACTATCAGAAACTTATAGAGTCCCACAGAAACAACAAGGCCGATGTGACTTGTGCTGTCTCGACCAGCACAAATAAGAGTGCTCATTCAGATGTTGGTACTTTTAAAGTCGATAATTCAGAAAAGAATAATAAGATAACTGAATTTCAGGCGAAAGGGAAAAGCTCAAAGCCAAATGATCTAAGATCAGAATATTTTTCTGGGATGGGGATATATGTAATTAGCAGAGTTGCCATGAGAAAGCTTCTTCATGAATACTTTCCAAATTCAAATGATCTAACAAGTGAAGTCATACCCAAAGCAATATCCAAAGGAATGAAGGTCTGATGACTCTTATTGAATTTCAATCTGTAAGCTCATTCGAAATTTAATTATTAATCTCCGTCGTGCTAAATCCTTGTCACAAAATTTGTCTTGCAACAACTCAGGTTCATGCTTACCATTTTCATGATTATTGGGAGGATATGAGAAGCATCGAAGCCTTTTATCGAGCTAATATGCAAATTACAAAGAGAGCTGATAAGGATGGTTACAAGTCAGTAACATTAAAGGCTGAAAGAAGATTGCATTGTTTTTAATGATTTAATATATTTCTACATTAACTATATCTACAAAACTAACATGAAATAAAAAAAATTGTACTTTGTCGTAGCAGCTTTTATGATGAAGATTTTCCTCTGTACACTTTGCCTCGGTATCTACCTCCAAGTTTAATAACAGATGCAATGGTAACAGATAGTGTCATTGGAGATGGCTGCATACTCGGTGTAAGTAAGAAGTCTTCTTAATGCATCACAAAGCTCTTAAAACTAAGTTGACTTATCTTTTTCTTTTGTTGGAAATTTATATTGAAAATAGAGGTGCACCATCAAAAGTTCAGTTATTGGTATGAGAACAAGAGTCGGGGATGGGGCTGTAATTGAAAATACCATTCTTATGGGCTCTGATGCGTATCAGGTAGGATCATATATCATTTAGGAGTATAATAATAATGGCCAATAGTTCAAACCTTGACATTGTAATAAAGAATTACTAAGCTACATCTACATCTTTCTTTTTCTTTGTGTATATGTATCTAATAATTAATATTGTATTTCATCAAGGCAAAATAAGTACTATTTTGAAATTTGCAAGACAACCTATTCTGCATACATATTTATATGCTCTTTCACTTTCTCTATAAAACAAAATCTCTGTTTGCGCTATTCTATGTTTGATTTATGTGCCCAGGTTTCATGTTTAAATGAATGCTACAGATGCAAGACATACAAATTAATGAGATAGAAGGCACAAATATTCCGATTGGGATAGGGAAAGGTTCGCAAATAAGGAAAGCCATAGTAGATAAGAACGCCAGGATCGGAAAGAATGTCAAGGTAATTTCCAAATAGGGACTTTTAGCTACGAAACTAAAACAGCAAATCACAATCTGAAGAAAACCAAACCCGTTACTATCTCTTGACGTATTAAACAATAAAACCATCTAATCTGAAATCAAATTCAACACTTTAGGACATAAACTATTTAAATTTTATCTCTATATGGCTGTGAAAATCTGCTATTGCATTACCACAAGAATATAATATTCCAAGTACACAACTGCCCATAACTACATTACTTGGCTATTTGCATAAAAGAACATGTTTAAAAGTAACAGGAAATTGGTGTAAGTAACAGGAAATTGGTATGCACTTGGTTTTCTCGTAGATCATAAATAAAGACAATGTCCAAGAAGCAAACATGGAAGCTTATGGATATACAATCAACGCAGGAATAGTCGTGATTCTAAGAAGCGCAACCATACAAGATGGAACCATCCTATAGAAATTACCACCTCCACTTTCTCCATATTTACTCAATTTTATTTATTCTTTAATAAACTTGTAAGCAGTAATATAGGAGGAAATCGAAGTTTTTTCGGCCCTAACATATTTCGAGATCCATACTAGAGATCCACATGCAGAACGATGTTTCCTAAAAGTATAGAGAAGACAAATAGTATAACTTGTTGCAGAGATTCATGTGTGTATATGAGGCATTAAAGGAATATGCAAGAGCTGTATGGGAAATTTTGAATACAAAACAACAAACGTAACTTGCCTGGGATATCTACACTGACAAGGCATTTCCATTTCTCCTGTTCTAAAGAGCTTGATCAAACAATGTGATTCGACTTCTCTTTAAAGCAAAGTAGAAAAACCCTTCTGATCTATTTGTGGCAACTGGTAACATTAGAAACATGTCACCCCCGATACACGTCGAATACCAGTCTAAGCATTCCAATATTCCATATATATAAAGTTGGTGAAAGTGAGCACATAAGAAATACACATGCCCATTTGCGGTCTCAGGGGGAAAACGCTAGACAATGAATGGTTAGAAATACATTAACAAATAACCAAAACTTCCTCATTTCCCTAGGTAATATATGAGTTTAACAACAATACTATACTTTGTCACAATTGGAAAACACATTTTATGTGAAAAGATATGTCTAGTTGAACACTTGAAGGTCATAATAAATATATAATTGAACTATTCAATCAATAACACATGAAAATAGAACACCGGTCAAAATTAGATAACAAGAAAAAGATTGATCATGAAACATTTGCATCTTTTAAGGTTCTACATCTCACTACACCAGCTGAGGTCCGCATGACATCATCCCCAAGTACAGCAACACAAGAAGCATTAGTCTTGAGATGAGGCTGCAGCATTTCCCAGATCTTCTTCTTTTGAATCTGCATTTCGACATTACCGTGTAAAAAGAATTAATCCCACAAGAAATTCAAAAAAATTAATGAGCAATAGGATTGGCACAAGAAGTGTCAGGCGGAGCAATAAGTATACATGTGGTAAGTTCTGTAGGGAGCAAAAGACACTTGTAACATACACGAAAAAAACACTTTTGAAGGTCACGGGTTTGAGTCATGGAAGCAGCCTCTAGCAGAAATGCAAGGGACGGCTGCCTATATTAGGCCCAAAGTGGCCCGACCCTTCCCCGAACCCCGCGCATAGCGGGAGCTTTCTCTTACCCTTATGAAATAGAGCTGTAGGATCTCGGTAAGGATGGTTAAAAAAAATTGGACAAGATGTTAAATATCTTGGAAGAACTTGGGTTTCTAAGACAGTACCTGGTTGGGTGAGGCAGGATCAGGCAAGTTCTCAACGTTTATATCCACATCGTCACCAAACCAGATTCTATCACCAGGGAGTGAGCTTTCAGGAGGCTCAAGAAGCTCAACATTTTCATGAGACGAATCTGAAGCAGCCATAAGCATCCCATATGACTTCACACCACGCATATTCCTGGGTTTTAGGTTGGCAAGCACTACAACCTTCCTGTCCTGCATATTGTACAATAATTTCTAACAATTATTATCCATTTATTTAATGAAAGCCAAATGATAAATGAGAACCATAATCAATACCAATCTTAAAGACCAAGTATTACTATGGATATCAGAACACTAGAGCTGAGATTAACAAATAGGTATCATAGCTAAATCAGCCAAGGGGTGCAAGTTACTATTGTTCACAATCTAAGAAAAAGTGATCATATTATTTGCTTCAGCTCGCTGTTAGTAAAGTAAAGGATTGAGGTTCTGATTTATGGATGAGAATTTGTTTATCAAATAAAGAAGGGTGACAAAAAAAAGAAAAAAAGTACCCACCTAGCAAGATAAACATAGTTGTGTTGTGCCTTCAAGCTAATTCCTCTTATTATAAGTCAATTACTACTAACTAGCAGGGATATGTTGCTCAAATTCTAGAGCTTTCTTTTGGTTCTCTTCCAAGGCTAGTAGTATAAGTAAAAACAGCAAAAAACTATACAATTCACAATTAATAAGTAAATATAATTCTATTAAACATGCATATGGATACGTTTATACATTGGCTTGTTAAAAAACACACACAGTTCTAAGCTTAAATATTATAGAATTGTTATTAAGCAACACTTAAAGAATTAAAAATAAAATAAAAACGTACTTAGCTTTAAAAGTATAGATTTTGATTCATTTATGCAAACATCCACCATGTACAACATGTGTTTTTACCATTCTACCACTGTCACTTTTAAGCAGCCTTTTGGCCAAAAAATCTGATGCCAAACGGACCCTTATAATGACTACTTCAGCAGTCATTAAATTTTAAGATCCGTTATTTTTAAAGAAAACTACTCATTCCGTTTCAAATTACAGATCTACTAGGAAAAATCTCCAATTTAAAGAAACATAATGATTACCCTACTTTTACACCTTGCCCATTACTCTTTCACACATATTCTACTAAGAAGAACAAATATGTAAAATTAGCTAACAAAACTTTTACTCCATATGAAGGGAAATTGGACTTAAAAATCCGAAAATGGTAACATGGACTTATAATTAGTAAAAACAGAGGGAGTATCACTTACAATATAATATAGGTTAAAAGAATTAAAATAGGTGAAGGAGGTGGAGAGGTACGTATTATACAAAGAGGCCGCTACAGAGAATGACATTTAATAAAATGATCGATCACATACTCTCGTATCAAATAATGAGTACAATTACGTCCAAAATAGATCTCCAGGTGTGAAATATAGCGACTGCAGTTTGTTTTCTGAGTTCCTTAGTTAGACGAAAATAGGTAGGTCGGGAACCAGATTTGTAAAACTTAAAAGGATGGGTGTAAGGATGGCAATTTCGCGGGTTTCAACCCGACCCGACACGACCCGTCGCGGGTAAAAATGCAATTCTATTCGGGTCGGGTTTAAATGGGTAAGCGTGCAAGTTAACACTCTCTCACTTTTATCTCTATCATATATATTAAACTATCTCTCCTATAATAATAATAGAATAATAATAGAGAACATACATTTAAATGGTTAAAAGTGCAACTTAACACCCTCTCTCCTCTCTCTCTCTTTTATAGTTTAAATGGTTAAAAGTACAACTTAAAAAATGCAATTTAAAACTTTCTCTTTCTCATCTTTCTCATATACATTAAACTCTCTTTTTATAGTATTTTTATATTATATTTATAAATCAAATGATTTTTTACTCTATCTAACAATTTTTCTTTGAAATATTTGACATTTATGAGATTTATTTTTTAAAATTGGAAAAGAATATTTTTAAAAAAAGGGTCAAATGGATCGGGTCGAGTCGGGTCAAATGGGTAAACGTGTCACTTTATCCTCGGATCGGGTCGGGTTGAAACCCGCAAAATTGTCATCCCTAGGTGGGACTACTAACAATGTTAAAACTCAATAAGTACATGATACTAAAACAACTTACTTTTTTTTTCCCATTAATTAAATAAGAGACGTAACCCAAAAAGTACCTGGAGGAGGTGAAGAGGTATATATTTAACGAGGCCGCTACAAATAAGCCTGAAGCTAGGGCTAGGACTTTCGTCTTCTTCTTGTGTAGTAGTAGCGGTTGTTGTTTCTCCGATATCTACCTCTTCGACGTATAAGGAATCGGCCTCGGGGTGTTTCCAAGCCTTAACGATCCTCCCAACCCTTATATCCAGCATCCCGACCCATTCCCTCACCTCCTCCGGCTTCGGAAGAGGTGGAGAAGCTGCTGCGGAGGCGGTGGTGATTGATGTGAGGAGTTTTGGGTGAGTGGTGATGAGGTGGCGGTGGGGGACGGGGTTTCGGAAGGGGAAGTTGGGGGTGCCGACTATTAATCTGCGGTTGTGGGTAAGGTGTTTAGTTAAAAAGATCAATGTGGTGGTGGTGGTGGTGGTGGTGCTACTTGTTACGCCTACCACCATTCCCATCTTTCTCCCTCTCTCTTAATTCTCTCTCTCTCTCTCTCTCTCTCTCTCTCTCTGGTTGGAGTTTTTCTTGGAGAAGACGAACCAAAATATTTGCTCACTCCACCATAAAATCACCTATATTTACTTAAATTACTATACATTTCTTTTTTAATTATTATTGTTAAAACCGGTTACCATTGTCACTATTAGTAACTTTTGTATTTTTTTATTTTTTTGAAAATTAAACAACCAACTATATTAATAATAATAAAAATTGTGTTTATCCGGAGACGAAACGATTACATGATCATAAGGAAAATCAAAGCACGATTATAACAAGTTTGATATTAGTCTCCACACTCTAATAAAAAACCTATCTCGACAATAACTACTAAATTTTTTATATATATTCATACAATTCACTAAAAAAAAATACAATCAAACGGAAAGTATTGTCGGGACTTGATTTTGGATTCCCAAACATCTTATTGTTTATTTCTCTCCAAATCCAATAAACCGTTGAAACAAATAAAATTTTTCCGAGCCTAGCCGAAGCCGACTGTCCTTTAAACATGTCGGTAGTTCATTCTAACCATTGTGACCACAAATTCCTCGATCCAATAAACCCGGATTTGGCTCTTCCTAATGTCAAAACCCTTTTCGAAAATTCGCATTCGAAAAATAAGTGATCGATACTTTCTGCTTTCTTGAGACAAAGAGGACAACCGTTAACGCCTATAATATTCATCTTTTGAAGTTGTTGGCCCGTGTGCTAACCTTAGAGGGTGGTGAATAAGGTTTATGGCGATTTTCGCCTAATTAAAATTCTATGCAACTAACCACCCAACTTATGCAATTCTAATCTTAAGCGTTTTAACGAGAGTTAATAAATTGCTAAAATAACTAAACGCAAGCAATAAATACGCAAGAATATAAGTTGCGGAAAGTAAAAGCAAGGGGAAGAAAATGACACCGTGATTTATAGAGGTTCGGCAAACGCGCCTACGTCCTCTCCTCGGTACTACCGAGTATTTCACTAAAATGTTTTTTCCGGATTTTACAAACCCTATCGAGCTCAATCGACCGATTGGCTCACCCTCTACCCGAGGTTCCTACTCTTGATTCAAGTGCAAGCGTACACGTCTAATGAGTCAACGACTCCCCCTCAATCTATGAGTACCCAAGTGTTTAACCTAGAACTTTTAACCAACACTTTGGCTTAAAAGCTTCTACCCAAACACTCACTCACAATGAGCTTATAAAATGCTCTTTACAATTTTATTGAAAATTGAAACAACACCCACAATTGATTGCTTCTAAAATAAGCTAATATGTGGTTTCGATGATGTTTGATCTTTGTTGGAACTTGTATCTCTTTATCTTCACTTTCTCTCTTTTCGAAGTATATCACCAAAATGGTGATTTTGAGTTTTTGTATATGAGAGAGTTTGAAGGATTGATTGTAATTGTTATTGGTGGTTTGGAAAAGAGATTGAGCTTGTATATAAAGACCAAAGGTCTGTTTTTCTGGGTTATGACCGTTGGAAGTGGTTGAAGGTTTTTAACAGCCATTTTCCAGAAAAAGCTGAAAAGCTGTTTTCGAATTCTGCAGAAAACGATCGGTCGTTTTCTACAGTCGATCGGTCGTTTTCCAGAAAACGATCGGTCGTTTCTGAAAAAACGATCGGTCTTTTTTTCGACCTGCTCACTGGAAGAATTCGGACCAAAAACGATCGGTCGTTTTTGTCCAGTCGATCGGTCGACTGTTCTTCCGGTAGTTTCTTGGTTTTCTTCGAAAGCCCATAACTCCTTCGTTTTAGCTCCGATTCTGGTTCCGCTTGAACCTGTGGCTTCGTTTTTCCGAGCTCTATCTTTCTGGCATTCTGCAATTTACAAATTCTCTTTTTGGAAAAAAAACAAGCATTATATCATCGAAATAGAGAAATCGTAAAATCATTAAAAACATAATCAAAGTTATAATCAAAATCAATTATTGAACCCCATGGTTCAACAGAAGTCTATCCGACGTTGGTAGACGATTCAAAATAACAATCCACAAAATAAAACTACCCTTCGAGGGAATGTAACTAGACCAAACAATACGATATCAGTCCATATTCGGACTTGTCAAACGGATCGAGTCCCAAGCTGATTTGACGGTGAAACCATGAACCGGGTTCGGAGACCACACAATAGACGGTTCTAGGTTCGGACCGGAGAAGGGGACAAGAGGGGTCGGGGTATACGAACGATTAGTATTATTATTTGGAGGTGGAGAATGGGCTGACAAGGAGGGTATTGGGTTTGATAATGGTGACGGGGATGGTTTTTCCGGCGATGATGGTCGGTGCTGTTCCAGCGTTTGGCGGTGTCTTTGGAGATGGCTAAGGGTAGGAGGTCTGAGAGCTCGTCGATTAGAGGTGGTTGGGGGTGGTAGGTAGGGCATTGGCTCTGGCGAAGGGAGTGGCCGGAGCTCCGGCGAAATGGTCGTGCTCCAATGGAGTTGTAGATGGGTTCGGGGGAACCGGGTCGATGAAGTGGGTCCATTGGTGGTGGTGCTAAGATGAAAGGGAGGTTGTAGTGTTGTGAAATTAGGATGTGTGTTTTTGTTAGTCAGGGAGTCACTATTTGCTATAGGTGGAAAAATTTGGCTAAGGCATGGGAAAAAAGGGGATGGGTTACTGGGCAAAATTTGGCTAAGGCATTGGGTATGAGAATTAACAATATAAGAGGTGTACATTAGTGGTGGGTCATTTTGGTGGCTAATGAGAGTTCGGGGTATGTCGGAATGGTGTCTCTGGGACGGAGACGGAAAAAAAGGGGACACGGGAATAGGGTTCAACACACACGCACACAAAAATAGTTCACACTCAACACACACATTTTTTTTAAAAACACACAAAATAATTTTCAAACACCGGTCTTATAAGTAAAATGTTGCGCCAAGACCATCCACACTTAGAGGGAGCTCTAAGAGACCAGAAATCGCGACCCTTCAATCTATAGATTGCCACCCAAATTTTCCAAATGAAAGAGTATATTAGATTCAACAGGAACCAAATGTGTTTGCAAACCAACGATTTGTTCCACTCCTTGATTTTTTTAATTCCCAAGCCCCCTTCACAAAATGGTTTCATAACCTTATCCCAAGAAACCTTCGCTCCTTTACTAGAAAGCTCCATCCCCGACCAAAGTGCCCTCCGTAAGACCCTCTCTATGGAATTGACGACTAAGGTGGGTAGAATAAAGTGGGTGCTCCAATAGATTTGGATACTAAGCAATACCGATTTGATAAGTTAGAGCCTACCCGCAAAGGAAAGGAAAGGAACCGATTTTGCTTCTTGTATTTATAATGAAAATTTTATTATTATTGTTTAATGTAAACTAAACACACGTGGATTTCGAGATCATAATTGCCACGATGGGAAACGGAAATGAAGCGATACGCATTTTTTTTTTAAAAAATTACATGTGAAATAATAGGAACCGGGAAACGAGAAGAAGAAAACAAGAAACGTGATTTTTGAAAGAGGAAACGAGTTTTCCAATAACTATGTTCGAGATACATGGTATGGTATAATTCATTGTTTCGATTTTTTTATATTTCTCATACGGTTTCATGCAGCCATCCTAAACTTTAATTTGATTATTACCATTATTAAATCAGTACGTCTTTATTTAAAGAATTTAGGATAGGCTGCATGAAACCGTATGAGAAATATAAAAAAATCCAAACAATGAATTATACTTCACCGTGCGTTTCTATCAAATGCCACCATTCTAGTTTGAATATATGAAAGTTTTTTTTAGATACAAAATATTTACACCTCAAGATGGATGCATTTTGGAAGTGTACAAGTAAACTGGAACAACTGATGACTTCAAAATTTGATCTTCAAGCATTTTATATACTTGATATTCTTAATTAAGGACAAGTTTGTCATTCGAACCAAAACGAAATTAAAATTGACTAGCAACGAGCAAACATTGCTTTTAAAAAGACCGATAGATAAAATATTGATGGAAAATAAAATGTTACTCCTGCATCTATGATTTTTGGTAAAGACCGAAGAGGTTTTCTGTTATGGTATTTTTTCCGACAACAAATCCTTGCACCAAACGGAGTCTTAGTTCCATTACCATTTCATCCAACACGTTTAGTTATAAGTTACCAATACTATTACTTTAAATAGAAAGTTACAATACCCAAAAAAAAAAGGTACGAAAAGAAAAAAATTGAGTCGACACATCACAAGATGGACTATAACAGACATAACCGACGACTCAATGTGCTTAGTTCGATCCCAAAAGAAGGCATGCTAATAAAGCGCATTACATGATTACCAACTGATCAATAATCATCACCTCTGGAAAGAACCTCTTTGCAAGTTGGCCGAAGTAATATTGTATGCTCAAACTGAGATACATAGCTTCCTTTTATGTCGCACAGGGGAGGATAAGGCTGCAAATAACACGAGCAGAAAGGCATAGGAACCAATTATTTAAACAAGAAAACGTTGCCTAGAACTTGTCAGCAGAGCGAGAAAGTTTTTTTTTTTTTAAGATTCACAGAGCGAGAAAGTTGCCGAAACAAAGTCAATTACAGATTAATAAAAAAAATGCAATCAAAATGGTCAGGAAAATGGCTCCCTATATGATTTCATCATGCACCTGACCTTTGGTATGTATGCTCGACAAGAAAAAGAAAAGTCTTCCCATCGACATACAA
The DNA here is from genome assembly GCA_963920805.1 of Primula vulgaris. Classification (NCBI taxonomy): domain Eukaryota; kingdom Viridiplantae; phylum Streptophyta; class Magnoliopsida; order Ericales; family Primulaceae; genus Primula; species Primula vulgaris. Next base: position 10,831,279 of record OY987212.1, read on the forward strand.
ACAATCTCATAAAGGGCTCAGTTCCAATGCAATATGATCAATATAAAGCTACACTAATTAACTAATAAGTGTAGATGTATTATCTGACAAAGAAGTTAGGAAACTACTATGTAATCTATAGAGAATACAAGTCAGATGATTTATATTCTTTCTTGCCCAAAGAAAAAGTTAAAACAGTTTAAATATTCTTTGATCTGCTAATTGCTAAATAATCGAATATACTGCCTATTTAAAAAAAAAAACATGCATCATTTAAATCTAGTAATAGTTAAAATACAATTCCCAAATGGATAACATACCAAATGAAAATATCAAATGCAGCACAACCTATTGAGCCCATCCAGTAGACACATTGCATCATATAAATTATAATAGCAAGTGTATTTGTGGTTTTGATCACCTATAAAAGTCAGGGTTTATTTGGGTGCAGATTTTTAAATAAACAAGCAAGGTTTGTTTTACTCAAAGAGAAAAGTTGGGTCCCGTCCATTTTAAAGCAATTAACTTTTTTCAAGCCAAAAAAAGCAGAAAACCCTACCTGCTAAGATGGTCAACTAACTACAGTTTAGCTTTAAGCAAATAACCAAACAAGGCAATAGGAATACATCTCTAAATTATCTACATCAAGTATCTCAGCTAAAAGTGATAAAGGCATACCTGAACAATACCAGCATCGCACAAATTCTTTAGCGCCATTAGATATTTAGTCTCACCAACGCGATCTAAATAGCGTCGACAAAACGCCAAAGTAGAGAAATTTTTGTTTATTGTTGCCAAAAGTTGCTTTGCTCTGGGTAGCCGCAATGGAATATGGCCAGCATCAAAATTCTTCATGTAATGGCTACACTCTAGATCTTCTCTTACAAACCCTTTACCTTTATTAAGTAGCAAGAATTCACGTTAGTAATCATGATTCACTATAGTTACGATAACCACAGTTTTTTGTACTATGTATCATCTAATTCAGATGTTGTACACCAACCTACAAAATTAGACATTTGTACACCAACATTACAGATGTGTAGTAATTATTTAAGAGTTAAGACCATCAAATACTTTACACTTCTCTAGCTTTTTTCACTGTTGCACACTAACTATCATATTTATTGCTAATCTGGTCCTCAAACTACGTTATTTTGCTATGCCGGTATGCAGAGGTACTAATTGCATAATTTTATAGCTTGGTTGAGAAAATATATATCTGATAATCTACAAAACTACAATTAGCAGTTAGCACTATAGTTATGCTAGCTAAAAAAAGACTTGCTAAAGAAAAATCATTACCTGTGGATGCAAAAGTTTCAATGGCGAAATATTCACCCTCTTCCATTTTTGTCTGCTCTCCTCCTTTTACTATAGGAACGGATTTTCCAGCATGGATTTGGTATGGACCAATGCTATGCCCATTCAAATTCCGAATACTTTTCACTGTCAGAACAGTTAGAATTTCAAATATATTAATCAACTGTAGGAATAATGGAAAAAGTATCAGTGTTTCACACGAATTGATATTCGCTGTAAAACCCTTCAAAATTCTCCCTGAGAGAGTGGCAAAAGTAAAAAAAATACGAAGTTTTATACATACTATTTTAGACTTGATGAAGCAAAAAACATGAACCATCTGAACAATTGTTTCTAGCGAGTGCAAGCACACTGAAACTGTGATTGATTTACAGATCATTTTTAATTATACCATAAGTAAACGTCAACGGGAAGAAAAAAAGGTATTAAACATGTAAGGAAAAAAAAGTAGTGGTACAAACAGTGTATCAAATGTTTCACTTATCGATGTTAATGAAAACCCCCATGGCCTTACGCATAATTCTTCTTGAGATTAAGTTGAACTCAAGACAACGGTATGTACTTCTAATTTCATGATAAATAAATTTCTAATTTCTCCTTTAAGCATGGTTTAAGAAGGGCAGCGAGATTTTTAGCAACCAAGTAAAAATAAGATCAACCTGGGAACGACTTATCATTATTCATTTTTACCACACTTTAAAAACACTTAAACAGATAATAAGCATTGAACATAATCAGACCTTGGAAAACTTTGCCATTAATTTCAACTTCATAAGATTCCATGACCTCTTGAATTGCAGCACCAATGTCACAAAGACGCACATCAATTCCAGCCTCCTAAAAGCATGATAAACACGTAAGAATCTTTTTAAATTAAAAAAAAACTACTTATAACCATAAATAGTTGAAATGCAAATGTATAAAATGAAATAGGAAATTATTTTGATTCTGTGGCATATACCAACGAGGAACACTACACAATGAAAACAATTATTAATTTTGGTTTCAACTTTCATGTCAATCTCAAAACTGGAAAGATGGTAAAAGGACAAGGCTTTTCTGAGGACACAATCTCAACAAAATCCAGCAACCTTCTTTCATAAGCATCCAAGGTTCATATATTATCTGTATTATACATAAAATCAAGCACCTTGATACCAGTGTTTGTAGCTTCTCGCGAGGCTTCGAGCAAAGGATCATACATCGGATTAAACGCAACCGTAAAAGCACAGTCAATTATGTGTCCTGCAAAATAAGAAGACCTTGTCATCCATGCCCATCCACCCCAAAAAGTAAATCAAAGTAAATATAAGAAAAGTAGAACAAACTTGGAATGAAAATGAAAGGGAACCATAAAAGTGACAATGGCCTTGTTTGTTTGGTTGGCTTTTTCCTTACTTTTACTTTTACTTTTACTTTTACTTATTGTATGTTTGTTTGGTGGCAAAAAAAAAATTTACTTTTATAAAAGTAAACCATTCAGTTCTATCTCAAAAGACCTATGGTTTTGGTAATAATGTGGTTTTGGTATCCCAAAAGACCTATGGTTCAATTCTATCTCTCTAAAATTTTGCTCTGACCGACAAAATAAGGTCCCAAATCTAAAAAACAAGTCGAATATATTCCTTTTAGACGAAATCGTTATTTTGTGAGGACTTACTTTAAATCTTGTCCTGACTATGAGTTCCACTACTGCAATTCAAGTTAATTAATACCCTTGAATCTTCATGTTAAGTGCACGTTGACCGTAATACTTTTTCCAATAACCGATAGTCCCTGATAAATAGTACTAATGTACTAATGTATAAGATTTTTTTTTGAAAAGATAATGGTCTTGTTTGGTTGCACACATTTTTCCTTACTTTTACTTTTACTTTTATTTTTACTTTTTGTATTTTTGTTTGGTTGCACTCAAAAATTTTACTTTTATAAAAGTAAACCATTAAGTATACTTTTGGCTTTACTTTTACTTTTACTTATATTAGTTTGTTTGGATGTAATCTCATAAGTATACTTTTGGTGAAAAGTAAATGTCTATAAGTAGACTTTTTAAAAGTAAGTTTGATGATACTTTTTAAAAGTAAGTTTGATGATACTTTTACTTTTGATGATACTTTTAAGTAGGTTTTAATCTGAATGTGCTTTAAAAGTAAAGTTCAAAACCTAGTTCCTATCATCATTATATTTTCATAAAAAATTTAAAAAATTACAAAAAATCACAAAAAATGAAAAAAATCACAAACTTTTAAAAAAAATTTAAAAAAATATATATTTGAATAAACAATTCATTTTCACTAAAAAAAATATATAACACTTTTTATACCGAAAAATCAAAAAAAATATAAAAAATGATAAAAACTTATAAAAAATCACAAAAATTTAAAAAAAATTGTAATTTTTTTATTTTTTTGTAATTTTTTTAAAATCTTGTGATTTTTTGTGATTTTTTCATTTTTTATAATTTTTTTGTGATTTTTTTTTTCATTTTTGTAATTTTTTTACAATTTTGTGATTTTTTTGTGATTTTGTGATTTTTTATAATTTTTTTGTGATTTTTTTATTTTCTTTGTGATTTTTTTTTTATTTTTTTTTTCATTTTTTGTGATTTTTTGTCATTTATTTTGAGATTTTTTTTATTTTATATAATTTTATGTGTTTTTTTTCCATTTTTTATGAAATATGTATATGGCGTTTTGGTAAATAAAGTAAATAATTAAAAAGTGGTACCTATAGAGAATATGAACTTATGGAAGTACCTATGAGTAATATAAGTTCAAAAGTGGTACCTATTGTGCATTATTTGAATAAACAATTCATTTTCACTCAAAAAGTAAAAGTAAACATATTTTACCAAACAACATTTTTAATGAAAAGTATACTTTTACGGTGTTCACTAAACAGCATTTACTTACTAAAAAGTAAAATAAAAAGTATACTTTTCAACCCACTTACAAAAAGTATACTTTTGAAAATAAAAGACGCGACCAAACGAGGCCAATATCAAACAAACTTAAGTACCATCAACGTGGGTTCCAAAGTCCAATTTCATCACATCATCGTACTGAAGAACAGTTTTATCTCCAGAATTTGGCGTCCAATGAGCTGCAACCCTGTGCAATACAAAGCACTTACATTAAGAAAGGCAAGGCAAAGTGTCACCCAGAAAAAAAGAAAAGAAAAACTTTAATATCATACCAATTTAATGAGCACCCTGTAGGAAATGCAATGCCTGCTTGCAGACCATTTTCAGATACTAACTTACGTACAGTGTTTTCCAACGTCTCACATAAGTCTGTCATTAACATCCCAGGCTTGATAATACTCTTCATGTACTTTCGAACCTACAAAAGATTATGAAGGGAAAATAGAAAAAAAAATGGAACATTAGAAACAAAATTGTTGAAGTGCTTGACTAAAGAAAAAATACACTAAAATGAAAATAATTATCCACGTAAGTGATAGTACCTGCCGATGAACTTCTGCTGCTCGTCGAACAGAATTGTACATAGGTTTCTCGAGACGTTCCAAATCTCTTTTTTCCTCGGAAGTAGTCCTCCAAAGGTTACTATAACCAATAAACAGAATAAAATATAAAAATTATGGATTAGCAATTTGTATGAACCAAGTGTAGTATTTGTCACCTATTGAAGCTTTTGAGTGTTAAATATTATGGAATTATGAGATACACATGGACAATCAAGAATGCAACTAAAATTAAAAAGTTTAACAAAAAAGCCAAATTCCAAAACTTGTCAATCTTTCACTGCATTGACTCAACAAAATTCATAAATTTCAAATAAACTTTTATAAACAGTTACTTAAACTCTGATTTGCAATTACTATCTATATCGTGAAAGAGGAGAATAGACGTGCAACCTTCTACATTGAGCTAGTTTTTGCATCAGTCAAATGACTTTCCAACAAAAATCCTGTGGTAAGTATACTTGATAAAAGTAGTGAACTAGGAGTCATACTCATCAGTCTATAATCTATTACAAATTGTACTGCTACGAGTAAAATTAATCAAGCCCCTTACTAACTCTTTACCATATAGATGATATGGACAAGGGATAATAGTAGTAAATACAAGCTTTTGTTTGAAACAAGTCTCCTAATTCGATCTCAAGTTCTCAACTCTATCTCCATCAACTAAAGAAATAGTACTTATTTTTCTTTTCAGGTAAAAGTCAAGGAATAAATGTTCAAGCAGCTCCTACTGTGAAACTACCCAAAATTTGTCGCAAGTTGCATATGACGATCATATCTCTATGGAAGCATTTTTTTTTACATTCTTATGATCATATTGTTTCTCGTTGTTCTAGAGGAATAGGAAACTGGCATGTGGTAATGCGCAAAATAAAGAACATATTAATTGACCAAATTAAAATATACTCACTCATCCTTGTATTGTTGGACTTCACCTTCAGGAAAATCGCCCGATGGAAACAGATCAATAATAGGAATAGATGGTGGATCTGTTTGCCCTGGCGCTTCTTTTTTCTTCCTGCACATCAAGAGAAAAAACTTAAGCCCAAGAATCACATAATTATAGAAAGAAGTGGAATAAATAAGTAACCCCTACTTGCTTTTATTCTTCTTCTTCTTTTTCTTGGCCACTTCTGACTTATCTGTTACACATGTAACAACAAACATATCACTACTGAATAAATAAAAAACCACAAGTATCGTTATTTTAACCAATCAAACCATAAAATACGCAATTTATCAATTTCACTTCAACAAAAACCACTCTGAAAATATGGGAACTGATTGATCGTGGATCTCAAAGTCATTATTTATGGGCCCAATTCAGAAGAACTAACGTTTTTACTGCAAAACTCATTTCAGAAATGTCGGATATGGTTCTTTTTATTTTTGGAGACACGGCAGACAGATATACCGGACAAATTATACCTAGGGCATAATTTGGGCCTAGTAACATGTTGAAAATTCACTAATTCCTCTCTTCCTTTGTTTCGGGATACTGATATATACAGCTTTCATAAACTAGCAAAAGGGGTTCAAAGTTGGTCATGTTATAAATGGACCAACAAAATTATGACATGTGTTTTACTGCCTATGTGCGCTGCATGTTTAACCAGATACTTCCTCTTTCTTCTTCATCCTCTCTCCTTCCACCCAGATTCCAATAATATGGGAAAGTTCCATTTTCAACCATATTGAAGTCATGTTCACAGCCAATCAGTAATCCAGCAATGACAACTTTGTTGTTTTTTGTTTTTGTTCAAAGTTCAAATATAGGCAAACTATCTACACGCGGATTTTTTTTTATCAATGCGTAACTAAATATTTATCTCTCCTTATTATTGATATATATTTCTGTTGGTCGATTGGATTAAAGCTATGCAATATTTTTCATCATATTAAAATTATCCCGCAGAAATAGAAACATACATGCTTCAATTAAAGTCAATCTTAAAGATAGAGGAAACGAAAGGATAAAAGTCTGGGTCTAGAACCTGATAGAATTTGAACCCATAAGTATAATAGCAAAATATCTTACACGAGTTGATCAAAAATTTAAAACTAAATTTCATAAGGTGCATGCAGGTGAGCTAGAATTGTTTCCACATTGCCCGTAACTGCGACAAGAGGCTACTCTGCTTATATATAAACTGCATTATGTTCCAAATTTCTTTAAATTATCCAAATTATGTTTGGTGGGTGCAACTCAATAATAGATTCAGAAGTTTTATTCAGCCTGATCAGTATATATTGGAACTAAGCAAATTTGTAGTCTAGATCAAACATTGAGTTTATCAAGAAAACTAACCTGCTGGCTCATCTAAATCCATATTTTCAATTTTGTCCTCAACTTTTTCCAATCCAGAAGAGAAGTCACTCGACTCTTCACTAGCTACAGGCGCCGAAGATTCTACTACATTTGTTTCTTTATCTGCCATCATCGATAAGTATGCCTGCACTTAAATAATAATCAGACACCTTAACAAAAAGATCTAAAGGGGTTACGCAAAATAAGAGATGAATAGAAAAGAGTGCAATAAGAAACAAGTAAAGTAGTATAAATCCCGAAGTCTTCTTTTGTATTTGTAGTAGGGGACCGTTAAACAAAACTTAAGAATTAGGACTTGCATAATGCCTGTGCAAAAACTCAACCAATCTGTATAGATATATTATGAAGTTGAGTTTACGAACAAGTTTAGTCAAATAGAAAAATACATGCCAAATATATACGGCCATAGGGCTTCTGTGTTGTTTAGTATGAAGTTTGAGTTTACTAATAAGTTTAGTCAGATAGAAAAATAAATGTCAAATATATGCGGCCATAGGGCTTCTGTGTTGTTTACTTACAAAAAAAGAAAGTCTACATTGTTACATACAATTTGCAACATTAGCTTCCAAAGATGGGTGGAAGTGGAATTTCAATTTGTCTCTCTCTGGAATAGGTTACCAATGGTTTTAGTTGCTTACATAAACACATGTTCTCCAAAGAAAGATTGAACTTCCAGCCATATGCCAATTGCTATGTAAGCGATTATTGCAAAAAAACAGTGCCTGATGGTTCCAGTCGCTTACATATACATGAATATACAAATTGGAATCATAACTTGCAAAAATGAGTACAGATTCAGTCTTTCTTTGGAATAAGTACAAAGTCACGTAAATATACTTGTATATAAAAACTGCACTAGCTTGCAAAGTACATAATGGTCCTAATCGCTTACAAAACAATATATGTTGCAATACTAGCTAGAATAATGGGGAGAGATTCAATCTTTCTTTGGAATAAGTACACAATCATTAATATATGCATGCACATACATATTGAAATAATAGCCCGGATAAGTGGGTAAAGGTTCAAACTGTTTTTGGAATAAGTACACAATCGCTTATATATGCAAATAAATATAGCAATACTAGCTAGCAAAGATGGGTAGAGCTTCGATCTTTCTTTGAAAGAAGTGCATTATCACTTATATATAAGTGTACATATTGCGATTGCAAAATGGGTAAAGCTTCAATATGTTTTTGAAATTAGTACCTAATCGCTTATATGCACAGACAAATATTGCAATAATAGATAGCAAAAACGGGTAAAGCTTCAATCTGACCTTGCATTTTGGATAATTACCTGGTTTCGAATATATATGCATGTATATTGCAATAATAGCTAGCAAAAAAGTGTAGAGCTTCAATCTATCTATTAATCTACGGAATAAGTACCCTTTGCTCATAATAATATTTTTAGATTGAAAAAATTCTACAAAAAAGGAAGAGATTCAGTCTGTCTTTGGAATAAGCAAGTGATGATTCTAATAGCTTACATACACACAAGTATGTTGGAAAACAAGCTAGACAAACAGGTGAAGACTAAAAAGTAAAAATTAAATCTTTCTTTAGAAGAAGTACATGATCAGTTACGTATATATGTACATACAAATTGAATTAATAGCTTGCAAAAGGGTAAAATTTCAATCTGATATTGAAATAAGTACATACTCGCGTAGATATACATATAAGTATTGCAATAGTACGTACCTAGATAAATGGAAAAAGATTTCATCTTTCTTTTGGAATAAGAACAGAATCACTTACATACAAAAGTTCAACCTAGTTTTAGAATAAGAAAGTAATAGCTAATATAGATGAACAAATCCCACAATGAAACCTAGCAAAGACGGATAGACTTTGATGGTACATGTAACAGGTACGTAATGGTCTAAACTGCTAACATATACAAATGTAAATTGCAAAACTAGCTAGTAAAATGAGTAACCTATTATTAGGCATCAGATTTTTTTGGTCAAAAAGCTTGCTAAAAAAAGCTACAGTGTAGTGTTTGGCACCACTGTAACTTCTTTACTTATAAGTTATAAGTGATGTATAACTTGTTTTTATTGATAAGTCGTTAATCACCTATTTAAACTTATAAGTGAGCTCTAGCTATAGAAACACATTCTATTAGAAAGTTTATTTTTTTTTAAATAATGTGACAAAGTTAAAAAAAAATCGCAAATTCCTAGCTTTTCTGCTTTTTTGAGCTTTTATGTCCCAAAAGCTAGCTTTTAAAAAGCTAAAAAAGGTGACATATCAAACACCCATGGATCCTTTTAATCAAAAAGCTAAAAAAGTTGTTGCCAAACATGCACTTAATCTTTAGAAGAAATATATAATCACGCATATATAAGCTGTTGCAACATAGCTTACGAACAAAAAGTAAAACAATCGACCTTTCTCTAGAATAAGTACATAATGACTTTTTTTAATATACATGTAATTTGTACATACATATTGCAATCATGGCTAGCAATAATGGGTAAAGCTTCAATATGCTTTTGGAATAAGTATTACTAATAACTTATATATATACCCAAAAAAAAAAGTGCAATAAATAGCTTGCAAAGATGGGTCTAAATTCATTCCGTATATTTACCTTCTCACTGCGGCGGAGTACGGCGGCGGATTAGGGTTTTTGAAGAGAGAGAGAGAGATGGGTTTTGCCGGAAAATATTTTATGTTTAGTTCTTCTATTTTATTTATAAATAAAATCAGACTCTTTCTCTACCAAATTGTAAATAAGCTGTAAGTTTGTAACTTACAATAACAAAGTTTGATTTTAGAGTCGAAGATCGGTGTTTAATTCTCATTATAGTGTTTATGAATCTTATAAAAACGATACGTAAGGCATTCCATTTGTGCTTTCACCAAGTAGCGGACACTGTTCGACCACGCTTAATATTCTATCATATTTTCGTAATACTTATTACTCATGAGATGGACTATGAACATGTTGTAAACCACTCTATACAAATCTTAACTTTAGGTTCGGTTTTGTTTCAAGATACAAGAAAGGTAAGTAGCTATCTACGTGTAATTAGATAACCGTCATGTTTGGTTTAATTTAAGATATGTTTTTAAAATTGAATATATTAAATTCGCATCAAATCCGCGAAAATCGACTTTTCCCTTCTAAAAACAAATGAAACATTTTTTCAATGTTGGGACAAAAATAACATTGCATCTTTTTATCTCATTTAATGCCAAACATGTTATAAAATATCATTTTATTATTTACTGTTTCAATTTAAAATCGGATACGATACGTTAAAGAAAACTTAAAAATAACATTGCATCTTTTCAATGTTTAAATTTTATTAATATTACAATCTTATTCATTAAGTGCATGCAAACCCAAATATATAATAATTGTAGATATTCACTTTTAATGCCAAATTAAATTTAATAATGTACAATTTCTCAATCGTGTTGAATTTTTTTTTATTGATTAAAAAATTTTATTTCAAACATTACTATAATATGTCAATGTTATAACAAGAGCACATTCATAATTAGATTATGTTGATATTGGTAGGAGATATAGTTAATGTGCCTATAGGCTATATAACTATACATTACACGTTATACTTAATCAGATTGTAGCAACTGTTAATTGTTAATTCTAGGACGTCACATGTTTTTCGTTCAAATTTGAAACAATTTACTCATTTAACTTTGACTAGTGGCCTAACTATAATAGCTATAAGGAATAAGTACAAAATCAAAAGTAACTGTTACGTATACACTATACCTCATGGAACGTAAGCTAAAATCGATACGAGAACAGGAAACGTCTCAATATACATTTTGTTAAACATTGTGTGCTTAAATGTTAAATTTCAGATTCTCAAGGGACTACCTAGCATAATACTACTAGTAGTAATTACTAATAATTAATATTCCAACAAAATAAAAGTCAGAAAAGAATAAAATATTCCAAAAATAAATAAAAGTAGAGTAATAAAATAAAATAAAGAAATTAATTTGTCCCGTGCACAAACAAACACATACATAGCTCTGTGTTGCCGCTCTCTCTACTGATGAATTAAGGTGATTTTATTCTCTTTATTACATCTTCACAAATTATTGATTTTAGTTTAGATATAAAAATATAAACTTGGGTTTTTAATCTAATTTTATTAAAACCCTGTTTTAATTTTGTCTCCATTGCATGCTGTATGGGTTAAATTTGTTATGTCAATTGAAAATAATAGGTTATGATGATATTTACTTACCCAAATGGAAAAAGATCCTTTCTTTTTGAAAATATAACCTAAACCCATTTTGCATAATGGTAAAATAAATTTTTTTTTGGAGGATTTGGGGTTAAGAAAAAGTCTCTATGAGCAATGCTGGTGAAAAGGTTTTTTTTTTTCCCCTTAAAAAACCAATTTTTTTTTTTTGGAATTGGTGGATATTATTTTAATCATAAGTTTTTTTTTTTGTCATTAGCAATGTTTGATTTCCAAAAAGGAAGTTGGTTTGTAGATAGTAATAAGTAGATTGACTATAAATATCGGGGCTGTGACGTGGCTTTGTTTGGTTGCATTTTTTTTTTTGTTTTTGTCTTGATAGGACTAGATATGTTTTTGAATTAACCTAATTTTTACCACCCTCTAATAGTCCAGCTTATAAGTTATTTGCTAAGTGTCTGCAGCTAAAACAAGCTTTTAGAGTCTTAGGTCTGTTGTGTATTGGTGAAACTGACCATTTGTTTTATCTTCAACATAATGATGCAGGGAAGAAGAGAGCTTATTTGTTCTTCTGATTCTTAATAAATATAAGCAGACGGTTGAGTAATTTATTGTGCGACGATGGGCGGTGAGGGAGATTTTTGGATGACAGATGAGCCAGACGACTTACTAGCCGTTTCAGGAAAAACAAGAAGAAAAATTAAAAACAAGAAAATAGAGTTCTTGGGATGGGGATCTAGACCACTTATAGATTTTCTAGAATCGATTTCCAAAGACACATCTAAACCGATCTCCCATTTTGAGGTCACGTCAATCGTCAATGATTATGTAAAGTATAATAACCTCACTCACCCAGATAAGAAGAAACGGATTATGTGCGACGAGAGGCTCTTCTCTCTCTTTGGAAAGAAAGCTTTCCCTCGCGTTAAAATCCACGAATTTTTGGGAAAACATTTTGCCGAGAACCAAAGTGACTCAGATACCGACTTTTTTTACAGTTCGGATGAAAACAAGGAGAGGTCTCGGAAGCGACAAAAGGCTACTAATGTGAAAGCTATTAACTCAAAGAAAAGAATTCAGGGGACTCCAAAGAGTTGTTTTGCAGCTATAATTCCTGCGAATGTAAAGCTTTTGTATCTTAAAAAGAGATTAGTTCAAGACCTGTACAAGGATGAGGAAGATTTTGACGGAAAAGTAGTTGGGAGTTTTGTGAGAGTTAAATCAGATCCTAACGACTATTTACAGAAAAATTCTCACCTACTTGTGCGAGTAACCTGTAATGTCCCTACTCTGATCATTTTTACTTGGTTTTTATCATTATTCTGTGAATTTTAAGGTCATACTGATAACGCAAATATCTTGTGATGCGAAATAAACGTAGCTTGCATATTGAACTTACAAATAAGACTACAAGTGCTGAAATTAAATCAATATTGCCAATTATTTGTGCTAATTCTAGGTGTAAAGAGACCTTTTGGAGTGGCCACCACTTGCTCGGATATCCTGCTTGAAGTTTCTAACATGATAGATGATATTCGTATATGCCAGCTGTCGGATGACAACTTCTCCGAGGTACTTAAATAGTTAAATTTGTGCAAACGAGGGTAACATTTGTAAAATCTATTTGGATTGATTTAGTTTGTTGATACTTTTACCATCTGTTATTGGAATTTAGTAATCTGTATGATTACTTTTTGTTATTCTGATTATGATTTTTTCTGTGAATACGTGTGTTTGCAGGAAGAATGTGAAGATTTGCGTGAGAAAATAAAAAGTGGATCTCTTCAGAGGCCAACTACCGTAAGTCTGTATACCTTTTAATCCGTATACTACTTGTACTCATGGTGGCTGTATGTTACTGCCTCTTGAGGACGGATTTATTGTTGGTAGCTTCTATCAGCATCCCGTTCTAGTAGAAATTAATATTTTAAATTTTTGAAACAACAAATACTTACTGACTTTGTCTACTCCATGACGAGTTCAGCTTTTCTCAAAAAATAAAAAAGTAAGAAATGATACGAAGGTGTTTTGAACATTTATTTGTTAATTACGATATGAGAGATTTCATAATATCCTGTAATTTGTGTCTTGTTCGGGCTTGGCTCCTTTTCTAACAACCCTAAGTTTCCTAACTAGACTGGCCTTTTTCAGAAACTGGTTTTTCCAGAATCTGTTTATGAGCTATGTGTAGTGTGCATAACGTGAAGATGCTCGTTAAGCCCATTATGTATGTTAAAATCTAAACCCTTGATTTAGGATAATATTGATAGGTGTTCTAATAAATGGAGCACAAGTGATGATGTTTGTGCATCACGTAGTGAACTGTTATTTAGTATGCAAGCGCATAGTGATTTTTAACTTAATTCGATAGCTAAATGCAGTTAACACACATTTATTGTGTGCATAACTCGTCACACTAAAGTAATAATAGATTGTAATAAACCTAAAGCAATTGATAACATTTATATCCCATCACTTGTCATGTTTGGGATACTATTATATTTATACTAGGTTTTGTAAAACATGGAATTCAGTAAGACGCCTTTTAAGAATTGTGCTAGGTTATGTATTGATTGGATATCAACCTACGTATTTATACTATAGTTTTTAACCAGTGCTGTAAGTTTACCTTTTTATAAACTTGGTAAGAAGTTTTATTCAATCAGTTGTGGTGTTCATGTTTACCACTTGCTTTTAAATCACCGACTGGTTGAACTCTAAACTATCAGTAAATTCAATATATTGCACCGTCCTTGGTTTGATTTGTTGAAGTAGCAAACTATTATTGAGCTGGTATATTGTTGATTCGTTGAATCTATATTCGACCATTATTAGCTAGTAGCTAAAGTTTAATTCAAACTGTGTAAAAAGAAATTTTCACTAAAACCTTCTATACTGAAGCAAACATATATAGGTTGTCATAAAAGACTGTTCTAATTTCAATTATAAAAATCAGGAAAGGGACGTACAGGCTCAATGGAACAAATGAAAATGTTAAATGAACATATGTTTTAGGTTGTCATAAAAGACTGTTATCAGAGATTAACCACTGGAAGTAGATGAGGAAAGTGATTGTAACTTTTCTTAATCAAATTTTTTGAAGCATTTAGCAAGTTATTTTTTCCAGGTCTCAAAGATCTGTATCTTGTAATTTAATAGCCGGTTTTGACTCCTAAAGGAAGTATTGACTATAGATTATAAAATTGTAATCTCGTTTCCAGTTTTAGTGCTATTTGAATACAAATGTTAGTTTATAGATTTGGAAATATTCTAGTAGTTTCCCTTCCAATAAATAGTAGCATTACTTTCCCAATTGCATATTTAGTAGTATGTCTTGTTTGAAAATATCAATAGAAGTACAAAATATATCAGTTTCGTTACTTTCGTAAGTCTTGTAGCACAATATTGAGCATATGAACTTCCTCGTTCATGTACAAAATTTATCGCTCTGTTTTTAAGATATAACTGATTTGATGTTACATACTTACATTTAGCATAGCGACAACAAGTGATTTTGTCGTCTTCACTAAATATGTGGCATGCATTCCCTTGTTGTTAGGTGGAGTTTCAAGCAAAGGCTGAATCGTTGCACGAGAATATCACAAAGCATGTAAGCATTTCCAGAATACCTTTCAGTAATAAATATAATGCAATGTTCTTTGATTCAAAGTCAACTGTTTGTATAATAAAAAAAAAACAGTGCAATTTTCTTTTAGTACTTTGAAAATGGTCTAAATTAATTGTTGTGGCGTGACGTATGCCATAAGAAAAAGAGTTTTAGGTTGATTGGTGTTTATGCCCGTTTCCGTGATTAATCGCCCCTTGTGCTTGCTAATTAATTTTAGAAGTTCAACTATCAAAAGAGTCGAAACCGTATCTTGCTTCCATATGATCCCCTGGGGATAAAAAATTGCATCATACCAATCGCCTATTTTTTTTTTCAAGTTTTGAATTTTGCTACATATATTTTGAAAATTCACCTTATTGCTTAATTAGTTTGGGAATTATTGCTTAATGTAAATTGGATTTTTGCTGATTTCTCCCCCTCTTTATTTAGGACTCTGTCCAATGATGTAAGGGCTGTGTTCTGTTCTGAACTCATTTGGTTTCTATTTTTATTTCATTTGAATTTTATTGCAGTGGGTGGAAAGAGAACTTCACTTGTTGCAAAATCTTATTGATCGAGCGAATGAGAAGGGATGGCGTAGAGAATATCCTTTTTCATAGGTGTATCTTTCCTGATACTTCTAAACTGTTAGGTTAACTCAAGATTTTACTTATTCAGATTAGATAACAGGTACTGATTGTTTCCTTGGTAGCTTATAGCAAAAAATATTATTTGCCAAACACAGCGTTTCCACACGCTTGCTGAAACTGACACATAAATTCTCAAGTTTCCACATGCAGTTTTCGCGGTTATGTATTGAAGAAGAAAATAGCTAAAATGTATCCTAAAATATCATTTGACGGTGAAAAGCTTTTTACATGTTACGACGGAGTAGGCATATGTATTTGTAGCAACATCATTGTTTCTTGCTTAGAAAATTTATACCTTCGTAGTTCATACCATTTGGTATTTTATCAGAATGTCAGTGACCGGTGAGTAACCTTTTTTCATGGTCTTTGTTACATCATTTTGTGATATTTTTTGGAGTAAATTAGTCTTTAGTGACCTGGGTTTTGGCCTATTTTAGGATAAGTGACCTAAGTTTTTTTTATTTCGGTTTTGTGACCTAAGTTTAACTTTGTTAGCATTTAGTGACCTGCCATCCTATTTTTCAAAAAAAAAACACATTTCTTGCTAAAAAGACTAAAATACCCTCATTAAACTGAAATTTTCCTCCAAAATCTGAGGGTATTTTAGTCCTTTTAGCAAGAAATATGTTTTTTTTTTTGAAAAATAGGATGGCAGGTCACTAAATGCTAACAAAGTTAAACTTAGGTCACAAAACCGAAATAAAAAAAACTTAGGTCACTTATCCTAAAATAGGCCAAAACTTAGGTCACTTATCCTAAAATAGGCCAAAACCCAGGTCACTAAAGACTAATTCACCCCTTTTGGGTTTAATTTATATTCCATTTGTTAAGGGGAAACACAGTTTTATGCTTATTTACTACTCTGGTCATGGCAAATTTGTTTAGTATCCGAAGTAAACACGTATTTGCTCCCTTTATATTTTCTTGTTGTTCCTTAACGTGTTTATGACTGCACATTGTTCGAGTATCTCGAAAGAAGACAATTGCTTGAAACACCAGCAGAACAGAAACGGCTGTTACTTGCAATTCCAGAAGTAGTTGCAGAAGACTTAGAAATTGAAGCTCCAAAAGAGGATTGCAACGATTCACCGGCATCAATACTAAGGGATCCCTCCATCGTTTCTACTGATAGCTCAGAGGCAACTCAAAATTTAGAAACCCAAGACACTGACATAAATAAAACCCCAGGTTCATTTTTCGCTCAGTTTATTTGACTGCACATAATTCCTATATACGAAATGAAATTGTCCCCGTATCCAACTCTTATTTGACATAATTTGGCGTTCTATGGTTGTTTTGGATATAGTGATTTACAACCATGTATTATTTGGAGATTTATGCATCGCATTGCAAGAAAAAAGGTTAAGCTGTTTGCTTTAGTAAATTGCTCTAAGAGACTTTTGTTTTCCATAACTGCTACCTTCAGTGTATATTTACTGACAAAAGACCTGTTCCTAAACAACAATCATTCAAAAAGAGCTATCCAACAAAAAAGTTTCATTTGGAAATTAGTCATGGTGGTGATTTGCAAAAGTTGGATATCACGTGAGGGTTAATTGCTAGTAATTGAAGTAAAAATGAGGTAATATGAATTTTACCCCAAGATGTACTGTAGTTTGCAATATTAACCAATCTACGCACGTTTTTAGTGAAACAATTGTTATGTTGGTGTCGGTCACTGGGACTACTGTTAGGGATTATGGAAAAAGCCTGCTACAATTACCTACTAGCTATAAGCATGGGAACTTGGAAAGTGGTGTACATTGAGGAAGACCATAAATCACACATGACTGAATCTAATTTATACGGGCCATCTCGAAACAAAAGTATGCTTGAAAAAATGACATTGAAATGTTCACCCGTTGTTGCCTAGAGTAAGATATATAAGTTCAAAAATGTCCTAGTTCAGTGCTTTTTATATAAGAACATATAAATTTTTGGAGCGGCATACTGTGATTTCCCCCAAATCTGGGATATGAAGTTGCATTATTGTTTTCCCATAGTAGAAACTAGAAACTTACACAAGTGACGAACTATTTACATTTAGTGACAAGGAAACCTATTTCCCCAGTAGTGGTATTTTTGATGGGCATGGCATACACTTATCTTTGGTTGGCATAGAATTTAGTTGTATTTTTTATGTGCATGCATGTTCTTTTTTGTCGACATACGGTAATATAAACTGATATAACTTTTGTTGGGAAGTTTAATCAGTAGAATGATGTCTGAAATGCGTACTTGATGGTAATGTAAAGTTCTCGCTAGCACTTGATGTAAAACAAGTCCTAAATATGTCATTGATGGTGTTTGCCTGTAAATAAACCGTCAACTTTTCTCTAGAAGAGTAGTCCTTGCTTACAGTTTGCTCAATATTAACTCGTAAATGTGTAATGCAAAATTTCAGAGGTTCATGAGTGGGTTGAAGTTGATACGCAAAAGGTGGAACGTATCACAGAAACGGTAGACATAGTAAAGAAGGAAGAGGCACAAGCTTTTACTGTCAATACTCGGCAGCAAAAAAGACTAGATGCAAAATGTTCACCAACTACTCAGGTGATAGACCTTTGCGATGACAGCGATGACGACGGAAAAGTAGGAAAGAAAGAAGAAAACGAAGAGGACTTGACAATAGCAAGGTGGCATTATGTAGATCCAAGTGGCAAAGTGCAGGGGCCCTTCTCATTGGAAATACTCAAAGGTTGGAATGATGCTAACTATTTTCCACAAGATTTTAAGGTATTTCACAAGACGAATCTGACAAACCCTGTTTTGTTAAGTCAATTGCTATCCAAGCAATCTCTAGTTAATGAATGATGCCAATTTTGAGGCTGCTTGTTCAATAGTGTTTTGATTTTCTTTTTTGTTGTTGTGGGCATTTATGTAGTCCCATGTTTTAAGTTTTACAGGGATGGTCTCAGTATTAATGCTTTCCAGTGAATTAAAAAAGTTTAATATAAAATGTTAAGCTCTTACTATATTATGACTATGATTGTGTTGTTGCTGGAGTAAAAGTATCCATAAAGCCAAACAAATGGTGTAGTAAAAAACTGTATTAAAACTACTTGTACTGGTGAGCAAGAAGAAGACTACCAACACACAGATTCTAGCAATAAACTCCGCTGATACAACGAGAACACTAGAGCTGCGTTTGGTTGAATAATTTGAAAATCCGTGGTTGAGTAATTTGGAGGTCGAAATTGGACTAGTAGTCCGATGGAACTACTATGTGTCCCACATAAATTCATAAATCTTGTCACCGACTCGCCGCAAGTACTCCTCGATATTCCTTGTTAAAAGCTTTTTTTTGTTCTGAAAATATTTTCAAAAGTTCGTTCGATTGCCGAATTTATGCAAACAACCTGGTTGATTGATATTGAGGTTTTTCATCTTAAATAGTACTACATCCGTTCAAAAATGTAAGTCCATTACAGAAAACCTAATTTATTAATAAAACACAATCATTACATTATTTTTACATTCTCTTTTCGTTTTTTACACTCATTTTTATTCATGCACATTCTTGTATAAAATTAAAATAT
This sequence comes from Primula vulgaris, assembly GCA_963920805.1. Classification (NCBI taxonomy): domain Eukaryota; kingdom Viridiplantae; phylum Streptophyta; class Magnoliopsida; order Ericales; family Primulaceae; genus Primula; species Primula vulgaris. The sequence goes on from OY987212.1 coordinate 10,850,390, forward strand.
GGACAAATATGTAATATTACATAAAATTCTTTTCTATTTTAAAAAAATATATTTGTATTATGAAACACCCAAAATAATGTATTGCACTTTATATTTTAGAACGTGGGTGTACTAGTATTACTAATTTTCTCAAAGCAAATAAGCAGAATAACTTGACTATTAAGTCCAATATTAAATTAAAAACAACCTGAGCTTAATAAGTGCACCGCATCAAGGCAGGCCTACGAATGTGCCGACTTCTTATTAATTGTTGTCCATTTTCTCAATAATTTGTTATTCTTTCCATATAATGACTATTCCTTTAGTTGGATGATGGGATTGAAACCAAAAATCTTCAAGTTGATACTCCATGTCTGCATCGGCATTAAAAAAGTCAGAGTTATATAGTTGGAAGTCATTAATGTTACTTTAAAATAAGCCCAAAACAATTGGTAACCACTAGTAAGAGTAGATGCATACATACCCACACACATGCATACATAGACCCACTCTTGCTTTGTTGTCAAAATTTCCTTCATGCAATTTGATTTCCAGAAAAATATCAAAACCTTATCTTTGTTGTCTCAGTTTCTTCAATCCTCAGCCACTCACTCACTCTCCTTTTGGTAAATTATACATCAATCTCGAAAATTTACATTATATCATTGATCACTCATATGTTCTTGGAATTTGAGTTAAACCCATGTCTTAAATTTTATTTGTTAAACAAGGACAAAAACATATACTACATACTATGTAGTGCTAGTATGTTCTTGTTAAACTTATAACTTGAGTAGTACAAACAGGAAACATATTACTCCCTCGTTATGGTTTTGAGCAATGTTGTCAAAAATGTCTGGAAAATGTGTAGTATTTGTCACTGTCTCATGGAATCAACAGTCAAAATTTAGTAATAAGGCTACTATCGAAGTTTTTGTTTGTTTAAACTTGTCCTCTAAATAAAACTATAACCTACATTTAGAAATTTTTACTGCTTTAACTATTACTTATTTGATTGACATATCAAATACGCAAGCCTTTCTGAAATGTCGCTCTAATTTATGATTCAACAAATTAAACTCTAACCCTTATTTGTAAACATGTGGTATATTGAACAAGTATTGATACCGTGCCAAACACCTTAAACACTACACAAAAAGATCAATAAAATGAGAGCAATGCGAAATCTAAACTGGGTACTATTTATGTGCATTTATTTAAATACGACATTTAAATTACAAAAACATATTTATCTATTCATGTTTATCCACTAACCTCCTTTCAATTTTCTGGTAAACCATCCCAATTATAGTTGTCTTATGTCCTTCAATTGAGTATCACATTCTATTCGTAGAGTCCTGACACGTAAATTTCACTCAGATTTATCTTCTATGAATGAATGATAAGTTACATGTCCCAACTTCAAATAACAAACGACTCTCAAATCATAACACCTAATTCAGGATAACAAATTTTCAATTCATTAAAAAAAAAGAGTATTTTCCTCCCCAACTCTCTCAAATAATCACAAACTGAGATGGTTATAAAAAATAAAATAAATAAAATCACAACTTGAGTTGTATAACTTCAAATATCAAAACTTTAGTGGTGGCCTTCTACTATTTCCACAACTTATAGCATCTCATTTGCTATTTTTTCTTCTTTCATAAACCTTCCCTCCCTCATAACATCTTTTTTCTCTCTTTGCTTTCTCATAATTGCTTGTTCTTTCAAGTTTCTAGTTTCTAGTTCAAGACTAGTCTCTCTCTCTCTCTCTCTATATATATATATATATAGATGAAGATACAGTGTGATGTGTGTGAGAAGGCACCAGCAACAGTGATATGTTGTGCAGATGAGGCAGCTTTGTGTAGCAAGTGTGACATTCAAGTGCATGCAGCTAACAAACTTGCTAGCAAACACCAAAGACTTCTCCTTAACTGTCTTGATAACAAGCTACCCCCTTGTGACATTTGCCAAGTACATTTACTCTTTTTTTTGTACTTACCATCACCTTTTTACTATCTGTTTTTTACTTATTTTTTATTTTGTGATAGTAGTATACAGATATAGTAATCGTTAGCCACCTCTGTGTGCGACGCTTGGTATATATATATATATATATATGATCCGGGTAAATGAATTTTTAAAAAGTATACTGATTGAATGAATATATTAAATTATAAATTGTACACGTAAACCGATTTTGTTTGTTATAGGATTATAATTGTTTTGAAAATATATTGGTTTTTGTGTGTTTTTTATATTCTGAATTGAGGAAATGTAAACGAGTAATTAGTAAAAAAAAGTCGGGCATTTATGTAAAAAATTATCAAAATTTGGCAGCCTCACGGTTTATTGGATCTATATATATATATACTAAGTAAAAGTTATCCACGCTCGTGTGATACGCGTAATGACATAAATTTCGTAATATATTTTATCTTTAACATAATATTCAGATTTGGTATAATTTATTATAGTTACGGAGGTTAAAATGAATTGTTAATTAATTTAGGATACATCCGTAATTAGTAAAATATATTGAGGACAAATAGTTAATTAATTATACTATGTATATTGGTAATTAGTAAAAAAGAGTGGGACCATTGGCAGCCTCATTTTTTCTTGGGTAATCATGACATCATCATATCATTTTTTCTTGGGTTGACTTATATTAATACTATATATATATATATATATAGTATGATATGATGATGTCATGATTAGAAGATTTTGACATTTGCCAAGTACTATACTGTTTATTTTGTACCATCACCTATTCACCTTACACTATCTTATACTTATTTATTTATTTTCTAGTACGTAGTACGGTAGTAGTACTAGTACATACATACTGACATTTGCCAAGTATTGTTTTTACTCATCAGCTTATATTATCTTCTTTTAGCTATTTAATTCTTTTTTAGTAGTAGTAGTACTTGCTGATATAGTGATATATGATGATTTATTATCTATGATGTGCATGCGCATTACCATGATTGTTCAGGAAAAGAATGGAAATCGTGTACCAAGTTTTACTTTTTCGTTATTACGAAGGTGGAATGATATAATTAGAAGATTTTGATGGGTTTTAGCAATTTTGTACCTTGTATTGTTGTGTGTTTCTTGATTAGTATCTTACGGTTAGTTTTTTCAATTAGTACCCTTGACTTGTTTTTTTAAAATTTTGAACTTTTGGCTTTCCATCCAGAATTGTTGGATGGTAGGTTAAGTTCAAAATATAAAAAAAGTTGAATACAAGATACAAACTAGGAAAATTGATAATAAAAGGTAGTAAATAAGAAAAACGCATCAATACAGGTATAAAATCCAATTAACCAATTTTGACTATAATAACATGATGACTAAAGTATGGATCCACATTTGACTAGTAATTAAAAATTTACTAGTTACTAGTAGTACTATTTACTGTTCTGTTCCTAGAATTCAATCATCTATTAGGGGTATTTATGTCTTGATGAGATTGATCTATGTTGAAAATTGATGTTAATTAGCTATTATACTGTAGGGCAAACCCGGGCCTAATGCAGTATAAATTTAATCTGAAATAGGAGTAGCAATATTAAAAAACAGGAAGATGACTTTCTTAACGACGTAAGAAAGGATTCAAGACCGAAAACACATACATGGGCTTTGGAAACAGACTCTAATATAGTCCCCAAGTCATTGCCTGAACTTTATTACGGACTATCTTAAACTAGTGGAAATTTTATTTATAGTTAATAGCCCCTAACAAGTCATTGTTAACCTAGACTGCCTTACTGAGTTGATGATAGACTGAATCTTGAAAGCTTAGAGGTTATCGTATGGATGTAGGGCTGTAAATGAAACGAAACGAACCGAACAACCCTCTGTTCATGTTCAGTTCATGAACTAAAACTCTTGTTCATGTTCGGTTCATGTTCATTTAAATACGAACGAACATTTGACGAACATGAACCGAACATTTGACGAGCCGAACACGAGTTGTTCGTGAACATCTAATTTCTTCCAAAACATTTAATAATTGAAAAAAATATATATTTTTCTTTCTTTTTAAAATATATTTTTCTTTTATCATATATTACTATATTGTTAACTAGAATAAACTACTTCACATATAATTTAAGTTTATATATTGTATAAATTCTTTTTTACATACATATGATTACTTTAACGAGTTGAATACTTAACGATAAAATCGGTGACTGTATTTATAGTATGATGATATAAATTAACATAATAAGTTCAAAATAATACAAACATATCATTTATATTATTATAGCATAAATAAGTTTATTAATTGTGTAGTGATATTAATTTTTGTTACATCTTTAATAGATTTATTTATTTTATTTTATCAAACTTTATATATAGTTACACGAACACGAGTTTAGACGAACCGAACAGAGGGTTGTTCATGTTCAGTTCACTTAATAGACGAACACTATATTCTTGTTCATTATCGTGTTCATTTATAAATGAACGAACATGAACCGAGCATTAGCCGAGCCGAACACGAACAATTTCACGAACAACTCATCTCATTTACAGCCCTATATGGATGTATGAGCTAGAAGAAAGGGCCGAGAGAACACAATTTTTGTTCTTTGAAGAAAAACCAATCCTGATTGGCTGATTGAACACATGAATTGGAAGTATTAAATTATGCCTAACTTGCCAAAATAGAAAATAGAAGAGAAGCAACACTATCACCCTTGTAATCGATTCACTTTTATACTCCTTTCGCTGAAAATTCGGGTTGCTGCGTACACTCTTATTTTATGCAAAACTCAACATTTCTAAATTATTATTTTAACATCCTATAAATTTTTTTAGCACTTTTGTGAATTATGGTGTTGGTACAGCAACCTCGACTCCTTGAGTCACCACTTGGCTCCACCCATGACTGATAAAACACTACTCCTCATTGGGTTGCCATGTTTAATTTGGGTTTAATAGTGATCTGCTCACTGTAACACTGTTAGACTCCCTTCAGTGTGAAAAGATTTGTGTTTTATTGTTTTGCCTTGTTTAATTGGGGTTTAAGAATTTCTGCCAATATATCTAAAACTGTGTTATTGAAGCACTTGCTTCGAAAGTTTCGCTGTATTGGTCTTATGTATATGTATTTTTCTTTCAAGAGAAACTAGATGATGACACTAGAAGTCCAGTTAAACTCCTCCCATCTTTATAAAGAAATTCCATTACTTTTACCTTCAAAATAAAAGTCCTCCCATCTTTACAATTAACCGTTTGATCACCATTTCAGTATGAATTGATTGCTATTGTAGATTAGCCCTCAATAAATTTCTTTAAATAAACTCTACCGCTTCCCCGATCAGATATTTGTTCTGCTGCCGAGTAAGGCAATCCTTGCTGTAATCACTTTTCATTTACTATAAGAAAATTAGTGTCATCATAATATTTGAGTCACAACGAAAGTGGTGGATACACTAGATTCTTATTTAGCAGTGCAGTGTTGCCAAAACAGTTTCCTTCAGAAGTTTTTCTCTGCTAATAACTAAGTATCATAAAAAAATAATTATTCTCTAATTTTGCCGCTCATGTCACTAATGTTGATATTTCTTTTTATTTTTGTGTAGGAGAAAACGGCATTCATTTTTTGCGTTGAAGACAGAGCTCTATTTTGCCGTGACTGTGATGAGCCGATCCATTCGGCTAGCAGCCACGCTGCAAACCACCAGCGGTTTCTCGCAACTGGTATTAGAGTTCCTCTAAGCTCAAGTTGCACAAAGGGGAGAGAAAATACCTTAGAAGATTTTAACCCACCTAAAAATGCTCAAAAAGTATCCGCAGAAGTGCACGCAAACGAAGTACCAAGCTTTAGTCCTTCGTCATGGGCCGTTGATGACTTGTTGCAGTTCTCAGAACCAGAGTCTCGTGATAAGGTGAGAACAATTGTACTTATTTGTAACTAGTATACCAGTAAAGCTACTCTTTTCAACCAATAAACTTCTAAGTTGATAAGATTTTTTTGAGCTGATCTTTTTTCAATAAAGTTGCCACCAAATCTGTACTTTGACAAAACCTCAACTTTTTAGTAGGCCTGTTTCTCTTTTGATCATATTAATCATTGATACTCAAATTGATTTCTCACAAAGACCACCATTAGAATTTGTTATCAAACAAGTTACGAAATGTCACGCCCCGGATTTGGGTAAACCCGAGTAGTGAATATTATTTAAAAGAAAAAGGTTTAAATATCAAAATATGCGGAAGTATTCGACAACACACTAAATAAAAACCAAACGGATCCTTCAGGACATGCCGACAATCATATTTGAGTCACTATTGGCCTAAGGGTAGCCAACAATGCTCAAATGTGACGATACGAAAAGAAAGCAATTTTAACAACATGATTTATAGAAATTTCGACATGACCTTTACGTATCTATTTGTTTCCACAAAAATCAACCTGTTCAAACAACATGATATAGATAATTAAAACTCGCCAACGCGATATTTCTAAAACCAATCCAACAATAAAATGTCACATCTAACCCAGCTAACCATCAAGATCCAAAACATATGATCAAAATAAATAAGGTACGAATAAAGTATTTGTATGCAAATAACGAACAAACTCGCGATAAACTAGGCCAACATGGCTCAACTAAATGAATAGTTCCAACGTGAATAAAAAGTCTAACGTGCACGCGATCAAGTGTAATTCGATAACTGAGCCACTAGCAATCACTCTAAGCTTCGTCACGGCTTACGTCGGTACCTGTACGTCGATTAAAAATAAAACGTACAGAAAACAAAGAAAGGAGGTAAGAAAACAATCTCGCTTAAAAAGCGGCGCATGCTACTAAGCACGCACACACAATCCTAACATGGCAAATATATTATCATGATAAATAATGACAAGACAATTTTATGGGAAATGTAACCACCTCAGTAACTCACACATTCACAATAAATGAACAAATAAACAAGGTTTAAATAAATAGATTATGATAATAAAAATAAAACTCAACGAAAACCAAGTCGGGATTGCTCACATACGTACCCACCTTTAGAGCCACTGCTCAAGGACCCATAATACAATGGTACCCCCACCCACACGCTGACACTACCGTATGTGACTAGAGATATGGGGCCGGCTTTAAGGGCACTACCCCTATGGTACCGATACACCTAATACTTGCGTAAGTTTCCGGGCTCTCACCGTAAGCCTCCGGGGCTCATCCTTAAATCCACAATGGTACAAATGTACCCATCTTTAGAGCCACTGCTCAGGGACCCATCATGCAATGGTACCCCACACACATTGGTACTACAATCCCAGAAAATATATATATATAAGCTCCAAAAGGGCGAAAAACAGTAAAGTCCACACACCGAAAATAATACACAACACTTTGATATGTTATAGTTAATAGTTATCGAATGTCACTTGAAACACATCATTTTAATCACAGTACCACCACATATGTATACACATTGTCACCACTTTCAACACTTCTCAAAGGTTTAATTTATATCATAGTTTCACAATTTATGTTCTAAATATAGTAAATATATAATCCCTAGTCAGTATAATGCAAATGCGCCATCATATTTGCTTATAACAATATACATCAATATCTGAGCCTAAATTAACATGCAACAAATAACACACAAACCCGCCTTTAAAGCGAAATCATATTCCTCCCCCTTACCGAAACAAACGAGAGCTCGTTTGTAAAAAACTCCCAAACTCGAGCCGTACCACCTAATAAAATCTGGACAGCCTAGCGACAGTCCTTAACAGCCCCTATTATGTAATTAAAACAAGGCACGAATCAATATAAAAGACCGAATTCGGATTATTAATAAAATCGTAAAAACTGGGTTTTTATAAAAGTGAAAATCGGAAGTGCAGGCTTACACAGGTAGATAGGTATCGACGAGTAGATTAAGAAAATGTATTTGATTGCGAAAAACGGAAACCCGAAGACCTCGATATCAGCCTCCGAAGCGACCACGTAGAAACCCAAACAAAAAAACACCCAAATACACCACTGCCTGAAAACCAAAAACTCACAATTTGTACGTCACTCTCTGGACTTGATCGTCGACGTTACCAGCGAAGATCTCCGAACAAAACTCTCCCTCCCTCGCTGGGTTCTATCTCTCCAGCGTGTATATATATATGTGCGTGTATATGATTATGTATGGACTGCCTAAGTGTTATTAGGTTTAGTTTTTTTTGTTTTATTAATATTTTTATTATACTAGTCCACTTACTTATAATATAATACCAATCACCCCCAAGCTATCATATATCTCACACAAATAAATAAACACACTAAAACGTAATATCACTATTTTCTTAATAAAATTAATAATAAACTATTGAATTTCCGAGTCGTTACACGAAAACTCTGCAGAAAATGCTTCTACATATTGTTTCAGGAAACAAGTGTAGAGCCTACTCTTTGCCTTAAAAAATTGTTTCTGGTATTGGAAGTCTATTTAAATTGTTATCATTTTCTCGAATCCAAATTACCATTTTCTTATAAAGATCTATTCGAACAAGATCTGCATTGTACATTTGCTAAAACCACAACTCGTTTAAAATTGTCGTGTTTATTTGTACCTGTGCAGAAAGATCATCAACTCGAGTTTGGAGAGCTGGATTGGTTTACAGACATGGGTTTATTCGGTGATCAAGCTCCTGCTGAAGTTCCTCAGCTTCCAGGATTATCACAGTTAAGCAATTCCACTAAATACAGCATGCCAATGAATTCATATCGGTCCAATAAACTAGGCATTGCAAACAAGAAGCCAAGGATAGAAATTACAGAAGATGATGACGAGTTTTTCACCGTTCCTGATCTAGGTTAAATCAGGGTTACGAATATGCCCCCATGTCATATGGGGACAACTCTTATCTTCTCTCATATTTTTAAATGAGAGGGAAATAAGAAGTCATATGTCTTTTCACGTATTACCTCTTATTTCCCTTTCCACAAGGAGTGCGAAGGGGAGTATGAAAGTTGTGGACATAGCGAACCCCAGATATTATACGTCTGTAAGCTTTTGTATTCACACCTCAGTATGTGTTTGACTTCTTGTCGATTTTTTCATGTTAAGCCTGGTCAAAGGGCATAAGTAGAAAGGGTATAAACGGTTACGGTCTTATTTTTTTCATTTTGATGTTTTTTTTTTGTTTTAAGACTATTATATGTAATGAGTTAGCCGTGAAAGGCTGTCCTCTGTCAAGTTTGTACGAAAGTGAATCCACTTATCTAATTAAGAGAAAGTTCGGAATTCAGTTTCTAACTTCTAAGCTTCTCAGATTAGAAGAGCAAATATCTATGCTTTTAAGTTGATCAAACATATTCACTGTAACAACTGTCAGTTGAACACTGATCTTATTCCACAAGGTTAGAATTGTTATTTGGTAAGGTTTTACATTTTCCTGAATCCACATGGCATAGTAAATCTCCAGTCATGTTGCAAGATCTTTGATGTCAAAAATTATAAGAAGCAAGAAAAAGATGCATTCCATTTTATTGCATGCAGTATTTGTTCAATGAAGTTGTTATGTTTTCCATCACACGTCTTGAATATTTGATATTTCGGAAAAACTAATGCGGGCATTGATCCAAATACAAGTGATTGCATCAATTTACTATTCTTTTTGTTCCCGGAACAAACCAGTCTTATATTTGGGGCTGAAATGATCTTGAATAGCTACTATATATGATGGATTGGTGTTATTAGAGCATTCACCATTTCATCGTTAATATTTGAAAGTTGTTACGACGTTTTATGGACCGGTTGATTAAAAACATCAATTAGTCTCATGCATTTTAATACTTAAGGGTCCAGTTTTATTTTTAAAAGAGATTAGAGAAAAAAAATTGTTGAGCAAGCCATTGCTTGCCTCAAACCTAACAAAAGTACCACACATTTCATGTTCCTCACCAAACCTTAAACTCACCAATTCTTTTATTCACTTTTGTATACGTTTATATAGCCCAAAACCAAGAGTAGCACAACAAGTCCCTCTCAGATGGCCAAGCTTACAACATTTCCATTTTTCATGTGCCTATATACAGTCTACATAACCATAACCACTACCCAAAACTCACCCTTTGTCCACTCCAAAACACTTAAATCGGACATAGATGCCCTTACTAGCATTCTACACGCCGTTGATCCATATACTATTCCACCCTTTTCGTTTCTCCGTACATGGGATTTCAAATTTGATCCATGTGAATCCAGTGGTGGACAATTTCTCGGTATTGTTTGCATTTTCTCTTCCCAAGACTCGCCTAGTCGTGTTTCCGTAATAAATTTTGATGAACCAGGGTATGATGGTCTTTTGTCGCCAGCAGTTGGGAATCTCTCAGAGCTCACTGTGCTTGAACTAAGCAACAACAAGCTCCGTGGGCAGATACCAAATACCATTTATAATCTCCGGAAACTAACGAATCTTGATCTTTCGGGAAATTTCTTCACTGGGAATTTCCCTACATCGATCGCTAACTTCAAGGTTTTAGAAGTCCTCGATTGGTCCCACAACAAATTGTCCGGTCCTGTTCCTAAAACGCTTTCTAATATCCGAACCTTAAGAAGTTTAAAGCTTTCGGATAATGGGTTTTCCGGAAGAATCCCTAATTTTGTTGGATTATGGCAATTAAACACTTTAGATCTTGGTAAGAACCATCTTTCAGGGAATCTACCACAATTTCCGGTTAAGTTACATACTTTATCACTTGGTGGTAACCGGCTTACTGGTCACATATCCCCAGTATTTGGGTTACAAGAGTTGAGAACTATAGACTTGAGCGAAAATAGGTTCTCTGGAATAATAAACCATGAAATATTTACTATGCCAAATGTGGATTCCTTGAACCTTTCGCTAAACAGTTTTTCGAAAATAGAAGTTAGTGATTTTTCAGGGAAAATGACTCAGCTAAGAAGAGTCGATGTGCACGGTAATCACTTACGTGGGTCCTTACCAGTAAACTTGGCAACGTACGGGAATTTAATTGATATTAATTTAGGAAATAACGAGTTTTGGGGACAAATTCCGGCCAAGTATGGGAAAAAGCTAGCTAGAAAATGGAGGAGTTTGTTTTTGGATCATAATTTTTTGTTTGGAAATTTACCCTCTGAGTTTCGGGGTAATTTAGCGAAAATTAAGGTGAACTTAGCACAAAACTGCCTCCCATGCCCTAAGGGAAATAAGTTGTGTGATGGTGGGCAAAGGCCAGCTTCAGATTGTTAGTCGAAGTGAAATTTCAATGTAATTGTTTTTCGTTTTATTTTCTGAAGTTAGTTTTTCTGTCAAAAAAATCAAATAAGGGATGGTGATTTTGTTCTTTTAGAGTAGTAGTAATCAACTTACGAAGATAATATTATTTTCTTAAATCTTTGTTGAGTTCATATTTGTTTCTGTTAAGTAGAGAAATTTGTAGATCTGCAAAAAATGGAAAAAAACGGAGAAAAAAACGAATTCTTTTGGATATCTTAAAATGGGATCAATAAAGGAAAGCATCTCAGAAGAACCACATGAGCAAAGAAGCAGTATGATGCTAAAGAAAAATGGTGAAATTTAACAAAGAAAGTACACTTAACTAAAGACGAGTCCAACACTTAATTCTCAAAAAAGGAAAGAAAAAATCATCCATATCCAAGTTTTTCAGGAACAGTGAAATATAAGATTAAGCATCTAAAGGTCAAAGAGTTGAATTACTCAATAAAAAAAAGAAAAGGAACTCCAGTTTCAGGGAAGAAAAGTAATTTAAATCATCAAAATCTTGTTTCAACTTAAATGCATTTGAACGGGAAAAAAAAGAGCATGAATGTTAAAAAAATCAATAAATTATGGAGCCAGCCGAACATGCACCTTCTTTCTGATGTATCGAGATTTCTACTACTTCAAGTCGTTTTGGGGTCTCATCGTCGTGGTTTTGTACATTGTTAGAGCTTGGGCCATCATGCTTGCAGGGTCCGAAGCTGACGTTGGTAACAACACTGTATTTGTCTACATATGAGAAAGGTAAGATCAAAATATGAGTGGAATTACACACACACACACACATATATATATAGGATAAATTAACAAAACATACTACTTTTGAACAATTCGAGACAAATGCGTAGTTCGTACCTCTTTTGCTAGCTTGCTAAAGGCTTCAATGTAGCGCTCCGCAACTCTTAAACTCGCTGCCTGAACCAAAACAGAAGATAAACTATATTGACAAGCCATTTCATGAAATTGAAGATTTATTACCAAAAAAAAGGTCAAAAGATAAAATTCTAACTCTTACTTAATTGAAACCAGAATGAAGCTAGAACATACATCAGAATAAAATATGATACAAACGAAAAGGAATTAAAAGTTCTAACCTTCTCACCACCATGTTCTTCTAGAGCCCGCCATACCTTGTCGATTGCTTCTGCTTCTCCTGATTGAGGACGAATAACAAAAAACAGACGTCACGAGGAAATGAAACAAGTTGAACTCTATTGTTATCCCAATTTATAATGTACAGCACCCTAGACTCAGGCATCCTAGACCCAGGTGTAAATTATGTGAATTTTCCTTTTCAAGTTTAATTTTTTTACCCTGCTTAAAACGGAGCATGTTTTTTCTTTATAGAAACAAACTAGCCTTTTGGTTTCTAGATGAAATAATAAAATAGATTTAAGCATTGTGTATTTGCTCTATCCTAAGCTCAGGATATTTTTTTGCCAAGAAAAAGGAAAGTGTATTTGGTTGGCCAGCTTAAAACTGACATTTGGTTTCTTTAAATGAAAAAATAAAAAGTTTTGAGTTGAATACATAGTTTCTCAACCCTAAGAAGCTAACTAAGCAACTGAAAATTTCCTACTGAGACACTAACCTTGTGCTTGGTTAGACTTCTCTATCGATAAACCTTCCGATTCGAGGATCATTGCATTTTTCTTTCCTGCATAAACGGAGATTATCTTTTAATTACCCACCCGAGAAAACGTACTTTTCCATTATAAGATTTTATCAACATACTAAAGTTACAGACTATTTTTTGTTCACAATCGTATTTATTAAAAGTTCGAATTCAACTACCTTCTGCTCTGTTAGTCTGGTCTAACATTGCACCTTCTGATTCAAGTATCATTGCCTTCTTCTTACCTGTTCCATACCAACAATTTAAAATAAAATATACAATAAGTAAATTCTAAGTACTTTTTCAAATCATTACGTAGACACCAGTGGAAAAACCAGGATTTGAATGTGGATGAGGCTGAATTGCATGTTTATATTTTTTTTTTCTAATCATGAGGGTGCTGAAAGGCAATAATAGCCATTTTTTCAGCAGAATATATGAATTTTTTTTTGAATTTTTCTCGTATGGGGGGGTGTTGTAGCCCCTTTTAGCTACCTAGTTCCTCCCCAGTCTCATCACAGACCCACACACGCCACTATATATCTGTGAAACAGGAAGCAGTAACAATTTCACGTTCATGATCATACTCCTATTCCTATTTAAATGTAGTCATTTTTTTTTATTTTTTTATTTTATAATCAGCAAATGTAGTCATTATATATACATGTATTGATGCTATTTCAAAAACTGTTAATTGATCCGGAAAGAAATGGAAAATGAAGAAACAGAAGTGAGACGGATATCATACATTGTTTTTAAACGGAAATTTAAGAATAGTTTAAAAACAAAGTTAATTTTTGTATGATAAAAAAGATGCATAAAAAAGGTTTCCAAGCTAGCTTGATAAGGAAATTGCAAAGAAAAAGCAGTTGCAATTAATCTGGTCCGGACATCTTGGTTATTGAAAAAAAAGTGATGAGTGCGAATATCCTATCGATTGACTCTGCTACTTATTTCATTTCCCTTCAGGTTTACCAAATAAGAAACAGACGAATGAACTCATTTTTTTTCACATTCTTACGTCTAAACATTTCATTTTTGTACTTTCCGATTCAAGGATTGCTGCAGATTTCTTCCCATTAGCAAGATTAATATTTGACTGCATTATTCCTGTTCAATATAAAACCTTAATAGTAAGCACAAATTTCATGAGAAAAGGCGTGTTTTCACAGACAAGAATGTAGCGGATTCTATTTTTAAAACCGAATAAACCAAAAAATTGTTTTCTCCCATGTGCAGTGAGATGCAGATAAAATGTAGAAACGTCATCATTTTTCCATACAAAAAAATACGGTTCTGACTCAATTGTATGACTTTCGAGACAAGGTTCCCTCGTGTCTCAGAAAACCACTCTTAACAGCCTACCGATTCCAGTAAGTACTTTGATTTTTCCGAATGCAGAAAATCACAATAAATAAGGTGATTTGATCAAATTTGATTACAATGGAAACTCAAACTTTTACATATTTCACCTATCATGTACTAATAAGTAATAACTCAAGGAAAGTAGTTTTCTTTCTTTCTTTTTTACCCCTCCGGAAAAAAAGAAGAAAAACTACTTACCTTTTCAAAGAAAAATAAAGAAGGGGAAACTGCTTTTTGATTCCCTTTAAGCTACTGTTTATCAATTTTGAGAATTTCATAACCAAATTTAGCATCACAACAAAGCATATCCGGAACTAGCTTGGTGACAGTTAATTAGTATTACCACGACCTGTTTACGAGTATCACATAATATATTTAATATGCTAGAAATGATTAACAATGGTTCATTTAACTTTAATCATAAAACCACTATTCATGATAAGTATTCTTTTCTATCTTTACTTAAACAGGGGATGGAATATTTTGGCTAATTTTAGAAGCATGTCAAGTTTCATCACCTTCTGACTTAAGGATTTGAGCTCTCTTTCTACGTTCAGCTTCTGCTTGTGAATTCATAGCAATTCTCACTTCTTCTGGAGGTGTTATATCCCCTAAAAGACATAGAAAAATCATGTTATTCATATCAGTAAACGTGTATCAATAAACAGCTTCAGAGAGCTCGGGTTTACATGAAAAAAAGTCGTCTCGGACTAGGCAAGTCTTAGTATTTATTGCTTTTGAAACTTCAGAATATTGATTAGTTCAACGCAGTAGTATATTATGTTGTAAATTTCACATTTATATGGTGACATGTTTTTCTAGATAGTAGTTGTTGTAATCGACTCTATTAATTTAAAAGTATAATAGAAATGCATTAAGGAAAATATTCTACGAGGTTTACCAAAACAGTTAATATACACAGGGAAATTAAGAACACAGGAGGGTAATTTCTTCTTTTGTTCCTGCAACAGGACAAAAAACCGCGTTTATCTAGCTTAAAACTTATAGTTTTATCAAGGTAAGAGGAAAATCAACAGGTTCAAAACTTCCCGACCAAATGAACTGCAGATATGAACAAAAAATAAATCAAATAGCCCGAATCCAAAAGCTGGACAGAAGAAAAGGAGACATACTAATTTCGTAACGAAGGCATTCCAGGCCCCATTGCTTTGCTGGTTCTCTGATGGCATTCTACATAGAGACATTTTTGTACTTAAATTAGAAGTATTTAAAATTAAATACTGAGATTTTTTTTAACGTCCTAAGAAGCATATTTACTTGATGGCTTGTGAAAGGTAGTTTTTTACAAGTTACACTTGAGCAGTCGGAGAGTGCAATATGCATACATAAAAGATTGAAAAATTAAGTCTTTACAAATGAGACATACTTTCATAATGTTAGGTCATAACTCACCACTATGTTTACGTTCAGGTTGTCTCGTTCATTAAACGTGGTATCAAGGGTCATTTTCCCGATCTCACTGCGCATAGTTGTTTGCGCAAGCTGCATTATCTCGTACAATGGCTGCTCAGCTCCATAAGATGCAAGAACAGGGTCGATCACCTGAATATAGTAAGTACATTTGAGCAAAGAAAAACATGGCATGCTCAGACCTTAATTTTAAAGAAAATTATGGTTCAATAGCCAAACAAATTCTTACCATTAAGTCGAAGTAAGAATTCAGACAAGTAAAAATAGTACAATTGGTGATTTAAGCCAGAATAAAAAACTTTGAAGTTACAGAACTTCTAAATTGTCAATATCTTGTAGAAAATAGATAATTTCAAAGTATGCACTGAGAAACTAATTTTGAAGACGGAAGTATGAAGTTGTGGACAATGGTTTATTAGGAAGATATCATCATCAATTTCAGGTTCGAGTTCAAATTTGGATGGAATGGGATCAAGATAATGATTTGACAAAGTTTTATCCAAATGAAGCTTGCTTATCATTCATTATATGCAATCTTGTATCTATATAAAGGAGGTAATATTCTATTTCACCAAACCAAGTGGACAATCTTGAAAAGGATTTCTTGTGAAGCGTTAAAGAGAATTGAATTTGTTTTAACTTTAAGCCTGTTTGAGAACGTTTTAAGTCTGGATTTTAGAGCATTGGAAATCCATTTATGACTCATTGCGCAACAAATTATGATGATCAAAATTTCGCCACAACAAAGTTAAAAATATAGAAGGTAGAACGTATTTGTCACCTCCGCGTTATCCCAGGGTAATTAATATCTGAAGCAAGAAAAATGATATGCATCATACTAACTTTTATCAATGACATATATGAACAAGTTGAACTGTTTAGCAAGTAGAGATTGAGAACTCGAGAAGTACTATTCAACATTATCGGTAAATGAAATGATTTCTAAAATAAAGTAAAATTAAATTAAGTCGCACCTTAACATAAAGAACACCGTCAATTGTGATGCTAACATTGTCTTTGGTGATAGCAGTACTCTGGTCCGGGATGGAAATGGCCTGCTCCTTGAGGGAATGAATGTACGGAATTCGATTAACAAGTGGTAACAAGAAATGAATTCCGGGACCTAATGTCTTCCTATATTCCCCAAATTTTTCGATGATACAAGCCTGTGTTTGTGGCACTATGCGTATCCCGATATTTATGCCTCTCTTCGTATTTATACGGGCTGTGTATTTATACGTTATATTCAAGTATAAGTCTATGCCTCCCGCAACAGCAGTTATAAATTAGTTGTAACTGACTGCAGTGGATATATTGAAAAAGGACATTGTAAAAGTTATGCAATCAACTAGAAAAATGTAGCTTATGTCGGATTATGTTAATCATACTCCGAAGCCATAAGCTATTATTTCTCTTATTTCTGTCGTTTCTAGAATTAAAAACGAGTAATGATATAAATATAGACTAAACGACCGACATTTGTGTACTTGTGTTGAGATTAATGAGTAATGACATATAAATAAAATGTCTCTTGTTTGGTATCTACACAACACAAGTATTTTGTTATAGTTCAAAACAAATAGTGTAATTAAAAAAAAAAAAAAAAAAAAAACCCATCCAACTCTTTTCATCTATATCTTCTTTATCAATAATATTCCAACTTCCAACTCCTGCACTTATAATTAAAATAATCATAAAAAATAAAACCTAATTAATCAATTTACACGTTTTCTAGATTTAAAGTAGTCCTCTTTATTCCCCATCTCTAACACGTTCAGTAAAAGCATGATTTATTTTGTACATGTATATTTGTAAACCTATAATCCAAAATTTCTCGATTAAGGCGAAGAACGCAACAGGATTTGGGGACAAAATCTGGTCCTGGACAATGTTAATTGTTTTCGACACTCAATGGTTTTCCATAATGATTAGATCTAACCGAGAAGATTATAACATCAATCTAACGTGAAAACGAATGTTTATAGTAATACATTTAGAACTGCAAATAAACCAAATTATACATATTTGATCTTTTCATTCTTTGTACATACTCCATATAATTTTATTCACAATCAAATAAACCGAAAGAGCTATTACTCTCACGCCCCAAAGTCCATAAACACGGATATCGAGGCATGACCTTTTTAAATAAAATAAAAATGAAACCTGTTGGTACAAAATTTGAATTTTTAAAAGAAATAAACTGCGAGCTAAATGAACAATTGACAATTAAATAAAAATGTTGCCAAACACGGCTACAAGGCAAGTTTTATAAAAGTTAAGAAAATAACAAATGAAATAATTTACCCGTAGGCTACAACCTCAAAATATAATAAAAAAAATGAAAAGAAAGCGGAAGCCCCAAACCCATGATGTTGCAATGCAACAACTCTTATCCAAGCATGCCAACCTAATTTGTACCTGAAATACAAAATTGTAACGGTGAGTCTCACGCACGTAACTAGACGGGACGGCACCACAAATACCGTCACTCCATCCCTTAAATGCAAGAGCTCACAAATTCTACAACTACGATAATCGACGTATAAAAAGAAATATAATAACATTCTATAACGGGATGAATTAAATAAATTAAATAACGTCAACACAAATCTATTGCAAACATGGACCTCTCATGCCACCTACCCCAGTCCGTAAGGTAGGTCATTCCCTATCCACTCGGCCGTCTTCTGTCCCCGGAATTAGGAAGAGACAGAGACCATTGCTGACATAAAAGTAGATTTAAAGTGCGCACTTGGATCTCTCATGCCACTCGTCCCAGTCCGTAAGACGAGTCATTCCCTATCCCCACGGCCGTCTTCTGTCCCCGAAATTAGGAAGAGACAGAGACCATTGCTAACAGAAAAATAAATAGTGCACACTGGGACCTCTCATGTCACTCGCCCCAGTCCGTAAGACGAGTCATTCCCTATTCCCACGGCCGTCTTCTGTCCCCGAAATTAGAAAGAGACGGAGACCATTACTAATGTATCAATATTAAGGCCTCGACCAATAATATTATACTATTCATATAACACAATCTCATACGTATAAATATTAAGGCCTCGGCCAATAATATTATACTATTCAAATAACACAATCTCATACGTCACTTAACGTAATACAACATAATACAAAAGCATAGGTGCTAGATTCACAACTAGCCAAACAAGTCTAATCAACATAAAAACTCATTCAGACATTTTAACAAACACTTTGTATGCGCAATATAAAACTCACCTTTATTCAACAATAATTTACTCAATTCTATCAACAACCATAATAATACATAATCAACGCATATAACACGCAACCCAATAATATTATCATTAATCCGAAACCAAAAGACTAAATCCACAACTAATCCAAAATCAAATAAGTGAATTAAAAATATAACAACTAAACCTCAATTAACAATTTAAGAATATAATTGATATAAAAGGCAAAAACCCCCAATTTATACTAAACGTAAAACTTAATACTAACATACACCCTCGTCTAGTCGCAATGGATAACCTCCGTTACCTTAGCGTGTAGAGGAGATGATTCTGGTAATAATTCGCTAGCGTGGCTTCTCTTCTTCTTCTTCTCTTCTTCTTCTTCTTCTTCTTCTTCTCCTCCTCCTCCTCCTCCTCCTCCTCTTTTCTCTCTTGTTTTTAGGTTTACTGTTTTTAAAGAAAAGTGGGCTGATTTGGTTTAGAAAAAACTGTTTTTAGATAGTTTGTGGAAGCGAACTATTTGGTTTTACTACTCAAAAAAAACAAATCTTTAGAAACAAATCTATTGTGTCATTTTTATTAGTAAAATTAGTAATAGGTTTTTAAAATAAAGTTTTTCGAAAAAGTTTCGGTTTTTGGCTAAAACTTAGTCGAGTGACCGGTTTTTGGTAAAATTTGAATAAAACGTTTTTGGATAAATTAATTCCTAATTAAAAACACTTATAAAAATACGGGATGTTACAATTACGGAATGAACAAGTTTTTGCTCACGATGGGTTTGTTAACAGAAACCCTTAATTATTGTTCATCTAATAATTTAAAATAAGAACACAAATCAAGCTTTTAAGTCTGCTAGTTTGCAGCAATGTACATCGCGGTGTGCTAGGTATATACAATATATATAGATATATAGATATATAACGGGGATCGTACGAAGAACCGAAACTACGTATGCCAGAGCAAGGCTGATGGCGTGGCACGAGGTGATTGGACAAGATGAGGTCCGGGCAAGTAGCGAAAACCAATTGAGAAAACCTCCTTTGCATCGTTCTTAAAGCCATTTTATGTGTAAAATGTATGTATATAAAATATATGGATTTTCAATAAATTAAATAAAAGTTCACTAGAGAAAGAGTGATCTACGTATATATGTGCATGTATATATATGTATTATATATACAAGAGAAGCAAAGCCTTATCCTAAAGAAAAGCAATTGAATTGTTTCTCAAGCAAATTGTAGTATCTTTTTGTCATGGAAAAAAGGTTAATTTATATATTATACTATTTGGTCCCTATGGTCTTAATAGAGTTACGTTGGATCCTTATAAATTGGAATTTTATCATATTGCTGCTACGGTTCGATTAGAAAGGTGAACTACTTTGTGATACTCACTGTTCTATAGCAAGATTAGTAAATTCTATAACATCAAGTGCATGTATATTAGAATATAGTCACAAAATAAAGTTATTGGATTATCATAAGCCGAAATAATAGTTGTGTCCCCTTCGAAAAATATTATACTTTCTATTTTGTTTGCGACTAGAGAAATTTTCTCAGTTTAAAGTTTGACTGGTTTCTGAAAATCAATATCTCTTAATTGGTTGTATAGACATGCTTTTATAAGTTTTGCTTCCAAAAATAAGATTGCAATTGCAAAGGCATGAGAGAACTTTTATTATTGTATTGTACAAAGAAAAAACAATATTCCGAAATAGATTGGGCAAAGAGAACGGAGAGAGTTATGATATATTATGAGCAATTATATGGTCAAATATATGGCAATGATAATCAAAGGAAATCAATTAGTGCAACCTTGTATATGTAGAAACCCAAATGATACTAAATACGTTTGATGTCATGGTTCTTGCTAAGTAGTATGTTAGACGACTCGAGCCGAGTTTGATAGATTCATAGATATGATGTCGTCCCTTTAAGTTCTACGGTTTTCCCTGAGCAATGGGAACTACAAAATAATTAGTAGAAGGAAGAAAAAAGGTTCAAACAACAAATCAAGAGACAATTGGAAGTTTTGGGAATTGATTTCATGCATTGGTTGAGTTGTTATCAATTTTTGTGATTTATCGTGTCAAAACGATATCTACACAAAAGGTCCGACAATAAAGGAATAGAATTTGACTGAAAATAAGTTTTACATCGGAACGTCCTATTGTTTTTTTTTTTTCAAATTCAGGAACGTCCTATTGTTTGTTGTATGTTTTTCTTAACTTCGTTTGCCTTGAAGAGTTGTATTATGAGTGGTTCACCTTGTGGCGAATTCTGCGATAAATCGGCTACCATAATTCCGTAGATGGAAAACAAACTAATTTATTAACAATATAGAAAAAACAATGTTATTGATAAAAATCACAACTAATGAAAGACAAACTCGGAAGCAAATACTAATCTACTTTGAGCAGAGTTCAGGAATAGAAAATGGCATAGAAATTAGCTAATTAAAATCTTAATGTTCAAATGCCTTCAGTTTCCTTGCATGAGAGACAAAACGTCGATTTCGGTAGGCAGTGCTGGGATGGCTCCTTTCCTAGTAGTTGTGATGGCTCCACAAGCATTCGCATATTTAAGTACTTCCCTCAATCTTGCTTCGTCCTGAAAAAACCCCAAAATTGTATTAGAATCGCAAATTTTAAAAAGGTCTTAGGCAAGAGAATAAACATGAAATCAATTATGAAATGTTTCAAGTTCTACTAGTTTTTTTTTTTTTTTTACCTTGAGAACAGCTTGGTCATCTACTATCTTGCATAGTAGAGCACCAACAAACGAGTCACCAGCACCGGTGGTATCGACGGCGTTAACTAGGAACCCATCAACAGTTCCACGGAAATCCTGTATAAGAAAAAGACCACTCAAACAAAATGATAACAAAAATAAAAAGCACGAGAAAAATGAGTAAAAGAGCACAATTGCACAAACATTCATATAGAAACATCAGTGATTCATGTTTTACATACATCAAAAGATTTACGGTCAATATGCTTCTCGACATAATTTCCGTGTATGAAGTTTATTAAAATTTTACTCGTTTCATTGCTGGTTGTAACCTTTTCTCTTTGTTTTTGTTTAAACTTTAAAATCTGAATGTATTCGGTTGTTGATCTACTTAAAGCCGATCAACCTAAAAAGAGTCCAACTTATTTGCTTAAAGGACGCAACCAAGCAATTAGATGACTTTAATATTGCTATTAAATCATTCCTTTTGTATCCAATCGTTGTAGCAATCACCAACAAGTGTAAAATAAGTTAAATAACTAAGGTAGATGAGCATTTTCCATAATAAGTTACTCCATCCCAATCATTCTTGCATGGAATGTGTATTTAATATTGTTACGAGGGGTATTTTTTTTTAATGAAATTATCCTTTGTATTGCTAGTTATCGACACCTTACTTGTAAGCTTATTAGTAATATGATAATCGCCAAACTCAATCGAAGCTTAGACTCGTAACATGATGTACTTCTTACACCTTTCTCATCAACTAGTAAACAAATGGTCGACTCTTTAACTTGCTCTAATATTTACACAAAATTTCCCCGATTATAGTAAATAAAACTAAAAAACACATCACCCGATCAGTTCGTTTGCTAAGTTTTCATTTTAGCTACCGAGTACAAGTATTAGTTTACAAATCTAAATTCTTCATAAAAGCAAGCATTAACTATTATAAAAGACACAAACAATGCAAAAGACCAGAAATCGAGGCGACATACCTTGGTGTAGTATTTGCACCCGTTCTCACCGAGAGTCACAAGCAAAAGCTTCAAGTTCGAGTGCCACAAAGACATTGCAGACTCATCGTCGATCTTGTCACTCCCAGTTAAAAACTCTAGCTCGTTATCGCTAACCTTGATAATCTCGGCCTTGTCCCATATGCTCAGTATCTGTTTACGAGTTTCCTCAGCCGAAGGCCACAAAGGCAGGCGAAGATTAGGGTCGTACGAGAGCAGAGCCCCAGCTGCCTTTGCTTCTTCCATCGCCTTGATGTGTGCCGACCTGCATGGCTCGACTATCAAACTTATTGATCCGTAGTGGAATATTTTCGCCTGCATAAATAAATAACAATAAGATTTCAATTAGTTACATATAATTTCCCTGTAAAGAAAATTATTCATGAAACAAATATCAAATAGACTTCAGTTCATCAACAAAAAAATCAAATTTCAGTTTGAATCAGCAGCCAAATACTAACTGTCATGAAATAGACATCGGTTTGCTTTGTATACATGAAAAAATTGGTTTAATACACTCAACTACGCGTCGATAACAACTTGGCTAACTAACTATGCGGCTATTACCTTTACCTACCAATTTTAGGTATTGAGTTACAAAAATAAATTAATTTGGGTAACTCCGATCAAATTAGTTGGAGAAAGTTTTTGTTTTTGTTTTGTTCTCATATTTTATAAAACTAATTTGGTCGAAAGCTTTGAAAATCTGAATCTTTACTATATAAATAAACAAATGGATATAGCTACACTCCTAATTCGGTGCACTAAATATAATGTTTACTCTTTGTATACTTCAAAATAAGTTCTTTAATTTTTTGAAAAATACAAAGCACATACACCAAGGTCAAATCTGGCTGGTTTGAACTAAACGTGGCCAATAGTATTGAGTATAAATTATAAATCCCACTGAAATCGTGAAACTACGTACTGACAAATGATACGGTGCAAAAAAACAAACGTTCTTAATCATTGCTTGCCCATTTCCCATTTTATTTTGTACTAGTTTTTAACCAAATTTTCGTAAAAAATAATAATGTTCAATCATAATTCTATTTAATTTGTCCCTATAAGTCTAAAATGAATGTGCTACGATATAAAAAGTTAAATGTACCCCGCAAGATTAATGTTATTTTATTGGTGACCCGTGACCTCTCAAGAAAAACAAAATAATTAAAGAAATTAGTGGGGGCATTATGTACCCAATAAGCTGTAAATTAATCATCACTACCACTATTAGACGTTACCCTTTTCCAGCTTTTGAAGCAAAAAATAAATTAGGGGCCCAGTTTAAATATTCTACATGCAGTGGCTAGGAAAGTGCAAAATTAATTCACGAGAGATAATAACAATAGAGTACGATATAACAGATCTACTGTATCACACGATCCAAATTTCACTTTCAATTTTTGGATATATGAAAGCTAACATTAATTTTTCTTTACAAAAATTAGCTAAGGTAGGTGGATAGCATTCGTGCAAAGTATATTTTTGACAAATATTAAAAGCCTAGGATGACAATCGTACTAAATTACTAGGATGACAATCGTACTAAATTACTAATGCAAGTCCATTTCGATTCCGTCTGGTACTTAAAACTATTTTCAGAGCTGAAAAGTTTGATTTTATTTTTCTGTTTTAATGTCACGTCTTGAGACAAAGTATTAAACAAAAAACACTATAAAGGAAAAACTAACCGATCTGATCTGGTCAAGATTAAGCTCGTTCGGCCTAAGCAACATATCTGCGCTAGGGTTTCGATAAAACATAAATTCGCGCTCCCCATCGGCACGTAGTGTAACAAATGCCAAAGCAGTCCTCGCCCCTTCATCAAACAGTATCCCATCCCCCGATACACCATTTTTCAAAAGGATCCCTTTAAGCATGTGTCCGAACTCGTCGTCTCCTAGTTTCCCGACAAAAGCAGCTCGCCCACCCAACCTGATTATTAAAAAAAACATGCTTATTATATCACGATCCATGTAAATTATATACAGGTAAAGATAGACGAAAAATAAAAAACAGAAACACAAATGAAACATGCTTACAAGTTATAACCGTGATCCATGTTGAAGATCAATATAAGAAAAAATGGAAAAAAAATATAGAGAAAATATAAACTATTCTTATAATTTCATAATAAAGTACTCCTAATAAACGTTAAAATCCACAGTAAATAGTCACTCCAAAATTAAGTCGACTCCTGAGCATCGTATCAAAAAATAGTCGCACTACTGATCAATTTGTATTTAATACAAAAAAAGTTGTATTTATAAGATCTAACTGTTAAGTATATATTACCATACCATTATAGAATTACGAAAATTATGCATTTAATTTACTTAAATAAAATAAATTTTATTAATGACTTATTACGGTAAACATTTTAAAACACAAACCAAACATCCTTAACCAATGCCGGGATGGTTAAACATCCTTAATAATAATAACAATGACATAGTCAAGAATTATAGTCATGATCAGTACCTAGCGACGGCAATCGCGACATTGGCAGGAGCACCACCGGGAGCAGGGAGGAACCCAGGGGCCTCGGCAAGAGAGACACCGGAAACAGTCGGGACAAAGTCGATGAGCATCTCGCCGAAGCTAACAATAAGACCAGTGTTGGTAGAACCCATTGCTAATGAAAGATTTAGTGAATGAGAGAGAAAATATAAATGATTGATAATGAGATGTATTTTAGACCGTCTTTCAAGGGTTTATATAGAGAGTTTAGGGGATATGATATTTTTAAAAGATTACAGTTTTAAGATCTTAATATTTATCCAAATTAATTATGGATTATCTAGAAGATAATGTTACCATAGTGTACTGTATAACTTTGCTCACAATTAATGGAATTAAATTGATAACTTTTAGCCCAAGCCGAAATTAGGATTATCCAATAATATTATATTGTATCATTTGAGTAACCATCGGACCCTAACACCTTAAAATCCTATCTATATCTCGATCGGTGATGGTTTTAACATTGCAAATATTCTTATCTCATATCTAAATTTGGATTTAATCGAAGACTCGTTATTTATTGGCACTGATACAATATTTTAGGTCCTTAGAGATTGAATATATAAATAAAAAAATAAAAAATCAGAGTCATTATCGACAATGCGATGGGTTGCTCAATAGTACAACAATATATAAAAAAAAAACAAATTAGCGAATTGCAAGGTAGTTAAGTTTGGTGAGGTTGCTTCAGGAATAATAGACTGGTAACGCCCACAGATTTAACATGTGAGCCAATTGTCCCTTCCATATACCTAAAGGTTTTTTTTTTTCATTAGGGGAAAGAAAATCGTATAGCATAGGGTAAGATAGACCCTATCCGCTTACTAAACCTTTTCCCTAAATATAAAATGGTAAGTTCATTTTTTATTTTTGAGAAATTATTTAACTTCATACAATTTTTCAGTTTTCTTATTAATTTATCTATCATACCCATATGCATGTATTTTTCATTAATTTAGTATTTCATTCAAATATTTTTTTCACTTTTATGTGGGTCCTATTAACTTTATACAAATTAAAATGCAATATTTTAGGGTAAATTTTGTATTAATAGGTTATCTACAACTTAATTAAGCATTGATCCATGAAACTGAAACTAATTAAGTATTTTGTGAAAACTTTAAAAAAAATGTCATGTATTAATTGCCCCATTAATCTCCTTATATTAACTAAACTCATTTCTCTCCTTGTAAAAAAGGAGTTAAAATCTCAACCTATCAATAAATTATTATTAATATATATGGAGAGAGAAAATGTTGATATAATTATAAATAATTGTGATTTATGAATAAAGAACAAGTTAATAGAATATAATAAAATATATATTATTAGTTAGGATTGAGAAGTTGAAATAGAAAAATTGATACCGGTATAGTTAAAGTAAAATTGTACGGTAATTGATGTGGATGCTCTAATGACGGTTATATAATAGTTGAAGACCTAAAGTTAAATAAAATAACGGAATCGCACTCCCGTTCTCTCACGTATCATGTGATATTCTATAAATATACGTAAAAAAATAGATTCTCAAATGTGAGATATAATGATTCCAATTTCGTCGGTTTATACTGTTAATAACTTAATTGGACGAAAATGTGTAGATGATTACCTTAATTGTTAAGACTGTTACTCTAATAACTAAGTTGTTAACCATTTGTATTTTTTTACCAACATATATTTACACTTATATAACTTTTTTATACACAGTGAAAAAAGAATATCGGCTTCGTTGGTCTTAAAAAATTTACCGAAAGAATGAGTTACGATGACGTCACACCAACTACACCATGAGGAGGCATACTAGTTCGGGGGATTCTCTTTTCCATACTGAAAATACTCACTGCTATAATCCCACGTCTACGTGGCCTGCCAATTTTTTTTTTCTTCCATTTTTCTTATTTTATTCATTTTTAGTATATAAAAAACTTCCCCAATTTTAGCCAAAAAATTCTTAAATTTTATCCGAAAAAAACCCTAACCATCAACCATCAAACTGCTTCCTATATCAAATTAATATATTTTTTTATCAAATAAACATCACTCTGTCACTATAATTATTTCCAATTTTACAAAAAAAAAACTCTCCCAATTTACCCAAAAAAAAAACTTACCCAATTTTACCAAAAAAAAACTCTAACCATCTACCATCAAACTCCTTCGTATATAAGATTAATAAATTATTTTCTCAAATCAATATCACTCTACCACTAAAGCATTATTTAATAAATTCTTTTTTTTTTTTCGTTTTTCTTATTTTATTTCTGTTTTCGTATATAAAATTTTTCCCAATTTTACCCAAAAAATTCTCCAATTTTACCCGAAAAAAACCCTAACCATCAACCATCAAACTGCTTCCTATATCAAATTAATATATTTTTTTTTATCAAATCAACATCACTCTACCACTACAATTATCTCCAATTTTACCAAAAAAAAAATCTCTCCCAATTTACCAAAAAAAAAAACTTTCCCAATTTTACCCAAAAAAATCCATAACAATCAACCATCAAACATCAAACTCATTCATATATCAAATTAATATATTTTTTTATCAAATCAACATCACTCTACCACTACAATTATCCCCAATTTTACCAAAAAAAAAAACATATCCCAATTTACCAACAAAAAAAAAACTTTTCCAATTTTACCCAAAAAAAACTCTAACCATCAAACATCAAACTTTTTCGTATATCAAATTAATAATTTTTTTTCTCAAATCAATATCACTCTACCACTACATTTATCCTCAATTTTACCCAAAAAAAAATATCTCCCAATTTACCAAAATAAAACCTCCCCCAATTTAAGTTTTGTTTGGGTAAATTGGGAGACGTTTTTTTTTCCAGTAAAATTTGGGATAATTGTAGTGGTAGAGTGATGTTGATTTGATAAAAAAATATATTAATTTGATATATGAATGAGTTTGATGTTTGATGGTTGATTGTTAGAGATTTTTTTGGGTAAAATTAGGAAAGTTTTTTTTTGGGTAAATTGGGATAAGTTTTTTTTTTTGGTAAAATTGGTGATAATTGTAGTGGTAGAGTGATGTTGATTTGATAAAAAAATATATTAATTTGATATATGAATGAGTTTGATGTTTGATGGTTGATGTTTAGGTTTTTTTTGGTAAAATTGGGAAAGTTTTTTTTTTTGGTAAATTGGACGAAAGTTTTTTTTTTGGTAAATTGGGAGAGGTTTTTTTTTTTTTTTTGAAAATTGAGGATAAATGTAGTGGTAGAGTGATATTGATTTGACAAAAAAATTTATTAATTTGACAAAGTAGTTTGATGATTGATGGTTAGAGTTTTTTTTTTGTAAAATTTGGTACGTTTTTTTTTTTTTGTAAATTGTGAGAGGTTTTTTTTTTGTAAAATTGGAGATAATTGTAGTGGCAGAGTGATCTTTATTTGATAAAAAAATATATTAATTTGATATAGAAAGCAGTTTGATGGTTGATCGTTAGAGTTTTTTTCGGGTAAAATTTGATAATTTTTTTGGCTAAAATTGGGAAAGTTTTTTATACACTAAAACATAAATAAAATAAGAAAAACGAAAAAAAAAAAATTGACAGGCCACGTAGACGTGGGATTGTAAATCCCACGTCCCTTATAGCAGAGTATTTTCAGTATGGAAAAGAGAATCCCCCACTAGTTCGACCAAATATTTTGGCGAAACATCCCTCTCAATAGTTGAACAGTTTTGAAAGAGATTATCATGACTCACCTGTGACTGATCTAATCTTTATACATTGGCCTCGTTTGGTCGCGTCTTTTACGTTCAAAAGTATATTTTTTTGTAAGTGGGTTGAAAAATATACTTTTCTGTCTATTTTTTAGTAAGTAAATACTGTTTGGTGAACACCATAAAAATATACTTTTCATTAAAAATGTTGTTTGGTAAAATATGTTTACTTTTACTTTTTGAGTGAAAATAAATTATTTATTCAAATAATGCACAATAGGTACCACTTTTGAACTTATATGTACCTCATAAGTTCATATTCCCTATATGTACTACTTTTTAATTATTTACTTTATTTACCAAAACGCTATATACATATTTCATAAAAAATGAAAAAAAACACATAAAATTATATAAAATAAAAAAAATCTCAAAATAAATGAACAAAAAATCACAAAAAATGAAAAATAAATAAAAAAAATCACAAAAAAAATTACAAAAATTATAAAAAAATCACAAAAATCACAAAATATTAAAAAAAATTATAAAAAATTATAAAAAAATTATAAAAAATGAAAAAATCACAAAATTTTAAAAAAATTACAAAATTACAAAAAAAAATTTAGTTTTTTTTAATTTTTTGTGATTTTTTATAAGTTTTTGTGATTTTTTTTCATTTTTTGTGATTTTTGGTGATTTTTTATAATTTTTGGTGATTTTTTATAATTTTTTGTTATTTTTGTTATTTTTGTTATTTTTTGTGATTAAAGATTTTATTATTTAAAGATTAAAAAATACAAAATTAGGAAAATATAATGATGATAAGAACTAGGTTTTGAACTGTACTTTAAAAGCACATTCAGATTAAAACCTAATTAAAAGTATCATCAAAAGTAAAAGTATCATCAAACTTACTTTTAAAAAGTATCATCAAACTTACTTTTAAAAAGTATACTTATAGACATTTACTTTTCACCAAAAGTATACTTATGAGATGACATCCAAACAAACTAATATAAGTAAAAGTAAAAGTAAAGACAAAAGTATACTTAATGGTTTACTTTTATATATAAAAGTAAAATTTTTGAATGCAACCAAACAAAAATACAAAAAGTAAAAATAAAAGTAAAAGTAAGGAAAAATGTGTGCAACCAAACAAGACTATTATCTTTTCAAAAAAAAATCTTATACATTAGTACATTAGTACTATTTATCAGGGACTATCGGTTATTGGAAAAAGTATTACGGTCAACGTGCACTTAACATGAAGATTCAAGGGTATTAATTAACTTGAATTGCAGTAGTGGAACTCATAGTCAGGACAAGATTTAAAGTAAGTCCTCACAAAATAACGATTTCGTCTAAAAGGAATATATTCGACTTGTTTTTTAGATTTGGGACCTTATTTTATCGGTCAGAGCAAAATTTTAGAGAGATAGAATTGAACCATAGGTCTTTTGGGATACCAAAACCACATTATTATCATTTTATAAAAAGATACAATATCTTATTTTAATATAAAAGCCAGAGTTACTATTAGGAGAATAATACCGCCCTTCAATTTTTTTTTCAGATAGATAGGTTGAAAAATATACACACCAACTACCTTAACCATTTCCTCAAACCTAACACATTTTATATATTTTAATTAATCGTTTACATTTACACAAAATTCTAGCTTCCTTATTAATTTACTTATAATAAGCCTAAATTATTTTTTTTATTTGTTTATTATATTTTAATAATAATAACAATATTACAACTACAAAAATGTGAACCACGTGATAGTTTATTACTATTATACTTCATCCGTCCCTAACAAATATCTCATACGAAAATACATGCAATTTTGACAATCAAAATTACCGAAATGAAAAAATTAAAAATTTCATCATATAGTTCTAACCATAAACTACGTGATTAACTTTTGAAATAATTTTTTTCGGCAATCTAAATATGAAAAAATTATCGGTCAAAATTGTACGTATTTTCGTAGGAGACATTTGTTTAGGGACGGAGGGAGTATTAATCTAGGGAATCATATGCATTCCTCGTATATGAGGTGAGTTTTGTGTTTCCTTAAATTTAATTAATTTATAGGGTTCCTGATGCATGTCATTTTTTATACCATAATTATCAAAAAAATTTAAAAAATATGTTTTAAAAAATCAGATGCGAATGCTCTAACAACTCTTTCTCTCTAATCAATCATTTAGAAACCACTCTTTTAAGTATATTGGCACTACTACATTTTTGCAAATCACATAATTTGGTCATAGCAATAGAGAGCAAAACTCTCACTACAAGAAGACGAGTCCTTTTTCTGGTAACAAAATATTAATATGCTCTTAATAAAGTGTTTCATAAAAGAAAGAAAAAAACCTGATTTTTTTTTTAGAGAAAATTAACATGTTGCTAAATAAGAGATATTTCAAGGTTAAGCCTGATCACACGAGAGTGTATCGTTGAAGTTTATGACAAAATTGTCCTAAACCACGATACACAAACCATCACCACAAAACAACACTTAGCTTTGTTAAACTTGGACAATTAAGATAATAGTATTACTTTATACCATAACTTAGGATGAAACAACAACAAACTCGAGCCAAGTTAGATAGCTACCGTATCAGTTTTCTTACACTTTTTCTCATATTTAATTTAATTAACATCATTTTTATATTTTTAGTATAACAGTTTAACTTTATACATTTTTCAGCTTAGCTATCAAATTTATTATCATAACTAAATATTACTAATATTACTATATTTTAATCTACTTCTATCAGTTTTTTTCAACCCAAATTAATTTACTAAAGCAACCACATTAAATAACTTATAAGTTTTATCGTATTTAAAGTAAAAAATACACTTTTATAACTTATAAATAAACGTTTTGGTTTATACAAATTATCAGATTTTTTATAAATTTCTCTATCACAACTATACAACTTATAAATAAACGTTAATTCATATATATTTGTAGTGAAAAAAATGCAAACTCTTTTTTTATGACGTTGATTAACACTTTTTGCTTTTACTTTAAATCAAGTGGTACGAAACGTTACAAACAGTGTTATATACGAAAGAGTAACTTTGTATATATTATTAGTTGATCGATAAAAATACAAAATACTAGAATTCGGATCCTCTATTCCGTAGGTTATTTTCGTTTAAATTTACATTTTTACAACTTGTTTCGCACTGTTATAAACTTTTATAATATATTCTGTGCAAACTTCATAAATTTTGGATAAAATATTGCTCTAAACAGTTTTTATTTAATTTCAATAATTATATTATATCAGTTTTCTCATTTATTCTAAATTAAATTATGTATAACGTTTATTTTAAAAACAATTATTAAAATGTATAAAATATATGTATATTACTAATTATAGATTTTTTCTTCTTATAATTTTTAAAATAAATATTTGTGTTCCAACTCAAAGTCTATATGTTCATAAACCTCTTCTCTATATATACCAATACACATATACATATAGAGGTTGGATTTTTATACTACACTTTTTCTGAAAAAACGCACAAACCGTACATTTAATTGACGGTTTACAGAAATTACATGCAAACCGTACATTTAATGTACGGTTTGCATGTATTTTTTTTTTTTTTTTTTTTTTGTAATTTCAATTTGTAAAATAGGAAAAATATATAAAATATGCAAATCTATAATTCACTTAGCTATATATAATTGTTTGTTGTTTGTTTATATTAATTATAGAAATTATAATAATTGTTGATATTTGTCCCATTTTTGCATTATTTTTTTTTTTGTGTAATTTCAATTTGTAAAATAGTAAAAAATATATAAAATATGCAAATCCATAATTCACTTAGCTATATATAATTGTTTGTTGTTTGTTTATATTAATTATAGAAATTATAATAATTGTTGATATTTGTCCCATTTTTTGCATTATTTTTTTTTTGTGTAATTTCAATTTCAATTTAGGGTTTAGGGGTTTAGGGTTTAGGGGTTTAGGGTTTAGGGTTTAGGATTTAGGGTTTGTAATTTAGGGATTAGGGTTTAGGGTTTGTAATTTAGGGTTTAGGGTTTAGGGTTTGTAATTTAGGGTTTAGGGTTTACGGTTTAGGATTTAGGATTTAGGGTTTAGGGTTTAGGTTAGGGTTTAGGGTTTGTAATTTAGGGTTTGTAATTTAGTGTTTAGGGTTTAGGGTTTAGGGTTTGTAATTTCAGCAATATTGGTCCTATCAATTAAAATACAGAATATTTTTTACAAACATACAAATCAAACATACGAATCAAATTAAACTTACGAATTTATAACGTACAAATCAAACATACAAATCAAATACAAAAAACACAAATATGCATTATGTCCGCGTGGTGGAACTCAACCTTCTCATTACAAATGAGAGGCACAGAACAATGCCACATATAACGGTCCCGCGTGCAGTATTCCGGATACTGATTGAGATTTCCGTAAGGTTGCCACACTATCTGTAATCAGCAAAATTAGAATATATAAACAAGGGTTTAAAAATACTAGTAATAAATTCTGCGAACATAAGACCAATGCAAACATATACAACATATAATACGTAAGTTACATATAATACGAAAGTTAAAATTTACCTGTTCAGGCGACATATTGTCAAACTGGTCACGTATGTGGACCACATTATGTCCGTAGACATATGGCGTAAGGTTAGTTTGCCTCCAAATCTTTCATCTGTAATATACAAACAAAACCCGATAAACAATAAATATAACCGGCAACTAAGTAAATGATAGATGACACAATAAAAAAAAAGCACAACTAAGTAAATATAACCGGCATCTGTAATATACATTGTGTCATCAATCATTTACTTAGGTCGACCCCCGACTACAGATGAGGGTCCGGGTCCGAGTTCAAGCGGTCATGGTCGTCGTGCTTCTTTTGCTGGGTCGGAGTACGTTCAAGATGATGTTCCGTTCGATCATCATAGACAATCATTTGGGGCGGACTACAGTTGGAGTCGAGGATTGACACTTACATCCCACGAGCGTGCTCCGCATCCAGAATCGCAGCATCGACAGAGACGCCGTCCGGAGCTAAACGAAATCGAAGAGTCTACTGAGCCGTCATCGGATAGATTAACATCGGCGGGAAAGATGGTCCAAATTTAAATCATTTAGTCGTTACAAAAAAAAATGCATATTTGTGTTTTTTGTATTTGATTTGTATGTTTGATTTGTACGTTATAAATTCGTAAGTTTAATTTGATTCGTATGTTTGTAAAAAATATTCTGTATTTTAATTGATAAGACCAATATTGCTGAAATTACAAACCCTAAACCCTGAACCCTAAACCCTAAACACTAAACACTAAATTACAAACCCTAAATTACAAACCCTAAACCCTAAATCCTAAACACTAAACCCTAAATCCTAAATCCTAAACCGTAAACCCTAAACCCTAAATTACAAACCCTAAACCCTAAACCCTAAATTACAAACCCTAAACCCTAAACCCTAAATTACA
The DNA here is from genome assembly GCA_963920805.1 of Primula vulgaris. Taxonomy (NCBI): domain Eukaryota; kingdom Viridiplantae; phylum Streptophyta; class Magnoliopsida; order Ericales; family Primulaceae; genus Primula; species Primula vulgaris. The sequence continues at coordinate 10,884,751 of OY987212.1, forward strand.
AACCCTAAACCCTAAATTACAAACCCTAAACCCTAAATCCTAAACCCTAAACCCTAAATCCCTAAACCCTATTGAAATTGAAATTACACACAAAAAAAAAATAATGCAAAAAATGGGACAAAAATATCAACAATTATTATAATTTCTATAATTAATATAAACAAACAACAAACAATTATATATAGCTAAGTGAATTATGGATTTGAATATTTTATATATTTTTTCCTATTTTACAAATTGAAATTACACAAAAAAAAAATAATGCAAAAATGGGACAAATATCAACAATTATTATAATTTCTATAATTAATATAAACAAACAACAAACAATTATATATAGCTAAGTGAATTATAGATTTGCATATTTTATATATTTTTCCTATTTTACAAATTGAAATTACAAAAAAAAATAAAAAAAAAAATACATGCAAACCGTACATTTAATGTACGGTTTGCATGTATTTTTGCAAACCGTACATCAAATGTACGGTTTGCATGTAATTTCTGTAAACCGTAAATTAAATGTACGGTTTGTGCGTTTTTTCAGAAAAAGTGTAGTATAAAAATCCAACCTCATACATATATACAAAAATGGGATATGTTATATGAATACCATGAAAAACATTAATTTGGACATTTTTTCGTAAAAACGCTCTAAATCAAGATTTGGTTAATGCAAATCTCCACGGTTTCACGACGGGAATACAAATATGAGTTTTGTTTTTTTTCCCGAGATGTATAATGACATGTTTTCGAAATTATGGTAAAATTTAAAAATTCAAAACATGTCATTATACATCTCAGAAAAAAAAAAAAACGCATATTAATGTTCCCGTCGTGAAACCGTGGATATTTGCATTAACCAAATCTTGATTTGGAGCGTTTTTACGAAAAAGTGTCCATTTTGGTGTTTTTCATGGTGTCCATATATCGTCCCCTACAAAAATATATATATATATATATGGGGAAGGATCTATACACACATAAAAATACACATTATCTTTACACATCAATCACAACCCTCCATTTACTTACTTTTAATGGTCAAGATTAGTTCATCTAATAACAAGAATAACTACATAATCTTGACAATTAAAAGTAAGTAAATGAAGTATTGTGATTGGTGTGTAAATATAATGTGTATTTTTATGTGTGTATGGATCACTCCCCTATATATATATATTATATTATTTTTTTTACTGTCTAGTCGCCGGTTTGTCTGGCCAAAATCAGTGTAACACACACAAATCTCTCATTAAATTTCAATTAATTAGTTTATTGATATGGCATGTCTAGTTCTATTACTACTATTAAATCTCGCTTTAACATAGCATATTAAGAGGGACATGAAATTGAAACTATATTAATTCAAGTCCTTATATCCTTTTATTTTCCTCATGTGAAGAGTTTCCTTGTTTGGGCAGAGCTTATAAGCTCATTCTATTCTGCTTATAAGCTGGTATTTTATTTTATTTTGCTACTTTACACAGGAAAGACTAGAAATATAAAACGATTATACCGTTTTCTTATTCGTGTTTTTATGTATTTTAATTCTTATTTTTGTTGATATGTCATGTCTAGTTTTGTACTTCTATTAATTCTCGCTTTAAAATAGGATTAAGAGCGGGACATGAAATTGAAACTATGTAAATTCAAGTTCTTAAATACCCTTTATTAGCTCATATGAATAGTTGGCTTGTTTGGATGTACCTTTTAAGCTCAATCTATTTTGCTTATAAGCTGGTATTTTATTTTATTTTGCTACTTTACACAGGAAAGACTAGAAATATGAAACGATTATACCGTTTTCTTATTCGTGTTTTTGAGTATTTTAATTCTTATTTTTGTTGATATGTCATGTCTAGTTTTGTACTTCTATTAATTCTCGCTTTAACATAGGATTAAGAGCGGGACATGAAATTGAAACTATGTAAATTCAAGTTCTTAAATACCCTTTATTAGCTCACATGAATAGTTGGCTTGTTTGGGTGGAGCTTTTAAGTTCAATCTATTTTGCTTATAAGCTGGTATTTTATTTTATTTTGCTACTTTACACAGGAAAGACTAGAAATATGAAACGATTATACCGTTTTCTTATGCTTGTAACTTTCTCTCTCTTATCATTGATTTTTAAAAATGTTTTTAAGTATTTTAATTCTTAATTTTGTTGATATAGCATGTCTAGTTTTGTACTTCTATTAATTCTCGCTTTAACATACGATTAAGAGGGACATGAAATTGAAACTATATTAAACCAAACATGACGGTTATTTGATTACACGTATATAGCTGCTTACCTTTCTTCTACCTTCTACCTTGAAACAAAACCGAACCTAAAGTTAAGATTTGTATAGGGTGGTTTACAACAGGTTCATATTTCATCTCATGAGTAATAAGTATTACGAAAATATGATAGAATATTAAGCGTGGTCGAGCAGTGTCCACTACTTGGTGAAATCACAAATGGAATGCCTTATAGGTAATTACGTATCGTTTTTATAAGATTCATAAACACTATAATGGGAATTAAACACCAATCTTCGAGTCTAAAATCAAAATTTGTTTCCAAAGATTCGTATAATTAAATATGGGAACCAAATTGTAAGTTACAAACTTACAGCTTATTTTCAGCTTATTTACAATTTGGGAGAGAAAGAGTCTGATTTTATTTATAAATAAAATAGAAGAACTAAACATAAAATATTTTCCGGCAAAACCCATCTCTCTCTCTCTCTCTCTCTTCAAAAACCCTAATCCGCCGCCGTACTCCGCCGCAGTGAGAAGGTAAATATACGGAATGAATTTAGACCCATCTTTGCAAGCTATTTATTGCACTTTTTTTGTTGGGTATATATATAAGTTATTAGTAATACTTATTCCAAAAGCATATTGAAGCTTTACCCATTATTGCTAGCTATGATTGCAATATGTATGTACAACTTACATGTATATTAAAAAAAGTCATTATGTACTTATTCTAGAGAAAGGTCGATTGTTTTACTTTTTGTTCGTAAGCTATGTTGCAACAGCTTATATATGCGTGATTATATATTTCTTCTAAAGATTAAGTGCATGTTTGGCAACAGCTTTTTTAGCTTTTTGATTAAAAGGATCCATGGGTGTTTGATATGTCACCTTTTTTAGCTTTTTAAAAGCTAGCTTTTGGGACATAAAAGCTCAAAAAAGCTCAAAAAAGCAGAAAAGCTAGGAATTTGCGATTTTTATCGGATGGCACACTTTAGGCATCTTTTTTTCTTTCAATGCCCATTTATTTGCTGAAAACATATATTATAAATAATTGAAAGATGTTTGGGGGTCTAATGTATTTGTAAATTTTCAAGGATGAAGAAGATGATTGCTTTAGGATTTGAAGGGTCGGCAAATAAGATAGGAGTTGGAGTTGTGACTTTAGACGGTACTATTTTATCGAATCCAAGACACACCTATATCACCCCACCAGGACATGGATTTTTACCTCGAGAAACTGCCCAACACCATTTCCAGCATGTTCTTCCCCTTATCAAATCAGCCCTGGAAACAGCCAAAATCACGCCGAAGGACATCGACTGTCTTTGTTACACAAAAGGACCCGGGATGGGTGCACCGTTACAGGTAATTCATGATTTAAATAATTGGTTTTAATTTTGATTATTTCCAAAGAATGTGGCTTTTCATTTCTTTTTGTCTACAACAAAACAGCATATCCTTTTATTGATGTCTTTTCATTTCAAGTTCCCTGGAAAAGTTGTGTCCTTTTAAAAGAATTGTATCCATTTGAATGATTACATCCATTAGGATCTATAATAGAATACTTATGTAATTAAAAAGCTCATATTTCAACTAGAATAAATTCTGTGGTTTGGTACTCTTTTATCATTTGGGTACTCGAAGATTCATATGGTAAGGGTTAGTTTTCTGCTTGAACTAAAAATTAGTTTCTAGTTTTTATAATCTGCATCAGATTTGTCATTAGGATTTGGTATTCTGCATCAACAGGTATCAGCTATTGTTGTCCGAATTCTTTCGCAGCTTTGGAAAAAGCCTATAGTAGGTGTAAACCATTGTGTTGCACATATTGAGATGGGAAGGGTTGTGACAGGGGCAAAAGACCCGGTTGTTTTGTATGTAAGTGGTGGGAATACGCAGGTCATCGCCTATAGCGAGGGACGATATCGTATTTTTGGCGAGACAATTGATATTGCTGTTGGGAATTGTTTGGATAGATTTGCAAGAGTTCTGACTTTGTCAAATGATCCAAGTCCTGGGTACAACATTGAACAGGTAGAAACTTATTTCCCTTTTTGTTCCTTCCCTTTTTAGCGGATATGATTGGATTTGTGCATACGAATGACGTTAGTAAGTTGGCATACACATTGATGCAATGAGCTACTAAGTTTTTGGTCCTTTCTTATATTCTCGTTTGACTGCAGCTTTTAGGTAAATCAGTTTGCTTTCTAAGTTTGAGAAAGAAAAAGACGGGTTTGTCGGGTTAAAAGGCTCTTTCAGACAGATAGCAAAATTTTTAGATTTCTAAGCTGATCAACCAAAAAAAGGGCAGATTTTACTATAAAAAAAATTGTGAGCTTAAAAACTGCAACCAAACACGGGCTTTGCCAGTCAGTTCTAACTCTTACACCCTGTAGACTATAAGACACCCTGTAGACTATAAGGGATTCTGGTAATTGAATTCTGTACATTAAGTATAAACACCCACATTATAGGTTTGAGAAACTTTTGGATTTCATCATTCTAATTGCTCATGGCTTTTAGAAAATGAATAAAAATAAGATAAGATATTTTTTAGCTGCACCCGGCTGATAATAATATTCTGTTTGCTATCTCAATACCTTGTGAAATATATATCTACAGTCTTGCTTTTAGCTTGACCTTGGTCTTATTGACTTTGCCAGCTTGCAAAGAAAGGAGAGAAGTTTATCGACCTTCCTTACGCTGTGAAAGGAATGGATGTTTCATTTAGTGGAATACTTAGTTACATCGAAGCCACTGCTGAGGAAAAACTCAAGAATGACGAATGCACTCCAGCTGATTTATGCTATTCTCTGCAGGTGTGTATTGTTCCAACTACTAAATACTGAGTAGTCCTCTTTTTTTTTAATTTCCTGGATTTCATAATCTTTTGTGACTTGTGATGTTGAAAAGTTTACAAGTATTTAGTGTAAAGATTGTATCTGTAGCTGATTTAAAAGTTCCAGAGGTAGCTTCCTAATTGGGGTTGATCAGACTTAATCAGACCTATTCAATTTTCAGTTCTTTATCCAAAAAAAAAATACCTAATCAATTTTCAGTGGAGAATATTGAGACTCATTGCTCTAATCAGATAAATTTGGGTAATAAATCGGAAATAGAGGATGAAAACGAGCTTAACTGTAAGTCTATAAACTAGGCTTGCTTATCCACACCGAGTGAAATAACTACCTTTAGGTTTTTTTTAAAGACACAGTTTGGTTTTATTATTACTGGAAACAAAAGAGTATTTTCACCATGGGACACATGCCCTCATGGTGGCATGAGACAAGCAAATTCCGTTAATATTTCAGAAATACATTAAAAACCAAACAAAACTTCACTTGAAAACATGAGGTCCGAAGATGCGAAAGAGAGGGAAAAAAGGGTAAAAGCTATTTTTTAGCCTCATTTTAAAAATAAAATGAGCTAAAAAACCACTCCTTTTCTCCATATACCGCCTCACTTTATCTCTCTCCTTTCAGCACCATGACCAATGTGATCAAAAGTGTCTTTTGACAACCAAAAGCTCATTTTAAAAAGGTCAAAAATTATAGCTACAGGAACCTCAAAAAAGACAGCTTTACAAATTTACTTTAAACAGAACAAATAAGTTTATATAGATCAAAACTACTGTAGGAGTGTTTCCCATAGTAAAAAATTGTCTCTAAGCAATCAAAGAACAGCAACTTAAACTTGTTTATATATTACTTTCTATTGAACTTAAACTTTGCTTGTCAAAATATTTCACTAATTTTGTGTCTATTCTGTTTTGCTTTAGAACTTGGATCAAGGTTGCATAACCTACAAGTCTATAAAATTCATACTTAATTTATATTGGAAATCACTTCAACAATGTGTCTACTCTGAAATTAAACTAAACACTGGGAAATCACTTCAACACCACTCAAATCATTGCGGTGGCAAGCACCGAAAAGTATATATGGATAACCCATTAGACATTTTTTTTTTTTATAAATCTTATACAACCTTTCTCCTCTACAAAAACGTGTTAAACATTTCTTTTTAAAATTTAACACTTGTAGGAGACACTATTTGCCATGCTCGTAGAGATAACGGAAAGAGCGATGGCGCATTGTGACAAAAAAGATGTTCTGATTGTTGGTGGTGTGGGCTGTAATGAACGGTTACAAGGAATGATGAGAACCATGTGTTTAGAAAGAGGTGGGAACTTGTTTGCAACGGATGATAGGTATTGTATCGATAACGGAGCTATGATTGCTTATACGGGGCTTCTCGAGTACGTAAATGGGATATCGACCCCTTTAGAAGAATCGACGTTCACACAACGGTTTCGAACCGATGAAGTGCTTGCAATTTGGAGAGAGAAGGAGTGACTGGATGCTTTTTGTAGTTATAGACAGAAACGTTTACGAGACGGTTTCTATTAGGTAAAAATTTCTAGATTTATTTAGAAAAACTTAAAGAGTCTTAGTTGTTCTTTTTATTTAAGCAGATTTTCTTTTTTTGCTGGAGTGTATTTGGCTGATCAGCTTAAAAGCTGAGCTTTTCTGCATTATTGATCTGAAAAAGGCTAGAAGCTTTAAGCTGAATCGACCTAGTTTTTTTCCTCCTGGACCTAAAAAATCCAGTGTATTGTTTAAAAGTTGCAATCAACAATCCCATACTCGTATTTATTGCAAAAATGATACACCGGAAAGACGGGGAGGGGGACTCTGACGATGCTCTCGAGGGTTCTCCCACTAAATCTTTAAATATTTTCAATATAACGACCAAGGATAAAAAATGATTGCCCTCTTGACTTATCACTATTTAAGTCTATGAAATTATAACTTTTGCTAATTTCCCAATTCTTTTATTTAGTGCTGAAAGAGAAGAGATGGGCTGATCAATGCAACCATCTTGTTGGGCATTACTACGACAAGAGTCCTTTCGCTGTATGGTATGCTTTAGTTTTTTCCCCATTATTTGTTGCATTTTAAGATATAAACTCGGTGATTTATCAATTAAAACTACAATTCTTTGGAAGTGCTGGTTTCTGAGGAGTTAGAACTTTCCTTAGAAATGGATGTACGTTTGAACTTTTTTTATTACATCGTTTCTATGACAAACGTCTGAGTGTAAGTGTGTTAAACAATCTTTAAGGGAGTATAATTGCTCAGAAGCTGGTTTCGAGAGACAGTTCAAGCCTCATTCATTTTCGACAGATAGCATTAGTGATTAGTTTTATAACAAGTGAATATGCATCACCGGTGGATTTATTGAATAGAATATATCTATTTGGATTTCACTACATGAATAAGACCCATGACTTATTGACTTTAACATCAATACCAATCCTTTGATATGAACACATAAATTCATTATTTTCTTCGTTATTCCTATTTGTTTCTAGTAACTGAGCAATTTGCACTCTTTCTGTGGACGATCTGTACAATAGTCATAAAACATGTAACCTTTTCTGAATTTCTCATACAGCTGTCGCTCCGATTTGCTAATATCCTGTACCTGATTCCACTTGTATCTTTTCGAACCACATTGTTCTGCGCTAAATTGCGATGAACACCCATTAATTTGAAAAGATTTATATTGGTCTATAAATGGCCCTTCCGCCCAGTTAATATTTCCGGCCCAATCTGCATACCATATGCTAGCTTCTATGTGCATTGGCCCAGTTGGGTATTTCACACCAAATTTGTTGTAATTCTTGAATATCCTTAATAGGAATTTTGTCCAACATAAAATCTGAGTGAAAAAAGTTTTAGAGGCAAATTAGGTATATACAAAATTAGTACAAGTACAATTATGTATATACAGCCTGTTCGTTAAAAGTCAATTGTGTTGTGCTTCATTTGATTTATTAATCTTCTGCATACACTTTTTGACATGTTAATATGAATTACTGTAGTAATTGATATCTGAGAACGTGAACGGAGAAAACTTACACTAAGGTCTGGGTTCCACAGAACACCATAAGAGTGAATCTGCCGTTGGATCAAACCAGAATCGCATTCTTTGCTCTCTATTTCCGCCGTCACCGGCAAATATATTAGTTTGCAAGAACGGCATATTATCTGTGCCTATAAACTTAAAGTCTAATTCGTCATGATTTGTTGAAGTCACTGGAGTATCAGATTCTTTTGTGGAAGTCAGCTACGCGTATAAGAGGAAAAAAGATAGGCAACAAATGATTCTCTTAAATTACTGAGAAAAATAATTCAAGAATGTGATAGGCAGAGCAGAAGAGAAAAGGTCATCAGACCACACAAATGAAATACATACGTAGAAAGCTGAAACGACTCTGGGAGATTTCTTGGCCGGTAACTTTAATTGTATTTGGAAGTAACCTGATCGGTATTCCTGGTTAGATTTGAAACCGGCACCTGTATAATAGATATATCAAACGTCAAACGGCTAAAAATGTATTATCCTTATACATATGCATGATGGGCTTAACATCTGTATAATGTCCCTCAATATATGCTGCATTGCTTAATTTTAAAAAAATTGATTATAACCTGAATACTCATCGAGCAAAATATCAACTTCCGTCTCATTTTTGATAATTGCATGATCGCCTCCCCAAGTCACTTGATAATTTTTCGAAAAAGGAGTTGCGTTGGACTCCGAAATAACTTGAGCTCCAACCGCTCCGACAACAAAGGTAACTATGATAAGACTTGGTTGAAACGATTTCATTCTGAATATGCATGGAAAAACATGCAAAACCACACTGCTTTTATATGAAAACAAAATATATATGGGAAAATGATAATTTAATAATATTTAGAAACTTATTTACAAAAATTCGATTGTTTTGAATTTGACGACTCTTTTAAAAAAAAGTACATATTTTGTGAACTTATTTACAAATAGGTACATATGTCATTAAAAAATCAAAAAAAAAAAAATTAAAAATTAAAAACCAAAATTAAAAAAACCCAAAATTAAAAAAAAATATTTTTTATACAAAAAATATGTGTAATCCTGTCTGATCCCGTCTAATACTGTTCAATCATGTATGTCTAATCCTGTCTAATCTTTGTATGTCTAACCATGTTTAATCATATCTAATCATGTCTAATCATGTTTGATACTATGCATAAATTTTTTAATTTTTTTTAATATTGTTTTCAATTTTTATTTTTTTGGTATATTTTGTTATTTTTTATGACATATGTACCTAATTGTAAATAAGTATATGTAGCTAATTGTAAAGAAGTATATGTATATGAGTTTGTAATTAAGTTAATTGTTATGTATCTATTTGTAAGTAAACATGTCATGCATTAATTTCATATCTCAGTAATAAAAGCTAAAGCATGTACAATTATCCACGGGTATTATTAATTCTAATGATATCAATATTTTTTTTAGTTAAGTAGAGTAAATTACTTATGTTTCCACTAATTAAGAAAAATATCTATATAGCCCTAGTGGTTTCACTTGTAACATTTTTGGTCCTCGTGGAGTAACTTACAACATGGACTTGACAAAAACTATAGTTAAGCTCACAATCACAGAACCGGATGGTTATGCTGTCTATTTGATCATCTTAAAAATTATAGTTAATGGAGTAGATTTATCTGGCTTCAAGCTTTAGTTTCTTGTGGTAAAAAAACGGAGCAGATTTTAAGCAAATCAGTGAAATGCACTCTACCTTTCAAGTAAAACAAGAAATAAAAAACACAAAACCAGAGCTTAAAAGGCTGCAACCAAACAAGGCATGCCCAAGTAGTTTGGACAGGTCAATTGTGCCAAAAATTTCAATTACCTCTCCATGTTTGGATATTTGGCTTGAGCAAGCAACTACGACCATGAAAGTAAACTTACGAGATCTCGCTACAATAACAAGGCAAGTGTGATCTCATGATCAGGGTCCCATTTCACAGCGCGACTTGCCCTTATAGGGACATTTCGCGGCCAATTGTAAGTCAAAACCCCAACCAAAAAATAACAAGTGGTATTTCGTTCACAGAAAGATTTATTCAGTACTTTCAAAAAAAATAAAAATTCCCCCTTTTCCCATCTCATGTTTACTTGGCAAGCATCGCACTTTAGGTGAATACAATCGGGGGCCATGAGTCCATCACACTTTCAAAAAAAAATTAAATTAGCGTCCCTCCTCTCCCCACTCCCTGATTTTTTTATTATAGAAAATCGGCCCCTCCCTTTACTTTGTTTGTTCCGCCACTGTCCTTGAGCTAACCAAACGACCATCTTGAGAAGTTTTCCGACCATTGAGGTATGGAGGAACCGCTTTGGCAAAAAGCAAGAATGTTGTTCTTTGCATTAGCATTGTAAGAGACTGAATTTGCTAAAGCTCATAGTGAACATTCGCGGCTAAAGTTCTGACATATGTTACGTCGGATTTCATCCAACACATCTTGACCGATAGATGCAAACCCATCGGTCTATAACAGAAGTTCAGTTACTAAAGTTCAAAAGCTACGATTCGCGGGGATGCCATCATGGACCAGTTGCACCATTTACCAAATTTGCTACTTTTTACTTGTGTTTTCAAAATTAATTTTGCCTATATACGATCACACATCAGTTAGTTTTTGTTTTTTGTTTTTGTTGACGCCAAAAGTATCAGTGTTCTCACAAGTAAATGGGGTTTCTCATGATATGTACAATTATTACAGCAGTAACAATTGTAAGCAATGCAGTCTACCAAATCCCAAAAATTATAAACTTGGTACTTGATAAAGAGTTGCTATTTCTAACTTGGAAATAAAATTCACATCGATGTTATTAATCTAGACCAGTATTCGGCAGGTAGCATTATTCTATTTACATGGCAAACAGAAAAATCTGATAAGTGCATTCAAATAAAATTCCAAAAATATTCAAAAACTTCTCCTTAAAACACGATCATGTAATCAAAGTTCCAACCAAAAGCCCAAACCCGCTGCGACTAATCTATCTGTGAGTGTGAGTAGCCTCATGTCACAACTATGGAAATATATATTTACCATTTTGACTGGCATTTTTCTTCCAAACACAACTTCTCAACAAAAAACAAGAGGGTAAAACATACAACAATCGTCAAAAACGACTGATCTACTTGCGAGAATGAGTGTCCTCAGGTTTAGCAACACCCGTGATGACTTTCGCCACATCACCAGCACTAGCTTCAGGCTTCTTATAAACATACAGTGAAAAATAGCTGATAGCCGAGACCATAATGATTCCGCCTATAGCAATGTTGTAAGGGCTGTAGGGTAAAGCCCGACGCTGGTGCAACACCCTGCCCGGTTGCTGACGTGGAGGTTGCCGCATGGAGGGCTCGACACCGGCTTTCTTGGCCTCTTCAGGACTCATCTTGTGTGTGTCAGCTTGTTTTCTCCATTCCTCATCTCCTCCCATTTTTGCAGAAATAAGTTTGTATCTTGTTTTTCTTAGTACATATGTTTTTGGGGTTTGCTTAGTTTGGTTTTGACAGGTGTGTGTGTTTGGTAATGGTTTTTTTTAAGCATAATTATAGTGGAAAAAGAAAAAAAGATGTGTAGGGTGGAGGGGTTTGTGAGGTGTCACGTGGATGTAACGTAGCATTACTGGGGTTATGTTCCTTGAGACGTGGCAAAATTGGTCTCAGGTCAACTATTTTTGACAGTTTTGTGTGTTTGGTAATGGTTTTTTTTAAGCATAAATATAGTGGAAAAAGAAAAAAAGAAGTGTTGGGTGGAGGGGTTTGTGAGGTGCCACGTGGATGTAACGTGGCATTACTGGGGTTATGTTCCTTGAGACGTGCCAAAATTGCTCTCAGGACAACTATATTTTTCGAGTTGCTAATTTGCTACAATTAACTAGAAGGGCTTGTTTGGCAGTTACTTCTTTTACACAAAAAAAGTGTTTAAAAAGTTCGTTGAGATAATAAAGTTTAAAATAGGTACCCCAGCTCTGGTTATAGGTCTGGAGTAGTAAATATGTCAACTTTCTTTTCAATTGGATTAAAGATAAATTCACTAAATTTTCTTGATCAAAGACTTAAGTCTGTTGTGCAGTACAGTACTAGCTACTCAAACTAATGGACTTTAATTCTTCTTATTTTTTGTTGCAAAAAATTAGTAAAAAAGGACTTATTAGCAAAGGAGAAAATGGACAATACCATGACAGAATAAAAATTGAAGGAGGCTGACGTTAACAGGAAAGTACTTTCTAGCGGAATTGGGGAAGTAACACTCTGGTCACTAAATTGATAAGTAAATACAAGTAAAGATTTTTGCAGACTATTAGATATTCTGAGAAATGTATCAACAAAGTGGTTCACTGATCTCGAAGATGGCTTTACAACACAATGAGTCTGACATAAATGATGGGTGATCTAAAAAATCAGAATGCAAAAGCTACAACAAATGCCACTAAGCACACCGCAAATTTCCAAATCTCCGAACTACATATGGAACTTTCAACATACATTTGTGTTTTTTGATTATTTCAAATTACAAAACTGCGAAAGGAAACGTTAGTTTCATGCAGAGGGGGATTCCGTGTTAGCTGCTGCCGCAGCAGCAGCTCGTTTCTTAGCAAAATATTCATCGGCTCGTGCAATGTTTTTAGCCACTGATGGCTTAACCCATTTCTTTCGGCCAGGTAGCACAGTTAACGAGCAACCAGCTGCCTCTAGCTTCTCTTTTGCTGACGTGGAAAAAGCTCGTGCCTTAAAAGCTAGCTTTACGCTTAATTCACCATCACCAAGAATCTGAAAAAATAAAGATTTCACCTTTAACACTTGGGAAATGTTTCAGTTGTTTACAGATGAATAAACCAAAGGGTTTTGGTAGTATGGTCTTATATGATGTCAAAAGTGAAACAGACTAGGTGATTTCATTTCAAAAAAAAAAAAGAATAGGTGATTGAACATGTATGAGGAATAATATTAAACAAGCGACCAGTCCCATTACCCTCCACAAAACCTTAGGCTTCATTTTGTACTAGGAATTCGTACTCAATTGATTCTTGCAATTGATTATCAAGCACATTTGATGGTGAAAACATAAGCTTGACTTAAGTTCTATGTTAAACCGTCCCCGAAAAGCTCGAAATAACATATTACTATGCAGAAAGTCGACATTCATTATATCCTCATGCTTTCAAATCCTCTTGGTACTTGATGGTTTAATCAATAAAACTGCAACTAATATACTTGTTCCATCAATGGTATAACCTTCTATCCATGCCACACAGATAATAAACTTGAATAATTTGCTTTATGATCAAGTAACAAATTTATTTACATAGTAGTATTTTATACCTTAAGAGGAAGTCTCCTTTCTCTTCCTGATGGGTTAATGAGACCCCTTTCCTTCAATGATTCTAACGATACCTCTTCACCTTCTTCAAATCCCAAAGCTTCTATGTCCTTCAAATTTACGGGCACATACTTTGGTAACCCCGCACTCATGCCTTGAACCAACGAGAAAAGCGTCAGTTTTTAATAAAAATATTTTAAAGAATCAGATAGTATCGAATGCTAAATCATACTATTAAACAATTGCAAATTGGTGTCGGCTTATCACTTATTCAGTTACCACAATTTGGAAACAAAAAAGTCAAGTGTAAAAAGGAACTACTGCATCACAACTACCATCAACAAATTCAACCTGGAAGTATGAATAATTGATATATAACTCCAAATCATGCAAACTCAGCAATTTTAATAGATTTTTTCATGTAAATTTATTAGACTCGGAATCTAGAGTTATTGTAGCCCCCCTATAAAAAGTATATAATACTGGTTGATTGAGGTTGCGAAAAAGAAAGGTTTAAACTTTAAAGCTTTAACTAATTATATCAAGCGAAGGAGATATTCATTAGAAAGTATTATCAACAATACAGGCATTAGTTGACCTTTACATGCGAAGAAAAGAACATTTTAGTTTCTCATCAAGAAAAAGAATGTAGAAAAAGGAAGGGGGATAATTGTATGCTATCATCAAGTTGTTATAAGGGAATGAGATTGGATAAGGAGTTTTTTGACCATGCGATGATTCTGTCTCCACATATTTGTTTCCATTTCCTCAAGGCCATTGTTTATTCAATTCATGACTACTGGTAATCTAATGCATGAATTCTGACCATGAGTCTCTGATACAACATACGAGCTAATTTCCAGTGCATAAACATAAGTTACTTAACAAGTAGGAAAAGAAAACATAACTCTTTTAACACAGCTCAGCAATCACTAAGTGAGCACGAACGACCACACATCAAGAGTACCATTTACTTGTTATTGATTTCTATCACAATCTGCTAGCACATACATATAACTTCTAATGGTTAACAATTCGTTCTATTCCCTATTCCAAACTAGGCCTAAGAAACGTAGTCCTTATTTGGATCAGAAGACTCACCAATCAAATTGATAAATTTCACAGCAGAGATCCAGTTCTCAGTTATAAAGAAACTCAATATATAAAGTATAAAACAACAATATCAGCTGGGGTTTACATTTCAATCCCAATTCTACAAACAAAGAAACAAAACAATACATACGAATCTATATATAAAACTTGAATGTATTACCTCCAGCAATACCCCGCAATTTGGGGAGTCGTCGATAAAGCGGCATTTGACCTCCTTCAAACCCCCTTCTCACTCCTGGTCCTGATCTTGATTTTTGCCCTCTCATCCCAAACCCACAACTCCCTCCTTGCCCTGCTGCATGTCCCCTACCCTTTCGTTTCGCCTTCTTTCTAGACCCTGGTTGTGGTCCCAAGTTGTTTAGACGAAACCGGTCACTTGAAATTGACGCAGGTTCGATAGTAGATGTGGAAGCTTTGATGGGGATTATTTGTGGTCTTTTGCTTATTTTGCTCTTTAGAACAGTTTGATTTGAGAGGAAGGGTGATAGTTTTGGCTTCAAACTTGTAGCATTTCCCTACAAAGATGATGTACAATATTAAAAACTGGGATTCTTTATAAAGAACTAGCATTTAACATTTACAGTAAATTATGAGATTTACTGCTATTTTGCTCAGTGCTTTCAAGCAAAACAGCTAGCTTTTCTCAGTAGCAGATGTAGAAGCTTTAATGGGCAAAAGTAGCCATTCATTACTTAATTTGATCTTCAGATTAGTTTGAATAGAATGAAATAATAGGTTTGGTTTCAAACTTGGAAAATTTTCCAATAAAACAGGCTCGTATAAAAACATAATGAAAACGAAATTTGGATTTTCTCTAATAAGAATTAAAAAGTGCATGTCACCCTGATACCAATAAGTTAAAAAAACTGTGTTTTTTTCAGATTGACATATAAGCTGGTTGATCCCAGTGGTATGAGCCACTAGGTAAGCTTGATCCAATCTAAGTATCTAACAACAGTACATGTCCTGCGGATCGGGAGTATAATTGCTTGTTTGGTTGGTGGTTCCAAGCAAAAAAGATAGCTTTCTTTAAGTTTGAAAAAAAGCTGGTCGGTCCTGAAGAAAGCTTCAACCTAGATTGAGGCATAAAGCTGAAAAGCTCATTTTAAAAGCCGGACGACCAAACAGACCATAGATTAAAAGGGGAAAAAGAGCTTAACAGTTGCAACCAAACCACCCTTAGTGTGCTGTGTTCAATATGAAAATGTAACTGGCTCTGACTTCAAATTTGTTAACATTTCTCTGTTGAGATGTAAAAATGCATAACAACAAAATAGCACTAGAATTTGAAGAGCTTCTAATATAAACTTCTCTTGAAATAGCAAGTACATATGCCACAAATTTGAGAATAAAAGAACTTTAATCAATGAGAAAGTCATGGGGTAGGCTTCAAATTTGTTACATTTCTGGAGATATACAGAAATGAATAAGAAATTGGCTTTAGTATTTTATTTTACCAACTCACAATAACAAAGGCAAAGTCCACAACTTCATAATTCTTGCAAGCAGATATTTATTAACTTATTACCAAATCCAAATAATCATACTTAAAAATCCCCAATCCAAAATTATTTAACAAATGCCGAAAAAAGAAAAAAAAAACACATAACCAAACACACAATTAACAAGTCTTGACAAGTTTTTATTGCGATAAACAACTAAACACTGAATAACTAATAAAAATCCAAACTTTAACTCAATAAAAACAAGTGACATATACAAATATTAATAATCCTAACTAAAAAAAAACCAATCCAAAATTCCTTAAAAAATATCAAAATAACCCACGTTGCCAAACACATATTTAACAAGTCCCAGCAAATTTATCGCAATATCATCCTATAAACAACCAATCCCTGAATAAATAATAAAACCCTAACTTGAACTCAATGTAAACAAGTGGCATATACAAATTTAAATAATCCTAACTAAAAAATCCCCAATCCAAAATTACTTAACAAATATAAAAATAACCCACACTACCAAACACAAATTTAAAAATCCCCAGAAAATTTTAAAAGTCCCAGAATATTTAAAAATACTCAATATAAACAACTAAACCCTGAATAGCAAATAAAAGTCCAAACTTTAACTCAATGAAAACAAGTGGCATATACTATTAATTAAAAGAATAAACGAGGGTAAAATAAAATACCACCTTAAAATAACCCACATAACCAAACATAAAATGAACAAGTCCCAAACAATTTTATCATCCTATAAACAACAAAACCCTGAATAAATAATAAAAATCCAAACTTTAACTCAATATAAACAAGTGGCATATACAAATTTAAATAATCCTAACTAAAAAATCCCCAATCCAAAATTACTAGTATAAAAATAACCCACATTTCCAAATACAAATTTAACGTGCTAGCAGTAGCATCCAATAAACAACTAAGCCTTTTTATATAACTAATAAAAATCCAAATTTTAACTCAGTGTAAACAAGTGGCATATACTAGTAAATAAAAGAATGAATGAGGGTAAAATAAAAAAAACCACCTTAAAGAAATGAGAAGATGCAAAAAGGGTCGTAGAGAGAGAAAGAGAAGAAGCCATGGTTTTCTCTGCTTATCTCTCTCTATATCTCACTATATATCTCTATTTATCCATAACATTATTATGTGAAACACTGTCAAAGTGTGTTTTTTTATTTATTGAATTAATACCTCATATTACAAATCAACTATTAAAAGTCTACTAAGTTTGAAAAAGTAACATGTTATCACTATTATATTTTCAAATTTATCCTATTAGTTTCTATATATATCATTTTAGCATGTCATCAACCATATAGGGGTAGTGAAAAAGCTCGATTCAAAGCTTACAAAAAAGCTTAAAATGCTCGTTTTCTCGCTTTTTAAGCCGCTAAAACCTTACGTTTTTTTATGCAAAAACGCTTTAGCTAATATTTCTCTTTTTTAAAACACTGGTTTTGTTTGTTGCATACAAAAATTACTTCCGTTTTGTTAGACGTTTCTTGTTGAGGTCGGTGTTATGTGTTTGAGATTCAAAACATTATCAGAATGTTTAATGTGTTAAATACTAATTAATGGATAAAGATTAAAGACTACATGGTTTTCAAATAGACAATTCTGGTATACAGAGTTTGTTAAAAGTAACCAGCTTGTCCTAAAGTTTTGAAAAAAGCAATCACTGGTAAAAAAAATCGAATTTACCCTCTTTGTTTCTTATCTCTAAGTTGTTCGTGGTTGCGTTCGGTTTGGTTTTTGAGAAAACACCCCAAGTCAGTTTGATACTCTGATTTATTTATTTTTTGGTTCAAAATAATTATTGAAATCGGACCGGAGTAGATCACTCGTAGTCGGTTCCGTTTGGTTTTACGTTAACGGAAAATAACATACTATATTAGATAACGACAAGACACATCAAATAGCAACTTCATGTTTAGCTTAAAAGTTAAGAAAATTTCAGGTTTTATTCGGAAGGTAGCAAATATTATGCAACTTATAAATCCTTAGGTCTTGTGACTCCAAAGGCAGTAGGTTCCATAAAACTCGTGTTTGGTTCGCTAAATAAATGCCCGATTGTAAGTGAAGGCGGACATCAAATGGA
Organism: Primula vulgaris; assembly: GCA_963920805.1. NCBI lineage: Eukaryota > Viridiplantae > Streptophyta > Magnoliopsida > Ericales > Primulaceae > Primula > Primula vulgaris. Next base: position 10,902,930 of record OY987212.1, read on the forward strand.
TTAAGTGAGTTTACTAACCGTAGGGTAGTAGTTTTTAAACCACCCATTGCCTTGATCAGATAGTTTATCTAGGAACCCAACCAAACGAGGCCGCAAGAAATATAAAACTTCGCAATACATTTGGAAGCTTTGAGAGAAGGGAGAGGCCATAAGTGTACTGAAACGGTTGTTTTATAATTTATTATAAGCTCCTACTTAAACAAGGTCAATTTAATAAACATTTCAATAAGATTTCGGGAGCAGATCTGCTATCATTAGGTTTATTGTCTCTTAACCAAATAAAATTGTTTGAAAAGTTATTTCTTGAAACCTAATGCTCAAGATGATCTAAGAATCTGGGAAGCAGATTCTCTGCCATTCAACTGCAACCAGTTTTGATATCACTAATTTATACAGAGAACTTGTTTCAAAACTAACTGTGATCAGTTTAGCTATCACTAATTTATACAGAGGCAACAGAGAGAAATTATATGCTATTCTTGTATTTTCCCAGTATATGATGCATCCAACCAGTGCTAACTGCAGGTGAAAATATAATCACTCTTTAGTTCTTAAAGTAGAGTAGAGTGAATTTAAATTAAGCAAAATTAAGAAAGTGATCCATTATTCAAAGCTAAGTTTGTTGTCAAGGAGTATTTATTTTGTCAGCAACTTCTATGTAAATATTCACATTTATGGAACTCAAAAAGGTCAAAGCACTTGGAATCAAGCACCAATACCAGGAACAAATAAAATGAATCATGCTCTAAACAAAATTGGTTCAAACTTACTCTCCCGTTTCCGAGCTATCATTTCAAGCAGAAAACTAGATGATCAAAATTCACCACCTTGATTATACTCTATATTTCAATTTGTAATGGTATGCTTTTAGTTCCTAACATTCCAGCAGTCAGCATTATCAACTCCAAAATTAGATCATGCCAAAGTCATCTCTTGAAAACCCATCAGCACCAATAAGGAGGTTATCATACAAACGTCTTAAATGTCAATGAGGCGTGTCTTCTATGTGATACTTCATATGGCCACCTAATTAGGAAATATATTGTCTCATTATTATGGTAGTAGATCGGTTCCACATTTGCCTATTCTTCATTTATGTGGCAAAAGTAGAAGGTCGTCCAAAATCATACACCACAAAATTAACTGGATTTGACTGACAGGATAACGAAACAAGTGAGAATGTCAAAACGTATTTTGATAACATAGATCAAAATGTGGGTTGAATTTCATGAAGAACATGCCGTGACAGATTCACAAATTTTTATAGGAGCGTGTTTTATTCTGATTGTAACCAGATCGTGGTAAAAAATTTGAAGGCACCAATTTTAAGCAACTAAATTTTTAGGGTTGAAATTATGCGGGACGTCGTGTGTAATTTAAAATCAACACAATAGATATATCTACAATAGGGATGAAATCTATACATTTAAGCAATTAATTATTTGATCACAGAAGGAAAACTTACAGAGAAAAAGAGAGATCCGCCGTCACCTCTATTGACGAAATTTGAAGCTTTCTGATCTCCGGCTGGTTTTTGGGTGAGGCGAATTTTTATTTCTCCATTTCTTTCCAATTTACTAGAAGATATAAATTTGCTTTAGACTCCTTCTTTGTTAATTTTCAAAATAAAATGTAATAATCAAAATGAAGAAGGCGATAGAACGAAGCGTATGCATGTTTGCAAATACACCCCTGCCAACCTAAAAACTGCATGGGATAACTTCCATTTTTCCATTTCTACATGAAATAAAATGCACTTCCCAGTGTCAATTTCATGTTTTGAATTACTTCTGCTTCTTCTTACTATATGTTCTGTTCTTAACAAGGCATGCATCTAGAAAATGGAACAAATCTGATTTCAATAGATTCAAAATGCCAGCATAATCATATACTTGATTTCTCTTTTTCTTTCTTTTGGAAGTCGGTAAATTTCTCTTCTCGCGTGTTCCATATTAGGTAAATCGGATGTTTGACACTTAAAATTAATGTTAATTACCATTGGCGAATTACTAAGTGATTACTTACCACAAAACATTTTAGTTGCCAATCCGATATTAGTTAGCAACCACTTATTGTCCTGATGTAGCTAGCATACCCTGTCAAAATATCACACACTTAAGTGAAGTGAAGATTATTAATCATGCTTCCAAGATTCATTGTAAACCAAATGAATATGTTCATATCCTGTATGGATTAGAATTTGAGGAAATTATGTTCTGATCAATTTTAAGGCTTGTATCACCCTATCCCCATGATTTAACTATAGTGAGTTTGTTAATAACAGCTTTCAGCACAATTATTCATATATTTTTGCAGCGCATTTGGTTCACCAATTTGCGTGGAAATTATTTGTTTCTCAGCCTCAAATTTCCCGGTTTAATTTTGTAAAAGCTACCATCAAACAAGCCATAAGTTTGAGTATTCTTTTAATTTTACTTTCTTTTCTATATGATTGAAAGTTTGGCTTTATGCATATAGATAAACAAGAAGTCTTCTAAACAAGCTAAAGACGCTTAAAAACTGCTTGCTTAATCAATTAAGCAAAATGTGCAAAGCCAGTAATGTGGTTTAGTCGTTTAAGGGCAGGTCTTTTGACAGGTTTTGGATTCAACTCATTTTTTATTTACTAATAAGCTGCAGATTATTTGGTTGGCCATTGTAAAGGCAATTTCTTTTTTTGTTTCCAGACGAAAAAAATATAGAATAAGTTTGAATTTGGGTAAACATAATCTCCATCGCAGTCTAAAGAAAAACAGCTTGTTGCTTAGAAGTAGCAGCCAAACAAGATTTAATTATTTTGTTGCAACTCCCAACTTTCGATGTAGTTGTAGTGCTCTTTTTTAAGTTCCCCTATTGATGGTTTTATTAAAGTCTGTATATTTTAGAACAGGTTATAATGAAGGGTTTATAGCTTCCGCCAGACAAAATGCTTAAAATGTTTTACTTGGAAATTAAAAAGAGAATCTCTGTCTTATTAGTATAATTTTCTCTTTTTTGTTTATTTCCCTCCTTTTTTATCCAGTATGCTTCACAGTTTGCTTATTGTTTGAAATGTAATCCCATGTTCAAGACTAACTGATAGCTTTTGAACTTATATACCTCAAAATAATGTACATCTGTTTGCATCGTACAGTGAAGCAATAAATTGTTATATATAAATTTTGTGAAACACTTATCATGTTGGCATTAAAATGTCATAGACCTTGTTTGATGGTTTAAGCTACTAAGCTTTTTTTTTAACCGAGAAAAATGTGCTTTTTCTGGGAAAGATTTCTAGCCTTTTCAGGCTGAAAAAAAAACATAGCTTTTAAAGATGGTAAGACACATATCCTATACTTAAGCACTGAGCGTAAAAATTAAAATCTGCGACCAAACAAGCAGAGTTATTGTTTTGGAGTTCAGACCCTCTTTACCTTATGCATTAGCCTCACTTAAGTTCAGACTGTTTTGGATAACTACTGACCATTCTACTTCTACCTACAATTGCAGATACTCTTCTCATGAATCCTACACATAAACAGATGAAGACAACGATCATGGAGTTGCCTATAGACTTGTTGATAATTATCTTGTCTTTGCTAGGCAAGAGTTACGACGGAGCAGTAAGTTTTGTAAAAGCCATGTCAGTGTAAGACTCTACTCTTCTCTATAACATATTTCTCAATTTACTTTTAAGTATAATAAGAACTTACGTTGAGTTGCTCATATCAAGTTTGATATATGCCCGGCGCTTCCATGCGGAGGTGAGAAACCAAACCCTTCCGGGGACAAAATCCTGATTATTCAATCAAAAAGTATGTCCAGCTTTCCATAAGCTGACTTATTTAAACCTGGAAAAATAAAAACCAAGTTAATCAAGCTGAGCTTTTTTCTTAACCTCAGGAATAATACTTCTTGTTATTCAAGTCAGAAAACTGAAAAACCTACTTTCTTAAAATGACCAACTAATTTGGCCATTGTGATGCAGCTTATAAGCCCAAAAAAGAAACAAATAAGTTGAGTTTTGAAATCCTTTTCCTTTTTGAGTTGCCCTCTCTTTGTTGGGCCTGCTTCTTGTTAGTTGAGCTTGCAACTGAATATGTAGTATAGTGTAATGTACTGGATAATTCTAATTCAATACATTCAAACAAGTAGAAATTCAATCAAAGATTGATATAAACTAAACAATAAAAGTATTTTACACAGGTTTTTTCTCCATCAAACTAATACTATTACACACATGTATATATAACTACACAAACATTTAAATTCAAATTGAGCGGTTGATTAACTACCCATGTCTTAAACTGTTCCCGCCCATTTATTAATGGTACTGTTACAATCCCCGACGCTTGAAAATGACCTTGCTCTCAAGGTCATAAGACTCATAACTATTTGATGAACATATTTAGGAGAAAATGATCATGGCACCCTCTGCTGTTATCTCATAAAATCAATTCTAGTACACACATAAATATGTATTTTGCAGGCTTGCGTTTCATTCTGCCCAAACTTTTTGGTCTCTGTTGAACGTTTTTCTTTTTGTTGCTTCCTCGTTCGTCGGATATATATTCCATCTAGTGGCACGGACACATCATCGTCAAGTAACCAATAATTTATTGTGCGCTGTCTAGACTTTATTCCAGGATCAAAACATCAAATATTCTTCAAAACTTTACTGATTTTTGGATTATCTCGACCAACTCCAAACTGCTCTTCAAATTGTCCATCTTTTCTTATGGCATAATATGTTCCTTTTTGTGATAGGAAATTGTAAAAGTTAGATCTTTTCCATCAACATTTTCATAAAAAGCTAAGTTAAATCTTGCATAACAAACATGCATTTTTAACTCTTCACTTTCAGACTGCATTCGAACTTTCTCCATATCAGATAACAAATTTGTTATCTTTCCATCATAAGAATGCAGTTTTTTGGAACAAAGGCTAGAGTTTAAATTGAAGGCTGCATTTGGATTGCATTGTAGAGATTCTCCTTCTTTTTCTGAATACTGCTGCATTGCAAATGACCAGTCTCGATGCTGCCTTTCAATAAGTTTGTTTGTATCATCGTAAAACCTTTTCTCCCCCTCACGCATTTCCTGAATAATTTCTTGGATTTTTTCTAGTCGTAGATTCCATGATGAAATTGTTTTTTCATCCATAGGATCGATGCTCTGGTACCCATTTGTAATGTACTGGATAATTCTAATTCAATACATTCAAACAAGTAGAAATTCAATCAAAGATTGATAGAAACTAAATAATAAAAGTATTTTACACAGGTTTTTTCTCCATCAAACTAATACTATTACACACACATATATATAACTACACAAACATTTAAATTCAAATTGAGCGGTTGATTAACTGCCCATATCTTAAACTCTTTCCGCCCATTTATTAATGGTACTGTTACATATAGTCTATATTTGATACTAGCACCAAGAAGATTGCTGTATCATAGTTGATATCATTTCTCATTATTCCTTTTTCGAATAGTGGGTTTAGCCTAAGTTATCATCAAAACCTTCTCCACATGTGGTTGTTGATTTGCTCAAATTCAAAATAAGTTTTCCTTTTTTCAGCAACAAAGAAACACTAATTATTTACTTTTACCAACCGCGATTAATTGGGATGGTACTGATCATGCACTTGATCAGAAAATATATAGATTAGATTAATATAGAAGGCCTTCAAATCTACAAGTTTTTTTTTGGTAAACAACACTTGGTATTGTCAAAATGAAGGGGAAAAATAAGCTATTATGTGAATTGGTTCTTCTATGAAAAACTCCTGCACCAAGAGTTGATTAAGACCTTCCAATCCTACTCAGACACATAGATAATCAAAGAATAACTAAAAATAAAACCACAGTTGTTTAAGACTATTACTACAGTAATGAGAAACAAATTCCATATGGTGTGTGATTAACTGATGACTTTTTCCTCTCTCTGAAATGACAAAGGGGGGGTAGGAGGGTGGAGTTTATGTAGTACATCATTCGAAAAGTATCCCTAAAACACACAGAAAAGTAATTCTAGAGAAAGAGTCATGTTCCAAGGAAAACTGGATCGCATGGGCAGAAAACAGCAAATAGGAACTAAGAGATTTGAGATTTCTATTAGAAATCCAAGAAATAACCACCACCAAGGGTGGTCTATAAGTTCTTTTATCTAAATGGTCACTGAGAAACAGAAAGAGTTTCAAATTGCTTAGACATTTGCCCTTTACTTTTCCTAATCTTTTGTCAAGTTACGTTAACTGGATAACTTACAGAAAAAATAAATTTATCTTTAGGAATAGGCGTTTCCTGGAGGCGGCAAATAAAGTTGATGACCTAACCGATTTTAAATTCCGAAGCTCAAAGATCCAGGATCACCATCAACTTTATCAACAAAAGAAAGGGCTTATATACAATTGCGCACAAGCTGGTAATGAAGGTGCTCAGTATTTGTTGGCAAAGGTACAAAATTACATCTCACTGCAATTTCAAACTCTAAATCCTTGTTTAGTTTCAGTTATTAAGCTCAGTTTTGTTTTGTTTTGTTTTTCTGCTTAATTATACTACTTGGTTTGGTTGACCAGCTTAAAAACTGAGTTTTTTTGGTTTTTGGCCTAAAAATGTAGAACCTTTAAACTGGAGAAACACAATTTTTTTCTCGCGATTAAAAAAGTAACTTATTCGCTTAATTACTACAACCACGCCTTCTAAGATTTCTCATCTTTTGACTCATTCCAGGTCATAATGGCAACATGTACTCAACTTACGGGACTTGGTGTAAAAAAGGAAAAATTAGACAAATTCAGGAATTATAACCTGAAAAAGAAAACTATTACCGAAAAACACCGGGCAAAAGCCATGGCCTGCTCTTTCCTATGCCATTTTAATCTTCATCAACAACCCGAATCAGGTGATACCTTGCCTCTTGTTTTGACTCACAGAAAGCTTGTGAGGGTTTTTCTATCTAATTTAAGAATGAACGAGATTCTTTTAATGAGTAGGCACTTAGAAAATTATGTCACATATTTTACGGGGAGTGTTTCAGATGGGACCACAGCTGATTTATTCATGCATTTTATTAGAACGTTAAATTCCATCAACTTTCCGTCTTGGGGAAAGTGTTTGGTGAGAAAACAAGGGTACTATTATGTTAAACTACACAGAGAGCATAGGATAATTTCACCTCCGCAACTACAAGACGAGGACGGAAACGAAGAGTATATTGATTGGCGTGACGCGGTTGATGTGTTTGAAGGGGTCCGAGAACATGCTATTCAGGCGTTTGATTTGCTTATCCCGCAACTTCACTAGTCTTGTCTCGTTTTCCGTTCTCAATGAAAAAATAAATGTAATTTTGTTTTCGTGATTCTCAGCCTTGGTACAATAAAATTTACATGAGCTGTTTTGGTTACCTTTTATGTAAAATTTTCTTACATTAGCTTTTGGTATTCAATAATTTTGAACAACTGGTTAATGTAGTATAATTAAGTTTTAAAATCGTATACCAGTAAATTTGTTATGAGCTTTTTTCCGATTGCTTTTTATGTTGAAATGTTATTGCATTAGCTCTTGGTATTCAACTAATGACGTATATATAGTTTATAACTTTATAGCGAAAGCAACTTGTTATATATCACATCAACATTGTTATAGCTATACCCCCGTGGGCCGGGTCCGATGACCGACCCCGTATATTCGCCTCTCTTAAATTGTTGTATCAGCCGTACATTCAACCAAGTAATTTTAAACGATTCTTCTACCATTCTCTTTTCAGGGGAAGATCTTAAATATCACAGTTAACAAACAGGTGCACTTGACCCTCATTCCTATAATTCATTTGTACCCAAATATATCATATCATACTATTATTATATGCAAACCTAAGTTTTTTTTAATCTGTCAAATTTTGTCATTTTTTTTTTAAAAACGTCTCTACATCTTTTTATTAATTACAATATTACCAGAAAAGTACAAACAAATAACACACTTACTCCCTCTTTAACAACTACAAATTCTTTCAAATATGCTTATCTTATTTTTTTTTTTTACCACATATCCGTATCATCACCACACTTATATTATTTGCACCGCGTCGCACACGCAATGCGTGGGCACGGTTACTAATAGTATAATATGTTGGCCTGTGCGGCTAAATCTTAGAGCTGATGAATAAGATTTTAGCCGTTTTTCGCGGAATTAAAACTTACACCCAACTAACGGGATTAATCTACGCAATCAATAAACTTGTGCAATAATAATCAATATTAAAGTTAAATCATTCATATAAACAATAATATAGATGCGGAAAGTAAAAAGTAGAGAAGAGATGACACCACGATATATAAAGGTTCGGCAAAACCGCCTGGTCCTCTCCTCGGTATTCACGCTATCGAGTATTTCACGATAATCTTCTTCCCAAGATTACAAATACTACCGAGCTAATCAATCGATTTGCCCATCCCCTACCCAAGGTTTATACTCTTGATACAAGTGTAAGCGTGTACGAGTCAACGACTCTTCCTCAATCTATGAGTAACCAAGTGTTTAACCTAAAACTTTTAACCAACACTTTAGCTTAAAAGCTTATACCCAAACACTCACTCACAAATGAGCTTATAATTTGCTCTTTACAAATTTATTGAAAATAAAACAACACTTACAATTTGATTGCTTCTAAATAAGGTAATTTGTGAGATTTGACGATGGTTGATCTTGATTTGAGCTTGAATCGCTTTCTCCTCAATTCCCCTCCTTTCCAGCTTTTTTTCAACAATGATGATTTTAAGTGTTTAAAATAGAGAGAAGTTGAGGGATGGTGATTGGTTGATATTAGATAGTGTTGTGTGTATCATTGGTGTTTTTTGGACAGATTAATGTGTATTTGTAACCCAAAAATCATCTTGGATCTTTTTTTAACCGTTGTGACTGGTTTTGGGTTTTATCCAATAGATACTTCACTTTTCGAAAAAGCAAAAAAATTGTTTTGACACACCGATGAGTGTCTTTTGACCCATTGGTGGGTGAAATCTTTGTTGGTTCTGGAACATTGACCACCGGTGGATTCTGTATACCTACTGGTAGGTATCATCTGAGAAAATTCTTCTTGTTCTATCCACTCGACCCACCGATGGGTTCTGTATTACCCATCGGTGGGTGCACATGTGTGTTGAACTTTCGACTTTAAAATGCTCGTAACTTGCTTGTTTGGACTTCAAATTTACTTCCGTTTGAACCGTTGACTTCGTTATCGAATGCTCTATCATTTTAAAGTTCTGAAATATACATTTTTTATTTTTGAAAAATACCAAGTATTATATATCGAATAGAGAAATCGTAAAATCATTCATACATAATCACACATATAATCAAAATCAATTATTAAACTCATGCTTCAACATAATATACTAATACAGATAGTGAGTTTTTGTCTATTTAACATACTGTACTTGTAGTTTTGATGTACAAGATAAAATGCACAGAAAAAAAAAACAGAGTGAACTTGGAGATTCATAGTTCACTACCTTATGAACGTGAATCTATGATACCACAAATTAACGATCATAGATCTGCCGGAAATTAAATAAAAAGAAGAGCAAATGACAGTAAGAGTATATGAAGATTGCCGCTAAAAAAAAGCAATAATTAATTTACCATAACAGTAAGAATATGTAGAACGGAGATATAACCGTGAAACTTACAGCAAAAATACAAAAATCGCACCTGATAATACTTCTGATCTTAGGATTTGGAGGCTTTTGGAGATATTAATAAACATTACAGCTATATCAATACTTCCAAAATTTTAGCAATTGTTTTCACCCTTCAAGTTATATTTATTGGCCTTTTTGTTATCCAATTTTAAGCGGTCTCTCTGCAAGTTTGATATAAACAAGATAAACAACAGGAATAGACAATTAGGATAAGAAACTGATACTAGTAATGACATTATATAACCTACTACAAAATTGAAAAGAGACGCCTTTAACAATTTTCATATCTATACACACCTTTAAATACTTTTTGATTTTTCACCATTTAGGCCAAGAAAACTTGTGGCGATGATTTAGGCCAAGATATGCCAGAAAAAAAAAATCTAGCTTCATGAAAAAGCGAATATCCTTAGAAAAAGTGGGTAACCAGCTTCATCGGACACCAGCCCACTTCCTAAAATCCCGTACATGTTCAATCCTCTTGTTCTGTACATCCGTTCTAGAAGTAGATGCTCTTAAATTCCTATAAAGATTTTTGTGAAGCTTTAGAAATTCAGCCTTGAACATATATTTATCAATATACATATCAAACTCCTTCATGTTACTGATAACCTCCATAACTCTCTCAAAATAACCACCTCTGAGGAAACTTATTATTAACAATTCACATAAATCTTTATTAACAATCAAATCTCCATTCTCCACCTGCCTCTTCATATCACCCCATAAGTGTGTGATTTCTCGATACATCTCTAAAGAAGAATATCCAGAAACAATAGTGAAAAATGTTTGCACCGTATGATGAATTTTCATCTCTTGGAATTTTCTATAGGTCTTCAAAGCATCATCTATCATCCCAGCCTTCCAAAAGAAGTAGACAGAGGAATTCAACTCATGAACTCTGTAAGATATCCCAATACCATTTTCCTCCATTTCTCGAAAAAAAGACTCGACCGAATTAATTTCACTGTCAGAAGGTACTATTTTTGCAGAAAAAGGGGATATGTCTTCCACCTCCATAGAATTTAGAGCCCTTAATTGTTTCAACAACCCATCTGCTTCTCTGGTCATGTTACTTAAATTATAAGCCTTTAAAAGTAATAGATACAAACATTTATCCAAACGAGACCCTGCCAATTCCAAGTCTTCCAGAATATCATGAGCTATATCCAACCATCCCATATTTATGCAGGCACCAACAACTAAATATGACATATTTTGTTTATCCTTTGCTGTTTCCACCTCATCAATGCTTACCAAAAGTTTCGGCAAATCACGTATTTTATCACATCTTTTGTAAAGCAAGATTATCAATGCTATTCCTTTGTTGGTAAGGATAGTTTTCCCATTTTTACACATACAAAAATTATCCTTACTTTCCACTCCAAACATTGAATCTCTTTGCAGTAGCTCTGGTAATATCTGCAATTTCAACCCTTTCTTCAGACTGTGGGACCCAATTGAGACAAAACAAGGCTTGCTAGAATCGTTCTTTTCCATATTATTTGGAATAGAACTGGCACGTCTATACAAATCCAAGGTGAGCTCAGAGGCTGAATCAGCATCATTGAATTTAAAATGTAAGCTTAGTAAATTGTCATAAAATTGGACATAATGATGTACCAAAGAAGGTGGAACCTTTTCGACATATTGTTTGAATTTCTTTAGCTCGTCTCTCTGGCCGTTCGCCTCATGAATTTGAGAAATTGAAACAATGGAATGGGCATCGGCTATAATACCGTATTGCGACATTGCTTCTACAATTTGTTGGCCTTTGAAAAAAGACCCGGACCTTATACAACCATTTAGGACAACATTGAATATAACAGTCTCGAGTTTTATTTTCTTTGCACTAGATCGTTTTGCATTTATATAATCAAGGCTTTGACAAAGTTGGATCAAAATATTGGATGCAAGAAATGTCCCAATCTCTGTCCTGGTAATATGAAGAAAAAACAACTCCATCATATTATTACGGGGAGGCATCTCTTTCTCAATCATCAACCTGAAAATCATGGATGCGGGAGAAGGCATTTGAGCTCTAGCCAAGGAGATAGAGAGCTTCGCGAGGAACTCAGGCTGAAGTAAATCGGATTTTTCGTCAGATATTAAAAACACTAAATCGCATGCTCTCCTAAGCCATTGGGGATTGGATGAATATGACATTTTAAGTATTAATTCCTTCATTATAGAGTGACATGGAAAACCATAGCTTTTTTTGAAATATGTATAGGCTTTCCAAGCTTCGCCAACTTGATGATCTTTAAGTGCGACTTCAAGATTTTTTAGTAAAATTTCGTGTCTGCCATCCTCGGAATTCACCTTTTTGGTTCTGGTGCTGGTAGAGAGGTATTGCTGTGAAGTTACTATACATTGTTTGTGGGCAATGTTCGGAACTCCAGCACTAATACACTTGTGAATTTCTCTGAAAACTCGTGACGGAAATTTAATTCTCATTGACTGCGCCATTTAGACAATACTCAAAGTCACCGAAAATATGTGAAACAATCTTCAACTTCAAGACTTCAAGCAAACATTTCCATGTCCAATTAATAATCTTTTACGCCTGATAAATTAATGAAAAGATTCACAATGAGATCACAAATTTCCCTAACTATTAATCCGGAAGCACTTTTGTTATAGATGCTTCCATTAAAATACATTACAACACTTCATAAAGTTATTATAAGTACAATGATGTAAACATTAGTAATAAGTGGTGCATAGGAAAAATCCTTAAGTGGTTCTCATTTGATTACACAAAATTTCCTCATGATTTTTTTTTCACGAAAGTTAATTTTTAGTGGCTTAATTCTAAAAAGAAACTGTATTTATGTTATTTGTTTAAAATTAAGTACATACTTGTTTGTTAATTTTTATGTTTACATTGGTTCTTATCTAGTAAAAATCTCAAACTTGTACTGAAATACAAAAATCCCAACTTTTCAAAAAAAGATTTGTTGGGTTGTATGAAAATATAAATATGAAAACGGAATAATGGTAAAACTGGAAGTGGCATTATATCAAACACATTACAGGCATGTTAAAAATAGCTGCAGTTATGAGTATATAGAGCTGAATTTAATATTCTGAAATTACCTCAAAAAGGCAGAAGATAATACAAATAATACGGAGAAATATAAAAATTGGAGGTTTATAAGTTTTTTGCTACTTAAAGTGAGAAACAAAGTATAGAAATTCAGAAACTGAATTTGAGTGGGAAAATGTAACCGATATATGGGGACTGAAATTCTATTTGGGACTAGTAGTTTTGATAACGGTACTAATAGTACCAGTGTTTTAGAAATATGATAGATTAGGTCCCATTTTGTTAGAAAATTGAAATGTGTAGGTAGCACTTGGTGCTTTTTGGAGGCAAAAGGTACTCAAGACCGTTAGACGTGAATTTTTGTGTTTGGTGGAGATTTTCGTTAAACTTTATGAAAAATAATTAGGACATTCTCTTTTGAAATTTCACAAATTAGTTGATTTTCATGATGTGATTGGAACATTGCTAAGTAGTTAAAAAAAAGTATCTATATCTAGTTACATTGACTTGTAAACAAAATTTAAATATTTAGTAACACCCAAAACAATGGTAAGATAAAAGTTTTTTTTTTCTTCAAGAAGTGCTTTTTCAGAAGTCCCTTTTCTACCATCATTGCATCCCTTCTACGAAAGGCAACTTTACAGACTTGACTTTGTTTCCGAACAGTACAACCCAAATACATCTAATTCAGGATTTTCTTTCGGGCAAAAATCAGAAACGAACCCAATTAATGCATTTAATTCAGTATTTTCTTCATAGTGACACCCCAATCTGATCACCATGAAACTAATTTTTTTCCGACATCGCTCGTCATTGGTGCCAGTTTTAAGTTTTGAATTATCAAGAATTACATGGACAGCTTTTGTCATACAAAGCACTCCACAATACTCGTAACACTATCAGGAGACACAATTAAACTTGAAAAACAATTCTCCTTCCGCATGACTGGGCCTTTTTGCGAATTTGTCCACACAATAACCTTGATAACGAAAGTTGATATCCATGCCTTTTCTTGTGTCCTGACTAAATCTTGCATCAACATTTCACATCTAATATTCCATGGTATGCTTGTAACTGCAAGGCAAAAAAATTCTTCGAAAGGAGCGGAATCTTTTAGTAGGTATAGGGAACCAGAGCACTGGCATTTCTTACATGGGATTTTATTTAGCTTTATATCTTGAAATATTTATAACCAAAACCAGGGCTCGTCATACCCTCTTCCCAATCACCCAGTTTACGACCACCAAATATAACTTGTTGAATTCCCAAATACCTGCACATAGTGGCATCAATAGAAAGGGTGGAATTTCAAAATGCCATTGATAAGGTTTAGTTTCAGCAACTACAAAGTCAAAATGTAAAATCATGGACATCGTCACAAGGAGTATTAAAGCTTGCGTTTGGTTATACTTCTGAAGATTCATTACACATAATGAAACACCATAGACAAAAAAATGTTTTAGAAATTGGTATACCAATTTCAGACTCGATAAAAAGTTGGTGAAAGTAACATCCATGTATAGTACACTATTCGAAACTAATTTGCCAAATTATAATTATATGAAACTATATTGACATGGATATGTTGTAGGGTTGGCGCTGAAAAATAAATCAGATCTTTGAAAATACAGCCATTTCAAAGGAGGAGAATCTGTACTTTAGGAATTAGTATTTAGAAGTAAACTGACCAATGACCAATCCTTGATTACAGTATTTTCGAACCGCTTTACTTCATAATCTTGATAAAACGTAAAATAAAAAACAGAGAGAATTCATACTCTGAGCTTAGCACCGTGAGGCAGTTGAGGAGCACATCAATGGCTAATAAATCTGACGTACCAAGGTCAACCCTGACGTATATAAATTTATATCAGTAATCTTCAAAACAAATGCAGAATTAAATAGTTTCATAGGAAAAGAAGTCGAGAGAGAACAAGAAAAAAAAACTTGTACCAAACGCGACCCCAATTATCTTGAAACTCAACATCGCTGATGTCATGAAACGATGATGGCATCACATTGAACCCCTTATCCGCGTCGTATAGAGGATCATACTCCATTGCTAATCCGCCCAACTGCAAAAGAAAAAACAAACAAATTAGATTATGGAGTGGCCTGACCCCTCCCCGTACCACGAAGCAAAGTGGGAGCTTAGTGCAGCGGGTTGGCCCTTTTAAGCAACACAGGGTTTGTTAGTATCCTGCTATTTGTACGGATTGGAAAACAATAAGTACACCCTGCTGTCAGTGAGAAATTCATAAAGTTTTTTTGATAAAGTAATTCATAACGTTTGATTGTCTTCGAATTTCACACACAGGGTTACATGCATTCTTAATTTGCAGATTTTAGGCTCAAAGAAAGACTGTTCTTACATAGTTTGGGCGTGTGACATATTTCCAGCAACTTCATTTTATTCAAAGTTCAAACTCATGTAATAATCTTTTTTACCTTGTGATTTTTAGGCTTAGAATGTATTGTCACAAGAGAGGCAAGTAATAAAAGTGCAAGCCAGTCCCAGGCATACATAATTCTACATAGTTCGAGTGTGCAACACATGTCATAACAAAACAACCTCAAGAGATCTGAGTAAAAACATCTGTACTTATATTTATGCACGAAGAGAGCAAAGAACTACATCTATCCTGCAATAAACAATGACAGAAAAATATCTTCACTTTTTACTAATTTTCCTTAACCATTTCAACATACATAAAAAGCATGGCTGTCCTGGAGGTTAATATAGCATGAAGAATATGAGATGGAGTCAACTGTAATCATTTACTAAGCTTGACTAGGCAAACAATACGTGTGAACATCGTATACAACTACCAAAAAGAAATGATAAACAACGGAAAGTCCAAAAGTCTTTACAACTAGCAAAAGAAGTTAAAAACAATGGAAAAAAACATTGATTAACAAAACAAGACCTTTCTTTAAAAAGAAAAAAAGAGAGACCAAACCTGAAGGTTCGAAGAATTGAAGGCACCCAACCGCCCCATAACATACCACGACTGAATAACCTACATAATATTGATAGAAACAATATAAACAAAAATGCAAGTTAATATAAATAATACACGATCTATACCATCGGAATTTCCATCCCAAAGAAATGTGATTTTTGGCTGCAGCATAAGGTTTTCAGCTTATTAAATTTTTTGAGCTCTTAAGGTAGAAATC
Organism: Primula vulgaris; assembly: GCA_963920805.1. Lineage (NCBI taxonomy): Eukaryota > Viridiplantae > Streptophyta > Magnoliopsida > Ericales > Primulaceae > Primula > Primula vulgaris. The sequence goes on from OY987212.1 coordinate 10,918,849, forward strand.
TATTGGACAGCAAAATCAAAACCAGCAGCACTTAGACAAAGTGATTTTGAAAGTTAATTTTTTCCTGTTTCCATCTTTAACTATTTTTTTTTAAAGGAAGTATAATAAGAGGGCTGAAATTAATGGCTACCAAATGTGTCGAAACAGATTAAAAATACAGCTATCTTTTTACCATGTCCAGAAAAACATAGCCTTTTATCTTTAAAAGCTGCAACCAAGCGAACAATAGACAAATACGAGGAGGAAGATTGACATACACTACCAAGAAGGTCAACATCGCGATCAGACGGTGATCCAAATAATTCAAACCATATATGTGAATCAAGAGGATTGAAGCTGTAATTGAAAACAAATAAATACAAATTCAGCATTTCTTTAGGAGCATAAACTGCTTGTTGCAACAATCATAGACTAAAAGAATAAGAAAAACATCTCTAGGCAATGTTTACAAGTGACATAAACAGATTTTACATTCCAAGGACAAAATCAAGCATCATTTTTTTTTGAATTTAAGACATCAATAACAGAAATGTTCAGGAAACCAAAAAGAACTTATGAAAAAAAAACATAATCATCAACGCTTAATCCACGTCCAACTCAATTAGTAGCTCAGTACACTACAAAACATGCATAACCTGAAGATTTCATGAAAGAGGAGGGGTAACTCAAAAATAATAATTATAGTAAGAGAAGCTTACTCTCTAAAGCTAACTTTGAATGCAAGGACGGAACCTGTTTTCGATTTGCGGATATCCCGACCCTTCTTTCGAATTTAAGACATCAATAACAGAAATGTTCAGGAAACCAAAAAGAACTTATGAAAAAAAAACATAATCATCAACGCTTAATCCACGTCCAACTCAATTAGTAGCTCAGTACACTACAAAACATGCATAACCTGAAGATTTCATGAAAGAGGAGGGGTAACTCAAAAATAATAATTATAGTAAGAGAAGCTTACTCTCTAAAGCTAACTTTGAATGCAAGGACGGAACCTGTTTTCGATTTGCGGATATCCCGACCCTTCTTTCGAACCCTTTCTTCGACCTATTACAAGTTACAACAAACACATCAAAAAATTTAGGCGACAATTACATACGCAAGTGTGCTTGGACTTCCATAAGGATGATGCTGGAAAAAAAATTAATTGCACGGTTGAATTGGATGCTAGAAATTAAAACAGTATCCTCCATATCCTAGTAAGATATATTGCTGAAATAATATTATTATCAGCATAAAATCCAGATCCTTACTGAATTTCTGTTGATGAGCATTGGAAGGTTGTATATTTATGCAGAAGTTAGAGACAGAGAAGAAAAGGATTTCAGTTACCCAATATATAGATTAGAGAATAAGAAAAACATAAGATTGCTATGGCATCAACTTAACTTCGGATGGACACTGGCACGTGCGTACTAATGCCACACATGTAATCTACTTCAAATTAGCAGAATAGAATCCAAGTTCAAACGTGATCATGTAGTTGACTGAACAAAATGCTTTTCAATCTTTTTGCGTTAGTTGTAAAAAGACTTTCCTAATACATGTGCATAATGCACTGTATAAGGAATTAATGTGCGCTACCAGCAAAGATTATCTACTATAGCTCACTGGCTTTTATTCCTTACTACTCTGTCCTCGAGAGTGCAAACAAGAAATTTACGGAAACGTAAATCATTTACAAGAATGTTTATAAGACTGAAAAGGTTAAAAGGCATCCGAAAAATGGGATTCACAGTCACATCTCATGTATTCAAGACAAGCATGTCAACGTATTTTCATATTTGTATCTCACTAATGACATTCGACGAGGCATTACCTTTTTTCTCATGAGTTCAGGATTACCAATGCTATCGCCAAGAAGAACTCGAAGCTCTTCATCATTTTTGCAGGCATCTTCCAGCACTCTGTATAAATAAATAAAATTTATTGCATTTCATATTTAGAAAGTTGAATTTTGATAATAAGAAATAATAAACAAATATAGGGAATAGGGACCAACCCCTATCCGCACCAGCTACCTCAACCATTTTCTCAAAACTAACACATTTTATACCTTTTAAGTAACCGTTTACATTTACACAAAATTCCAGCTTCCTTATTAATTTCTTTATAATAACTCTACATTTTTTTTTGTTTATTATCTTTTAATAATCATAGCAATATTACAACCATAAAAATGTGGACCCCATGCTAGTTTATTACTATTATACTCCCTCCGTCCCTAAGCAAATATCCCCTATGAAAATACATGCAACTTTGACTATCAAAATTTTCATATCAAAATTACCGAAATGAAAAAATTGAAAATTTCATCATATAGTTCTAACCATAAACTATGTGATTAACTTTTGAAATAATTTTTTCCGGCAATCTAAATATGAAAAAATTATCGGTCAAAATTGTACGTATTTTCGTAGGGGACATTTGTTTAGAGACGGAGGGAGTATTAATCTAGGGAATCATATGCATTCCTCGTATATGAGGTGAATTTTGTATTTCCTTAAATTTAGGGAATTTATAGGGTTCCTGATACATGTCACTTTTTATACCATAATCATCAAACTTTAGGGAAAAGTATGTTTTGAGGAACCAGATGCGGATGCTCAAATAAGTAATATGGTACTCCTCCAAAATTATGGTAACAGGAGTGCATCTTCAAATAAGCATAATCAAATCAAGTAATGTAATTTCCAATTATGATAAGTGATTAAAGGCTGTAATCACTAATCAGCAACTATTCACTAAAATACATTATAAAAGTTCAGGTCTTTCTTAGTATGGGGTGTTGTAGTCCCTTTTATTCTACTCCTAGTTATTCCCGTTGTCACGATGCTATATATATAGTAGTCTTAAACCAAACACGCAAGTCCCAAAGTACGTACAGGGCCGGTCTTGGCATCAGCCAAGTGAGCCAGATAATTTAGCCAAGTCTGAATAAGCGCATTTTTTTTTTTGCAGAACGAAGTCGTTTTCCCCCATGATACAATACAAGAAAAAACTACTTTCTTTGATGGTCTATTTTGTGTAATATAAAAGACAATTCTTTGTTTAATTACGACATGGTTCAGATTTTGTAGTTTTCTCGAGTATTTTTACAAAGCATGATATGAACTTTCCGGACAAAGTAAAAAAAAAAAAACCAAAATTATACGGCTTAGGTGTAAAAAGGTGCGGGACTGGCCCGGATATGTACTAAAGACTAAACCTTGAGTTCCCTAATATTAATACAGTAATAAAAATAAAAGTGGGATAATATAGTAGTTACTTGGCCCAAGAAGGGTAATTATGAAGGCGGTCAAAATCCCGTTTCCGCTTCTCCTCTCTGACCTTCAGAAGCCTCCGTCCCCTTGCCGTAGTACCGGACCCTTTCGGTCCAGAATCTTCGGTTAAATTACTATTTGACCCTTCCCCTTTCGCCAATGCACAAGTGTGAAATGAATTAGGGATTGGAGGAGAGAGAATGGGATTCCATGGTATTGAGAATGAGTGAGCTATTGATATTGGCATGTTCATTACAAGAATGTTGTAAGCATATGTGTATGTATGTATGTATGTATGTATAGGTGAGAAGAGACAGACTGAGTTATCAAAATTTATTTATTTACCTAAGACCACTGCCGTCATTTAATTATATCATCAATTTACTAAATACCATATTATTATTTTAAAATTATTTTAAATATATATAAACTCAAATGTAATGGATCAATATGTTCGTTTATAATTAAAATAATAATTTTACTCTCTTAGTTTTCTCTTATTCTCTTTTATTTATTTGTACTTTTCACATATAAATTAATAAAATAACAAAAATATGAGTTTTATAATTGTGATAGAGAAATTTATAATTTTTTTTTGATAATTTGTATAAACCAAAACGTTTCTTGTAAAAGTATACTTTTTACTTTAAATACGATAAAACTTATAAGTTATTTAATGTGTTTGTTCTGGTAAATTAATTTGGGTTGAAAAAAATTGATAGAAGTATATTAAAATATAGTAATATTTAGTTATGATAATAAATTTGATAGAGAATCTGAAAAATGTATAAAGTTAAATTGTTACTCTAAAAATATAAAAATAATACTAATTATCTTAAATACAAAGGTAAAATGTAAGAAACTGGTTGCTCTAATAGATATAACCGTGGTACTGTACTGTAGTGTACAAAACTAGTACAAACTTATTAAAATTTACTCACATAATTCAATGATTAAATTTCAAAAACTTACATTTCAACTATCTAAAAGCGATATTTTTATCGGTATAAATTAGACGTAGATATGTATAGCCTAAATAATTTGAAATGGAATAATATTTTTTTTATGGTTTAGTCAAAGGTCAAAAAGTTAATTACTTATAGATTTGTTTTGAAGAAATGGACAAATTATTCATTAGCATGCATCTTAAAATGGAATAATGGATAATTATTTAGAAATGAGATAAGTATAAACTATATATTCTTAACTTTTTTGGGGGGTTTGTTTTATCTAGTTACCAAATTTAAACCGGACAATATCCCATTAACATAAAAAAATATCAAAATTAATACTAATTTTTTAAAATATTAACGCGTATTCCCAACTATATGGTGCTAGGTATAATTTTATTTGGATATTTATTGTATTATAAATTTATTTTTAATTTATCTTATAAATTAATTTAAATAAAAAAATAGTTATAAAAAAAGAAATTATTTAATATTATAACACGTAAATAAATACTTTAATATAATGTGTGACGAATATTAACAGGATGGTCAGAATGGGCAGACAATGGTCCCCCTCACTTTTAAGCTGGAAGTAACTATTATACCCCTGGTGTTTTAATTACTTTCATACTAGTATTATAGTATATGTCATTATTTTTTTTTAATATATAAAGATCATGCATGTATTTATTTACCCATAATTGATAATTATTAAAACGAACTACACACAATAAGAAGGATGGACAAATTAAATTGTGACAATCCAATTCTTCAGAAGATATAGCTCGGAACTCTTCATCTCCTCTCAGCTAAGAAGAGAAGAATTTTGTGCTATATTTTTTACAGACTTTGATGTCACAATTTAATTTGTCTACCCTTCTTGTTGTGCGTAGTTCGTTTTTGTGTCACAATTTAATTTGCAAGTCTAATGAGAGTTTTTTTTTATATACAAATTTTGCATACCTACCTTGTTTAATTAGCTAGTATTTAAGAAGTGTTCAATACTTAAGTTGCTAATTTGCTCGGGTACTCAGATTATTGGTAATCGGTTGTTATTTTCTTTCATATTTTTAACTTGCTTTTAGTTATATAGGCTTTGATTGGTTGCTGATTCTGAACAAACCTAATTAACAACTCTTTAGTTTCTAACTTAAATGAACATGGATTGTTTTTACTCGACCAGAGAAAGTTCTGTTTGTTTAAAGATTTTTTTTTGAAAATTAAACGGACCAACTATATTAATAATAAAAAGGAGTGCCTTGCCCGGAGGCGAAGCGATTACACGACCATGAGAAAAATCGGAGCTAGCTTACAACAAGTTTGGGGCTTAGTCTCCACACTCTAATCAAAAACCTATCTCGACAAGAATTACTAAATTTTCCATATCTATTCATACAATTCACTACAAAAAATTCAATCAAACGAAAAGTATTGCCGGGACTCGACTTTGCATTCCCAAACATTATATTATTTCTTTCTCTCCAAATCCAATAAACCGTTGAAGCAAATAAAATCTTTCCGAGCCTAGCCGAAGCCGACTCTCCTTTGAACATGTCGGTAGCCCATTCTAACCATTGTGACCACAAATTCCTCGATCCAATAAACCCGGATTTGGCTCTTCCTAATGCCCACACCCTTTTCGAAAATTCGCATTCGAAGAATAAGTGATCGATACTTTCTGCTTGCTTGAGACAAAGAGGACAACCGTTAACGCCTATGATATTCATCTTTTGAAGTCTATCCGACGTTGCTAGACGATTCAAAATAACAAGCCATAAAATAAAACTACACTTCGGAGGAATGTAACTAGACCAAACAATACAATACCAATCCACATTTGGACTTGTCAAACGAATCAAGTCCCAAGCGGATTTAACGGTGAAACCATGAACCGGGTCTGGAGACCACACAATGGACGGTTTTAGGTTCGGCCCGGAGAAAGGGACAAGAGGGGTTGGAGTATTAGAACGATTAGTATTATTATTTGGAGGTGGGGAATGGGCTGACAAGTAGGGTATTGGGTTTGATAGTGGTAACGGAGATGGGTTTTCCGGCGATGATGGACGGTGTTGTTCCGGCATTTGGCGGTGGCTTTGGAGATGGCTAAGGATAGGAGGTATGAGAGCTCGTCGATTGGAGGTGGTTGTGGGTGGTAGGTAGGACATTGGCTCTGGCGAAGGGGGTGGACGGAGTTCCGACGAGATGGTCGTGCTCTGATGGAGGTGTAGATGGGTTCGGGGGAACCGGGTCGACGAAATGGGTCCATTGATGGTGGTGCTGAGATGAAAGGGAGGTTGTAGTGTTGTGAAATTAGAAGGTGTGTTTTTGTTAGTCAGTGAGTCACTATTTGCTATAGGTGAAAATTTTTGGCTAAGACATGGGGAAAAAGAAGAGAGGTTACTGGGCAAAAATTGGCTAAGGCATTGGGTATGGGAATTAACACTATAAGAAGAGTCCATTAGTGGTGGGTCATTTCGGTGGATAATGAGAGTTCGGGGTATGTCGGAATGATGTCTCTGGGACGGAGACGGGACCAATGGAGACCCGGGAATAGGGTTCAACACACACGCACACAAAAATAGTTCACACTCAACACACACACATTTTTTAAAAACACACACAAAATAATTTTCAAACACCGGTCTTATGAGTAAAATGTTGCGCCAAGACCACCCACACTTAGAGGGAGCTCTAAGAGACCAAAAATCTCGACCCTTCAATCTATAGATTACCACCCAAGTTTTCCAAATGGAAGAGTATATTGGGTTCAAAAGGAACCAAATGTGTTTGCAAACCAACGCTTTGTTCCACTCCTTGATTTTTTTAATGCCCAAGCCCCCTTCACAAAATGGTTTCGTAACCTTATCCCAAGAAACCTTCGCTCCTTTACTAGAAAGCTCCATCCCCGACCAAAGGACCCTCCGTAAGACTCTCTCTATGGAATTAACGACTAATGTGGGGAGAATAAAGTGGGTACTCCAATAGACTTGGATACTAAGCAATACCGATTTGATAAGTTGGAGCCTACCCGCAAAGGAAAGGAACCGAACGGTCCAAGAAGTCACTCTCCTAGTGATTCTATCCACTAAATTCGCACAATCACCGGATTTAAGTCTCGTCGACACAAGAGGGACCCCAAGATACTTTATAGGAAGGATTCCCGCTTTGAATCCTAACCTAGCCGAAATATAGTAAGCTAGCTCGTCATCTATACCCGCGGTAAACACCTCGCTTTTTTCGCCGTTAGGGACCATTCCGGAGAAGCTAGAGAAATCATTTAAGGACGAATTCAAAATAGATGCAGAGGTGAAGTCACCCATAGAAAATAGAAATAAATCGTCGGCAAAGCAAAGATGCGTCAAGTTCAATTTATCGCATTCGGCATGATATCTAAAATCGGGAGAGGTAGTTTGAATAGATAAAATCCGGGTGAGGACATTCATACATATAACGAAGAGGTATGAAGAGAGAGGGTCTCCTTGGCGCAACCCTCTCGCTCCCTTAAAGAATCCCACAAGTCCTCCATTCAACGAGATGGAGAATGACGGGGTTGTGACACATTCTTTAACCCAACGAATATAAGAGTTCGGAAAGCCAAGAGCTCGAAGTGTGTCCCATATGAACTCCCATCTCACCGAATCGTATGCTTTCATAATGTCGACTTTAACCGCTAGTCTTGGAGGGCCTCCTTCGAGGTGGTAGCCTTGGAGAAGTTCTTGGGCAAGAAAGATATTATCGCTTATTCGCCTCCCTTTAACAAAAGCGGATTGATTCTCCTCAATAATCTCGGGAAGTAGTGGCTTTATCCTATTCGCTAGGAGTTTAGAGATGCACTTGTATATCGTATTGCAACACGAAATCGGCCTAAAATCCTTGAGGGATGTCGGGTTTGGTGTTTTAGGGGCTAAGGTTAAAATAGTGGCATTCGCTTGCCTTAACAACGAACCCGAGCGTAAAAACTCCTTAATAGCTTCTATAATATCGCTCCCTACTATATTCCATGCCGTCCTAAAGAAAGTCGCATTGAAACCATCGGGACCCGGAGCCTTATTTGGGTGTAGGCTAAACATGCAATCTTTTATTTCTTTGTCAGAGAACGGGGCCGATAAAAAAGCGGCCATGGGACGAGTTATTATTTTCGAGACTACAGTGTCGACGGCTACTTTTCCAGGGTACAAAATGGTGGATCTTCGCCCCAACAGATTTCTATAGAAATCTACCACAGCAATGCTAACGGATGGAGGGTCGGAAACGGTGATGGTTTCGTTGATTTGCAATGAAGTAATTCTATTCGAATTGTTGTGCTTATTAATGCAATGGTGGAAAAAAGCAGAGTTTTTATCCCCCTCCTCTAGCCATTGAATTCGGCTTTTTTGTCTCTTCTCACTCTCCTCTCTACTAAGAAGGAGTACAAGGCCTTCCTTAGCAAGGGAGATGTTAGTAAGGGTGTCGCTTTGTCCTCTGGAGTCAAGTTCCACTTGCAACATGTGGAGCAGCCCCCTTGCTTCCATAATCTCGACTCGGTTTTCTTCTCTTTTGCGAGCCGCTAGACTTTTAAGCGCTTGTTTAACCATGAATAATTTCTTGTAAACTATGAACAATTTTGTTCCCTCAAAAGAATGTTCCCACGCTTCTTTTACCGTTGGAATGAACTCCTCAAACTCTACCCAACTATTAAAGAATTTAAACGGTTTTGGGGGGCTCTGGAGATGGATCCCGAGGTTGACCAGCATTGGGGAATGGTCTGAAACCCCACAAGGCAAGAACTCGGCGTCGGAACCCGTATAAACTTCATGCCACAATTCGTTAACTAGAACCCTATCTATTTTTCGTTGAATTAAGTTGTTCGGACTATTGTTACTCCAAGAATAGTAAATCCCTTTATATCTTAGGTCATCTAGCCTAGCCTCATTTATGAATTTCGGGAATTCATCAAACGTATTACCCCAAATGTTTCGCCCCCCTCTATTGTCGGCTGGAAAGCGAAGCGCGTTGAAATCACCCAAAACCATCCACGGAACACTGCCAACTCTAGGCCGAACCGAAGCTAGATAATCCCATAGTGGTCTTCTATGCTCAACTAAGTTTTCCCCATAAACAAATGACACACAGGTTTGTGAAGAGTCGGCATGCGAAGTCAATAAACACGTAATACATTGATTAATTTTAGAAGACATCGAAAGCGACCAAATTGTAGGGTCCCATCCTACTAATATTCTACCATTTAATGCCTCGTCAAAATTTTCCACGAATTCCCACCTATTAGCAATAAACGTACACACATTGTCCTTGTTGGATAATGATACCTTTGTCTCAAGAATACCCATACACGACACTTTATTATCAATAATGAAATTTTTCACCTCTAATTTTTTCTCAAGACTGTTAAGTCCTCTTATATTCCAACAAGCGATCTTCGACATTAAACAACAAGATTAAAAAATTCCAGGAATAAAAATATCCCCACTTCCTTCTACACTTTTCCATCCTCCCTCAAGGAGAACTAACATGTCGGTATCATTTGCCTCGCCAGTGTCCCAACCTTTTTTTTTTCCCATGTCGCTGCTTGACTCAACTACTTCACCTTCCTCTTCAAGAGAGGAGAACTTGTTACTTAACTCCAATATTTTTTCCTTGCTTTCTCTGTTGATAACCGACTTAGAAGATGAGATAGTCTTGGAACGGGAGGAATTCATGGGTAGATTATTATTCGGCTTAGCGGTGTTGGAAAGGTGCTTTTTCGTGGGTTCGAAGTTTTTCGCTACCAACTTAAGAGAGTTCGGTTTAGATGTGGTAGGGGAAGATTGTTTTCCGTTGGACGGTATAGGGGGTAAGGGGGCGAGGGGGCGCGGAGGCGAGGGGGAGGGTTGGTGGGAGCGAGGGCGAGGGGGCGAAGGTGAAGGGGGGACGGGAATGGTGGTGGTGGGAGGGTCGGAGGCTTTGGGGTTGGTGGTGTGTTGGACGGATGCTAGAGTGTTGACGGTAGGTTGGTTAGAAAAGTGTAGGGCGTTGGCGGAATTGTCGAGCTTGAGATGGTCGTCCGGAGAGTAGGGAGGGGAGGCGTTTTTTGATTTATTGGGTGGGAAATGGGTTGTCGTTGATGGTATAATTTCATTTTTTTGGCACTCGGACTCCGAATGACCAAAGGAAGTACACACCTTACACTTACTCGGCACCCAACTATAATTCACATGGACTTTAAAAGATTCACCAAATTCGGTTTTTACTTCGAATGACGTCGGGAACTCACCTCCAATTTTCATTTCCATACATATACGAGCGTACTCAAGCTTACTCGCCGAAGACGTAATCTCGTCGGCATAGAGAGGAATTCCAAGAAAACTTGCAATATTACTCAACCCATCGCCGGACCAATAAACTGCTGGGATGTTATAAAATCTTGTCCAGATCGGGATAGTACAAAAGTCGTAAGGGGAGAAATCCGCTTCCCTAGTCCATTTTTTAAGGTGCATCAAATATCCTAACATCTTCCATGGGCCACGACTAAGCACTGCTACGCGAGCATGGTCGTCTCTAAAGGTGAAGATGTAGAGCCCCTCTCCGGCGAGGGTTGACCCGATAAGTCCCAACTTTCTCCAAAATCTGTTTGCTAAGTCAAAAACCTTTGAGGCGATTGGACCATTACTCGCAAAATACCCCACCAAAGAATTGTTCCAACGAGCTTCGCCGGACTTGGACGTACCGGCCGGTAGCACAATCTTTCCAGAGACTATATTGGGGGAAGAGAATTTCAAGGAGAGGCAAGGTGTCGAGGCTCTTACACGGGTGGCCCAATTGGGTTTCAAAGGTGGGGATTGGTTGCGCGGTTGTCGAGGAGGAGAGGGAAGGGGCATAGTCTCAAGAAGGGGTGGGGTCGTAAGGCTATTTGGATTTTTGTGTTTGGATGTGTTGTTGGTTTCCGAAATAGTCACAGGAGAATAGAAGGGAAGATTTTCTCCTTTTTTGAAAGGCAAGAGAGAGTTTACCTCATTGGGTGGTTCACATGGGGTTGCTTTGCCAGTCACAGGAGAATAGGAGGAGAAAGTTTCTCCTTTTTTGAAAGGCAAAAAAGAGTTTACCTCATTGGGTGATTCACATGGGATTGCTTTGCTATTGTTGACCAAGTTGATGTTGACAGCCTCCAGGTTCAAACTTGTTAGAGGAGGGAATTCATCTTCGGGTAGGCGGTTTGGGCTTTCAACCGGCATTGGGCTTGGCAGCGGGGAAGCAATCTCTGGCGACGGCGGTGGACGGACTCTGGTTTGGAGAAACGTTGCGTTGGAAATCCTCACCACTTCCGTAAGGTGGATGGACTCCGCTCCATAGAGGGACGGGGTGGGGGAGGAGGCGGGAGTGGTTACGAGGGGGGGTGAGTTCCTATTGCTCTCGTTTGTCGCGGTTTTGGAAAGAAGTCTGGGGCTTCTCTCGTCTTCGTCGAAAGAGTTACAATCCTCATTCGAAGAGGCTAGGCGTTTGGCCTCCATGTAGGCATCGATTTCTATGGAAATTTGATCGTCGTGGGCTCTTTTCCTCGCATTTTTATCATCTATCAATTCCGAGTGCTTTTCTTTTTGCTTAGCGGCTACCTTAGCTTCGATATCGAAAAGAAGGTCTCGAAAAGTTGGGTAGGACTTAGATGGTGGGTTGGATGAGGAGGAGGGGGTTGTCGGATTCATGGGTTTGAAGATGTTTTGCTTTTTCTTAAATGATTGGTATGGTTTGTATTTCACCCTACTAGTTTTGAAATAGTTTGTATGGTTTGAATTTTATTAGATAAAAATGTTACGATATTTTGCCAAAAAGCCAAATATTACCATTTGAAAAATGTTGTATTTTTTTAAAATTAGCAGAACTAGCATTTTCTGGGATGAAAATTGTGAAAACTCGATTTCGAAACCGAATGAGTAATGAGTGGTTGAGTAATAGTTTGCTTGTTTATATTGAAAAAGATATTTCTAGTAGTTTACCTAATGAGCTTATCATGAACCGATTTCAAAGAATGGGTAAACTCAGATGTCGGTTGTAATTTAGGTTCTAGATTTCACACAATATTGTTTGTCGTTTTTATTTAAAATATATAGTGATTATGTTTTTTTTATTGTTCCCTCACTAACTAGAATTTCTGGCTCCGCCCCTGCTATAGCACGTGGCTAGGGTTTTAGAATATGGATACCGATTCCAATAGCACGCCTTACTTGCATAGGTCCAAGAAGAAGCGTAAGATAGATGAGATCGAGAGGAACGAAGCAGCAGAGCAATCACAAATCCACAAGAATATTTCAAAGCTTGGGAAAAGCAATGTAACTGCCCCTCGACCTACAAAATCTGAGTACGCATGCATATTTAAGTGCCGGTCCACGTACACCCGGTGGCTAGATTACATTCAAGAATATGAGATAGACTATCAATTCTCAGCTTCAGAAACAAACAAATATCCATATACGGATTCGTATAGGTGTGAAAAACTTTCACTTATATCTTTTAGTGACGATCCATTGATAACTCGACTAGTGAAGAGTTATGCCAAAGCAACAATTGCACTCTACAATAAAATATTTTACGAGGATGTCAAAGGAGGGTTACAGTTTTAAACCTGTTAGGGCTGCGCTAGGGTGCCCCTAGTATATATTACATAACCTTTTTCCGCAAAAGACCTCGAAAGTGGAAGTGAGGGATTCTACCAAGCTATTGTTTGGGATGGGCCAGCTGGATGTAAAGTGCTAGCTTTTAGACGCGACCCTTCAGATGATACGCGAGGTACATGCACTTATCTTGCAAATTGGTGCTGGGATAATCGTCAATGTGAACCCAAGTGCCCCTTCGTCACAATTGGCTGGAGTTAGTTCATGCTAAGTTATTTCATCGGTTATGCAGTCACAATAAGTTACTCACTTGTTTTAGTTTACTGTAGCCGTCGAGACATTTTAGACTGTCTATCCTAAATTTCGTACGAGTTGAATCATAACTGCCTTTTAAGTTTCATAGCTACCTGTGAGGATATGATTACCTCTGGTTATTTGTTTAAGAAAAACTTGTTACTTAATAGGCAACCCTGTAATATAATACATATCACTTGGTTAACGTGTTGAGAGGCATATACGCTTACAGGTTAAAGCCAATGGTGCCAAGCTTCACGGACGAGACTAAATCGTTTGGATCCGTCCAAAATATTGAATTTGTGTCTTTTTATAAGTTCAAGTCCGAACAATAGACATTCCAATAATCGAGATTGACGGATATACATGGCGGGCCTAATTTTCTTCCTAGCCTCGGCTTAATCAATCAATGTGCGTCAGCTCCGTACAAGGATGGTCTGCTTCGGTGACGGGGTACTTCTAGTGCCTGCACAAGAAACGAACAGGGGCCCGGGGTTGGAACCAGGTTTTCCCTCTCCAACGATCAAGTCAGTACGGTTCGAGACTTAAAATAAGTATGTAATGAATGGTGGGGGATCGGACCGGTTACAAGTTGTGGTGTCGGATGTCTCAGGTTGAGTTTAGGTAGTCCGGGTTGTTTCAGCTTTATCTCTCCTCTCTGTCTTTTTCTGTCCCCCTCTAAGTAGTATTAGTGGGGGTATTTATAGTATGATCTAGAATCGTAACAGCTCTTGGATCACTGTACTGTCAAGTACTAATCCAACGGCGTTAGGTCATTTATGACTCTGACAGGGGTACAGTTCTTTTCCGGGGCCCACAGTTGATGGTCTGTGATTGGGCCACGTCGATGGAATGCTGATGGGGCCCCCAAGGGAGCAGCAGTATTAATTGGGGAAGCGTACTTGATACGTTTCCTTGGCCGGTATAGTCACAGCTCGGCCTTATCTATGTCTGGGGTGGTAAGTCACTCAAGGTTAACGGAGGTCCGGATACAGTGTTTCTGGGACCGTATGGGCCCGGACGAGGGGATGCTGACATTCCCTCGCCAATACAAACAATCCGGTTCAGTTTTATGCTATAATGATAAGTCATCCGTCCAAAATATCATAAGCCACAACATTGATCGAATGATTGATAGAGCGTTAAACTGAACATAATAATCATTAAGCCACAAGTATAAAAGTCAAGATAACGAATGGAAGTATTTATTTAAATGCACAAGGCTGTTTCTAGGCGGAAGTAGCTTTCCTATGACCTAATCTTACCTAAATCTATTTAATCTTTCCTAATCTACTAGGCTCGCCTTTTTTAGAACACTAAATGAAGCAGAACCAAAACGTTGTAGTAATTAAGTGAATTTTTCATTAAATAAAGGAACTATCGTGCGTCTACTTGATTGGGCAGATCCAAAATCATAGGTGACAAATATTTTTGAAAATACTTTGCACATTAAATTCTTACATATTAAAACTGTTAGTTAATTTGCGTACGTAGTGGATTCTGGATTTGGTGTCAATTGCACGACCTAAGTGGTCCTGATATATCTTCATATACTACGATTTAATTATTCATGGGCCAGAACACATATTCAGATATATTATACAAATGCTAGTGGCCAAATGGGAGTTCTTATATATATATTAATGCAACTGCTACAGTCCAGTTGTTTCTTTAGGTCTTGTCTCTCAACCAGCTTCACATTATTTTACCAGTCTTTCAGTGCAGTAACTTGCTACTAACCCCTGTTAAGCAATATATATGGAAGTGGGATATCTAACTCAGTGTTAACATGACTCGAACTCTTTATATACATTATTAAAGTTAAAATAATCCAATCGTTCATTTAAAACTCAACTAAATAAAAACATAAAGTAGGAAAAAACTATCCATAATCATTATACATATATATATATATATACATCTTTATAAATATAATTTTCAAAAATAATCTCCATATACATAATTTTCAAAAAAAATCTTTATATACATCAATATACTTCATCTACCGCTTTGTTTATTTATTTATTTTGAAAGTTCTATATGTTTATTTTTTATTAGTTGAGTTTTAAATGAACGATTTGATTATTTTGACTTGTATATAAAGAGTTCGAGTCATGGCGACTCTGAGTTAGGTACCCACCCCACTTCCAATTTATATATATATATAGAAAATATATATCGACACATGAAAAAAAAAACTATATTTACATTTTAATCATACTATCAATTACAAATGTTTTTAAAGGTTGTGATGGTTTCTTTGTTTTAGTTATTCTTGGTCATTGAAAAAACTCTAAATAGATTGTTAGGATTAAAATGTAAACATAGTGTATTTTTTTATATATCGATATATCATTTCTCATATATATATATATATATAATAGAGAAAACAAACAATTTGTATTTTGTACTTTATTTTATTTTACTTTTCTTTTATTTATGATTTAATGACTTGTTTTTCTTGGAGTTGTAGTGTGCAAGGAAAACAGATCTAATATATAGCACTACTACCCTAATACCCTTCAAATTTTACACCATGAAATCACTAACCAAAAGATCATCATAGTGATAATCCCATTTAATAAAATATAATCTTATTTCTCTATATATAAGCTTAATTATCACTTTTCTCCCCACATCACTATTAGTCACTTTCTCCAAAACCAAAAATGGTAACTATTCTAGTAAGAAACATATTCCTCATCTACAAACTCTTAAACTCATTTCTCATTTATCTTCTACCCACAAAGCTTAAACCCTCTTGCAACACCGCCACAACCACCGCCACTAGTCCTCTGCCATGTCACCTCCCCAACGAGCTCCAACGAGTCTTTGACATGTTTGACAAAAACAAAGACGGAAAGATCACACAATCCGAGCTTGGGGATTCCTTAGAACAAATAGGAATCCCCATCATGGGGCCTGAACTAGGCCCCATGATCGCGCATGTAGACCTGAACGGGGACGGGCATGTTGACATAAAAGAGTTTGGGAAGTTATACGAGTCGATAGTTGAGGAGGGAGATAAGGGGAACGAAAAGGAAGTGAGGGAGGCGTTTGAGGTCTTCGATAAGGATGGGGATGGTTTTATATGTGCGGAGGAACTTAGGGCGGTGTTGGGGGCATTGGGGATCCAACAAGGACAGTGTACGGAGGAGTGCAAGAAGATGATCATGACTGTCGATGTGGATGGGGATGGACTGGTGGATTTCGTCGAGTTCAAGCAAATGATGAGGCAATCCCAAGGCAAAATAGCGTAATGTGGATTGTGAGGGAGAATATGTTGCTATTTTATTTTTTTGAATTGGATTAGTTTAATGTTGCTTTTTTATGGAAAATGATGATTTTTTTCAAGCTAATTGCTTGTTTTTTTAAGTTCTCTTTGTTTTGTTTTGTTTTGTTATATTTCAGTGTTCATAATTGTCGATGCATAAAAGTTGGAAGTTTTAGGCTAGAATAACCAGAGGCTTACTCGATCTAGAAAGCTAGTATTTTCGCGTAAAACTAATATGAACACTATATATGCTAAGATAAACTAAGGGTAACCCCAAAAATAAAAAAACCTGGGTTTTTGCAATTTATAAACAAAGATGTGCACTAAAAGCTGCTTTGTATATATATTACGTAGCAATTGTTGGAATTTTGGACTAAAAGTGCAATAATTTTGAATAAAATTGTCTCAAAACAAATCAATAGTAATGTGCAAGAGCATTTGTACATTAATTGCACGGTAGATTATTTGCAAACCGTTATAAATACATGGTATTTCACTATGTTTATGCGTTTGGCGGTTATGGCTAATGGCTATATGAGCTAAGTATCCAACAGTCACTTTATGAAAGGAATGGTCACACTTGTTTTGTAAAAGACACGAATGACTATATATATATATATATATGTATAACGTAAAAAGTAAAAATATATGAACAAATTGAAAAAACAGGATTGGAAACATGAAAAGCAGAAGAAACATAAACATACAATGAAAAATAATATATCGTAGCAAATATTTGTTTTCATAACATGAACTTTAAATTCCATTGATGAAGGGGGTGTTTACTTGTTTGTGGGAGACAGATGATAATGGACGTAATACGTTGGTTTGATGTGAAGAATGGGGAATAGCAGGTGTGAGATGATAGTTATCTAGATTAATTCAGTTTTTTTTTTCTTACTTTACATTAATTTTTGTAATTACTATTAAATTAAGAATTTTTTTGCAAATATTTGTTTCAATACTTCATAAACCCTCTTGACAATTAGTGTGTATATATATATATACTAGCGAACGTGCCCACGCGTTACGTGGTGTAACCGGTGTATTTTTTAAAATTTTCAAACATTAATCATATAAAAATATACAACAAACCTGAAAAAAATGATACTAACCTATGCTGCAACGGTTGATCATGGTAAAAATTTGTTCCATATTTTCAATATTTTTCTACTTTATACTTTGTAGAAAAGGAGAGATAAAGAAAAGAACAGACTAAACCATATGATGAGTAATGAGATAAACGAATTTAATTGATGATAGTGTAGAAACGGTTACTTCATAGGCAGTTAAATTTTTTAAATGGAAAAAACAACTGGTTTGACTTTTTTTGTAAATTCTGTAATTAGTTGGGTATTTTTATAAATATTTGTTTCAAGATTTCATAAACTCTTCACATAAACTAATAGTATAGATATATACAGTATTACTTTAAAAAAATATACTCCAACCTAACACGGCATACTCAGCATTAATTTCTATAAAAGAAAAACTTGCACTATTTTCATAGTCTTAATTAGTAAGAGAGATAAAATATGCACAGCCAAAGATTCGTTCGAACGGTTTGATTCAACACTTCTTCCGATCGCATTGTGAAACCGATGTATCCTGTGATAACAGCGTCTATAGATTCTCAGAACGTGTGGAGACGAAACTGTTATTAAGGAGATATGATGATACCATAGACTCGGTCCGTTTTTTAGGATTTTCAGAGCTTATGATCAAACCATTCCGTCATTTTCGGTGTACAATGCACTAATTCTAAGTTACTCAAAACGTAGTAATTGCATGTTAACAGGAGATAGAATCGGTAAAAATAATATTGCATGTTTATAAGTTAATACGAAGTAAAACAGGCAACATGTGTGTGTGTGTATATATATATATATATATATATATATATATATATATATATATATATATATATATATATACTATTGATTTATGTGAAGATGGCTTATGAAGCTTGAAACCACTATTTATAATTAATTTACAAAATTACAAAATAGCAGTAAACATATTTTACAGGAGAATTAAAAGAAAAATAACTGTCATCTAATCACAAATCATCAAATGCATCCCCTCTCTCTCTCTCAACTATAATTGTTCCCCTTTCATCAAAGATTCTACCATAACGGATTACATATATTTTTTTGGATTCACACTCATCGGTTAAACAGTTAAACAGGTCCGCTAGTGTATATATATATATATATAAGCGTTAATCAGTTTTAAACTAGTGTTTATTTTTTTGGTATTTGAAATTTCTTACAGCATTTGTTTTTATTTTGATTGCTACAAGTACAAGCCTATAATTAAATAACCAATATTCTTCCTGTCTATCCATTTTTCGATCTCTCACTCACGATCTCTGTTTACAACTTATATTGTAATACTTTAATAATGACCACTTGACTAAATTGCAGTAACCTTGGCAATAAAATAACGGTACCTTCAAATCGACCACCAGCATTAATATACATGTCAGTTTACAATTGTACGAAAAATAGATGTTTATGTCAATAATCTAAAGTACATGAACAGCCATTTTATATATATATATATATATTGCTCAGTATTTCACTTGTTTTTGAAAGGACTATTAGTTCTTTTTTCAAATATATTGCCTTGGCATTGAAAAACTGAATATAGTTTGTGTTAATTAAGCTTTGTTCCTTATTCTCAACTTTTATTGAACTTGTTATATGTAAGTGGCCCCGTGAGGGTTATTACTTTTCATGGTTTCGTATCTTAATTTCAAAGCTACTAAATTTCAAATTATCAGTTTCCAGTAAATATTAACCTGGTATGATATCAGAGTAGCTAAACTATAGATTGTAATATTGTATATATAGTCTTTACACGTTTAATAAAGTGAGGAGGAATCGCTGCTGTGTACGGTTGAAATTTTTTCGAGCAATTTCATATATAAATAAGTAGTCCTTCCGTCCTAAAATATTGGGGCTCTATGTATCTACGTGAAACTTTGACTGACAAATATCCCGTCTTTAAATTGTTGAAATGTAAATTTTAAAAAGAAAATCATATAGTTCAAGATTTGAACTATGTTGTTAACTTTTGAAAAATTCGATTTCGACAACTTTCATATGAGTTATTTGTCGGTCAAAATTGTACGTAGTTTCGTATAGGCCGAACAATTAAAGATTAGGAGCTAGAACGTTTTATTTTATCCAAGGTCGGTAAATGCCGATGCCTCTATGAAAGGTTGAAAAGTTACAGCAAGACTTACAGTCACAGAGATCATGCACATTCTAATTAACAAATGAAATTTTGAGGTGAGTAGAAATTAATTAAGGTTAGGTTCAGCAAACAAAAAAATTTGAATTAGCTTACCAATTCAGACAAGTTTTGTTGGCAAGAAATAAAAAACTATGATCGTACAAGTTGATCAGAATGGAGTGGAGAGAAATGATTAATGATATCATATTTTCTTGCCATCATTATTTTAATAAAAGAGCACATTATCTATATATGTGCAAATTAGATGACAAGAGACAAAATAATAGTTGTGCTAATAGTCTGTCATATAATATATCGAATCGAGCACGAAATGAGGTGATAGACTTGTTCTACTCTAAAATCTAAATACCAAAACTAGACAAATAAATGGACCCTCTATTTTGTTAGTATTACAAATGTCTTGTTCGGTATAGCGATTGACCGCTCTATGCAATTTTTACGAGCTGATAGAATATTAGCCTTTTTATTTCCATATCGACTTGTTTTAATTATATTAAACTTTATAAATGGAGTATTAAAAACCGACTCCTTGATGCTTTTACTTATATTAAACTTTTTTGCTCTCGCTTTCTGGCTTGTCTTCGAGTACATTTGCGGATGAAATTTTGGAGATATTAAAAGTAAAAGTATAAAAAAATATATATAAAAAAGACCAAAAAAGTGCCCTCACGCAGGATCGAACTACGGACCTCCAGTTTACAAGACTGGCGCTCTACCACTGAGCTATAAGGGCTTTGTTGATTGTTAATATAAAGTTTATTATTAATAGATTATAAACAAAGTAAAATTTGTAAGGACTTTAAGATAAAATGGTATATATCAAAACAAGCAAACCAACAAGAATTGAAGAATCAATGTAGATTTCTAGGTGACCTCGACATTAATGAAATTTCTCAAAGTTTACTCTTGTTACGCATGAATAAAATGGTAGTATGAGTGAATCTTTTGGTGCTACGATGTATGAATCACGATTGCCTCAAATGACCTTTAACGTAGTTACTGTTGACACGTAAAATTTACGGTCATTAAAAATACGCCACGTGTCTTTTAAACAAAATTAAATTGATTACTAATCTCTAAATTTAAATAGAAAAGAAGTTATTAGTAATTTAAAAGAAAAGAAATTATAATTTATTATCCCATAAAATTAAGATAGTAAATTAAAATAAAATAAAAGTATTTATTTTGTTAAAAGTCATTTAGTATGGAGCAAACAAAGAGTTTCTTAAAATTATAGAACTCATTAAAATGTTTATAAACCACAAATACTAAATTTAAATCAAATAACAAGTGTTGGTCATATATGATAATGGGCTCAAACTTGAGGATGTGGCCTTGCAATTAAATTAAAAGCCCACCCCAAAAGCTATAAATAGAGGGGCGGGGGTGCCATAATTCTCACAATAAAATAATCAAAGAGTCCTGAAGACTAGAGAGAGAGAAGCTCCTCCACAGACGTCAGGAAATCAGCTCCGCTCCTCCACGGCCGCCAGGGAATCAGCTCCGCTCCTCCACAAACGTCAGGGGATCAACTCCTAGGGGAAGCTCTGCACACTCCGGCCTCAACGAACGCCTTCAAAGTCTGCAATAAATCTGCATTAGATTTTCAAGAACGTATAAAAGCAGCAAGCAAGACGTTTCTACGGATCAAAATCTTCAAGTTCTTCCCCAAATCTGAAGAACTCATACAACAAATCTGCCTTCGATCTTCAGGAACGACTACAAGCAATAAGCAAGACGTTTCTGCAAATCAAAGTCTTTAAAGTTCTTCATCAAATCTAAAGAAGCTCTGCACACTCCGGCCTCAACGAACGCCTTCAAAGTCTGTAACAAATCTGTAATAAACTTGGCATTCGATCTTCAAGGACGTCTAAAAGCAGCAAGCAAGGCGTTTCTACGGATCAAAATCTTCAAGTTCTTCCCCAAATCTGAAGAACTCATACAACAAATCTGCATTCGATCTTCAGGAACGACTACAAGCAATAAGCAAGACGTTTCTGCAAATCAAAGTCTTCAAAGTTCTTCCCCAAATCTAAAGAAGTTCTGCAACAAATCTGCATTCGATCTTCAGGAACGACTACAAGCAATAAGCGCGACGTTTCTGCAAATCAAAGTCTTCAAAGTTCATCAACAAATCCGAAGAACTCCACCCAAGAAATCTACAACAAACCGGCATTCGATCTTCAGGAACGACTACACAAAGGCAAAAACACGTTTCTCTATATCCAAAATCTCCAAGTTCTTCACCAAATCTGAAGAGCGTCAAGATCATCAACGAAATCAACAAAACTACAAAGTTCTTCATCAAATCTGAAGAATTCTACTCAAATTCAGCAAATTCAACAAAGAGTCTACAACAGCATTTCGAGCCATTACAAATTGTTCGAAGAGGATAATCAAAGGACTTCATTTCTATATTTTCTTTTAGAAATTATCAGAGATTGTACCCGCAAATTAATTGATAAATAAAGTTTACTTTGCTTCGCATTCATTTTTCCTGTTTTCAGCACTTGGTGAAAATTTGTGTGAAACAGTTACGTATGCGTAACTTGTTTCAATGTGTAGTAGAAGTTTCAGTACTTGAATTTCGATGCTAGCGATTTGTGATGAAACATTGGCATGTTACATTCACTAACCCCAGAAGAATAATCTAAGGGAAACCAGTCTTTTCTTGGTATATAGGTGCATTTTAATTATTAAGTTACGTCATATCTTCAGGACTTGTTTCCTTGCAATTTTTAAGCAAATGAACTGTTTATTTTAAGAAGAAATTGAAATCATTCACCACAAAACTTTTATTCTTCACACGTCCAAATTTAACATAATTCAAATATTAAGCTGATCAACAAAATAGATTCTAAGATTTCAAGCAAAAATTAACATAAACTTTAAGCTTTTGGGTATTCAATTCTCATAAAATGTGAATCTCAGATGAACCAACTTATTTGCATAAAGATACAATCAAACAAGCCAAATGTTTGAACTCCGGCAGAATGTCAATTTTTTGCCGTCTTCATCAAGTTGTCAAAATTTTGCGACGAAGATCCGCTTCGACTTTTAACTGAATCAATCGCCATTTCTTTCCATTGCATAATCTTTGCTTTTAACTTTTTCCCATTTTCTCTATCCATTAAGTCCCTCACAATCTCCTCCACTTCGTCTCGTTTAACATGTTCATTTATCTCTATCCCAATACCCCAATCAGTACAACTATAGCGGCAATTTATAAATTGGTCGCCAATTTTAGGCCAACAAATTATGGGTACCCCCGCGCATATGCTATCTAGCATTGAGTTCCAACCACAGTGTGTTACAAACAAGCCAATAGCATTGTGATTTATAACTTCTTCTTGTGGGCACCAACTCACAATAAGACCTCTTTCTCTGGCGATCTCCAATACATCTGAAGGTAATTCCGTCAGCTCATTATTCACCATATTACTCCTAATTACCCATATAAATGGACGGTTACTATTAATGATCCCCCAAGCAAATTCGACTAGTTCTTCCATAGTCATGAATATTAAGCTCCCGAAACTTATATAAACGACTGAATTTGGTTCCTTCGAGTCGAGCCATTCTAGGCATTGGGTTTCTTGTTCCCAAAAGTTGAAGCTCATTGATTTAAAAGTAGTGTTTTGATATGAATGTTTTAGGATATGAAGAGGACCAACAGCGTATACTTGTGCGAACATCGATGAAAGTGTAGATAGTGCTTTTTGCTCAAGTGTTTCGAAAGTATTTATTATGAGACCTACATCTTCCGAAGCTTGTCCTATCTCTACCATTGGGTAATCATAGTTGCTAGTATCGACAAAAGATAGGTCTCTAAGACGGACATATTTTAACCCAGGGATCCAATCGACTATATTATCCGAAGTCTCAACTGTTAAAAAATGAAAAAAGAAATGTTAGCTCGTTAGGTAACATCGTGATATTTATCACCTTATTTTCATATTCACATGATAATATGATATATTCATCGAGCAAATATCATAGTGCACAATGAATACATATTGCAATCACGGTGCATACCACATGAGATTTATCTTTATGTAACTAAAATCACGTAAAAGTAATATTCTTTAATCTACCTAGAGTTGGAGATAGTACCTGTAATAGGCAGGGGACCTCTTTTGTTAATTTCTCGGTAATGTCGATAGGTGATTAGACTACACGCACTCGCTGTCCAAAAAAGCAGACTACGCGCTCCGATTTCTCGTGCTATTTTTGTTGTGAAAGGAATAAGGACATCCGCGACGACACAATTTATACCAGGTACAATCTTCTTTTCCACTTCATCATTAACTTTCATTACGGCTTTTCTAATAGACTCATAGTATTTATATCGAGCGGATTCACAGAGCAAGAAAAGATCCGGAGTGGTCACGGCATCAGGCACCTGAAACCCGTCAGGATAGGTCTCAAAATTGAAATCGTGTGGTGCAGATGGTATCGAGCCATGTTCAGACAGACCCTTTTGGATAAACTCGGGAATGATAAAAGTTATGTAAAAGCCATTTTGGTGAAAGTGTTGAGCTAATTTTATCATAGGATTTATGTGTCCTTGGAGGGGAAATGGAATAAATACTGCATGAGGCTTGTTATACATTTTTTTGGTATCCATTTGATTAAGAATAATAATGACATAATGATAAAAAAGAACTACTATTTATAAGTGAGCAACACTTCTACGAGGGATTTTTTTTTATTGTCACCATCACTGCCAACCAAATTTCAAAGATATTTTAGTATCATACAGTTAATCAAGAAATATACTCTCTCCATTCCTATATAATTCTTCATTACGAAAATACGTGCAATTTTGACCGGTTAAGAACTTTTATCAAAATTGTCGGAATAAATTTTTTTAAAAGTTGATTATATAGTTCAAATGTTAAATTTTATAATTAGATTTAAAAAAAAATTTATTTTGACAATTTTGATACAGTTATAAGCCGATCAAAATTGCACGTAGTTTCGTAGTAGACAATTAAATGGTAACGGAAGGAGTATCAGATTGCCGAACTAGAATATTAGTATACGTATTTGCTGGATTCTCATATTAACTACGTCAAATATCTTGGGGTTATTGTACTCTAATTGTCTTCATATCATATAAATAGTGTTGAACGAAATTTTGTTTGGTCCTCATGATTTAAATATCAATAGTTCTGAAAAAATATACTCCGTATGATGGTCTTTGTACCTATTTTTAAAAAAAATATCATAAAAATGGCAAATGCATATACATGTGAAAATGGTTGTCATCTTTATCTTTCTTATAGAGTCAAATTCGGCAGGCCGTACAATTTATATTTTTTTTATGGATAATTTAAACACGATGGAAATTTCAACACATAAATTTGAAATTTTGAAAATGCCCCCTCCACAAGTAAAATAGCTGTGGAAGTCTGAATCCAAACTTTCTTCATGATGTTTTTTCATAATTAATAAGTATTATGAAGAAACTTTTATAGCTGGTGAATGTTTTTAGGATCACAAATATATAAAAGCTTGAAAATTAGTACAAAAGTTTTCTAAACATGTCATCATAAAAAGTCTCGACAGACTGTCATTTTATCATTTAGTAACTAAAAATAGAAGATATGGTGATGACATAAATACAGTTCTTACAACTATAGCTTCTGATTTCGATAATCTCGATTGGTGTCACTTCTTCAATTGATCCGATATATATTTTATCATTTGGTTTGTAGTTTGTAGTTTGTACATATTTCACATTCCTGCATATCTTTCGGCATCTTTGCTATACGTCGTGCATATAAATTGATACTTCAGTAAATATTCTGTCAAAATAAGTTGTAGGCGCATAAGACATTGAAGTCATTTCCTTGACCTGATAAACCCGAGAAGAAACATAGAACGCAACATGTTTTTGATGTACAAAGTTTGCTTTAAATAGTTGCCAACTTGTTGTCTCGTTTTTATACAAGTCTTAGGATCCAAAGGACGGCCAAAATCTAGGAACAAAATGAAGGTAGTTGTAGTTTTCACTAGATTTTAATTGATAAAGCAACAAAAAGACGATAGAAAAAACGAACAAAATCAAGGCAATAATTGTGCTACTGATCACCATATAGTTTCACCAAAAACATATAATATTAGATGAGGTCGATTGAGTGGGAAGCCTTTCAAAAATAAGAAAGAAGATGCCTCAGAGAAAAGTGATGAAGTCACCCAAGTCGTGTTATTTTTTTAAAAAAGCTCAATAAAACAATAAAAGCAAAGTTGATGTTCAAAAGCTCCAATGATTCACTCCTCAAAACCAAAGCAAACAAGGACAGAAACAAAATAAGAAAGATATACCAAACCAGCAGTGGAGAATGCTTTGAATAAAAGCAGCAATGTAAATTAGTCACCACACAGAATCTAAGTACTCTAAAAGATTAAAGTTTACAAAATTAGCCATCTCCCATATATTTAGATCTAATAAACGATCTCCACAAGCAAAACCAAATAATGTCTTATAACGTTATGTTGCCTCTGAATTTATACACAACATGATCTTACAATATTTGGCTTATTGATTAGAATCTAGAACGTGTGTAAAAGCAGTTTCCAAATGAGATGTTCTTTTTTCCAGTTTCATGAAATATTTTAATTAGTTCAGTCTCTGAGAAACACTGCCTCTAGAACCTATCGTCGAACCAACTCGATGTGAAGTGAGCGTGTTGAGGTTCACAAAAATTGTACTTACAAACCGGACCAATAAGAATTTGAGCAAAAGAATTTGTCATCAAACATTTGGCTCTTGCTTTAGATGGATACCAGTCGATGAGCCAAATAGCATTGCCTGATAAGGAAGCAAGCAAATCAATTGTAAATAAGAAAAGTTAATGGCAGGGGAGAACATTGTCTTCTACGTAGATTTATACATATATTTATGAGTTGGCATTGGTAAAACCGTGAAACACATGTTTATAAACATTGATTGGTTAAATGTTTGAGTGAGGACTGTTGCCACATGATAATTATGTAGTTTGTAGTGGTGCATTTGGATTTTGATCAGGGAAACAGCCTAAGAGAAAATAAAATAAACGCCCAGTACAACAGACTATGGCCACAGCCAAAACCAAAAGTTGTCAAGGGCATAAACATTACTTCTCGAAATAAAATTTTCAACAAAAGACAACTTCTCAGGATTATTATTACCTCAGACGAACTAGACAACATAGTGGTGACGAGACTCTCATTTAGAGACACGGGCAGAGGTGGCATGTGCCTCATTAGACCGGGCATATCTCTCATACTGCACAATAGTACACATTATGCCCATAAGGAATATTTCAAGCAAATAAACAAAAGAAAAAGGAACATAAATTGATATTGCATTTTTATCTAGGTAATATGCACATACTTGTTAAGGACAGCAGCTAGATTGTTTCTCGTACAGAGAAATAGGTCAACGTTTTCCTGCAACTGTCGAAATCGAAATATTAGCACAAACAAAGAAAATCAGCAGTGGAGTTTTTATAAAGAATTGTAATCCTCGAAGTAGTCACCTTAAGCATCGAAAGGTTTGATGAAATTTGGCTGAGAACCTGATTATTTTGTTCCAGCAAAAGCCTCGTTGGACCACTTAATGCTGTGATGAAACACAAACATGTATAAGACGAAGAAACTATCAATCAGAACATAAAAGAAAGCATATTCTAAAAAAACCCGAGAAGTATAGAATCAAACGACTCATAATGAAAAACTTGTTGCATTACTCATATTGTGTAACATCAAGGAGAACTAAAAGAGTAAAGTATTTTTAACAAACTTTTCTGTAGTATATGGAGCAAAGATTTAATTCATTGAAAAATTGGTAAAAGGATATTAATCACAAGAGGAACCATGATTTTCTTTTCCAACCACATTCTTTTGAGCGATATCATTGTACAAAAATAGGGTTTGTTCAACTGTGGCTAGTAAGCAAATAAGCTGAACTTTTGAAGACTAGAATAATGTCGACTTTATCCAGCTTATAGCTTCTGGCTTTTCCAGGAAAAAATAATCCAGAAACTGCAGATTTTAAGCTGGTCAAATGCAGTCTATCTCCAAGGCAAAAAGCAATAACAAAAAAGAGTGCTACAGCAAATGAGGCCATACTATAGGCTCAAAGTTCAAATTTAAACAGTATTGGTTATAATGTAGGGAGCCTAGGGAATGATACTTTATTTTAAATTTTACTAGAGAAAAGGACAAAAACCATTCTTCGTGGTATTAGCTAAGAAATTGCAAACCCAGCAGACAGACTTCTGATTTAGATATTTTAACTATTAAATCTATTGCTAATCTTAACCATTTCATATGGACGAGAAATTATAGTTTGCTTAGGAGTATGGCGTACCCAAAATACCCACTACGTGCTGTTTGTTTCCAATATGAAATTTCAAAGTGTGTCTATTACGGTTCTACCTAGAAAATTTGTAATTGATAAAAGTTAAGCTGCTCTTTAGTCACATAAAGAGGAGTGGACCTATACGAAAACTCTACTTACTACGAAAGTACGAAGCATTCTTTTCTTTTCCTTATATTCTTTTTAATTATTACTAATTTTCGTACATTATAGTTTTTATAAGATTGGTGCTTAAGCTGCATAAGCCAGTAGAGTAACATGAGTATATAAATTACATATATTTTTTATGCTTTGGAGCAAATCACTAAAAAGGGTTATACATCACCAAGTCCCATAATATCACAATACTATAAAGTTCTCATTGCAGTTAACTGTTCCATAAGCCCATATTTGTCTTTGGCTATGCAGTATGGTATGAAAAGTGTATCATATCAGATATAAGCAATTTTAGTATTTTTGGGTAAGATACCGCTACAATTCAACAATTTTGCCCATGCAGTTTTTTTTATTTTGAACTATTTTTGCTTAGGAAACTTGTTAGTTTTACAAGGTGGAGAGCAAAAAGTAAGACAGAAGAAGGTAAACGGCAATAGAAAAGGAAAAATGAGAAAGATTCACACAATATAACAGCGCTAGATTAACTTTAAAGGTAAGCACATGTGAATAAGCATTTAAGAGCCTTGCACATGAACAGAAATACTGACCTTCAAGGTGTATACGTTCATTATGTTCTAAATGGTTCATAAACAGAGAATACGGAGGTAAAGTCAATGGTGAAGCTAAAGAAATATTTGTTTTGGACGACGACTCCACCAATTTATCCTGAAAAAAGAAATAGATTATTGGGTTTTGAATCAATCTAAAAAGACTACGTCTAATTCGAAATAATTAAAAATAAATATATATTAGTGTTTCTTTCTTGTCAATTTTGGAAGTTTTCACATTGTTTCCTAAGTCGAGACAAGCACTATTGCACCCAACTACTCAACTACTACCAGAGAAGGAACATTGTTAATTAATAAAAAAAGGAGAAGGCTGTTAGTAATTACCTTTCTATTCCCTTTCTTCAAAAGATTATGGTCTTCTTGTTTTCTTCTTTTTCTCTGTCAAATCGTAAATTGTGTCAGCTAGACATGAACACAAGTATCATAAAAACGGAGACAACTGCGACGTACAACTATGTTACTGTAGTTTCAAGAGTGCAGTTCTTTTGCCACAAAGGAAAAACAAAAGCTTCATTTCCTGCAACCTTTATCGAATTGATATTGTTTTTAAAAAAATCATCTTAAGTGAATCTTTTGTTTTTCATACAATTTTTTTCTATTATGTATCAACCCTGACACTTTGTTAGAGTATCTCAGACGACTGTCGTGAAAATTGACTCCAAAATCATTACTTGGCATTTTAAGCGAATTTACAATTTGTAACATTTCATTGCCTTCCCTTATTTTTCTTTTATCGTTCAAGTACTTCATGAAAGTAATTCGTTCAATTAGATGTGATCCTCATCAAATTAGCCAATAACCATGTCTGGAACGTCTAAAGGTTCATACGAAGCCTCAAAATAAATTATGTACTGTCTCTTTATATTTAAATTGTATATCATTTTGTACATTACAAATATAGCATCATCGGAAGAAAAAACA
Organism: Primula vulgaris; assembly: GCA_963920805.1. Classification (NCBI taxonomy): domain Eukaryota; kingdom Viridiplantae; phylum Streptophyta; class Magnoliopsida; order Ericales; family Primulaceae; genus Primula; species Primula vulgaris. The sequence continues at coordinate 10,948,487 of OY987212.1, forward strand.
TTTTTCTGTCGCAGAAAAACAATGACAGATAATGTACTATTGTAATGATTAAGGAGCTCACCGCCATCCATTTACACCTTAGAGCCACATCACGTACGGTTTTATCCCGTAGCATTGCTGCAATTTTAACGTATTTTAGGATACTTGGTTCATCTTCGTATCTACAAGTCCATATAGAAAAAGGTCAACCACAAAAACGAATTATTGTAATGAGAAAAAAAACAAAGAAGTGCATGCATTGCTACGGTGAACTTGTTCAGAAACTGGTGTATAAAATGAGATACTCGTATAGCACCATGTAAATGTGTAATTGGTGAAATAAATTGGGGATTCTTTGGATGCGGCATTTAAGCAAATAAGCATGAGTTTTTAAACTGAGGAAAAATGTTGGGTTCATCCAGCTAAAGCTTTTTGCATTTTCAAGATGAAGAACCAAATGAATTTAGCATTAGCTGGTCAACCATGTCTTGACTGCATCGTTGGATTTGAAGTCCAGCTTTAGAGCAGCAAAAAATAAAATGAGCTTAAAAAACCTTTGGTATTTCGAAGATTGAGAAAAAAGCAGCTAAAACCTTCTAGTTTTTTTAAGCCCGCGAACCAGAAAATCTCAGCTTTCAGGCTGGTCAAACATACTCCGTCTAGCTTCTAAGCAAAAGGCAAAAGAAAAAATCAAGCTAAGAAATTTGCAATCAAACAACGGCCAAGTAGTATTCAGTTGATGAGCATGGCTTATCTTTACAAGTCTTTTAGGCTACATTTGGGTCAAGTATTTCTAGCTGAGATATGCGGAACGAAAAGAAAATGTCCACATGTCCCATACATTTTGAGGTAAGGTTTAGAGTTTAGAAGCAAATGACAACAGATAAAAAAGTACTCAAACTGTTTCATTCCCTTCAAATTTTCTTACAATATAAAATGCGCATTGGTATTTACCCCAAAATTATTCACCTCACGATTCTATAAACATCAATGGCATTAAACTAGCCTTATCAATCAAAAAAGTGCATGTGAACCCTTATTTGTACAGGCAATTGGTGCAATACGAGTATCCTGCCATAACATAAATAAGCATCCCCAAGAATCATCAACATAAGCTTGCTTTACAAGAATTTAGTACCAAAACAAGAGATCGGCAGTTCAATTGTGTACACTCAAATACTGTGGAATGGAAGTTTTTATGCAGAAAATGAATTGACACCAATTAAGTGCCTGTCATCTATTCTGTACACCAAATTTACACATATTTTACGATTTTGTAGACTAAATTACAGTCAATACCCTGTTTATGTCATCTTAACCTTAATAATTCCTAAAAAATACGATACGTACTTTTTAAGCCCTTCGTCTAATCTGCTTTGCTCATCGATTGACCATTCTACAGCTGTCCCTGGCTCGTGCTTAAGCCCTGGCACCGATTCAACAAGAAGAGAACTGCCGACTTGAGGAATTAAATTATTACTGCTCACAACATTCGAATTTCCAGAAAATACCATGCCTAAATTATTGTTGTAATAATTCGTCAGTGGTACCATAGTGCTGGAGGAGCTGTTTACTGACCCAGACTGAAAACATATAGCGCGTTGACTCATAGATGACCCATAACTGCCCTCGTGACGAAACCCGGTGTTAGATTCGGCAGCCATTTCGCTTCAAAAGATCTACCTCTTTATTTTGTTAAAACATAAATCATTTGCCGACCCAGAGCATGGAATTATCTATAATGTTTTCACCTTTCTTATGCCACAAGCCCCTCAAATTCTTAAAGTAAAGCTAAATTCTGGTTTTTCCATATCGAATCCACTAATATCAAAAACCAAATTACGAAATTAGTCCTATTTCGGCCCTAGTTGTCAAATGAGCAGATGCAAGAGTATCCCTGCAAAATCTAAGAACCATAGCAATTAAACAAATGCCCACTTCAAATTCATAATAGCAATAAGAGCCTAAGAACAAGCACAAAATAGCTGGAAAGTGGAACCTACTTTAAATTCATCTATAATGACTAAAATTAAACAACAAACTGAATCTTCTGAATGAATGAGCTCATACCAACTTTAAATCGCCAATGAAAGCTAAATAGCCTAAATTTAACAGAACCTAATTTCCTAATCACTCGGCTTAAACATACTTTACGCCGATCCATAAATCTTTTTGAATTCAAAAGTTTAAATCATGGGAAGAACTAGATTGTGCCATAATATAGTCCAGTAAATAATACTAGTAAAAATATCGAAACAAAATGACAATTTAACCATGTATGATGTACCCTTCTTAAAATTTCAAGTACAGAACATGGCACCCAAAATTCCAATATTAACAAACTTTATTAAATAATTTCAGCTGAATATTAACAAAATTTATTATTTTTTTCCAGCTGAATAAATCAGCTCAAAGCACTTTAACCCATCATTACGTATTCAACTTAACCAACAAACAAATAAAAAAGAGAATCCGAACCAATAAACCGAACCCACTTCAAATTCTCAAAATAAGCTAAAATTAAGCAGCAAGATGAAACCTTTTCCGATTAATAAGAAGAAACCCACTTCAAAACCATGATAAAGAAGTTAAAATTTAAGCAAGATTAAAATTTTAAGAATCAATCAAAAGAACCCACTTGAAATAATTGATCAAAAGTTTGAAATAAGTGTTAGAAAGTACCATTAAAAAGCAGCTCTTCAAGGTAAAGAAAAGAAAAATTCCTTTATCTTTATTTTTGCCACTTGATAAATAATGGAGAACCTTAGCGCACGAACACTAGATTTTATTAGAGAGAGAGAAAGTAAAAAAGATGATACTTTGTTTAAATAACTAATAAAATATTTAACTTTGAACTCTAATTGGTTATTATTCCTTTTTGCCTCATCACTCACCACCTTTTGCTTTTGCTTTTGCTATTGGGTTCCCATTTTTTGTTTTTCTATTCGGTTACTTAGCCACCCGTCACAAATATCATAATATATTTTATTTTAAACATAATATTCAGATTTGATAACATTTATTATACTTACACAGATTAAAACAAATTGTTAATTAATTTAGTATACATCCGTAATTAAAAAAATATAGTTAGGACAAATTGTTAATTAATTAGATTAGCTACATTGGTAATTATTAAAATAGAGTGACAGTATTTTTGAAAAAAATTGTTAAAATTTGACAGCATCAACTTTTATTGAGTTTGTTTATATTAATAGTATGATATATATATATATATATACATATACTTCCTTCGTTTTTTTTAATTACACCACTGCTCCCTAAGTCGCCGTGACACCCCTCCGTTTTTGTATTGGGGGTTGTTTTTTCGGTTTTTCTTTTAATCAATGTTTTACATTATTTGTAAAGTGTTCGTTAAAAAAATGTAAAAATTAACTTTTTATATGTATTTTGATATTTATTTGACATTATATCTTATAAAATTCCAAATAAATAATTAAACACAAAAAAAAATTAAAAAGTTTAAATTTTACATATTTTTTAACAAACACTTTAGGAATAATATCAAATCGTTGATTCAAAAAAGAAGTTTTCAAAAAAATAATCCTGAATACAAAAAGGTAGGGGGTGTTACGGTGACTCGATGATGCCCTTTTTACATGTTCTTATGTCTTGAGAATTTGAGCAATAAGTACACTGAAGATTCTGTATTTGCCAATAAATTATAAAGTTTTTTTTTAGTTTTATATTATTGATCGTTCTATAGATTAGATAAGGATTAACAACAATTAGGATGTTTGTTTTTTTAACGATATATGATAGACCATAAATAACATCTTTTAAAACTTAAGACCAATTATGACATTATCATGAAACTATCCGTTAATATTGGAAATATTGGAGCAAAATGTAAGTTGTTTTGAAAATATGGGACGGTTTATTAAGTAGTTAAGTAAGCAACAGCGTTGTGATGACTTGGCCAATAATGATACAGAATAGAAATACCGAATAACCTATGTGTAAATATTTGGTAATATGTAAATTTAAATAATATTTTACTTGAATATCGACTTGCATGAATGGAAAAAATCACTAGTTTCGATAAATCAATAAAATAATATGATTTTTAAAAATTATATAAATATTTGGTCGATAGTAAATCATAGATTAATAGTTCTTCAAAATGACAAATATTATTAAGATGTACTGTACGATTTAGTAAAATATAGTCGTTTGATTATTTCTTATTCTATTTATATCTCATCCCTAGTTTAATATATCTAAGGTATATTTTTAGTTTGATACACGGTTTAAGATGTAACGAAATTTATATATTAATAAGTGAAGTGGCGTATTTGATTTTAGTAACGGGTTCAACGAGTATTATTAATAATAGGACTTACAAATAAATACATATCAATCAATTTAATTATAAAAAACACACATATGTATACTTATTTACAATTAGGTACATATACTTATTTACAATTATGTACATATGTTATAAAAAATAATAAAATATACAACAACAACAACAACAAAATTGGAAAAATTGGAAAAAAAAAATTGAAAAAAATATATTTTGTACATAGTATCAAATAGACATGATTGGACATGATTATATATGATTAAACAGGATTAAACATGATCAAATAGTATTAAACATGATCAAACAGTATTAGACATACAAGATTAGAAATGATTAGACATGATCAAACAAGATTAGACATACGGGATTAGAAAAGATCAGACATATTTTTTATATAAAAAATGTATTTTTTTAAAAATTTGGTTTTTTATTTTTTGGAAAATATGTACCTATTTGTAAATAAGTTCACAAAATATGCACTTTTTTGTAAAAGAGTCATCAAGTTCAAAACAACCGGATTTTTTATAAATAAGTTTGTAAATATGTACTAAATTATCATTTTCCCTTAATAATATATGATTAGTTTTATGTTATTAACGAATATATTTATTGAATCAACAAAAACCTCTTAAAATAATAAATTAATAATTTGTCGATTAATTAATAACTCTCTAAATTAATAAATATCCATAGTCTCAATATTAATTTAGAGAAGTTTAATGTAAGGCATAATTTTACATCAGTACAACTGGATTTACATTATTTAGAAAAAACACAAATTTCAAAGTATTTATTTCAGATGGGTTAATACTGTCAAATTCGATTAAAAAATAAATGTTATCTTGTTCTTTAATAATGATACATTATTGTTAGATAATGCTATATTTTACATACAATATTTATAATAACGATAATTAAGTGGCATATTCAACGTAGATACATAAATCCAACACAAGATTTGAATCATTTGTGTTCCCTACAATATTTACATACAATATTTATGTAGGGCTGTAAATAAAATGAAACGAATAAAACTCTATTCATGTTCACTTCATAAATTATAACATTTGTTCATATTCGGTTCATGCTCATTTAAATAGGAACGAAAATTTTACGAATATTTGCGAGCCGAACACGAGTTGTTCGTGAATATCTAATTTCTTCCAAAACATTCAATAATTGAAAAAATAAATAAAAATTCTTTATTTTTAAAATATATTTTAATTTTATCATATATTACTATATTGTTAAATATGATAGACTGGTTCGCATATAACTTTGAGTTTATACATTGTATAAATTCTTTTTTACATACGTATGATTACTTTAACGAGTTTAACGATAAAATCGGTGATTATATTTATAGTATGATGATAAAAATTACCATAATAAGTTCGAAATAATACAAACATATCATTTATATTATTATAGCATAAATACGTTTATTAATTGTATTGTGATATTAGTTTTTGTTACCTCGTTAATAGATTTGATTTTTTTTTTATCAAACTTTATATATACTTACACGAACACGGCATTACACGAACCGAACAAAATCATGTTCGTATTCAGTTCACTTAATAAACGAACACTATATTCTTGTTCATTATCGTGTTCATTTATAAATGAACGAACATAAACCGAACATTAACCGAGCCGAACACGAACAATTTCACCAAATCTCCTTTCATTTACAGCCATAGGTGTATCTCCTCACTACTATGCCGTTTTAGTAGTTACAAGTATTTTGTCAAATTTCTCCCATAGTCATTCTAATACCATAGTCATTCTAATACATGTTAAATCTATCTTTAGTCCTCTCTTCTACAATTAATTTTTTTTATAAAAGAAAACCCTTATTTTTATATACTTTATATATAACAAATTAAAAAAAAATGATATATTTACTTTTTTGATATCTTAAAATACGCATGAAGGTTTTGTGATGGGGCCTGATGACTTACACGATAACTAAATTACTGTATTTGTGAGCATCTTACCAAATTAATTGGATAAGATATAATGAATTAGAAAAAGAAGCTATTCAAAGATTACAACTATGTAATTATCACTTAGTTTACAGTTATTAAAAAACTAAACTTTATAATAAGCTATTATAACTAAATACAAAAGGAGATGAGAGGAGTAAAAACTAACACAAACAAAAATATGAGGACCAAAGTTCTATTAAATTAAAAAAGCAATTTTAAATGGACATATACATCTGATGTATTCGTTGAATGGCAAGAGGATCCCAATCCGAAACACAAATGTACTACAAAATTTACTTTATATAACTGCCCATTACACATGTATTGTCACATTATACATTTGTCAAATTATTCTTGGAGAAAAAATATAGCATGCCAATTAAACCAACACCTAAGCTTGTACCTTTGAACACTTCGTAGTTAATTATAGATTTATAGCTGTTGTGAAAGAGTTATTTCTCTAAATGTAATTTGAGACGAGCGAATGTCACAATCATGCTTTGGTTCCGAAAATTGATAGTCGTATTTAATAAATTGCAGGTTATCATGTCAAAATTTCTTGCTAATAAACCAAGAATTTGCTGCCTAAGCTTAATTATAAGTGAAAAACAATCTGCCTTTGTAAGTGGGAGATACATTAGAACATTAATGACAATGTTTACCTTGCGCGGGAAATATTGCACAAGTACCAATCTAACAAAGGTTAGCCCAGGTTTAGTACTGCTCTCCCCGTTTCAATTTAATTGTCCATTATGAAATTACGTGTAATTTTGACCGGTCAATAACTTGTATCAAAATTGTTGGGATGAAAATTTTCAAAAGTTAACAATATAATTCAAATGTTAAATTTTATGATTAGATTTTTAAAAAAATCATTTCGACAATTTTGATACAAGTTATAAGCCGGTCAAAATTGCACGTAGTTTCATAATAGACAATTAAATGGAAACGGGTGTAGTGGATTTCATTGAAGTATTTGAGTCCATTAAAATTTAAATGGAAATTTGTTCTTGATATACTGTCTCTAACAGAATTTTTCTTGTTCAAATTGGCTGGATCAAAAACTGTGTGTTCTGTCTCTTAGTGTGTGAGTATAAATGGAAGTTTATATGGATACTTACTTTGCTGGCAAGGGAGGTATTAAGCAAGAGGACCCCTTTCTCATTACCTTTTTGTCTCAACTATAGATGTTCTCTTTGATATTTTGAAAAGTCTAACCTCTTTTGCATGGTTTAAATTTCACTCTAAATGCCTTAAACCAAAGTCGGCCCATCTATGTTTTGCAGACGACCTTCCTATTTTTGTTATCTGTTAAAGGTAATTTATATCAACTGTTAAAGTGCTAATGAAAGTATTCTCTTGTTTTCAAGGTTTTTTGGCATGATTCCAAACAAAGCTAGATAATGTCGGTTGTGCATGATGTTGTTGCTATTCAACTCACTAAAGTTTTTGGATTTTCTTCCAGCAATCTCCCTATTAGATAATTAGGAGCACCTTTAGTCACGTCCATGTTAATACTTGAAAGTCGATTGTCTATCTATAGTTGAAGATATATTAGAATTAGCTCATGGACTCAAAAGGTACTCTCGTACGCAGGCAGACTACAATTGATCAAATCTGTTCTCTTTGACACCCGACTTTCTAGAGCTCTAAATTAATTCTGCCAACTATCATTGATCAGTTAGAGAAGTTGTTCAAGAATATTATGTATATAAAGTGGCAATGATCAACCAGAATTAATGTCTTATGTCTAAATCCCTCTGGAGATTAAGTAATCCTTCTGAAAGTTCCCTTTGGAAAATATGGGTTGAGACCCAATGTACTAAAAGGCAGAGCCATATGGAGTTTTAGAATAACTAGTTCTTGCTCTTATACCGGAGAAGCATTCCGAAATTGAAAATTATATTTCAACCTCTCAGAAGCATGAATATACCGGAATGTTTACTCTACCTCCCTCTCGTTTGATTCTTGGCCTAAAAGTATGTAGTCCCTTATGTTACGCTAATTTAAAATATTTATATTACTGGATCTGGTTCGGATGCTGATTAAAGCGAATACGAAGGACTTAGTTACTGATGGCGTTTTTAGCCGGCTTAACCCCTAGCTCCTTCAATGTTTTTTGTGAGCTGTTTTGAATTCATGGTCATATCATCTCTATGAGCAATGATAAGGCTAATTGGTTTCCAATCAGTGATGATTTTACTTGTGAATTAGCTTTGGAGACAACTAGGAAAAAAATTAGGAGGAAGTGATTTAGAGAAATGGCTTTGGAAACAGCTTTATAGGGAAAATATCTCAAAAGGCAGTGCAGTGCATACACCTTCAGGAAATTTCTTCCAATTTCTAAGGAACTTGAAGAACATAAATTAAAAGCTTCAAGATTGAAAAAAAAAAAAAACTTTCTTACCTAGCTACACTTTCAGTAGTTTGTTTAAGAATTCATATTTCATTTAATATTATAACAAGACATAAGCTTACAGCATCAAGGTGAAATAGTACTATAGTAAATATCAAAATAGAAATATGATTATGCTAGAAAGAAAGAAAAATAACTCAGAAGAAATAGAATGCTTACCCTAATATAGTACTTAGTAATATGTAATGATTTGAAACTCTTATATTTCACATTTTTTCCTCTTTTAGTCTTCTTTGCCAATAATATGAGTAGGTGGTTGTTTATAGATCTTGAAATTCCATAAAAAAAGGTGATCCCCGCAAGGCCATAAACATTTGATTCCTAATTACTGTCAATTTTCCACTTTTGCTCATGATGAGTTTCTTAATTTGAATATATCTCTTTTCTTTTTCTTTCTGAATTAGTATCAATAATATGTAAGAGGAGAACATGTTTATTCACAAAGAAACAGAATCAACAGGGGCCGATACTTGTTTGGGTAAGGGGTCAAGCGCGCCTTATCCGGAACAAGAATTAAAAAATAACCTTTTTTGGTTTTTTTAAGTATGTATATACATATATATATAACTCTTTTAAATATATAATCTAATGTATATATATATATCCAACCGTGTAGTGTTAGGCCATTGATTAAGTTTTTTTTTCAAAATGTCAAAAGTCATGAGTTCAAATCTTTTTAAATTCGTTTTTTTTTTCAAAATGTCAAAAGTCATGAGTTCAAATATTTTTAAATTCGTTTTTTTTCTTCTAAATATTATACCGCTTATACAAAACTATAGTTGTTACTTTTACAATAACCTATTTTTTTTTTACTAGTTATGGAGCGACATTAAAATTGCAGTGTATATACTCTACATTTGAATAAGTGTGTGACTAGTGTCAGCAAATCATACAGAGTACATCTCATTTTATGACCCATTTTGTAGTTACTATTGATGAGGCTTGCTCAAATCCATAATTTACACTACCATATTATTCTCAACAGTTATTTATAACTGTACTATACATATATATGCTTATATAGCTTTAGAAGCTATATTTGGAAATGTTGCACAACTGTGCACCTGACCTTCAATATAAGTTAATATAATATAATATTTTTTAATACTTTGTTTTTAGTTTCCTTTCCTTTTCGTCTTCTGCAACAAATTTGAATTGAAGTTAACCCTTTCATAGTTCATCCTATCACACTATTCTAAACGTCCATTAGAAAAAACAAACAGACGAGATTTAAGCAGGTCTCCAATAAAAAAAGTCATCGAAGATCGATGCTAAAAAACCAATCGTCTCGGCTTATGAAGATGACATTCAAGGACAATTCTTTTGACTATGATGGCTGAGAAGAGATTAGAGAAGATGATTAAACATATGAGAATCATTGACATTAAAGATGAGGAGATTAAGAGGGGAATATAGATGAATCGTCATCTGAATTTGTGTGTCTGAAAAGTTAGAGAGATAAAGAAAAATGATAAATGAATGAAAAAAGTTAAATGAAACGAGTTTTGTTTAATTTTGGCCCCACTTAAAATGTCTTAAAATTTGATACCAAAACTCTTTACATGTAAAGAGAAATCTTAAAATTTTATATCTTCTGTAGATATTTTGAAGTTATATGTAACTGATGGGTACCAAATTTTTCGAATATTGTATAGGCTTTTAGATATAGAGTAATTCTATCTTATTGATGAGAATGCTCTAGTAATATTAGTCAGACATGTGAAAAAAATAAATATGAATGGTCTAAACACACACACACACTACTTTCTCCATGACACTGCAACGATATTCAACATAGTACTATTAATGGTTAGAACAATATTTCTTCTTATTTTACAGTTTAATTAAGGCGTAACAATTTTATCGTACAGTTTTATGTTGGTTATATATGATGCTCTTTAAATATTGTGAAAAAGACCCAACTCATTGTGATTATATTCATGATACTTTCTTTTTCAAATATAATAGTAGAATTTAGTAATTTGTTGGTATTATTTTTACAACCCAAATTTGGGAATACATTAAGACTTGCACTGAATATAAAGCTTGTCACACATAATGTTAGAGCATAAAATGATTTTTTCTATTAGAGCATAAAATGAATTGTTTTTGTCAGTTGGATGATATCCAGTATTTTAGAATTAAAACTTGTAACAAAACTTAAAAGAATGTAGCCTGAGCCCAACCACACCATATAAAACCCTTTCCCCTTTTTTCACCTTTCCTAGAATCAATTCCACAAGGCCACAATTCACAGCACAATCAATTCCTCTATTTCACAAAGATAAAATTATGACAAATAAATGTAATTATCAAAATATAAACTTATCTAACGTATTTTATGCTCCAATAAAAAGTTTTATTGTAGCCCCTGGCGAGGGGATGTCGGCATCCCCTCGTTCGGACCGATATCAACTCCACAGCAGGCGATCCGGACCTGTCAACCATGGGTAACGCGTCGCCCCGGATCTTGAGGGGCCGGACCGTGTCTAGGCCGGCCCGGAGAAGCTTGTCGAGCACACTTCCCCAATTAATGCTGCTGCTCCCTTGGGGGACCCTTTATGTGTTTCATCGACGTGGCCCAATCACAGGCCAGCCCTGTGGGCCCCGGGAAAGGACAGTACCATTGTCAGAGTCATAAATGACCTGAAGCCGTTAGATCGATATTAGACAGTGCAGTGATCAAAGGGCTAATAACACCTCTGATCAGACTATAAATACCCCCACTAATACCAATTAGAAGGGGACACACAAAAAGATAGAGAGGAGAGATAAAGCTAAAACAACCCGGACCACTAGAATATCAACCGTGACACCTGACGCCACGACTTGTAACTGGACCAATCACTCACCCTTAACTATATTTCTACCTTCAGTATATACAGATACTAACTTGATCGTTGGAGAGGGAAAACCTGTTACCAACCCCGGGCCCCTGTTCGTTTCTTGTGCAGGCATAGAGAGCATCCCAACGACGAAGCAGATACTACCATGAGTTTGAATATTTATATTTGAACATGTTAACGGAGGTTGCGGTTAGAGTGAGGGACGAATGATTCGTTTAATGATAATTAATTGTTCGTGCCATTATGTGAGTTTTTTTCGTTAAAATATATACGAGTTTTCCTATGGTGACAACTTGGGGTAGAATTTTCGTACTTAATTGTAAATTTTGATCTTAATTTTGTATTAAAATACGTAATTTTCTCCCCTTACAGGAATATGGTGTTTGCTTTAAATATAAACTACAAGACACATAGAAAACACAACCAATATCAACCCATCAATTTTCGAACCAAACTTTGTGTTCTAGATAAACTTCTTGAGACGTATTATTGCATAGATTCACCTGGTCTATTTGATATGCTTCTATATACATTGATCACATGCTTTTCACCGAAAATGTACATGACTCGTATGTCAAAAAGTCTCCACCAGCATCATTATCTTTTATAAGTACTTTTTTGTTAGTGAAGTCATGGCAAAACTGAACTTATAAAGTTGTAGGTGAACTCTACTAGTAAAAGTTCATATGGTCTTTAATTCATAGTTTACGAGTTAGGATGAGAAAAAGTTAAAAACTTTATTTGTATAAAACTAGTACAAAACTTGTCGAACTTTATAGCAGAATTTGAATCTGGGAATGGTCCGCAAAAATAACTGAATTTATGGAAAAAAAATTCTTAGTTATTATCGAGAATAATTTACTATGATAAAAGATTACGTTAAGAGTCTTAGAGCAATTGTATCGGTTTATTTATATGAGTTATGTTCCCTATTTCAAAAGCAAAGAAGATAAAAAGGCAGCGTATCATTTATCCTTTCAATCTATCAAAATTAACACCATGTAAGTCTTTCCCTATATACAAAGAACCAGATTTTTTCCTTACTAATAAAATATTAATCGTTATTTTTCTCCCCTCTTATCCCACCCATAAAAAAGAGTGTCTTTTTTGAGTAAGTAAATGTCTCAGAAAAGGTTCATATCGGACCTCTGAGCTACGTAACAGAGTAATAAATACTTTCCCCACATATTTTTTGTCTTACCCTGTTTGTTCATGTGAGTTGTTGCGGTCAATGTTACTTTTTAAAATTCATTGATCACATCTTTTCCAACTTTCACCGGATTCTTTTTGAAATGAGACCAACTTAATAGGGCTGACTTTTATACTATACCGGTTTTTTTTACCATATATCAATACCGAAAAATAAAAAAACACGAAATTATTGTATTTGACTTTATAAATCGAAAAATAAGTTTTAAGAAAAATTAAACTAAACTATAAGACAATTTATTTGTAAATTATGACTGTTTAAATTTCTATATATTTTATAATTTTAATGTTTTGTTCGCTTCGGTATTATACAAAACATACGAAATGGATACCGAAATCAAACCGAATTTTAAAGTTGGGTTCGGTTGTACCAAACCGAAAAATCGGTATAGCGAAGTTTTGGTACCAATTTGTTTGGTTCGGTTCGAAAATTGGTCGGTTGATATAAATCGGTATAAAAATCCCACCCTACAACTTACACCACCTACTTTTTAGTAACCCAAACTATATAGCCCATAAAAGCCAGCCACATTTAGTATATATAAGACTCTAATATCTTCAATCTTGAGAATATTTTGATAAATATGATTGTCTTATATATGCTAAATGTGACTGTATTTTATGAGTTATATAGTTTGAGTTATCGAAAAGTAGGTGGTGTAAGTTGTAGGGTGTACTTTTTATACCTATTTATATCAACGATCGATTTTCGAACCGAACCAAACAAATTGGTACCAAAACTTCAGTATACCGACTTTTCGGTACGGTATAACCGAACTAAACTTTAAAATTCGGTTCGCTTTCGATATCCATTTCGTATGCTTTGTATAATACCGAAGCGAACCAAACATTAAAATTATAAAATATATAGAAATTTACACAGTAATAACTTACAAATAAATTGTCTTATAGTTTAGTTTAATTTTTCTTACGACTTATTTTTCTATTTACGAAGTCAAATAAAATAATTTCGTGTTTCTATATTTTTCGGTATTAATATATGATAAAAAGTCGGTATCCTACCAAAGTCACCCTTATTAAGTTGGTCTCATTTCAAAAAACAAATGGTGAAAGTTGGAAATGATGTAGATTAATTAATTTTAAAAAGTGATATTGACAGTAAAAATTCAAGTGAACAAACAGGGTAAGACAAAAAATATATAAGAGACAACATTTATTAATATGTTACGTAGCTCAGAGGTCCGGTATGGATTTTTTCTGAGACATTTACTTAAAAAAAAACGCAATCCATAAAAAAACTCATATTCAGCCTTCTCTCTCCTATTTGCAATGATCAAACCCAACATGATTTAAAGAGTAAAAGTGAAATATTTTGGTAATTAATGTGTCATATTTTAGTTCATATATTGTTTTCAGATCTGATTTTTTTTATTTGGAAACTTGTGTTAATTTGATGTAAGTAGTATCTGTCATATGCTAATTAATGAAAAAGTACGATGAAAAAAATGAACAAATACACCTGGTAATTAGTAATCCATGTTTTCATGCTTTAAATCAAAAGATACACAAAATGTTAGTTGGAAATAGTTTACCGAGGGAAAAAAGCTAATAAAAAAATAAGTTGATAGATATATAAGAAAATTGATAATTACAAAGATGAAAACTTGTATAAATGTAAACATTCTTTAACAGTATTAAAAATGGTTAGATTTGAAAGAAAGAGTTAAGGCCTCGTTTGGTTGTATCATTAGTACATCCGGATTGGACTACTAATCACGTGGACCCCACAAATGCTATGTTTGGCAAAACATTAGACTCCGGACTAGTTATCCGGTCCGGACTAGAAATGATGGCAAAAAGGTGCATTTCCAATACCATATGAGGGGTGTTATTAGGAATAGTCAAATCCCGGATGTATTACTTATCCGGCCTTCTTTTCAAATCCCATTCATAATACTACCGGATTGTTAATACCGGGATTAATAATCCCGCAACCAAACGAGGCTAAGAGTCGGTGATGTAACCGTTTTATATTTCCAATAAATTTCTCCGTTGGAACTAGAATATTAAATATTAAAACCAAACAGACTTGACTTGAAGACTTGGAAATTGACGTGGTCCTCATGGAAACTACTCCATGGTTTTTTTTTCTACAAACAGTTATTGCATGTGGAAGCAGCATAGTTGACTCTGAGTCGAGTGATTCAGAATCCATAATTATTGGATATTATTACAGTGCATTTCATATTTTAACTATAGCAATATCCAATGGCCGTGCATTTTTTTTCTACAAGGGGACAGTTCCTGGTGACACTAGTGCTACAATGAGTAATATTTACACAAGAAGTGACATAATTATGAATATTTCTGCTCGTATCTTTCTTCTAAAATTATGAATATTTCTGCTTTATAGATAAGTCTAATTTACTTTGCAAATTGCAATAAATATGATGACTAGCGTGAAGTTGTGTATGAATATTTCTGCTTGTATTTTTTCTTTCAAAACGTCTGAAACATTGAAATTGGAAAACTAGAGACGAAAGAGTTCCATACCTAATTAGAAAAGTTTGCTACAGTTTGCAGTAAAGTTTTTTTTTTTTAAGATGTTCTAGAAACTAAACATTAATGATGCTCTGATAGTTTGAATAAAAGTCCACTTGAAAACACAAATTCTGTAGGACCTTTTTTTAGAAATTACAGATTTAGTACGTATAATTTGAAGCAGCCTAATTTAGCTGTTGTTCTCGGATTTGAAAAATGATCAGGGTCACAATGGAAACAGTAGCAAACTAATTGGCATCAAATGACTATTACAAAGTGATGATCAAACTGAAGCAAACTAAATGTTGATATAAAAACTGTTTTACTAAAAGAATGACCTTTTCAGAACTTTTAGACCATTCATGTAATCATGTTTAAGACTCAATAATATATGTATTCACCTGGTCACAAAACAATAGTTCAATTTATTGAATATATATATGAGTTATATATAATAAAAGTAAAAATAAATGATTGTTTTATGAAGGAAGAAGTATTAGATTACTAAAGCTTTAATAAATTTGATGCAGTGAGCGCCAAAAAAAGTAAGCAAACAATGGAAAATTGGCAAAAGAAAATATATGTTTACTACTTTCCCATGAAGAGTTATAATGCAAATTTCCTTCTTCTCTAAGATAGTGCATAATATTTAATATTCTGTAACAAGAAAACAGATACTTTGAACTTTATAACCAAGAAACTCAGTATCGTCATCACTTACACTTTTCTCATCTTGACTCATTTCTCTTATTTATACCACCCAAGTTGGCTAACCTTTGAACATATCTTCAAAGAAGTCTCATAGTAGAAGAAAAATGGGTGGCTCTCAAGAACACATAGTGATGCTACCTTTCATGGCACATGGTCATCTCATACCTTTCTTAGCTTTAGCCAAACAAATCCTCAATACAACTAACAACCAATTCATCATCACCATAGCCACCACACCTCTCAACACTTCCTATCTCCAATCTCTCTCTCCTCCAGACGCTATCCGTCTTGTATCCCTCCCCTTCGACCCCCTCGAGCACGGCTTGCCACCCAACACCGAGAACACAGAGACCGTTCCCTTGAACAAAGTCGTCGCTCTTTTTAGAGCTTCAGGCTCACTCGAGGGCCATGTTAAGACCCTCGTGTCTGATTTGGCGGCCCAGGAGGGCCGCCCACCCCTATGCATAATATCTGACCAGTTCTTGGGTTGGGCGAATAGGGTGGCCGCCCAGACAGGAACTGTGAATGTGTCCTTTTGTACGGGTGGTGCCTATGGCACTGCCGCGTATCTATCTATTTGGGATCACCTCCCACATAAGAAGACGGAATCTGATGAGTTCCATGTCCCGGGTTTCCCCGATGAGTGCCGGTTCCATGTCACCCAACTACATAAATACATACGAATCGCCGATGGGAACGACGAGTGGTCAAGATTCTTCCAACCGCTGATCCGGCTAACTAACGAGTCCCTTGGGTGGCTTTGTAACACGGCCGAAGAGATCGAGCCCTACGGTTTGAAAGCATTGAAAAACTACGGGAAATTGCCTGTCTGGACGATCGGGCCGCTTCTCCCTCCGTCACTATTAAACCCGACCGTAAAAGTTATATCCAAGCACAGCGGGAGGGAATCTGGAATCCCTCCGGAACAGTGTATACACTTTTTAGATTCTCACCCGGAAAGCTCCGTCCTGTTCATCTCGTTCGGATCCCAAAACACGATCACCGCCACGCAAATGATGGAACTAGCCCTAGGGTTAGAGGATAGTGGGAAGCCCTTTATTTGGTGTATTCGCCCCCCATTCGGGTTCAACACCAAAGAAGAATTCAAGAAAGAGTGGCTTCCAGAAGGCTTTCAAGACCGTATTGAAGAAAAGAAACAAGGGTTTCTGGTTCCAGGATGGGCGCCACAGCTTGAGATACTGTGTCACAAGTCTACGGGAGTGTTTCTAAGTCACTGTGGATGGAATTCGACTGTCGAGAGTTTGAGCCAAGGGGTGCCTATTATCGGGTGGCCTTTAGCAGCTGAACAAGCGTATAACTCCAAGATGTTGGTCGAGGAAATGGGCGTTGGTCTCGAGCTCGCGAGGGGTTTGCAAGGAAGTGTTGATAGAGAAGGAGTGAGAAAAGTGATTGATTTGGTGATGGGGAATGAAGAGATCAAGAAAAAAGCTGTTGAGATTGGGAAAAAGATTAAGGGAGCTGTGAGTGAAGATGGTTCTTCTGTGAAAGCTATGAATGATTTCATTCAAGCCCTTTATTCAGCTAGGGATAATAATTGATTCACTCACTTAAACCTTGTTTGGTAGATGTTTTAAGCTTGGTGTTCTTGCGTCTTTTCTTTGGAATTGTAACTTATAAGTCGACCAGCTTATAAACTGCCCTTTCAGTTCTCTATCTGGAAACACCAGAGGTTTAAGCATAATACGCCATTTTATAGCGTTTATTTGAAGTATGAAGAAGTTTGTATTTTTTAAAAATTCATCTATGAAAAATAATTAATGCTCTCCTGTTCTAAATGATTCATCAATATACTATTTTAGGGCCTACGTGACTAAATTTAGTAATTTGGTCTTTTTATAATTATCATTGCATTAGTTACATTTTAAACACACAAAATTTTGATATAGCAAGTTTTTGTATTTTTTTTGGATATTATTGTAACTTTATACTGGTACAATCATTGTTATCTCGTAAACTAACAAATGTTTTAAGAAAAAATTGGAACCGTAGAAAGAAAAGTACTATAGCACTGACGACACATGAAAAAAAAAACAATTGTTTTTTAGCTTCTGGATTGTCTGTATGGGACATTTTACATTGCATCATTGTGGAAAATATACCAATCAGAAAGCAGGGACTACCCAACTTGTAGTAGTTTTACACTTTTAGACTTTTGATGCACCAAAACAAACGGAACCTATAAGCAATTTATTAGGTCTATCATTTTTCAATTATTGTAGTATGACTCTATGAGCCTGTGAGGTGCTGTCTACTTCAGCCTATTTTAGTAAGTACAAACTTTTGCTACTTTATTTTAAAATTTTAGACTCTGAAAGTAATACTCCTTGTATGGTAAATCTAATGTGGAAGTTGTAATGAAAATAACATGGAGCTAAGTAGATTTAGTATGAATTGGTAAAGTTATAGGGAAAAGTAATTTTTGAAAATTCACGAGTAAAGTAGATTATTAAAGTATCTGAAAGTAACTTGTAACCATAAGGTACGTATGAAAATATCCTTGAGAAAACAGAAACAATTGGTAGGAACCACCTCTTCTTGAATGAACTAACCTGCCCCCTCCCTTAAATTTAGAAAACAAAGCCTTTTCTTTTTTTAATAAAACTGGAAGATTCCCAACAAAGTGGAATACTGTATCTCGAAAACATCGAGTAGATATTTTTTTTTGCTTTGAACTGGTCATGCAAAACTCTGGGAAGAAAATGCCAAAAATTTTACATCATCAAGATTCAAGAACAATAAATAGACTGAATATGTTCATAGAGGGATCCCAAAGGGAAATAGTGTCTTAAATATGTTCCTTACAAATTTCAGCAACTGCAGTTGTATCGCCAGCCCTTCAAATAACTATCAGCTAAGATGGAAATGACAGTTCTTCTCCTTTTCAGCACATTACATCTCAACTGTTGCCTGTTGGATTTTAATTCAACGGCTGACAACATAACTATAAACCGAACTTTAAAGAGGGGTTTTTGTTTCGGTTTAAGCTAAACTAGTCATTAAGAGGTGTTAAACACTTGAAGACTAGTATTTCTACAAACATACAATAACAGTGACAGGAAAACAAACTTGTAACGATTTTTGCAGGCCATATGCTTTCAAAAACAGTCAAACAACTTGAGTAGAACGTGCCCGAGCAGCAGCTTTTTCCATTGCTCTTAATCTGTTAGCTTCCATGCGGGCCTTTTGTTCATCCGATATCTGTTTTTGTTTTGCTTTATTAGATGTGTTCTCGACCGTTTCACCGGTTTCATTAGTTGAGTCTTTTGTGGGATTAGTGTGAGATTGAGATAAACCAGTTATACCAGTGACATCGAGGTTTGATGGACTTGGCTCCTGCACATGGATTATATAATGGAAAACTTCACTTAATAACACGTAAAAAAATAGATGAACCTCAAGACAACAGATCTATTTTAAAAATACTAAAATAAAGAGGTTCTCACAAAAGATGAATCAAGTGTAATACTTACCATATTAGTTACATTCAGGAAATTAATCTCCTTACCACACATTGATTGGTCAAAACGAAATTAAAGCAAATTCATTAACACTTAAAATATGTTTTGTTTAATTTTATTTTGATCAATGATACATAATATTGATGGCATGGGTAGCGTGGTCGGAGTGTGTAAGTTGTGAACTTATAATTTCCCATTACAAGACAAGGAAGGATAAATCTTTGTCATATAGTGAGGGCATTTTAACTATCAGTCTTAGATTTTAATAAAGGTTGGTGTGTAATATTGTCGCACGTTAAAAAGAATTCAGAGTGCATTTGAAAAACAATTGAAGACGGAAACACATTTATATACTACGCTACAGTATTTCTTCGTATATGAAACAGACATGCAAGAGGAAATAAAAAAATTAAAAAGTAAGTAGTACTTTTTTCAACATAAATCTTAACACTTCAAATATCTGGCAATACATTCTACCAAACAAGGAACTCTGTATGAGGATGGTTAACTGAATCAAAATTTGTCCTAATTTTACAGCTCGATGTTGTATCTTTTTAAATTGAATGACCCCAATTACAATTTTGAAATGTTGCTAATAAATACTAGACTAGAAATATCCCGCAACTTAAATTCTGTTTTTATATTAGCAGGGGAAGGCAGTGCGCCAAACGACTTCCATTCTATACACACACACACATACTGGATGCATTGACTCAATCATCAATAAAGCTTTCAGCTTGACTATTTCCAAAGATTCGTCAATGCTTACCAGCTATGGCTTCTTTTGACATAAATGCTGATGACCAGAATCCAGACTATTTTGCTATAAATTATTGACAAATTGATTACGCATAGCAATAATAGAGTTTTAGATTACATTTTCAGAAAATCGAAACAATGAGTAATTTGGAGAATTTTTACAACTTAGCAGCCTTCTCCCAGATGAACCATCAACTATCTCATATACAATCTGAAATCTTAACTAGCTCATAGACAAAGAAACCAAACTCAAATGAACAAATATGTCCTCTTTTTCCAGAAGGTTTCCTTCTGGAAACACATTAATAGAAATACAAACATTAAAGTCGAATAGGGATTAAATTGACATAAAAATAGTCTTTTCTACTCTATTATAGATTTATTTTTTTGTATGAGAGATAGAGAGACAGTTGCAAATTTCGGCTATAGCCAGGGGTTTAATACCTGTACTGGTAATTAATCAATTTTACCTTTGCTACTAAAATCAATCCAAAAGTTCACTTCCAATAATCAATCACAGCAAAATACAAGTTACGCAAACTGTTCCAAACGAAATGTAAATTAAGAAAAGAGATAACTTGTACTTACTTCTGTAGCCTGATTATAAAACTTATGAAAAATGTCTTCTTGTAAATTGTCAGTATCACGATTCTCACTAAATGCATGTTCATGGACAGTGTTTGGTTCGTCAACGTTCATTGTTTCTGAAAAAACACATTAATTCATATTAGAACCACACACAACATGAACTGAAGTTGAACTAAGGTAAAACTCAGGGAGTTAATTTCAATTAATCAGCGAAAGAGAGTAAACATATGATACATAGGGAATATGTTAGCGATCTTGTGGATGTCGAAAATGTTACACGCCTTATCAGTTATAAGTGAAACATAAGTTATATCATGAAGCAGTAAGAAAAAAAGATACATCAACCCACTAGGAATAGCCTAGTGGGCTAGAGCCCGCACTATCAAATAGGAGGTGCAGGGTTCAAGTCTTGTTAACGGGGCTAGGTGTGAAATCTATTGATCCTCTTTAATAAGATTTCAAAATAAATAAAAATACATCAACTTGAGGAATCTGGAACGAAATTTTATTTTGATGTTAGTATTACCCTCTTTACCATTGGAGTTGTCTTTAACTGGGGACTCATGTAGCTTTGTGAGGTCCCCTCCATTAGCAACTTTATTCCTTAATCCTCTGAGACATGACTGTTAATAGACGTAAACAATATGTTTATAAAAACAGCATATAATCAAAAGAAGACGTAAATATTTGACCCTACAATCGCATGTGTAACATCTAAATTAAAGGCGTCTGTATGTCTCTTTCATATTATTAATCCGGAGTACATAAACCACCGATAAAACTATAAAATACATAATTGAGTAAGGTTTAAAATGGCGGTTTGCAGGAGTTACTGGCGGTTACTCCAGATTTCTTAAAATTATAAAACTATCTTTTATTTTCGTATATTCACAATCTTTAGCCCTTCAAAGTTTATGAAAAACTTAGACAATAGGTTTTTCTAAAAGGAAATTAGGAGATTTTCCATCTCAAATACGCTTGGGAGATAAGCCATCTTGAATTGTCCTTTTAATACATTGATGATATTTTCCATTTTTATTATTTATAATTTGCATAAAAAAATCAGCCCAAATTTTTTGTTCGCTGATATAATGCCAGTTTGATTTTATTTGCAACGTAACTGCTGCACTGGAGGGTTGGGATTGTTTCAATGAAAGCACACACTATCACATATATTTACTACCACAGATTTCACAAAATGTACTTTTGCTTTCCAATATATGAATCGAAGATAAAAAAAACTGAGTAAATAGTAATAGTACCTTCACACGCCTTGTGGTACCAACTTGTTCTACCTTGTTTACAAACTGATCAAATGAATAGTAAGGAATCAACTGCGAATGCCATTCAGCATATAGCCCAATCAGGTTTCCCAAGTCATTAACCTGCATTAACCAACTCACAATATTTAAATAAATTCTGCTATTGCAGGAAAGCTTGGTGAACATCAGTCATATGAACAAGTTCATAAGAATTGGCATCTTATTTCAACAACAAACCACCAACACTGCAATGATTATTGCATGAAAATACATAGAATCAATGTGAAAACTGAAAAGTGAAGGGTCTTAGAGTCTGAACAAGCACCACCCTTCATATTCATCCTGAAACTCTTATCATCCAGTTAGCAACACATCAAACTATCAAAAGGTAGGAAATTTATTCTATCATCAACTAGATTTGTTTCACTCACTTAAAAGCATTAATAAAATTTTTTTACGGTTTCTCTGTGGTTCAAGCATTAACTTTGTTACTGGGGGTGGGTGTTTTGATATGAAAGGTTATGAATTTTTTTACTTTTTCGTGGTGGAAGTATTAACAATTCAAATTCATAAATTGCTAAAACAAGGGGTGCAACTTTTTGCAGATAGCAAAGCATGCTAACTTGCAAGTTGCAACGATCTGGGGAAAAATGTAATATAGCTCCTGAAGATAACATAGAAGTAGACAATACGATGACTCAACTACCCAGCACCTATGATATTATTTCAAACTTTTTTTGAATGATACGGTGTTGAATATTGTCTCGCATTGATGGGTTATCGATCTTAGCCTAGCTTATAGTATATGAGTTCATCTCCTTGGTGGGAATTGATGGACTCTAATATACAGTATAAAACAAAACCTCAGAGTAAAAAAGGAAAAAGAATCTAATTCTTTCAATCTAGAATTTTTTTTACAAAATATAGTTTAAGGGATGTGAATTCTATCTACAGATACTCGATACTCAGGACTCAGGGGAATATAAGCACATATTTCTTACTCACTCCTTAAAACAACCCCACTATGGCAATACAACAAAAGCAGCCAGCCAAAATTACAGGCACAGGGTCGCCAACTATATTATGAACCATGCATAAAAAAGTCATGTATGGATTATGGATGATGGTGATAAACTATATTGTTCTTTCGTACACAAATGTAAATCGCACTCACAGAAAAGGAATTAGGCAGTGTTACAAACGTGTCTTATAGCATTATGCTCACCAAAATAACCCCAAACTCGATTTACAATTGGTCTTTAATGCTGAGACCAATAATTTGTAACACAATTGTAAAAGTATGAATGCATAAGCAGTGCAAACTCAAAAAAATAAATAAGAAAAAAGGATAAACCTCGCGACCACGACCATGATATTTGAAACCAAAGGGAAAGTGTGTAAGCACAAATCCGATCCCATCATCTGACAATAAAAACTCAGGTGTGAGCTTAGGCCTCGTTTTAGGTACCCTCTTTGGCTTCTCATTATTATTATTGGTGTTGTTGTTGTAGTTGTTATTGTTGGTTTTGTTGTTGATGGTAATTTCACTAATATTTGTTAATTGATAATTTGGCTTCCCAATTTATTTTTTCACTCATCATAAGTTGTAAAGCAAATTCAACACCCCTTTATAGTTCCTAGCTTACACACACATATATTTATACACATACATACACAATTACACACACATATATTTATACACATACATACACAATTACACACACATACGGAGTTTATAATAGTATGAATGTATAAGCAGTCTAAAAATGAAAACATAAAATAAAATGAAAAAAAGGTAAACCTCACGACCACGACCATGGTACTTAAAACCAGAGGGAAAGTGTTTAACCACAAATCCGATCCCGTCATCAGACAATAAAAGCTCGGGGGTGAGCTTAGGCCTCGTCTTAGCAACCCTCACCGGCTTCTCACTCCCAGACTCACACCCCCTTTTACCATTATTATTACTATTACTCTTACTATTACCGTTATGTATTTTTTCATAATTAAGTAACAATAGTATGTACCTTTTCATAATTTTTCCTTACTGTACTGTGTTATTATAATTGTAATTGTTGTTTGGATCGGTATCGGTGGGGTTTTAATCGGGGCAGTCCAATTTCACTAAACTTTTATTATTCTTATAATAAGTAATTTCACTTAATTTTGTTAAATGATAATTTGGCACACCAATTTATTTCTTCACTTATCATAAGTTGTAAAGCAAATTCAACACCCATTTTATAGTTCCTAGCTTACACACACACACACAAATACACACACATATATATATAAAAGTAAGAAAATATAAGCAGTCTAAAAATGAAAACAGAAAAAAAAAAACAAAAAAAAAACTAAACCTCACGACCGCGTCCGTGGTATTTAAAACCAGAGGGAAAGTGCTTAAGCACAAAACCGATCCCATCGTCGGACAATAAAAGCTCGGGGGTGAGCTTAGGCCTTGTCTTAGCAACCCTCTTCGGCTTCTCACTCTGAGCCACACCCCCTTTACTATTACTATTACTATTATTATAACTCTTATTATAGTTGTAATTGTTATTATTGTTGATGGTTTTGTTGGGGGAGTTGAGATCGGGGGGGTTTTGATCGGGACAGTCGCGAGACCAGTGACCGGGTCGACCGCACTTGTAGCAACCCGTTGGGGCCGATTGTCCCTCTCTATCGCCACCGCCACCGTTCATTTTCTTAGGGTTGATTATGGTTTCTCTCTATATGTATATGTAGATATATATATATATATATATATATATATGTATATAATATCTATCTGTATGTGGGGGGGTTTTGGCGGGAAAATAAGGAGGGAAAATTGGAGCTGTGAAATAAAAAACCAATCAAAAGAATTAATGCACCCAATTATGGACGAGTGAAATGAAAATTTTCAATCTCTTGTTGTTATTATTTTAAATCGCTCGGTTTGAGAATATTAGCCGGATGCCATATTTTTATAATATTTTTTTATATCAATTGTCGAATCGAAACTAATTTAATTTTCAGTCACTCGATCTAATAAAAAAGAGGTTAGAAGCTATTTTTAACTTGTTTTTAAACTTAAAAGATAACTTATAATCTATATGGAAAATATATTAAAATGTAAAAAAAAATTTAAACGTTGTTTTTAAGTTTTAAAAAAAGATTATAATCCATATGAGAAATATATTAAAATGTAAAAAAACAACTTTTATTTTAGTGTTCGTTTGAATTATGAAGTAAAAAAAAACACCATTTTTTTTTATCAAGTTGACATAAACTTAAAAATGTTGTGATAATAATGATATATGAATAAAAATATTGTTAAAGGGTAACCCACCAAATATCTCTTTGTATAAATAACTTTCTAGAAAACAAAGTTTTGATGCTATACTTGTAAGTTTGATATGTTAATTCATGGTAGTGGCGGAGATAGGATTCCACAAAGGGGTGATGAATCTCGAACAAAATATATAGGGGGTGTTAATCCAGTATTTTTAAAAATTATATCTAAAGTATATACTAGATGGTAGAGTTTAATAATAAATGGGTGATTGTAGGCACTAACAATATTGTGTTAAAAGCCACTGATCCAAACGGACTAAAAAAAATATTATCTAAGGCTGAATGAATTTATTTGCATAGCCAAGCATAACACATGAAAACCCCCCAAAAAAGGTGTCATATCGAGCGTATAGGAACAAAAGAAATAAATTCAAATGAGAGGTGCTAATATTTTATTATATGATTCCTTTTTTATACTCCATATGATTTTATTTTTATCATGATACTGAGGGAAGCTGAAACACCAAATTTCAAATATTGTATTTTAATCGAAACACATAAACAAAAGCTTAGTTTTTATTTATTTATCAAATTTTAACAGAATGAGAAGGAATACCGTCGACCCCGACTCTATTTACCTAATTATTCCATAACGCTTACACATATTCACCAATCCCTTTGTTATAAACAAACTAGCAATCGTTGCGCACGCGTTGCGTGTGCGATACGTAGTGACATAGATATGATCCCGATAAATAAACTTAATATTTTTTTTAAAATTTAAATATCAAATGATTAAATATAATTAATTAACAATCGTATATAAAGAGTAACATAATGTTTTACTCTTATAAAAAATACACAACGATTTTGTTTGGAATATAAATGTGTGAAAAATAACATTTTTTAAGTTATTTATGTATTTGAATTGAGTGATGACATTTAAGAGTAATTACAATATTAGAGTGATGGTATTTTTAAAAAATTTGGGTAACATTGGACATCCTCAAAATGATTGGATTGACTTATATTAATAGTATGTTGTTTGTGGTCATACATGTCTAGAAGATAAATTAATGTTTTTAAGATCAAAACATAAGAGATATTTTAATGTTTTTAAGATCAAAACATAAAAGACGTGTGTACAAGATGGTAGTTTCAGGATCATATTTTTTGTTTCTACTTTCTAGATGGTAGAAACGATCCTTGTTAGAAACGTATAAATATATGTTTATTTATTGCTAAATGAAATTAAATAAAAGATATCTAGTTTTATTAAAGCCTTGTGACTTCCGAAATGATGGCACATTCCCTAACTATCTCTCAGGCAACGAAACAATTACTAATATCGAGATCGATGTGGACCGACGAACCGACGAGTAACTTACCCGATCTCTAGAGTTTGGTGACTTTAAAAAACGAGTATTTTTCCCGGTTTTTTTTCTTTTTAATATTTGAACACTTGGCTAGTATTTATGTTAATAACCTTATGAGTTCTTAAAACAAATAATTGACAAAAAACCCTAATATATATAGAAATTACAATAAAAAAACATCACGACAGACATTCAAATTTCAAATTAAAGTTGTTTAACTGCACACTCTGATAAAAGTATTTAAAAAAAATACGAGGATAGTAACGGTTTCTCATTAACCTATGTCCATATCTCTCTTTTTATCTCACACTCCATCTACGTCTCACATTTTATTTCATCTGAACAAATGGTATGATACAAACAGATATTGGAACCAAACCCTAATATTACTATTTACTTTTCCAAATATTATTCAAAGTCGTATACACCATGCATAATTTTACTCCACGCATCGTGTGGGTCCCGTACGCTAGTACTATTTATATAAATACATATATCATTGTTTATGCAATACGATGAAAGCATTGGCATAAATTAATTTAAATTTTACGCTGGTGGAGAGAAGCTCATGCAGGGATTAAAACCTTTTTTTATGAGAATATGTTACCTATAATATTTGTGTTTAATTAGATATATACAAAGTGTTTTGAATTGTGTTAATGTTTATCTTTCTAACTGAAAAGATTTTGGTAATTCTATTATGACGGAAATAAGAGAAATAAACGGACTCAATTTGTTACGTATTATTTAATTAGTAGTCGTACTGATCACGTACTCTTTATTTTCTTTACTGATATTTAAATCTTTCGGTTTGATAATATTAGCCGGATGTCATATTTTTATAATATTTTTCAAGTTAAAGTGTCGAATCGAAACCAATTTAATTTCCAGTCACTCGGCCTAATAAAAAAGAGCTTAAAAGCTATTTTTAACTTGTTTTTAAACTTAAAAGATAACTTATAATCTATACGGGAAATATATTAAAATGTAAAAAAAAGTTTAAACGTTGTTTTTAAGTTTTAAAAAGTTATTATAATCTATATGAGAAATATATTAAAGTGTAAAAAAACAACTTTTATTTTAGTGTTCGTTTGAATTATTAAGTAAAAAGAATACCATTTTTTTGTTACCAAGGTGACATAAATTTAAAAATCTTGTGATAATAATGACATATGTGTTGTGAGATTATTGGACTCTTGGGCTTATACTTTATGGGCCCAAGTTGGGCTTGTAACCCTACCCCTCTATCTATATAAAGAGGGCTAGGAGTCTTGTATTTTACATTTCATTCACATATTCCTTCATTAATAAAGATTATGTTGTTCTCCCCTCTCTCTACTTCTGTCTCCCTATATACGTAGCTAATAGTGTATTACAACACGTTATCAGCACTGCTCTCGGAGATCGAAGTACGGATTATAGATTCAATAAACCTTGAGGTTTATCCGGATTTTAGGGTTTTGCTATATCGACCTTCATCAACATACCGTGCGTAAGGTACCAAATTCAAAACTTAATTTATTCCATATATGTGATCGCACGTATTATTTTATGGATAACTAAAACATAATAAATATCCCGTAGTATATAATCCATGTGTATTAAGGTTTGTTACTTGTATGGATAACTATATATGATTGTAACACACATATTGTTGATTATAAAATCATATTTGTTGATAAGATCATACAAAATAACCCAAATCATATAATTGTAAAACATGTATTAATCTGTCGGATTAAATCTGCAACAAACTGAAACGTATGTACTGATTTGTAATTCTCTGAAAGCTGTAAACTATTATGGAAATTACTCAAGGACTAAACTGAAACTTGTCTGAAATTCTGGACTGTATATGTAATAATGCTGTAAATAGATATATAGTTTGCTGTAATTACACGCATGGTCCTGTACTATAATACTTATACGAAAACAGTACATATGGTTGATAAGATATATTTGGTAAATATACACACACATGCATATAATTTTTTTTATTAAAAGGCAAACGAATAAAAAAATTGCATGTAAATTGATTTGATTTGATTATGTTAGAATCTTCATGGATTGATTGATAATCTTAAATAGATTTGATTTGATATGTTAGAATCTTCATGGATTGATTGATAATCTTAAATAGATTTGATTTGATATGTTAGAATCTTCATGGATTGATTGATAATCTTAAATAGATTTGATTTGATATGTTAGAATCTTCATGAATTGATTGATAATCTTAAATAGATTTGATTTGATATGTTAGAATCTTTATGGATAGATTGATAATCTTAAATAGATTTGATTTGATATGTTAGAATCTTTATAGATTGATTGATAATCTTAAATTGATTTGTTTATAACACCAAATCTACTGCATGATTAGATAACTAAAATATATTTACTGCATGTTTATATATATATGGTTAATATAGACAGGTACAATCTATATTTAATTTATTGCCATGTTTATGATATGATAATTTGCGAAATCATATATTTTCACATTTAAGTTGGAAAAATTATGAACCTTCCCCAACTAGGCTCACCTATTTGGATACGATGTCTAGGAAAGATATAGGCGGAAGTCGATATCCTAATGAGGTCGGGTTTTAAGTGGCATTCGTGCCCTCCACCCTCACCGTCTTTCCTGGTCGTTTTTCAAGTAGAGCTACCGAAAGGGGTTGACTAAATAATAATTTCCCCGAGTGTGTTTATATAGTGATGTATGTTTCGCCGAATTGGTGTCTCAGTATCGACCCGTCGTTCGATCAATGAGAACCAATTCACATTAAAA
The DNA here is from genome assembly GCA_963920805.1 of Primula vulgaris. NCBI lineage: Eukaryota > Viridiplantae > Streptophyta > Magnoliopsida > Ericales > Primulaceae > Primula > Primula vulgaris. The sequence continues at coordinate 10,978,005 of OY987212.1, forward strand.
GCAAAACTATTTTCGAACCTGTCGTTTCGAAATTGTTGGCCCGAGTGCGGCTAACCTTAGAGGGGGGGTGAATAAGGTTTTTGGCGCTTTTCGCCTAATTAAAACCTAAGTGCAACTAACACCCAACTTATGCAAATATAAGCTTATTGCGTTTAACAAAAGATAAAGAATTGATAGAATTACTAAACGCAAGCAATAAACTAAGCAATAATATATTTGCGGAAAGTAAAAGCAAGGAAAGAAAATGACACCGTGATTTTATAGAGGTTCGGCAAACGGCCTACGTCCTCTCCTCGGTACTACCGAGTATTTCACTAAAAATTTCCTTGCGGATTATTACAAATCCTATCGAGCTAATCAACCGATTAAGCTCCCCCTCACTTTATGAGTGTCCCGAAATGAAAAGACCTAGAGCTTTTAAGCAACTCGCTTACAAAGCCTCTACCCGATCACTCGCTCACAAATGAGTTTATAAAACACTCGTTACAAATTTCGTTACAATAATGTAACTACACTCACTATTCTAATTGCTTCTAATTAAGCTAATTGGTGAGAATGATGATGGTTGAGCTTTACTCTCTTTTTCTTCAATTTTCCCTCTTTTGAGTATATACACCAAAATAGTGATATTTTGGGTTTTGTATATGGGGATTGAAGGATGATAATTAGTGTAATTGATTGGTGAGTTTGGAGAGAGATTTGAGGTGGTATATATCACAGCAAAGTCTGTTTTTCTGGGTTATGACCGTTGTAAGGTTTTAACAGCTATTTTCCAGAAATTGCTGAAAAGCTGTTTTCGAAAACTGCAGAAAACGATCGGTCGTTTTCTACAGACGATCGGTCGTTTTCAGACAGACGATCGGTCGTTTTCTGAAAACGATCGGTCGTTTTTATACTGGACTCACTGGAAGAAATTGGACAAAAACGATCGGTCGTTTTTGTCCAGTCGATCGGTCGACTGTAATCCTGGTCCCGTAAATCTTCGAAAGCTCATAACTCCTTCGTTTTAGCTCCGATTTTGGTTCCGTCTGAACCTGTGGCTTCGTTATCGAATGCTCTATCATTTAAAGACCTGAAATATACGTTTTCTATTTTTGGACAAGACAAGTATTATATCATCGAAATTGTAAAATCATTAAACGCATAATCAAAGTAATAATCAAAATCATTATTGAACTCTATGTTCAACAGAATTAAAGTTTGTGCCTGTGCAAACCATAAACATATAAACCAGTCGTTTTATATGAAAAATAATCCAGAACTCCCAACACATGTTGGATGCCATCTATGATGAAAAAAATCGCAAAACATACTTGCGACTGTTTAGACGTTGATGTTATTCCGTCATCACATGCTAGTCACCCTGATGTGTGAAAATATGATGCCCAATTTTTTTGGATTCCATCTTTGATGAGTAAAGCACGAGTTTGTTGTTACCATCAGGATGAATGCTAAGGCGTTGATTTTATTCCGCCGCCATATTTGAGACGTGATGACGTCTATGGTGAACAAATGTCTGAAATTGACATATTGGAGCAATCCTTCACCAAAATACTAGCTTGGAAATTGTATTCCATAAGCAGTATCGTGAATTTATATTCACCATGTTCCTTTATCGCCCATCTGTTATTGGATAAGAAAATTACCCCGGTGAGTAGTTTTAATCCTATTGGGTTAATGGCGAATTGTTTACCTGATATTAATGCTCTTCGTGTATATTTTTTTCCACGAATCGAGAACCAAGACATGTGTTATTTGTCTCGAACTGTCGCGATCCCGATGAATCGCCTAGCCAAGCGAGATTTTAGACAATCGTCAAAATCGAAAACCTGTGGCTCCAAGACAGTAATTGAAAGGAACAATATGGCCCATTGTCACAAAACAAGAGATAATGCTCAAGGAGCCAACTCTATGCTATAAAGACAAAGGTCATGCACGGTACTCCTTAAATAGTTCACAACTATTATAAAGGTGGAAAAACCGATGCTAATGTGGTTAAAGCTAATTGAAAGGAAACTCTTGAGACCCCCGATTTTGTGGCTCAAATGAGTTTGACACCTTTCTTTATTGATTTTGATAAATCATTGAGCCATTTTTTCGCTCATCTGGATTATGTTTTTCCATTTGGATTATGATTTTTCCATTTGGACATACTTTTGGATTATGGTTTGCCTGTTTTACGAAATTTCTCGAAATAATTTAAAGTGTTTTGAGCAAATTCCTTTGACAAATGTGACCAAACTTTAAATTATGAAATTTTAGGCAATACTTGTGGTGTAGTTGGTTTTTTTTTGGAAATAGTGGGTAACAATGTACCACATAATTTCACCAACTACTTGCCTAAAAGTGTACTCAGTGACAGCGATTCTGGACCTGTCGTTCCAAATCGAAATCTTTGGTAAAGCCAAATTGATTTGTCAAATATGAGGCGTTATACTCCTATAGGTCCTGTTGTACCTTGTTGAGTTATAAAATATTTGAGAAAACCAGTGTTACCTGGTAATAGCTCATGAAAGAATTGAAATTTCTTTACATAGTCTCCATTCAATACGACCAAAAGCGTATTTTTAGAGGAGTTGGACTGTCTTTCAAGTGGTTGCTATCACATTCTTTAAAGCGTTTAAAGTTTCCTTATCATTTCGCCTGTCGTCGAATGATAAAGAATTTAAATGCTAAGACATGATTGTCTTTACTATCATTCGCCTGTCGTCGATTGATAAGAGCATTTTGATATTGTGGCATTGACCGGATTAGATATTCCCGGGTCAAAAGACGATGCTTGATTTATAATCGCATCGCATTTGGATTCTCTTTGAGGATATATTTCGTGATTAATCCGAAATTCATGCCACTAATGCTCACTTTGAAAGACTAGTATGTGTAAAGATCACGAAATGAACTCGTAGAATTCTTGTAAAGAATTGAAGGAGTTATTGTGGACTTATCCAACCATAAGACGGACCATAAATATAAATGGTTATGGTTGATGCATCGACAATATGGTCACATTTTAATGTTGTCCACATAAATGCAGCATTTTCCAAACTTTTAGCCCTATCATTAAGTTGATGGCTCATGATCCGGATTATCCTGAAAAGTCTAGCCGACTTGATAATTCCGAAGAGTAATAATCGAAATTTCGATTTGAATTACTTGAGTTTGGAAATTGAAATTGAACATCCTGTCGATTATGTTCAGACCCAAATGGACTCACGGAAAGTTTGATGATGCGACTGCAAATGATTGCACGCATTTCTTGGTCTTGCGCACCAAGATTTATATTTCCGTATGGGGTTATGCTATTTTGCTGCATTGGTCCGTTATGAGGCCCATAGACACTCAAACACCATATGCGTACCAGCTGGTTACTGGTTATGAGCCAGAAGTCTCATATTAACGCGTGTTTAGAGTGATTAATTAATATTTTAATTGAGCCGTTCTAGCGTTCAAAATATGGACCTCTGAAGGGGACATAAGTCGATTATGAATCTCCTGCCTATCATTTGATAGAGTAACCTTGGCAAGCGATCTCTTTACCGCATGATATGCAAAAGTGACATCGCTAAGACTGTTCTCCCCGTCGTTAGGGGGAGATTTGCACGTTACCGTTAATAAGGAACGACGTGAAGTAACGTGGCATAACCCACTCAGTCTTAGCTTGATCCCCAAAACTGCACTTAGTGATAAGTAAGTGCATAGACTCCCTCAAGTCTAACTAAATGCCAAACGCATTTAATGACTTTATGAGATGTCACGAGATCATTTATACCTGTTGCAAAATGCTTGCAAGGATAGACGTCCCTGTCGGACGCCGTGTTCCTGTCGTAACACGTTGCTTTTGGCCGAACCCGCCAAGCAAAGGACGCTGCCGTCGGCCGTCAGTCTGTCATCCTTCCTAAGATATGAGGAAGTTGACCGGTTCTTAATTCGTTCAGCCCCAGAGGTGGTGAACTGAAACTCGTTCGTCGCACGAGATTATAAAGGATCTAGGAGATGTGTGATTCCTCTTCATCCTAAGAATCTCGAAATATCTGTCGATCATGATATCTTAGACGATATTGAAGCGAAACGAGACTGTCATTGATTACTTGTTCATATATTCGGTGACGACTGATAATATGAGCAAATTATGACAGGGAACCATGTACCGTTGCCTGAAGTCAACGTAGAATAGACTGACCTAATGGAAACTTGCAATCCAAGTAGACTCCTTAGCGAAAGTGTGTTCGGACCTGTAGCTCCAACACCACCAATGTTAAACGAGTTCGTTTATTTGGTTATTCGTAAGGAAAAGTGATGAGAATAATAAGATTGTAGAATGCTCGCCTAGTAGCGCATGGCTTCTCTCACACCTTGGAATTGATTACGAGATGGTTGATTTCCTTGTAATGGACATTATAACAGTCCCCTACTTTACCAGTTTAGTAGTTTCCGAAAAACTGAGTATGCAGCCATGAATGTGGTCACGGTTTTATCTCTATAGGGATTTAGACAAAGCGATATAGATGAAGGTCCCTGTGTGACTTCATAATGCTTAAATCAAGTAGTTCCTGACCACGGAACACGATCTCAATTAACTGAGACGTTCACTATATGGATTAATATAATCCGAGCGGATGTGGTATACCGCCTAAGTGAGTACTTGATTAGCTTGGGATACTTGAACAAGTATTATGCCCTTGCGTGTTTTATTACGCGATCCATTTTTGGATTTGCCTTCGAGATGAAGGATCTTGGGAAGAAACGGTAGTGACTCGGCCTGATGATCGACTCCCGTAAATATTGAATCTAAGTCCATGATTCAGACTACACCCAGAAGGTGTTATGACGTTGTATTCATCATGACGCTAAGTCGTCAGATTCTCCCATGATCGTTCGATCACTAGACATTGATATAGACCCATTCCGTCCCTGATGTGACGATGAAGAGATATTGAACCATGATGTTCATATCTAAGTACAATAAGCGCATTATTGTACTTGGTCTAATGTGCTAGGACGAACATCTCGTCTGCTGTGAATGGTATAGCTCGACACAGCATCGCGCTAACACGCTGCCATCGAAATGGCATAAAAGACATTTTCCCATTACCTTAAGGTAACTGTGGATGAGGGCTTGTCTTATCCCATTTGCGTCATCGAGTGTACCTACCCCCTTCGGTACTCGAATTAACGCAACCTTTTTTCTGGTTACTTATCAGACCCGCATAAGGGATATTCCTAACATGGTATGTCTTTACCATTAGGAATAAGGCGACATCTTGGAGGTCTTGGAATGACTCCAAGTGAATCACTCTGATCTATTCGTGCTCTATGATACGACTAGAGAGTGTATATGACTTCGAGCTAGTATTAGTCATATTTGAATTACATATGTTCTGTCTCACGATCCAGATAAAACACTTGTCATAGAAGACAACTTGTTGTTATTGATCAAGAGAGACATGACTACATTATGCTATTTAGCGTTTCTCGCCGAAATTAATCTTCACATATGAAGTTTAAGAGCATCCTGTCGAATGCTCGTTTTATTCCACGTTATATTTTCTTGCATACAGTCATGTGCAAGTAAATGAAGCATCCAGTCGAATGCTCGTACTCTTTCTTGAAATATGAAATCCTCGCACCTTGTCGTGTGCAAGTGAGGGGGAGCATCCAGGTGAATGCTTATTGCACTAATTACTACTTAGTCGAAATCTTCGCACCCTGTCGTGTGCAAGTGAGGGGGAGCATCCAGTCGCATGCTCGTGTACTCTTTTTGTCCTTAGACCAATGTTTTTTTCCCACTGGGTTTTCCTTGGCAAGGTTTTTAGCGAGACACGTTCCCATCATACTTCACTTAAGATTGCCGAAATTAGGGAGAGTATCCTGTTGTATACTTCTTACCATTGTGTACTCTTTTGTCCTTCGACTAGAGTTTTTTCCCACTGGGTTTACTCTAGCAAGGTTTTGATGAGGCACCTGTTTTGTGGTTGATCCCTACGACTACCATTGTTGCACTCTTTTTCCTTCGACTAGAGATTTTCCCATTGGGTTTGCTCTGGCAAGGTTTTGATGAGGCACACTGTTTTGTGGTTAGTTACTTACATGATATTTCGGCCTATATCATTCGGCTACACAGTTTCTCCTATGTACCGGTTTTGTCCCACACTGGGTTTTCCGGCCCTAAGGTTTTTATGTGTTTAGCACTGCGAATGAACTCGACTCAGATCGACTGCATGAAGACGAAGAATTCAAGACGTCCAAAGGGGGAGTGTTGTGAGATTATTGGACTCTTGGGCTTATACTTTATGGGCCAAAGTTGGGCTTGTAACCCTACCCCTCTATCTATATAAAGAGGGCTAGGAGTCTTGTATTTTACATTTCATTCACATATTCCTTCATTAATAAAGATTATGTTGTTCTCCCCTCTCTCTACTTCTGTCTCCCTATATACGTAGCTAATAGTGTATTACAACAATATGAATAAAAACATTGTTAAAGAGTGATCTGCCCATATATCTCTTGTATAAATAACTTTCTAGAAAACAAAGTTTTGGAATTTTAAAAAATTAAACAAAAAACATTTTTTAGTTAAATTTTGATGCTATACTTGTAAGTTTGATATGTTAATTCATGGTAGTGGCGGAGATAGGATGCCACACAGGGCGGGGATGGACCCGGCGGGGGTGATTTTTTATTTTTTCATATGTATAATTTAAAATTTTATAAGATATATACATTGGTCCATACAAATTAAACAAAATAGTTGTTGGTGCAGTGATAAAATTGATTTTAAAGTAATGGAAGGTTAGGAGTCCAAATGTTACCAAATTTTGTAAATGATCATTGTATTTTCCCAAACAATATTACTAAAAAAATTATTTCATTGTCCAATACCATTTGTTTTAACTTCATATTTATTTTATACTATGTTAAACATAGAAAAAATTCTTTTTTTATTAGATATTATTTATTTTATTCTCTATTCGATATATTTTTTTTTTAACAAAATAAACAAAATATATACCGGTGTTAATCCGCTATTTTTAAAAATTATATCTAAAGTATATACTAGATGGTAGAGTTTAATAATAAATGGTAACTTACCCGATTTCTAGAGTTTGGTGACTATAAAAAACGAGGATTTTCCCCGTTTTTTTTTATTTTTTTAATATTTGAACACTTGGCTAAATAAGAATTAATTTTTTTAGAAAAAACCAGAGTAATATTTTTCCTGATTATTTAAATATCAGTAAAGAAAAGAAAGAGTACCTGATCAGTACGATTACTAATTAAATAGTACGTAAGAATATTCATAATAGTTTTGTTAATTTTTTATTATTAACTAGTGACGCTATTAAATGACAAATATGTATATTAAGTTAAACACACACATTAGTTTTAACTTTAACAATGTTATTTATTTTAACTAAAAATTAATTATTCAAAATATAGTACTATGCTAAGAGAAAATAAATAACAGTATGGTAGATATATAAAATATATACGTAAGAAATAAGAGTTAATTGTGGGTGTGGATATACTTTTTTGATATAACAATTAAAAAAATTATTATTTTTAACAATATTTTTAACATTTTATAAGTTAAGATATGCTTAAACCCAGCTAATGGCTTAGCTAGACAAAATTATATTGCAGATGCTGTAACAAATCAGTGTATCATAATTTAATTTACATTATATATAATAGTCCGTTTATTTCTCTTATTTACGTCAGAATAGAATTAACAAAATCTTTTCAGTTAGAAAGATAAACATTAACAAAATTCCTTTCAGTTAGAAAGATAAACATTAACATAATTCAAAACACTTTGTATATATCTAAGTAAACACAAATATTATATGTATATACTTCAACATATTCTCAGAAAAAAAAGGTTTAATCTCTGCATGAGCTTCTATCCACCAGAGTAAAATTTTAAGTAATTTATTTTCTCTTCAATTTAATTTATGCCAATGCTTTCATCGTATTGCATAAACAATTATATCTGTATTTATATAAATAATATATATCTCACTGTACCCATTATAATTTGGATTGAGGTAGTTTTGTTAATGAGATAGTTGTCTGTTATTTTTATGTTTTTGGTTTTATATAAATATTCATGTCCTAGGTTGTAAACCCTAGTGTTACTTTTTATTTTGTTAAGCTCACATGTAATATATATGCTGGCTTGTTTGGTTTCTTGCTTACAAGCTCTCTTTTAATTTTTTCTTGCATATAAAGCTAGAATTTTTCGGTCATACAGTGCTAGTTTTCTTTCTGGTCTTTTTAAATAAGTCGGCTTATTTGCTAAAAGCTGCAGCGAGAGTGAGTCGAACGAGGGTTTGGTTAGCAGCGTTAGCTGGATTATAAATGGGACATATTTTTGTTTGGAGTTTTATTGTTACAAACTTACAAATTCAATTGCTGTATATATTATTTCAAGTGAGTCCCTGCTTTCTTCAAACCCATGTTTATAGAATAGTGGAAAAGTCCTTAAAAGGGCTACAAGATAGCATATGCATTATATTTACATTTATGAAACAAAGCAATTTAATCAATTACCCGCAAATGCTAGGTTTCTTCGTCTCATAGTAAAAAAGATTGTCCCTTTTACCAAAACGATACTTATTTTTGTGTTTTGTTCCTGTTTTGTTTGTTTGTTTGTTGCTCCTCTGTTATATTATTCGTTTTCGGGTGCAAAAGAAGTGTTCTGTCTGCTCTGAACCTTAATCCGAGCGAATTTATAGTTTACCATGTTGTAAGTTTATTGCACGTTATAACTTTTAACTGCACTTGTTCCGTATTGGAAATTTAGCATCTCCATTTCTCGATCTCCTTAGTTCTATATAGCTGCAGAGAATGCCTACTAAGAGAATTTATAGTTAAATCCTACGAAATTACATTCATTAGCTGCTTAATTTTAAAATTGAAGTCTGCTAGAGTCGAATCATTCACTTTTGAGCAGTTTTTCTATTTTTTGCATACACTTTTATTATTTTCTCTACAGTATTCACACTCTACATCCTGTATTGCAGGACGGATCAGAAAAATGTGGTTCACCTACAAAGTAGCTAAGGCATCTCAACTTTTGGCAGTCACCGGTGCAGGTATCGATACCGTAAAACTCGCAAAGAAGTGGTATATATGGCCTGGCCAATCATGCATAGTATTCGATTTAACTCCAGTAAATTACACTTTCAACGTAAATGCTATGAGTGCCGAAAAACTCTCCTTTTTACTGCCAGCCGTTTTTACCATAGGCCCACGAATCGAGGATAACGATAGCCTTTTAAAATATGCTAAACTTCTCTCTAGCCACAATCGTCATTCCCACGATCTTAAGGAGCTTGTTCAAGGTGTTATAGAGGGAGAAACACGTGTCATTGCTGCTCATATGACAATGGAAGGGGTCTTTAAATGTGCGAAAGAGTTTAAAGAGGAAGTTTTCGAAAAAGTTCAAGGCGAGTTGGACCAATTTGGGCTTCAGATCTATAATGCTAATATTAAGCAATTGGTTGATGTCCAAGGGCATGAGTATTTTTCGTATTTGGGTCAAAAGATCCATACAGAGGCTGCCAACCAAGCGAAAGTCGACGTTGCGGAGGCGAATATGAAGGGAACGATAGGTAGGATAGTAATATCAATAGTTTATTGAAATTTAAAATAAAAACATAATGGAATGGCATGATTCTATCTGAGCTCTATTTCCGCTTTCATTATTTTACAAGTTTTGTGTTACATTGTTTGTTGCATCGATCATTCTAATTACCATTCATATCTAACCTGATTATATGTAGCCTTGTTTGATTGCAGCTTTTAAGGAAATAAGATGGATTTATGGATGTCGAGAAAAGCTTTTAGGTTTTCAGGAAAAGAATATAGTGAAAGATTAGCTTTTGATCTTATCAACCGAATGCAGTCCATCTTTTAATCAAAAAAATAATAGCTGGGCTTAAAAGCTTGCAACCCGAAAATGTCATATTATATAGAACTAATTTATACTTCAATAATCATTTTATTTTAAATAATAATAATTACTTGGATTATTTAGGTACGGAAAGGACGACTTTGCTCAGAATTGAATATTTTTTCGGAAAAAGGAAATTTAGATATATTTTTTTACAATTGATTGATAGGGTCTAAGCAAAGAGACGGTTTAACAAAACAAAACGCGTCTAAAATTGACGCTGAGACCAAAGTCGAGACTGTGAGAATGCAAGGAGAGGCGAGCAAGGAGGAGATTAAGGTGAAAGCCGAAATTAAAATCTATCAGAACGAACAAGATGCTGATGTGGCAGAGGCGAATGCTGAGCTGTCAACAAGGAAAGCCGGATGGGGACAGGTTGCGTCTTTGGCTCAGGTGGAGGCAGAGAAAGCAGTGTTGATGAGAGAGGCCGAGTTGCAGAAGGAGGTTGAGAAAAAGAATGCATTGACTCGAACCGAGAGGCTCAAGGGTGAACATCTCAGCAAGGCTAGTGTTGAGTACGAGGTTAAGGTAATGTCTTTTACATTGTTTTTCAGATTTTGCGATAGTACGAGGATAAGTATCTTGTTTATTTTCCTTTTTGTAGAGACAAGTCCTTAGTTTATGAGCCATTAAGTTTTTGCGATAGTACGAGGATAAGTATCTGAGCTCATTGTTTCCTGCGGCTGCGAGTCCTTAGTTTATTTTCCTTTTTGTTGAGACAGGTCCTTAGTTTATGATCAGGAAGTTCAACCTTTTTGAAGCTATATAAAGTATCCAGTATTTCTTACTTGCAAGATAGTTTAACCGTTAAGTCATGATGTAGAAAACTGATTTGGCTTGTTCCAAAAAAGTATATAGTGAATTGTTTAATCCTGTAAATTTTTTGCTGTTCCATTCACCATATATAATTCAAGTAGCTGTAAACAAAATTTACTTACTACTTATTAACAATCTTTTTTAAAAAAAAACACTTCCTATTATAAAACACTAAGATTTTCCTTTATGACCTTGTACTCGATGCGTTTTTTTAGAAACCAAAACCACAGTTTCATAGGGCAATTTGCAATAATATATGGATCAAGGACGGGATAGTCATTCCTACAGAATAGTCCCACTTGAAATCCCGGAAATAATAACGGGATGAAAAGTTGGGAATGCCGATCCGATTCCACCATACCACTCTAGCTTCAATGTTGAATATGCCTTAAATTATATTTAAATCCCTAAAATTCTGTCTCTGCAGATTTTACAATGTGATCATTGGCCAATGAAACATTTGTACAGAATTTCTAAATTACGTAGACCACTCATTTAGTAAGACATAACCTACCACTGAAACGTTGGTTTGTACATACAGGAATTTGATTAACAATAATTTTCCTTTTAATTTGATAGAAAATCCACGATGACAAGAAAAAGTATCTCGGGATACCCTTAATGATTGTCAAGAATTTCAATCAGACTGAAATTTATAGACAATAAACATATTGTCAAAGTGAATGAAAGAATCGGAAGATAAACATAGGCCAAAGTAATTGGAAGAATAGCATCTTTGGTTCTATTATAATCACTTTAAAGCATGTTGATGGTTAATTACCATCCTATTATAATTTTTTTAGGTGCAAGAGGCGAATTCGGGGTTCTACAAGAAGCAACAGGAAGCAGAAGCAATACTATATGCATCAAAAAAAGCCTCTGAGGCCCAAAAGATAGCCGCAGACGCCAATCTCTACACTCAAGTAAAAGCAGCCGATGGAGTATTGTACACCAAAAAAAGAGAGGCCGAAGCCCTTATAGCCCTGGCAGAGGCACAAGGAGTTTACATCTCCACATTGTTATCAGGTGAGAAATATTTGAAATTTCAAAACCTTTCCTGCCCTTTTTTGTTTGGTTATTATCTAATTGGGTTTAATTACAACAATGTGTCCCTATACTATGGCTTGTATTCCTATTTGGTCCCCATATTGTGAATTGTATCATCTTCGGTCACCATATGGTGGTTGAAAACTGAAAATCTCGATTCGGTCCTCATAGTTCTATCTTGATAACTATGGGTCCTTAAAGTTTTGATAAGTCACACCAATAGTCCCTCATATTTTGAACAACTTACATTAGTGGTCTTCACTGTAGTACCATTGACCCCATAAAAATGGACCACTTGTGTAACTTATTTAAGCTTTAGGGACCAACTGTGGTGTAATGGAAGCTTTGAGGGCCATAAATGGTGTAACATATACAAACTATGAGATCCGGTTGTGTTGCAATTGAAACTATGGGGACCAAATTGACATTTCAATGGAAGTAAGGGAACCATTGCTGCAACCCACCCTTCCATTTTATGATGTCTCGTTTTGTGTAGAAAAGGCAAAATAAATAAAGTACTATTTATCGATTAGTTATTGTATTTAAATAACTAAATGTATTCATTTCTGTTGTTGTCAGCTCTAGAAGGAGACTATTTTGCATTGAGGGATTACTTAATGATCACCAATGGCGTGTTCCAAGAGCTTGCGAGGGTCAATGCTGAGGCTGTTAAGGGGATGGCACCGAACATTAGTGTTTGGACAAGTGGCGGCAGTGATGTCGGTAGTGGTGGCGGGGATGCCATGAAAGTGATTGCATCGATATACGACGTATTGCCACCTTTGTTTAAGAAGGTTTATGAGCAGACTGCTTTGGCTAGGCCTGCTTGGTGCCAAATTGATGAATAGAGAGAAGGAAAAGTTTGTGTCTCTTCGTATCTTCTGTTTCAAATATTAAAGTTGGTCGTATACGTTTTTGGAAATTGAATTCTAGGGCAGTCTTAAGATTTATATTTTAGGATGTCGGATTTTTATTTATCCTTGCACGTTTTGAAATGCAGTTACTAAGTTTCCAGGTTCTAGATGAATTTCTCTGATGTGATTTTTTTTTTAAGTTTGAATGTCGCTCTTCATGAGGAAATATTATTACCTAAATGTAATTAAAGAGCAATTTAGTCGGTGTTTGAAGTTAGGCGTGTTATTACACTAACTTGGTGTTCTGAAATCATTGTTTTTTCCATCATTTTTTTGGTTTATAGGAGGAAACTGTGAATCAAGTATTTGTCCAGTCTTCTACTGTATAGCCAAATTTAGAAAAAAAATCATGTTTATCAACTTAGGGACTATTGTGACATGGACAAAGTATTTATTTCCCTTTGATCACACACCTTACCTAATATTCAAAGTTCAAACCCGTTAGTCCAAGAAAACTACCAGTATATTAAAAAAGAAAACTACCGTTCAACTTTAATAAAAAGAACGGTTGTTCTGGCAAGTTTACTTATAAAACACATTTAGGTCCACAGTCTGATCGATCAAACATGATTTTACAACATCAGAAGAGATGATCTTTGTACCAGTTCTTGTAATACAATTACAATCTATGGAGGCTTGAGAATGATTTTACTCACAGGTATGTTAATAGTTTTTTTTCTCCTTTTTTCTTATTCATTTAAAATTTACTATAAACTGCACCGGATGAGCTAGTATTATACAAAGGGCAATGTCTTTTTACAACTTAAATAGGATGCTTGTGGATTTTAAGCAAATACGCTTAGCTTATTCAAGCTGATAAAGAGAAATCTGTTGATTCGCTTACAAGTTATGGCTAAAGATCTCCAGGGAAGAGAAATTTATAGCTTAAAACAAAGGCAGAAAAAATGATCTCTAAAGGTTAAACCAAAGAAACCATAAACAGAACCGGCATACACCAAAAGGGAAGATATGCACAAACATAGACATGTAGGGTTGATTGATATGTTCTAACAGTATGTTAATCTTGGTAGGGTTGAGATAAAGAAAAAGAAAGAAAAAAGTAAATGTGTTAATGTGGAAGAGGGATTCCATCGCAGAAAATCATAAAAACGCAAACCAAGCATCCAAGCAAAGTTTTATTGAAAATAACAAGCCAAAACCTCAGATGCATACAACCTTTCAAGGCTACAAAGAATCAGATTTATGCAACTTAACTCTTCCATCTTTTGAAGCCCAAAAAGAGGGGGGGAAATTGTCAATCAAATGCACTGTTGCAGATTATAAACCAAAAAAAAGGGGGCTTAAAAGTTGGAACTTAACAATCTCGTAAGTTTACAAATCTAAGTACATAAAGAAAATATACCTCCTGAACATCAATTAGGCAGTAAAATACAAGAAATGAAAAGCTCATAAATCTTTATGTGGAAGATGGGTTTTATCAGGAAAACAACAACAAAAGCAAGAGTCCAAGCAAAGTTTAATTGGAATTACCACGCCAAAACCTTGAAGCTAAGACTCAGACATTTTTCAATCATATCTTGGGAACAAACAATATTCAAGAAAAAAAAAAAACATCTTCAGTATGCACAAACTGACACCAAGAAACTCCAAGCTAATCGACATCGGCGACTCACATAATTATCATTTCCCAGTTTTCTCTGTGCTTTACATCTTTCCAAATGGGAAGCCCATAAAACCAAACTACCCACTATTTGGATGACAATGTCGTGTATGTAAGTACCCTTTTCAGCGAATAGGGTGATACTGTGTGATCCCGCGCTTTGGGGGTAATTTCCTCAAAATGAAAAGGACGAGAGAAGAAGGCAATATCTCCACTAACTGTAAATAGCACGAGCAAATATAATCATATTAATATGACTTGTTTGACAAATTTAGAAAATTTAAAACCACAACCTAGTATATAAAATTTAAAAGGTTTTGTTAATGATGAGATTTCTAACAAATGATATCTGAAAGCTCAACAACCGGATGAGTTTCTCCAGACTACATAGAAAAAAGAATCAGTAAACGGAACGACCATCCCTAGGAAAAGTTGAATCAAAGTGGGAAGCCACATTAATAAAAGAGTCCCAGAAATAAAGATACGATATATGTGCATTACATTTTGATTTACACGTTATAAGATAGTTCGTTCCTTCCACCTTATTAGCCAACGTACTCAAACTCCATTCTTTCCTCACACATACTCACATTATATACAAAAATGAGAACTGATCAACGGTTTAGTTTTAACATATATCAAACCTCAAATGGAAAAAAACCTTACCAGGTAGTAGACGAAGTTCAGAACGGGATGATCCAGAACATCCAAGTCTGCAGCTTTATCAAATGCATTTAAGCACATCTGTAATAAAAAAAAGTTTGAATAATGCAAACACATAACAACAGATGAGCTATATCATAAATTCCAATAAACAAAAATTAAAGTAGACAAACAGTAAGCAGTACGATCATAAGAAATCATAAATGCCCATTTTAACACAACACAGCACAGGTATCGTGCATATAACTGCTCTTCACCTCAAACCTCACTGATTCAGACTTCAGATAAATAAAAAGCAAAGTGAAACGTACCATGATACATCTCACCAAGAAACATGTAAAGCATATGGTGGTCACGTAGCCAACCTGGAAAGATAGTAACATTACTGAACATTGAGAAAACGAAATCATCTATTATAAATCAGAAATAGAAACAAGAGAATAATTTGTTTCCCCTTAGTGAAAAAGAAACGAGATCATAAAATACTGGAGACCAAGTTGATTGCCAATTTACCTCTTGCAATTTCTTACGTCGCCCTTTTGACTCTACAGGGAACCGTTGCAACATCAAGAAGAGCCTGCATTCAAATTATAACTCAACAAAATAAGAATTATTGATGATATAAGCTGACACACAAAGTGCATTTACGGAAAATTTCAAAAAAAGTTTTTAAAAATCTAAAAACTTAAGTCAAAACTGTGTCGAGTCAGATGGCGGCCAGACCAGATGCTAATTTTGAAAAGGAGCTGAAACTGGTAAGCTAGACCTACTTATGAGCTAATCCCTCAATTTAAGCATCTCTTTCTGTTCTTATAAAGCCATAATTCGAAACTCAAACACTAACACAATACCATCCTTCAAGAGTAAACTCCACACAGCACAACCTAATCAACGACGAAGCTTGGCCGAAACACATCAAAATCTCTATATTACAAAAAGTATCACTCCCTGTCTGTTAATAATTTTATAGGACGTATCCAACCATATAAAGACTAATAGACTAGACAAACAGTACCAGGTTTTTATTTTTATATTTTAAACTTTAAGTCATACACTTTCTTTATTAAGTATATGATGGGGCACTAGATCAACGATTCAGCCCCCCAGGCATTACTCCTTATTAGGTAAGTATCTCAATAATAACTTAAAGCACTTGCGATATGTGCTTCAAACCAAAAAATGCCAATGTTCATTCTCTAATTTTTTCACACTCGTTAGTTAAGCAGTAAGTTTTAATGAAAAAACACGACTTGAAAAAAAAAACAGGAGCATGCTTCATCAGGAACAATTATTTTAAAGATCAATTTAACATACTCGGGACTAATTAGAGCCCAATTATTATCTGTTTGATAATAGTAGTGATTAGTCGATTTATAGGTTTTAAATCCCCAAAACCAGCAGTACCAGTAAATATTTAGTAGTGTAGTCTGTAAAAAGTAGTTAAAGAATGCCAAAGCCCTAATCTAATCATAATTTCTTCGGCAAATTCTATGGAAGATGATACCACTAACATGTACTGAACAGTGACGAGTGCACTTATACTACGTTGGAAACAAACATTTTTCACAAGAGCAAACAACAGGAAACTATAAAAGGCACTCTCTACAGAGAAAAAAGTTTTTTTCTCTCTCATCTCGTTTATAACTTTTCTTGTGCAATACGCAGCATTTATGAATCACTGACACAAAAGAATTGGTGACAACATTAAATCTGATCTCAGCTCAACAAGAGAAAATTAAATATCGCAGCAGAGCAATTTTACCACATTTTATCAAAAAGATTCAAGCTTTCATCAACAAATAAGCCAGAACATGAAGAATGAATCACAACTATTTTCTACCATGAGATACTACAACAGTATAAAGAACAAAGGAATCAGCAAGGAGTGGAGGAGAGAGAAAAGAGAAGGGGAAATTGGGATGCAATTGCAATTACTTGCAAATAAAATAAAATTGAAGGTATATTTCTGAACCTAAACAAGTTTTTTTTTTTAAAATAATAAAGAGGATCACAGGGTTTCACTCTCGTCTCCATAAAATTCGAACGCAAGACCTTGTATATGAGAGTGTGCGTTCTGGCCACTAGAGTAGCCCTGGTGGTTAGCTTATTAATGTTTATTATAATATTTATCTCAGCGATTAGCGAGTGCAGTCAGTAGAAAAGCATATAAAAGTATGTAAGTAAGTGTGTGTGTGAAAATATATGAATGATATCCACAGTAACTGACTGAAGGTTGATAAGAAAAGAGTAGAAACTCACCGTCCTCCATAAAGAAGGAATCCCAGGGCAGCAAACAAAGAAACACCTGCAATATATGTTTGTTCAGTAAGATTGATCAGCCACAAGAGGGGGAAAAAGAAACAAAGGATTTCAGGTACCTGCAAAGAACATCTTGGATAGAATAATAAGAAGTGGAACTGGCTTCCACCACATGATCAGCCATAGAATGATCTGCCAACAATTTAAAAAAAGAAGGGTTACATTCCACTTAAGAGGGGGAATTGATATTTTTTCAAGAGAGTTAATACTTAAGCAAAGATTAAAGCTACACACAGGGCATCAGGCGATACAACATATTCACAACTACAAAAAGTGATAACCTAACAGTAAAATCGCCACTTTTAATATAAACTTGTATAGCATACTGTCAGATATGCAACTCTATAAACGTTTTGTACTCAACTTGTATTGGAGTGACACATTGGTATGAGATGCAAACAAAAAATTGAGAGCTTTTTTTAAGTTCACTCACGTATGAGCAGGGTTAACGTGTCAAAAAATCCCAAATATTTAAGCAAGGTGTGGATTTGAATTAGAAATTAGTATAAACCTAACAGATAAACTGGAATAGAACAGACATTTAAAGGTGAGAGATACAGCCAAAACATGACGGTGCTGGAAAAAAACATAACTGAATCAGCCTTATACCAACAATAACTCAAAATTATCCCCGACCCATAATGAAGTAAAGATCATTCAAGCTACAAATAGATAAAGAATCTTTGTTGGCAAGTAATGGTGACGTAAAAATTGGTGATCAAAATATAATGATGACGATATAGACTATTAAGCTTCTTTTCTTACCCTTTGGAACCACAACAATCTCTTCCACATTATATACATGATAAAAAATTACGCAATAATAGATTAATTGTATTATCACATTCTCATTCCCGAAGTACAAACATGATGAGTTTCTTGTTCCCAGTAATTGTAACCAAAATCCATCATAGTTTCTCATATTAAATATAGCTTGAAAGGTAAACTATAATCTTTAACAAGGGGAAATGAGCAGAAAATTTATCAATGATGAGAGGCATACAAGAGATTAGTTAAAGAAAAAAGTGACAACAATTGCGGAAGGTATATACTTCTCCATATACACCTCCAGCTCTCCATGCTGTTTTATACCGAGTAATAAATCAAATCACTAACACATATATCTAAAATCAACAAGGTCATCAATCGGAAAGATAAAAAACCTCAAATAATGCTAAAAGAAGAATACACATAAAGTGACCGAAACTTCTTGATCTTAAGGCTGCAAATTATTCAGAATATGATACAGCATAAGCCTGTCAAATCTGAGACGCAAACCGCAAAAAGGAGTTTTACCTGAACAACATAAACCACTGCATTAATTGTATAAAAACTTGGTCTAAGTCCATCTGTTGATACAGCACGAGCCTGTCATATCCACAATAAAAGCAAGGTCAGATAAATTACACCATAATTCATTTAAAAAGTTCAAGTTTAAGTAGATTTTCATATGACCTGATAATAAATCTCTGCCCAAAATAAAACCAAAAGAGCATATGTCGTGAAGAACGCAAGGCTAGGCACGTCAAGCATGATATGTTGGATTATCTGACGAAAACGACGAAAACTAAGAAACTTGAAGAAAAAAAGTGAAGGAAGCAGAGGAACAAACAAAAAGCGGAAAATCACGCAGTACCTCTGGGTTCAACTTCTGGACATCTCGTCGGAAAATAAAAACAACCGATCGCACTGTTACAAAAAAAAGGACACTTAAGATACAGATCATAATAAATAAATCTAATAGCAACATGGTAAAGTTAAGAATTTGATAAAAAAGGTAGATGTGTACCGCCATTGACCAAGAAATTGAGAAAATGGAAGACCTTCTGAGTTGTCCAACCATACTCGGGCACTCTCAACTGTATCCTTACCAGTTGTACCTAAAAAAGCCCATGATAGGAAAACTAATAAGTTTGCCTTATCCTGATCAAATAAAAAGGCATTGCCAAAAAAATTATGTATGGTTTAACTAAAAAGGGAAGGGATTATGGTTAGCTTGACCAGCCAGGCAGTCACAAGTTTCGCATACCGCAACCGATAAGAACATATCACGAATTAACAGCAAATGAAGGAAAGGCAATGATGAAGTGTCTTGGGGGCATCCGCTGTTATGTGATGAACGTTACTAAAATTTACCCACTAAACCTTTTTTTCAGTTAGGTGAATATCGACAAATATACCAAATCAGAGAAGTCAAAAAAAGGCAAAGATCAGAAGTTTAAAATCAGCAAGTGCTATTTGCTTGTACCTTAGAAAAAACATCTAAATGTAATGTGTTCTTAAACAAAATAGATCAAAAGTCTTATCATGGACCTGTTAGAGGGCCATATATAAGAATAAAGTGATGCCTTACTGATGCCTCTTTTATCTACTTCTTTTTAATGGTCCATAAACAGAATAACAGAATTATTTAGGAACTAGGATTACAAGGATTTTACATTCCACTTTGAACTATTTCATAATAATTTAGTTGGATCATCAGTATGTTATCCTCATTTGTACATCTACTAAAACTACTCAACCAGGGGAAATCCCGCATTGTTCTCCTGCTTTTTCAGCTCTGTAAAGATTTGAGATCTCAAGTGAAAGATAGTTTTCATAATGAAATTTATAATACTAAAAAACAGGTGCCAGAGGATTCTAAAATAACTTGGTCCAATAGTCTCTAACTTCGTGCTTTCTAGTTTCTTCTCATTCGCGAAAATGGCTATGCACATAATTTTTCGTAACTTGTGCACACATAATAGTAATACTTATAGCACGGACCCTGGCTAAAGATGTTCTTAAAAGCAGAGCCAGCTAAACTATTAGCATTAGCAGCATGTGAGGTTGAAGCACCAAACCTGCTCCACTTAAACAATTTTGGTTAATCTGATACTAATATTGCTTATTTAGGTACATCGAATTCTCACTCAAAACAAACACCACATTTCAAGTCTATCAGTTATCAAGGTTTTAATTGAATGATCTGTATCGCGTTGAAGCTCCGATATTAAGTTTACTGACCTTCAAAGGAGACAGTGCAATAGATGCATATCTCCCCTTTTATCTCCAATGAAAGCGTGGAATCCTAATTCTTATATATGTGAGGGAAAGCGACTCAAACCTGATTAACCTATTTACTTGCAGGAAAACCATAGATTTGAAAAAAACGAACTCAGGGGACACCACACATGTGCATATTAAAACAATGATGTAATGTTTTCAGTTGTTCAGATATTTAATAAATTTTTGGTGAATATGCAGCTAAAATCTTCCATCCCTTTCCTTTTCATTCATTGTCAAGCATAAAAAAAGATTATATAAAAAAACTACTACTCCCCCAAATTTCCCATTTCCTATAAATATGTGCATTAAACACATCTTCCAATTTTTGTTCTTTATGTTCCATTCCCTTTCCTATCATCACCAATAATAATACTCCCAAAAACTATTTATCAATTCTTGTTCCTATCATCCTCAAATTTTGTTCTTTACCTATGTATCAATTTCTCACAAAACCCAAATCCCAAAAGCTAATCAAGACCTAATAACAACAAACCCCAATCACCTCATCAAATCATGAAACAAAAAACATAAAAGAGAACAAACAAATAAACGGTTATCTACTATCTTCCTTTTTTCTTTGCTATCATGACCAATAACAATACAAAACATTAACTATTTAATAATTTCCACACAAACCCCAAATCCCCAAATCAATTAACTAAACATAAAAATACATAAAAAATGGGTATCTTCCTTTTTCCTTTCCTATCATCACCGATAACAACACAAAACATTACCTATTTATTACCAACTTCCACACAAATCCCAAAAACAACAATACCCCTGAATACCCCAATCAAATAACTAAAAAAATAAACATAAAAAACAATCAAAAATTAAAATAAATGGGCATCTTCCCTTTTTTCTATCATCGCCAATAACACCACAAAACATTACCTATTTTCCAATTTCCACACCAACCCCAAAAACAACAAGACCCCAATCCAATAACTAAACAAAATTTTAAAAAAAACAAGCATCTTCCTTTTTACTTTCTTATCATCACCAATAACAATACAAAACATTACCCATTTACCTATTTCCTTATAAAACCAAAAAAACTAATCAAGACCCAATAACAACAATAGCCGAATCAAATAGCTAACAAAAATACATAAAATAAATGGGTATCTTTCTTCTTCTTCTTCTTCTTCTTCTTTTTTCTTCTTCCCTATCATCACCAATAACAATACAACCTATATACCAATTTCAACACAAACTCAAATCCCAAAAACTAATCAAGACCCAAAAGCAACAATACCCTAATCAAATAACTAAAAAACAAAACAAAAACATTAAAAAAAAACAAGAAATTAAAAAAATTACCACAGCAACAATGGAAACGAGAGCGTATAAAGCTGCTAAAACATGAAAGATTCGATCTTGCCAAACAACAGACTCGTTTATATCATTCCACCAGCTCCCTCCGTGCGACGACGGCTCCATTATTTAATATTTATTTATTTTTATATATATATATATAAATTTGTATATGTATATGTATGTATTTGTGTATGATTGATTTATTGGTACAAGTTGGATTGGGGGAATTGGGAATTGGGATTTTGGATGGGATCAGAAATAATAAAAAAAGAAAACCCTAAGTTTATGTATTTTATGGACAGCCTGTTGTTTATTTTTTCAAGGGGGTGTAATTATTATTATTATTATTATTACGGAGAAGTATACATTATTGTTTTTTATTTACTAGCAGACAAATAACAACCCACGTAAAGAATTTTTCTGTTTTTTTTCGTTTTTGATAATTACACGAATCGTCCTCGTAGTTTCAAATAGTTATAAATAAAAAACAAAAAAGCAATGTATTAGAAATATCGTCTCAAAACGCGTTGATACTAGAAAAATTTAAAAGCTTATAGAGATATTTTTTCAGCTTTAGTCTGATGCTCGAAAAGCTTGGAAAGCTTGAAAAACAGTGTTGCTACGCGTTAATTCTAAAAAAACAAGCGTTAAAACTCAAAAAAAAAAAAAGATTTAGTTTAAGGAAAAAGTATATATATTTTCACACAAATATATATAGTTTCATAAATTGCGTTAACTCGGTAGCCATTTGTTATATTGAACATAGTATGTGATTAAATTAAGTTAATATTAGTTGTTCATAACATGGACATGTATTCCATAGTTATTGAGCATGTATATGCATTTACGATTTCCTGACAAAGCTAACGTTTTTGGCATCGGAACTAACGCTTCGGTAAAGTTCGTTTGAAAATGCTTCAACGATGCTTTAGCGTTTTAAAACATCGCTAAAAAATATTGTTGTTGACGATAGAAGTATGATAAGTAATTGTTTTGGTTCAATTTGAAAAGTGATAAAACAATTTAATTGCTTCCGGTTTGAATGGTTTCCAAACCGAATTGAAACAATTTTAATTTTTATATAAATATACACGTATGAATAAAGTTGAAATATTATGTTTAATTGCTTAGAATTTTGTGTTTCTTTTTTGTTAAAATTCAGATCGACCAAAACTTAAAAAATTTGTCAACTCAGTCCCATACTAAGAGCATGCGCACTAGTTTACTTACATTTTTTCTCATATTTAAGGCAATTAGCACCACTTTTATATTTTTAGGCTAACAATTTAAATTTATACATTTTACAACTTTCCTATCAAATTTATTATCATAACTAAATATTACTATATTTTAATATAATTTTATCAATTTTTTTCCACACAAATTAATTTACCAGAGTAATCACATTAAATAACTTACAAGTTTTCTCGTATTTAAAATAAAAATTACATTTTTACAACTTATAAGAAAACGTTTTGATTTGCACAAATCATCAGTTTTTTTTATCAATTTATCTATCAAAACTATACAACTCATCTTTTTGTTATTTTATTAATTTATATGTGAAAAATACAAATAAAGAAGAGAGAATAAGAGAAAAATACGAAAGAGAAATTATTGTTTTAATTATAAGAAAACATTTTTATCCATTATATTTGAGTTCATGTATATTTAAGGTAATGGATAATAAAACTGATTCGTGTATAATTTTAGAACAATAACGAATATAAGAGAACTGAGATGATTGCTAAGCATCTAACATGTGAAATGTAACTACTTTTACGTATTTATCACACACTCAGTATGATGTAACTACCCATCAATTTGCTACCGTTGATAAACCTATTTCAGTATGATGTACCAATCAACTGTTGAAATGCCTTTCGTATGATAAACCTATTTCAGTATTGAATCCAACTGTTGAATCTGAATGTACAATAATCTCTTATATTACTCAAGTTTTCATTACCTTTTCAAAATTTAGGAACATCTCCCAAAAGAAGCAAGCTCCAAATGGAAAAAACTACTCTTAATTACACCTCCATGAAAAATATAAAACAGAAACTAGTCAACATTGTGTGTAAAACTTCACCACTGTGGGATGACCATTGAAGCTCTCAAACAATAACTACAACAATTTTCATCACATTTTCACACAATTACATACAAGCATGTAGCAATATGGCCTAAATTGGTTCCAGATATAAATCTCAACCTCTTTTTTCTGCTTAAAAGCTGGACTGTAGCTTAAAATCCGAGGTCTCCAGTTTTCTTGTCATGAAAAATTTAGAAGTTTTAGATCCCAGCTCGTATGCTTAAAAAGCTGCACGCACAGAAGTGTGTCAAAGACACCAACTGCAACATCGAAAAGAAGGGAGACGAGCGCTTGTACGTATCCACTCTATTTTCTGCTCTGTTTTAGCATCTTGCTGCTTTCTCTTTTCTTCAGCATAAGCTCGTTTTTCTTCGGCTTTTCGTTTCGTTCCCGAAAGCTTGTTCATCAGGCGATCATGTGCACGCCCTCGCATGCTTTCTACTTTTACCTATAAGCCGACATCCATTGGTAATATAAGGTTGAGGGCAACGATAAGCAACATGTAAACATGAACTCACAAAAAGTAGTAATGATGAACTCACAAAAAGTAGTAATGATGAACACACAGACGAGCGTAAACATAAACTTATAGGAATTGATGTCATTATTGTATTGGTTAAAAACGTCGGGGTTTTATACAAAGCTGCTACATGAATACAAAAAATTGGATGTTAAGTTCTTATGGCTCAGTGTACCGTATATAGAACTGATCTAACAAAAGCGAATTTATTGAAAGGTCTGACAGCATTGCGTGGTTCTAGGCAGCTATTTGATTCATATTTATGACAGCAGAATTACGATTCTCTTAAATGTCCCTAAAGAAAATGGAAGAGTTGTGTACATTACGTTAGCCAATGACTTGATCTATTTTCCAGTGTGTAGCAGAATAGCAGATCATAGAGCCAATGTATACGAAAGTTAGAGAAAAGATGTGCTCGAAATTTAAGAAGCGCCAAGAAGCATGGGTGAAGATACTACAACAATGTAAAGTATGTTATAATTTGTAGTAAAACATATTTTCCATCTCATTTTCATCACCAATTTAGATAAAAGTTAATTGTGATGGAAATCGAATTGAGGAACGATTGTAGGGAAATTAAAATAAAATTGTAAAAAGCTTAGAGGTTGGCAACAGAGGTGCAATTAGCCTTCATGGTTTTCGGTATTATAATGAACATGGAGCAAAGAGATGTAATCGTCAAAATAATGTTGGGAGTACCTCTGTTTTTCTCATTTCAGCTTCTGCTTTTGCTTTCTCATGATCCTCCCATGCATGTATCTTCATCTCCTCACGTTTGAACCTGTAAAGGATGCAAATAGATGAGCACAACCTCTTGTCTCGGTAGTAATATCATCGGAAATATGTCAATTTATGAAAGCTTATTTGATACTCAGAAAAGAAACAGAATCATTCAACTGCGGTCTTGTTTAGTTGCAGTTTTTAAGATCAGTTCTCTTTAAAGCTCGAGTATATCTGGTTAATCAGTTTAAAACATCAGCATTTCTGGTTTTTTGCCTGAAAAAGCTAGAACTTTTAAGCTGGATCCAGCTAATTCCTAAGTCTATAACCAGATTCTTTGTTTAAAATCTGTAACCAAGCGAGTTTCTAATACTGTCTTTTCAGGGCATTATAAAAAGGCCCAGCTTCAAAGATGGCCAACTGAATGTTTTAGTATAAAAAGAAAAGCCAAAAAAAGCTTAACAGCTGAAAAATGCAACCAAATAAAGCCAGGATTTAACTTAAACAACCTTGCTATATACTTGGCTTTTTCTGCCTCCTCCCAAGCAGCTGCACGTGCCTCGATTAAACTTTTAGCCGTTTCCTCAGCTCGACCATTTTTAGTATAAGTAGAAAATGCATTATTATCTTCTTCTTTGCTAGCCCATGCAGCGATATTCGTCTTACCCAATTGAGTTCCAAGAGCTATTATTTCTCTCCTTGTTTTCATCTGCATTTCCTTTTCTGACAACTCTTTGTCGAGATCCGTGTTGTTACCTGGAGGATGGAGTTTGGTTAGAAAAGTGTCTTCTTTAAATTTTGTAATTTAATAATTTTCTAAGGATGAAGATGAAAAGATGAGATACAGAACTTTCAAAAAAGATAAAATCTTTTCTAAGAAATGAAACTACTGAATAAAATCCAATACACTAGATGAGAATGAGATACTTCTGGTTTTTATAATTTTTCGATCGTCAGAATTTGTCAAATACCGGACGAACTTTTCGGGATACAATCTCTTCAAATAAAGATAACTAAGAAAGATAAAAATAATAAATTATAATAAGATTTTTTAGAACAAAACATAGTAGTGAGAACCAGAAGTTTGTTTCACAAGCAACAGTGCCAAAATCTTGACAGCTCATCTGCCTGTCATGTTACCTGCAGGGGGCATGAGAGATGAAGTTGGCGTTGTTCTCTGAGGAGTTGATGATCTAGAAGTAGTTTGGCTTCGATCCGGTGTTGTTGCTCTGACAGGAGTTCCACTTCTAGAAGGTTCTTGGCTAGCGACAGGAGTCATTTCGGTACCCATATCTCTCATGGAAACCGACCTAGCAGCTGTTGAAGGCGGTGTAAGATATGTCGTTTCATTATGTGTAGGCATGGAAATATCATCATGGCTTATATTAACTGCAAAATTCAGTACTTAAAATTTCAATGTCTACTGAATTATCGTAGTAGTAAGTTTTTCTGATATGATATACAATATTTACATTCTAAAAATTGAAGGTCACTGCAATTGTACATAGATTAGAATGGAGTATGGACTATGTGAGACTCCTACTTATAGACTCTTAATAATCTATGAAACATAAGAAAACTACGTACAAAATTTAGCTGTTGAAGATGGTATATCAAAGCTCGTTTTGTTATGTATAGGCACACACTAACTGCATAACGTATCAAATGCAAGCATAATTTTTTTATTTTTTATTCTGAAGCTCTGCAAAAATCACTGATGTTTCATAGAATCTAAGTTGATATTTGGATTTTAGAATGTCAGGTGACTGCGACTATTGATAATCTAGAATTGGATATGGACTAAGGGCAAGTTTGACAGCAAAATTTAAGCAAAGAGGCTGATAATTCTAGGTTGGGAAAAAACTGGCCTCATCCAAGCCTACAGCTTAAAACTTCTAGCTTTTCAAGGAAAACTTCCAGAAACAGCTCAGAAATTAGGCTGACAACTAAAAGATGTCCGGCACTTGAGCAAAAAGAAAATTGAGCTTAAAAGCTAAAACCAAACACGGATTATGTGAGATTTCTACTTATTCTGTAACATCCCGTATTTTTATAAGTGTTTTTAATTAGAAATTAATTTATCCAAAAACGTTTTATACAAATTTTACCAAAAACCGGTCACTCGACTAATTTTTAGCCAAAAACCGAAACTCTTCCGAAAAACTTTATTTTTAAAACATGTTACTAATTTTACTAATAAAAAGGACCCAATAGATTTGTTTCTAAAGATTTGTTATTTTTGAGTAGTAAAACAATATTTTTGGATTAAGAGTTAGCTTTTAGAACTTTGGGGACCAAATAGTTCGCTTCCACAAACTTTGTAAAAAACAGTTTTTCTAAACCTAAAATCAGCCACTTTTCATTCTTTAAACCTAAAATCAGCCAAGAGAGAGAAAAAGAGAGAAAAGAGAGAAGAAGAAGAAGAAGAGAAACCACCATTAGCGGGCTCATACCGAAAGCATCTCCACTACGCGCTAAGGTAACGGGGGTTATCCATAGCGACTAGACGAGGGTGTATGTTAGGATTAGGTTTTACGTTCATTATAAATTGGGGGTTTTTGCCTTTTATATTATTTATGTTCTTAAATTGATAATTGGGGTTTAGTTGTTGTATTTTTAATTCCATTAATTGAATTGTAGAATTTGAGACTTGAGACTAATTAATTTCGAATTAATGAGATTATGGATGGGTTTGCATGTTTTAAGCGTTGATTATGAGTTATTATGGTTTTTGATAGAATTGGGTAAATTATTGTTGAATATAGATGGATTGTAGTTTATGCATACAAGGTGTTTGTTAAAATGCCTGAATGAGTTTTATGTTGTTGAAGTGATTGGCTAGTTGTGAATCTAGCATCTATGATTATGGTTTATGTTGTATTACGTTAAGTGACATATGAGTTATGTTAGTTGAATAGTATAATATTATTGGCCGAGGCCTTAATATTTATGCATATGAGATGGTGTTATTTGAATGATTTTATATTATTGGCCGAGGCCTTGTGATTTAGCTGTAGTGGCAATGGTCTCTGTCTCTCCCTAATTCCGGGGACAGAAGACGGCCGAGGGGATAGGGAATGACTCGTCTTACGGACCGGGGCGAGTGGCGTTAAAGGTCCCAGTGTGCACTATATTTACTTTTATGTTAGCAATGGTCTATGTCTCTCCCTAATTCCGGGGGCATAAGACGGCCGAAGGGATAGGGAATGACTCGTCTTACGGACTGGGACGAGTGGCGTGAGAGGTCCAAGTGCGCACTATAAATCTACTTTTATGTTGCAATGGTCTCTGTCTCTCCCTAATTCCGGGGACAGAAGACGGCCGAAGGGATAGGGAATGACCTACCTTACGGACTGGGGTAGGTGGCGTGAGAGGTCCATGTATGCTGTTGATGTGTATTTAATTTATTTAATTTATCGTAGTTGTAGAATGTCATTATATTTCTTTTTATACGTCGATTATCGTAGCTGTAGAATTTGTGAGCTCTTGCATTTAAGGGATGGAGTGACGGTATTTGGGGTGCCGTCCCGTCTAGTTATGTGCGTGGGACTCACCGTTACAATTTTGTATTTCAGGTACCAATTAGGTTGGCATGTTTGGATAAGAGCTGTTGCATTGCAACATCATGGGTTTGGGGCTTCCGCTTACTTTTCATTTTTATTATATTTTGAGGTTGTAGCCTACGGGCAAATTCTTTCATTTGTTATTTTCTTAGTTTTATAAAACTTGCCATGTAGCCGTGTTTGGCAACATTTTTATTTATTTGTCAATTGTTCCTTTAGCTCGTAATTTATTTCTTTTAAAATTTTAAATTTTTTTTACCAACAGGTTCTCTTTTCTTTGTTTTAAAAAGGTCATGCCTCGATATCCGTGTTCTATGGATTTTGGGGCGTGACAAGTTGGTATCAGAGCTAACTAGGTTCTTGTATACTTTGGGACGACGGGAGATGGGTAACCATTGGACCAAGATCCATCGTATCATTTTTACAAATTTTTTTTTTTTTTTTTTTTTTCAAAAACTCAAACTTTTTCTAAAAATGGGGGGTTGCATTTAGCTTAAGACATGTAGCTATAATTTAGTAGTTTTTGATGATAGGAAAGTCCACATGTGAGGCAAGTTGGGGACAATGAGGACGCTTGTTGATCCCGGCTCGCCAAACTAGTGGGTAGATCTCTCGTCGGTATGTGTGAAGGAATACCTTAGCGATGTGGAACTCTAGAGTATGCGAGGACGCTCGGGTGCTTTAGGATAACGTATCGTGATGGGTTATCCTTCGCACTTTAGTGTTATTTGTATGCGTGTGTAAATTGATATAGTGAGTATGAGGTGTAAGATGTATGTCAAGTAGTAACGAGGTATTAGAGTGCGTGAATTGTGTCGTGAATGGTTTTAAGTCGCATGTTTCAAATTATTGAATTGTGTGGTGATGAATATTTTATATGAATGGATGTGGATCGTAATAAGTTTGCGGACTTAAATGGGTTATTTGTGTGATATATGCCATGTAGGATATTACAAGTGTTGAGAAATTTTGCGTTTTTGAATCTTTATTTTTTTTTTATTTTTTTTTTCCTGTTTAACGATCGGTCGTTTCCCAAACGATCGGTCGAAATTCTTCAGAATTTTTTTCAAACGCTACTGGACCAAAAAACGATCGGTCGTTTCCCAAACGATCGGTCGAAATTCTTCAGAATTTTTTTCAAACGCTACTGGACCAAAAAACGATCCGTCGTTTCCCAAACGATCGGTCGAAATTCTTCAGAAATTTTTTCATACCCTACTGGACCAAAAAACGATCGGTCGTTTCCCAAACGATCGGTCGAAATTCTTCAGAAATTTTTCAGACCCTACTGGACCAAAAAACGATCGGTCGTTTGTCAAAACGATCGGTCGAATTCTGGTAATTCTGCGGTTTTTCTGCTATTCTTCGAAAGCTCATAACTTCTTCGTTTTAACTCCGATTCTGATTCCGCTTGAAGCGTTGGCTTCGTTTTTCAGTACTCTATCTTTCTGGCGTTTCGGAATTTTCATTTTCAATTTTTGGAAAAGTCAAAGCGTTATATTGTCGGAATTGAGAATTCGTAAAAATCGGTTATTGAACCTTATGAACCTTGGTAAAGTGATTAACATGTAAAACGAGCTTTTATCATGTATAAGTATTCATGTATGAGTAGGAGTGTTGAGAAAGACAACTAAAGTGTTGGTTTAACCTATTTGTAGTCATGGTTATTACCACAAGGACTAGTAGACGGGGACCAGCTACACGTGGGGGCGCACCACCAACAAGAGGTGCGGCTACCCGAGGTGGAGCAAACGGAAGAGCAGGACGAGCCCTAAGGGGGAGGGGAGCAAATCGTGGAAAAAGGACTGCAAGAAATCGTGGGGGGAGAGGTAACACTAATGCCCCACCACCTGAGCAACCCGAGGAGGTAGAGGTTGAGAATGTAGATGAGGAGGTGAATGTGGAAGAAGAAGAGACCTTTGCACCTGAACCGGAAACGGTCAATGCTAATCAAGTGATGACCGACCTTCAGAAGGTGGTGCAAATGATGGTGCAGAATGCACAAGCTGGGAATTCAAGCAACAATGGATTGCTTAACTTCACTCGATTGGGGACTCCGACTTTCGATGGGATAGGTGAACCATCCATAGCTGAGGGATGGGTGGACGAAATGGAGAAATATTTATCGGCTGCAGGGATAGTAAATGGGGAGCAACGGATGAATATGGCTCAGTTTCACCTAAAGGGTGAAGCACGGAAATGGTGGCTGGGAATCGTGGATACTTACGACATAAGCAACTTTGAATGGAATGAGTTCATCGAATTGTTTAATCGCCAGTTTCTTCCTGATTCTTATAAGGATGAAATGAGGAGGCGTTTTGAGAAACTATATCAAGGGGGTATGACCGTTCAAGCATACCAGCTAAAGTTTACCTCACTCTCGAGGTATGCCCCAGAATCTGTTATAGGGGGTGCACAAAGATGTAGGAGATTCATGAAGGGGTTGAATCCGACCATCTCGTTACAATTGGCATCGGCTCGACATGTCAACTATAATGAATTGGTAAAATCAGCCCAAGCTGTGGAAGGAGCTCTACTCCATAACAAGCGAATCTCGGAGAAATCGAAAACCGGAAATGCTCCGAGGGAAGAGAAGAAGCGGACTTGGGATATGGCGAATAATTCGCGATTTCAACAACCGGGAAGAGGAGAGAGGAGTTTTAATCCACCACCGCCAAACGTCATGATAAGGGGAGCGTGTTTCCACTGTGGAGACGCGAGCCATCGACAATTCGAGTGCCCTAGGGTCCAATGTAGGACATGCAACCGAATGGGACATACGGCAAGGGTTTGTCCCGGGGGACAAGGAAGAATCGACACCAACCGACCCTTTAACCAACCTAGGTTGCCACCACCACCACCAAGAGGACCAGGATTCGTACCACCACACCAATTACCTGGGAACCAAGGGGGAGGGTTTCGAGGTAACCACCAAGGAGGGGGAAACCGTGGGAACTATCGAGGAGGCCATCAGGGCCAGGGAAATCGAGGAAACCAAGGGGGAAATCGAGGACCGCAAGGAAACCCACCAATTCAAGCACGTCAATTTGCCTTGCCACAATTGCCAAACCAAGGAGATCCGGCAAATGTACAAGGTATGGTTCTTGTGTGCTCATCCTGGGCACATGTTCTTTTCGATACGGGGGCGTCGCGTTCTTTTATATCTAGAAGTCTAGTTGAGTCTTTGTCGTTAGAAATTGGGGTTCTAGAAAACCCGATTGTTGTAGAGACTCCTGTTGGGGGTCGAGTTGTGTTGGACCGAGTGTGTCGGTCTTGCGAGATGGTGGTCGCGGACCACGTGTTTATATATGATTTAGTTGTCATCGAGATGTCAGGATTCGACGTGATCCTTGGAATGGACTGGTTGGTTCATTTCAACTCTTTCATCGATTGTGCTCGACGAAAAATTTTCCTTACAACTTCATCCGGAGATGAGGTGTTCTTTCGTGGGGAAAGGGACACTACCCTTTCTTCTATTCCTTATTATTCCAAGCGGGTTGTGGGCAACCTGTCTTGTCTTTTGGCTAGTCTCTCGATAGTGGAGAACGACGAGGAAGTGGAAATATGGCCACGCGTAGTGGACGACTTTAGAGATGTGTTTCCGAAGGATCTACCGGGGTTACCACCGAAAAGAGGGTTAGATTTTTCTATCGAATTGGTACCGGGAACGGCACCAATAGCCATTTCCCCGTACCGTTTGGCACCAGCAGAGTTGAAAGAGTTAAGTAAGCAGTTAGAAGAACTGCTAGAGAAGGGGTTTATTAGGCGGAGTACGTCACCGTGGGCGGCACCGGCCTTATTTGTGCAAAAGAAGGATGGATCGATGAGGATGTGCATCGACTATCGAAAGCTAAATAGGGTGACTATTAAAAATAAGTACCCACTACCTCGTATTGACGATTTGTTTGACCAACTGAAAGGAGCGACGTTCTTTTCAAAAATCGATTTACGATCAGGCTATCACCAATTGAGGGTGAAGGATGAGGATATTTCGAAAACGGCCTTTAGGACCCGGTATGGTCACTATGAGTTTGTGGTCATGCCATTCGGGTTAACTAATGCACCGGCGACATTTATGGAGTTAATGAACCGAATCTTTAAGGAGTATCTCGACAAGTTTGTGGTAGTCTTCGTCGACGATATCTTGATCTACTCGAGTTCAAGAGAGGAACACGAGGAGCATCTCCGTTTAGCGTTGCTCACGTTGAGGGAGCACCAACTTTACGGGAAATTTAGCAAATGCGAGTTTTGGCTAAATGAGGTGAAATTTCTTGGACATGTGATCTCGGAAGAAGGGGTAAAGGTGGACGCGACAAAAATTGAGGCGGTTTCGAATTGGACACAACCGAAAAATGTGTTCGAGATTCGAAGTTTCTTGGGTTTAGCTGGATACTATCGACGGTTCGTCAAGGATTTCTCGAAGTTAGCGACTCCAATGACTTATCTTACTAAGAAGGGGGTGAAGTTCGTGTGGAATGAGCCTTGCGAGAAAGCTTTCTTAGAGCTCAAGAAGCGGTTGACTAGTTCTCCCATACTAGTTATTCCCGAGCAAGGGAAGGGTTATCAAGTGTATTGCGATGCTTCGAAGGAAGGCTTGGGTTGCGTCTTGATGCAAGACGGAAAGGTTATCGCATATGCTTCGCGACAACTAAAGATTCACGAAAAGAACTATCCGACTCATGACCTGGAGCTAGCGGCAATAGTTCATGCGTTGAAGATATGGAGACATTATCTGTTCGGGGAAAAGTTCGAAGTGTTCTCGGATCACAAGAGCTTAGGGCATACTTTTACCCAACGGGATTTAAATATGCGACAACGACGATGGATGGAATATCTGGAACAGTACGACTACGACTTGCACTACCACCCGGGAAAGGCCAATGTAGTGGCGGATGCTTTGAGTCGAAAGTCTCATGCGACCTTAGCGCATGTGGCGATCGACGAATGGAGGATGATGGGAAATGTGAACGAGTTCGACTTGGAGTTGGGACATGTTAATGTGGGGACTTTGTACACAATAGTGGTACAACCGGAACTTGTGAGTAGGGTTCTGGAAGCACAAGATGGGGATGAGAAAGTGGAGAACTTTGAGAAACAGATAAGTTCGAGTGAAGGATTAGAGGGTTGGACAAAAGGAACCGATGGAGGACTACGCTTTAAGGGAAGGACTTATGTGACAGAAAACATGAGGAACGAAGTATTAAAGGAGTTTCACCACTCCCGATTAGCCGTTCATCCCGGCGGGACGAAAATGTATCATGATGCGAAAAGACAGTTTTGGTGGCCCGGAATGAAACGGGATGTAGCTTCATATGTTAGCAAGTGCCTAACTTGCCAACAAGTGAAGGTGGAACACCAAAGGCCGGCGGGTATGCTCCAACCTTTACCGGTAGCGGAATGGAAGTGGGAAAGGATAGCAATGGATTTTGTGACCAACTTACCTAAGTCGGTAAGCGGGAATGACGCTGTGTGGGTTGTGGTCGACCGTTTGACCAAATCCGCACACATCATTGCGATTAAGATGACGAGTTCGGTGGAAATCTTGGGACAGAAGTATATTAAAGAAATTGTTAGACTTCATGGGGTGCCTATTTCGATAGTATCGGATCGAGACGCGAGGTTTGTGTCGAGGTTCTGGGGCGCATTACAAAATGCCTTAGGGACCAAGTTGACAATGAGTACGGCGTTCCATCCCCAAACGGATGGACAATCGGAGCGGACTATCCAAGTGCTACAGGATATGTTGCGTGCGTGTGTGAACGACTTTAAGGGAGGTTGGGAGAGCCATCTACCCTTAGTTGAGTTTGCGTATAATAATAGCTTTCAAGCTAGTATTGGCATGGCACCTTTCGAGGCTTTATACGGGCGGCCGTGTAGGTCTCCGGTGTGTTGGACCGAGGTGGGAGAAGCGGAAATGCTAGGACCGCAATTGATTCAAGAAACGACCGAAAAGATTAAGTTAATTCGGCAAAGGCTTGAGACGGCTCGAAGTAGACAAAAGAGTTATGCGGATAAGAGGAGGAGACCATTGGAGTTCGAAAAGGGGGATCACGTATTTTTGCGAGTTTCGCCCAGGAAGGGGATTATGAGGTTTGGCTCTAAAGGAAAGTTGAGCCCGAGATTTATCGGACCATTTGAGATCGTGGACCGAGTTGGACAAGTTGCATATCGGTTGGACTTGCCACCAAAGTTGACGGGGGTTCACCCGGTGTTCCATGTGTCAATGTTGAAAAAGTACCATCACGACCCTTCACACGTGGTGGACTTTGAGGACATTGAGGTTAGTGCGGATGTGACCTACGAAGTGGGTCCTATGAAGATTATCGATGTACAAGAGAAGGAACTTCGAGGAAATACGATTAGATTGGTAAAAGTGGTTTGGAAACACCACGGGGCCGAGGAGGCAACTTGGGAACGCGAGGATGAGATGAAGAGGAAATATCCTAATCTCGACTTTTCTTTAGGTATTATTCTTTAGATGCTTTATAATTTCGGGACGAAATTCCTTTATCGGGGAAGGGTTGTAACGCCTAGATTTTGGAGTTTATTTTTGTTATAACGCCTAGAGTTTACGGAATTGTTGAGTTGTCTTTTATTATGTTTGATATTGCATATAGCTGTTTACCATATTTGGGATTTGTAGATGCATGGAGTTGTTGAGGTAGAAGCATGTCAGCTTAGTTTACTTTATTGACTTTTATGTTGCAGCCGCTTGTTTTACATTGTTGTCTTTTATTCTGTTAGATATTGTATACAGGCGGTTATTCTTACATGGTGCATTATCTGGAGTTTATCTTATTTGAGTTATGGAGTTGTTACGGGTTGTGAACCCTGCGTATTTTTTTATTTTTATTTTTTTATTTATGACCCGTATTGTGCATTTAAATTCTTATGATCTTATTGTACGTTTAGAATTTTTATGGCCTTGTTTATATAAGTTTATCATTTCTGGGTATAGTTGTTTAGAAGGAAAATTTCGGGACGAAATTCCTTTAAGGAGGGTTAGTTGTAACATCCCGTATTTTTATAAGTGTTTTTAATTAGAAATTAATTTATCCAAAAACGTTTTATACAAATTTTACCAAAAACCGGTCACTCGACTAATTTTTAGCCAAAAACCGAAACTCTTCCGAAAAACTTTATTTTTAAAACATGTTACTAATTTTACTAATAAAAAGGACCCAATAGATTTGTTTCTAAAGATTTGTTATTTTTGAGTAGTAAAACAATATTTTTGGATTAAGAGTTAGCTTTTAGAACTTTGGGGACCAAATAGTTCGCTTCCACAAACTTTGTAAAAAACAGTTTTTCTAAACCTAAAATCAGCCACTTTTCATTCTTTAAACCTAAAATCAGCCAAGAGAGAGAAAAAGAGAGAAAAGAGAGAAGAAGAAGAAGAAGAGAAACCACCATTAGCGGGCTCATACCGAAAGCATCTCCACTACGCGCTAAGGTAACGGGGGTTATCCATAGCGACTAGACGAGGGTGTATGTTAGGATTAGGTTTTACGTTCATTATAAATTGGGGGTTTTTGCCTTTTATATTATTTATGTTCTTAAATTGATAATTGGGGTTTAGTTGTTGTATTTTTAATTCCATTAATTGAATTGTAGAATTTGAGACTTGAGACTAATTAATTTCGAATTAATGAGATTATGGATGGGTTTGCATGTTTTAAGCGTTGATTATGAGTTATTATGGTTTTTGATAGAATTGGGTAAATTATTGTTGAATATAGATGGATTGTAGTTTATGCATACAAGGTGTTTGTTAAAATGCCTGAATGAGTTTTATGTTGTTGAAGTGATTGGCTAGTTGTGAATCTAGCATCTATGATTATGGTTTATGTTGTATTACGTTAAGTGACATATGAGTTATGTTAGTTGAATAGTATAATATTATTGGCCGAGGCCTTAATATTTATGCATATGAGATGGTGTTATTTGAATGATTTTATATTATTGGCCGAGGCCTTGTGATTTAGCTGTAGTGGCAATGGTCTCTGTCTCTCCCTAATTCCGGGGACAGAAGACGGCCGAGGGGATAGGGAATGACTCGTCTTACGGACCGGGGCGAGTGGCGTTAAAGGTCCCAGTGTGCACTATATTTACTTTTATGTTAGCAATGGTCTATGTCTCTCCCTAATTCCGGGGGCATAAGACGGCCGAAGGGATAGGGAATGACTCGTCTTACGGACTGGGACGAGTGGCGTGAGAGGTCCAAGTGCGCACTATAAATCTACTTTTATGTTGCAATGGTCTCTGTCTCTCCCTAATTCCGGGGACAGAAGACGGCCGAAGGGATAGGGAATGACCTACCTTACGGACTGGGGTAGGTGGCGTGAGAGGTCCATGTATGCTGTTGATGTGTATTTAATTTATTTAATTTATCGTAGTTGTAGAATGTCATTATATTTCTTTTTATACGTCGATTATCGTAGCTGTAGAATTTGTGAGCTCTTGCATTTAAGGGATGGAGTGACGGTATTTGGGGTGCCGTCCCGTCTAGTTATGTGCGTGGGACTCACCGTTACAATTTTGTATTTCAGGTACCAATTAGGTTGGCATGTTTGGATAAGAGCTGTTGCATTGCAACATCATGGGTTTGGGGCTTCCGCTTACTTTTCATTTTTATTATATTTTGAGGTTGTAGCCTACGGGCAAATTCTTTCATTTGTTATTTTCTTAGTTTTATAAAACTTGCCATGTAGCCGTGTTTGGCAACATTTTTATTTATTTGTCAATTGTTCCTTTAGCTCGTAATTTATTTCTTTTAAAATTTTAAATTTTTTTTACCAACAGGTTCTCTTTTCTTTGTTTTAAAAAGGTCATGCCTCGATATCCGTGTTCTATGGATTTTGGGGCGTGACATATTCCCTAAATGATCTATTCCCTAAACATAAGGAAACAGCCTAAGATTTTAGCCGATGGAGGAATATACTGACATAAATTAGATAATCCTACGTAGACAGTAAATAAAAAGGGTAACGCGATCCATTGAATTAATATGTCAATGAGGAGTTAAAGAGCAGTAAAATGCCAACTGGGGAACATAAACAGGACCATCCACATTAGTTAACACATCGTACAAGCTTTTCCTTGTTATTCCTGTAGATGAAAGTTTTTGCGTATTTTTCTAATTTTCTCATCTGGTAACCACTATGATATGTCATTTCTAGAGAATTATCATTTCTATCTTTTTAATAGTAAACTCCAAGATAAATAAGAAAGATCTCTACTCTACTCAAACCAACTCATTTGAAGTTACACCAACAGTAATTGTTAGGGTGACGAACATGTAACATAGAGTTCCTATATAGTCTTGAGAAGCTTTTGCCTACAATGCAAAAGTATATTTCTTTCATCTTCATTGGCTTATCAATTATTCTTTTTTTCTTAGGTGAACACTCAATAATTGCAACAAGTATCCAGAAAGGAATAAAAAAAAGTTAAATTTTCATCCTTTGATAGCTCAAACTATTTTATACTCTCCACTTTTCCAATAAAAGGTTCCTTGGTAGCCTTTAGAAAGCCTGGTTATACAAGAAATCAAGTTGAAGCACGTAAATTTTTATAAAGCAAGTCAACAGAAGATTGTAGCTTTGCTTTGGATACGAAAAGTAGTAAACAAGGAAGAACATCAGTGAGACTATTTCTTCAAATGAAACTCAAGAATCCAAACGGCAAATGAAGCTAAATAAGTTTATTTAACCAGAAAAACTGGTAAAATGAACATACAAAAATAGAAGCAGCAATGCATTTTGTAGAATTCATTACGACACAACTTGAGTTTAAAAACTGAAGATTGTCTTTCCATGTCAAGAAATAGCGAAGATTAAGCATAGGGCATGTCTGGTTTAAGCATTTAAGCAGACAAGCAGACAAGCAGACAAGCTGCATATTTAAGTTAACAAAAAACTTGGTTTATCCACCCTAAACCTTCTAGTTTCTTCAGGCCAGAAAAGCAAGAAAAGGTCAGCTTCTAAGCTGATCATTATCAATCAAATGCAAAAAAGATTGAAAAACAATCTGAGCTAAAATGCTACAACCAAACAAGGGCAATGAGACAAAGTCTTACTTCGCGATTCTGCTACACAATTATCAAGGACAGCAATCTCTTTCCCGTCAGATTCGGGCACAGAGTATGTATCAGCCTCCCAACCAACAACTTTACATCCATTTATCCTTTTTGTTTCACTACAATCAATCATTTTTGTATCTGGTTCTTCAAAAGGTACCAATCTTTGATCTGGAACCTCAACAACAACCTTGGTGGCCGGTTTTCGGTTTCCAAACCCAAAGTTACTCGCCTTTCTAGATCCAGAATTTCCTGGCGGCAGGCCACCTGATATAGGATATCAGAACCCTAATCACAATCTGATATAGATTTTTAAAATCAAACTTTATTTTGAAAGATAAAACATAAATTACCCCTTTACTAAAAAAGAGGATCTTTGAGTACCCAACTCTCCCGAATTTTATTTCAATCCACACTGAGTTTCTAATAACAAAAATCTTGGTTATACTAAATAAAAACACCTTTTTGAACCCTAATGCGTACAGTCGCACAGACATTGTTAAAGACACAACATTTAAAAATGATACGACACTTTTAAAAGTCACAGCCAAAAAAAATAAGTTTATACCGACCATTCAGACAGAAAAAATTGCATAGAGAATCTACTAATTAGCTTTGGACACGGCGAAAAGTTAAAAAAAATAGTGACAGTTAACTATATCGATGGTTTAAAAAAAGGTGGAATATTTCATATGTAATCTATTTCTCCTCATTGCCTCTATGTTTGAAGGATACACATTTAAAAAACCCTGAAAAGACACAACATTGTAAACAGACTTCCTTTGAAAAGGGGAATCAACTAATAATTTAGACAAAACAGACACTAAAGAAAATCAATTATAATTCTATATTACCGCCTTTTGTCCGATTAGAGGTTGGACTAGCTATCCATTTGTGGGCATCATCCCATTTAGAAGGAGTAGGTTTTGAGAAAGATGCGAGGGCACCTCTTTTTGGAAACTCAAACATTGGAGAAGGTACACTCATGTATTCTTGCCCACCATCGTAATCCGGACAATAATTATCCTGAGACTTTAAGCTTGATTTCACTAATGAATTATCAGATTTTCGGTCACTGATCGCATCTACCGTAAATGAATTTGTGCATTCCGTCTGTACACTTACAACATCCACGTCTTTGCAATCATCAGAGAAGCAACCATCTAATCAATATTCGCAACATTTTGCTCATTTCATCTCAAAGCTCCAAATGTACATAAATCATGAGAAAAATTGAGGACTAAAGCAATTTCTATAGGGACAAAATTGTCAAATTTATCAATACGTCTATTTACTTAAAAGATACATCCTACAGCAACAGTATTGTAAAATTTATTCGCATGACTAACTTCACTTATAAGGTGCAATAGCTTGTTCACAGTTAAACAAAAAAAGCATGCCACAGTGAAGAAAAGAAACATATTTCCCTCTGTAATACATTCTTTAGGCAAGAACACTTCTTTTTAACCCGTAAAAGGAAGGGCTCATTTGAACCCTACAGGGTAGGTTTTCCCTCCGCACCCTTAGGAACTCTGCTCTGACGCATTGAAGAGTTGCCATTTCTTTTTACAAGACAAGAATAGTGTGTTCTAGTCAACTATTCCGTCTTTTTATGAAACATAGGTAATAGCTTAGACGTCGGAAATATTTACAGGATATCTTGATCAATTTTTTATACAGATGTTCTACAACTTCAATGCGCAACACGGTTGTATAATTTGGTTTACCCCGGACCCGGGCACGAAAATGAGTAACCTTATTGAACAAAGTAAACTTATGAAACAGTATCAACAGCTCTAGTTAATAAATTAAGCTTCTAGACTTAGAAATATCACAAAACAACCCCAATTTCAACTGAATTTTGCACAATCACATTACAAATTAAACTACAAAATGTTACAAGATAAGTACCCGAATCGCCGAATTGAGAAACCTGAGTTCTCAAGGAACATCCAATATCTTGATCTTGATGTTTATTTTTCTTAGTTTTATTATCAACTCCTAAAAGCACACTCCTCAATCTCCTAGGAGACAAAGCCCCTCCTACATTGCCCTATCAACAACAAAAACACAAATAAAAAGTTAATTCCAAAACCTCATGTTTAATTTTTTTTAAATAACTAAAACCCATTAGGAATTAAACTAAACAAGCCCAAAAAGAAAGCATTTTTATCGAACATAAAACACACAAAAAACAACCAATTTTTAAAACAACTGAAACCCATTATAAATTAAACTAAACAAACTCAAAAGAAAGCATTTTTACCAGATGGGTATTACTACTTCTCTTTTGGATCCTCTCATAGTCCATTTTTTTTGATTAAGTAGAAGCATTTAATTTTCACTCATTACATCTGCTATACATAGTATATAGATACATAATATAATATGATGAATAACTTTGACCCTAGACAAGAAGAAGATGGGATAAATTACGCATGTACCCCTAATGTTTTTGTTTTTATTTCAAAAAGACTAATCGTTTATGAACATATCGCGTTCGGTCCGTTAACATCTCCTGTTTGTTTGTTAAGTAAACAAACCGTAGAAAACATAAATTAAATGTTGGTTAAGTGACATGAAGACAACACCGTTCGTTCTTTAATAGATCTATTCGTTAAAAGTAAAGAAAAATATAAGTTAAATTTATCGATGTCATAGATTATGTATATGTATTAATACATAAAGATAAAAGAATGAGGTGTGACATAAGTTTTATAAGTTTAAAAAATTCTTAAAGCCTACAACTTTAGTACAATATGTGGAATTTTTTTTGCATAGGAACCATGTCTACAAAGAAGGAGCATCGTTTAATGCCGAGAAAGTTCAAAATTGAGAAATTTAACATATGTTTAGATATTTATGAATATTAATGTTCTTACGATAATACTATATAACTTTGTAACTGAGTATAGTCAATTCCTAAGACTTGTATTTTCGGACACTTCGTGAACAAATCGCATTTTATTCATCAAACATTCGATTTGTGTTCGTTTGTTTATAAATGAACATGAACAAAGTAAACAAACATTTTGAGTTAACGAACAAATATGAACCGACGTCGGTCATACATATCAGTTAAGGGTTAATAAAGTATGAATAACGAGCGGCCCAAGCCTTCAGGTTCGGGTTGCTTTAAGCCTTTAGGCAATGAAAATTCCAGTGGCCCATAAGTGTACTGGTAAAAGAACATGGCCCATAACTCAATGAAATAATGAAACTTTTTTTCCTCATAATGGATTTTTTAGCTTGACAGTTTCCCGAAAAGAAAAGGTATAAATTTAGAAACAATTGTCAATTTCATTAATTTATCAAGTTCGTTCCTTCTCGACATTGGATACGACAATTTGACAAAGTAATGAAGTATATTGTCAAAAGCCTGATTTTTGAGTAACTTTTA
Source organism: Primula vulgaris (assembly GCA_963920805.1). Classification (NCBI taxonomy): domain Eukaryota; kingdom Viridiplantae; phylum Streptophyta; class Magnoliopsida; order Ericales; family Primulaceae; genus Primula; species Primula vulgaris. The sequence continues at coordinate 11,020,087 of OY987212.1, forward strand.
GATAGACCCGTCCTACCATATCGTTTTTCTTATGTGGTGAGGCAAATAAATAATAAATAGACATCTGTATAATAACGTGTTACAGGAAAGTTATAAAACAGTTTGTGTTATTTTTTAGCAAATGATAGCCACTATTCATCTCACATCTCATTTCTTTCTCTTATATACTATTTAGTTATGAACTTATGGAATTCTTTTTTTTTTTTAAATATATTCTTTTTTATAGAATTGAATACTTTTAACTTTTGTTACTAATATTATTTTACTCTGAAACTATATTTAAACTAAAGGATTAGTTTTCACTAATAGATTCGACTAAAGCTTATTTTACCATTTTACTCACCTTCGCCTATGATAATAACTGGATCATTGGAAGTCATAGTTGATGTAGATAAGTAGTGACATGAGTTTGAAAAAGAGAAAGGTTCTGATATTGGGGGAGGAGAGAGGTAAAACGTGAGAAATTAATTATAAAGAGCGGTTTAATCCGACGTTTCATTTTTATGCATATATGTATTCCCATTGTACAGATGTTTATTATTTATTTGACTCACCACATAAGAAAAATGATATGGTAAGACATGTCTACCTAAAAGTTACTCCTGAATTTTCGTATCCAATTAATGAACAAATGAGACTTTTGAAAATATACTTTGACAATTTGACATTAAAGATACGACAATATGATAAAATTTATGTAATTTAAACCGGGATCCCTCCTAACAAAAAGTTAAAAACTCAAGTTCATAATTAGTTTCCATTTCAATTATGTTGTCCATAAATCGACATTGGATAATGGGATGAAAATTTGTTTGAGAGCTTTGTCTAGTTGCTCCTTTTGAGCAGATATTACATGAATAAGACTGAAAAAATGTAGTATTGACCCCATGGATTTTTGCAAAATAAAATTCTTACTATATTTTATACAATCTCGTATTATAACAATACTAGTAAAATTTACACACGCGTTAGGTGTGAGATCCGTAATGGTATAAATCTCATAATATATTTTATTTTGAACATAACATTCACATTTGGTATCATTTATTGTAGTTATGCAGGTTAAAACGAATTGTTAATTAATTTAGAATATATCCGTAATTAGAAAAATATAGCAGAATAAATTATTAATTAATTAGATTAAGTATATTGTTAATTATTAAAACACAGTGAGAGTATTTTTGGAAAAATTGGGTAAAATTGGACATACTCATTTTTCTTAGGTTGACTTATTATAATAGAACGATGATACAATTTATGACTTAGAAAAATGGTACTTATGAACGTGGGATCACATTGCCGCATTGGGTAACTTTGAGACTATTATCGTTGCATATGGAAAGTGTACATGTTAAAATTGAAATTCCTTTTACAAATTCTTGATGTAGAATACATCGTCTAATTAGTCGAGGTTAAGCATTGGCATATGATTATTTTATTATGAATCTCTGATATCTTATTAGTTCGTAAGATACGAGGGATATTTTGTGTCCCATTGAAAGTTATCGATCGAGGTTTAATCAAATGTCCTTTATCGAGTATCTTTTGAACAAGTTGGAAAGAATTTTTCAAATGAGCATGCATAAATGAAGTTCAAGGCAAAGACAATCCAAGCTGTTATGGGTCGTTACTGTGTCGTGATCATGGTTTAAAACATTTCAAGAAGTGTAATGCTGAAATCCTTTCACTATAAATGTTATATTTTTCATCTCTACAAGCATAATGAAAAAAATGCAAACTCTTCTTTGCTGTTGAGGTTGTGTCCTAACTCCTAAGTATGTTCTTCGTTGACAAGCATTACTTTAACTCTTTGATATAGTTTTGTTATAATTTTGCCAAACACAACACAAAGTCGATTGGTGTCACGAAATTACATATCTAACACTCCTTCACAAGCACCGTTAAGAATTTATCACAATAACTTTATATGGTAAACTAAGAAACCATTTGGACAATCGAAAAAGAGCCATTCCATCGATCTCAGAAGAGGTTTAAGTTGCCGTCCAAGCCTTATTGTCATGTTGTGTTTCATGTTTGATGAAAATACGTATGTAATTATCATAGATATTCCTCCAGTATTGTATTTTTGAACTTGCCGGATCCGGAGTTGAAAGTCTCAAACTTGAATTTATTCAACATCCAATTTACTGGTAGCAACAATGCCAAGAATTTGGAGCTCTCGGTGTTTTACATGGATGTAGGTATATGTAGATATCAATTGTGGCCATAACAACGTGCCCACAAAAACAAAATAAAATTAATGCTAAAACTGATTTAGTCAGCAAACAAAGGGACGCATGCACAGTGAAATAGGCTGGAAACAACTAGCAATTGTATTTGTGTCTAGGACTAGAGACAGAAAATGTCACGCCCCAAAATCCGTAAATGATGAATATCGAGGCATGACCTTTTTAAAACTAAAGGAAATAGAAACCTGTTGGTACAAAATTAAAATTTTAAAAGAAAAGACTTGCGAGCTAAAGGAACAAGTAAACAATAAACAAAAGTATTTGCCAAACGCGGCTACAAAAACGAGATAAACTAAACGAATGTAAATTGCCCGTAGGCTACAACCTCAAAATAAAATATACATGAAAAGAAAGCAAAAGCCCGAACCCATGTGATGCCTTGCTAAAGCTCTTAACCATCGCCTCAACCTAAGTTGTACCTGAAATACAAAAATGTAACGGTGAGTCCCACGCACCTAACTAGACGGGACGGCACCACATACACCGTCACTCCATCTCATAAATGCAAGAACTCACAAATTCTACAACTACGATAAACGACGTATAAAACGAAATATAATGACATTCTACAACTACGATAAATTAAATAAATTAAATAACATCAACACACATCTATAGCATACATGGACCTCTCACGCCACCTACCCCGGTCCGGAAGGTAGGTCATTCCCTATCCTTTCGGCTGTCTTCTGTCCCCGGAATTAGGGAGAGACAGAGACCATTGCAACATAAAAGTAGATTTATAGTGCGCACTTGGACCTCTCACGCCACTCGCCCCAGTCCGTAAGACGAGTCATTCCCTATCCCTTCGGCCGTCATATGCCCCCGGAATTAGGGAGAGACATAGACCATTGCTAACATAAAAGTAAATAGTGCACACTGGGACCTCTCACGCCACCTACCCCGGTCCGTAAGGTAGGTCATTCCCTATCCCCTCGGCCGTCTTCTGTCCCCGGAATTAGGGAGAGACAGAGACCATTGCCACTACAGCTAAAACACAAGGCCTCGGCCAATAATATAAATCCACGCAAATAACACATTCTCATACGGCATCGGCCAATAATATAAATTCACGCAAATAACACATAACCATATGTACTAAATTCGCAACTAGCCGAACAACTCCAACAACGTAATACAACGTAACACATAACCATATGTACTAAATTCGCAACTAGCCGAACAACTCCAATAACGTAATACAACGTAACACATAACCATATGTACTAAATTCGCAACTAGCCGAACAACTCCAATAACGTAATACAACGTAACACATAGCCATATGTACTAAATTCGTAACTAGCCGAACAACTCCAATAACGTTCACGTAACGTAATACAACCTAACACATAACCCTATGTACTAAATTCGCAACTAGCCGAACAACTCCAAACAACGTATTACAACGTAACACATAACCATATGTACTAAATTCGCAACTAGCCGAACAACTCCAATAACGTAAAATCCCATTCGGGCATTTTAACAAACACCTTGTATGCATAAACTACAATTAACCATTATTCACCATAAATTCATCCAATACCATCAACAACTATACAATCCCCTAAACAACTACTAAATCATGCAAACCCATCCATAATCTCGCTAATTCGAAATGATCATATCTAAGGCTTCAATCTCTACAATATAAATAATGGAACCAAAACTACAACGAGTAATCCCAATTAACAATTTAGGAACACAATTAATATAAACGGCAAAAACCCCCAATTTATAATGAACACAAAAACCAAAACCTAACATACACCCTCGTCTAGTCGCAATGGATAACCCCCGTTACCTTAGAGCGTAGAGAAGATGCTTCCGGTATGAACCCGCTAATGGTGGTTTCCTTTTCCTCTTCTTCTTCTTCTTCTTCTTCTTCTCTCTCTTTCTCTCTCTTCTTCTCTCTTCTATTTGTTTTACTGATTTTTGCTTTTGAAAAGTGGCTGAAAAATATGTTTATAAAAGCTGTTTTGAGATAGTTTGAGGTAACGAACTATTTGGTCCCCAAAGTTCTAATAAGTAACTCCTAATCCAAAAATATAGTTTTACTACTCAAAAATAACAAATCTTTAGAAACAAAACTATTGGGTCCTTTTTATAAGTAAAATTAGTAACAGGCTTTAAAAATAAAGCTTTTCGGAAGAGTTTCGGTTTTTGGCTAAAATTTTTGAATAAAACGCTTTTGGATAAATTAAATCATAAATAAAACCATTTATAAAAATACGGGATGTTACAGAAAACAAGAAGGATCCTAATAGGAAAGTAGTATGTATGCGTAAAAAATGAATCAAGATTCTTCTTTCTAAAGTGTACCAAGAAGAGTTCAAGTTAGCCCCATACACTAATGTAAGATTTTTGGATTCTTACAGCATTACGTACCTACATTAATATCTAGACTTGGTGTCTTTTTGGTAAAGAGAAAAAAATGCTTCTCGTATTTAAATTCCGCTAACTGTAATAAGTCTGTGATTGTTTGAACTTTTTGTCGTCACTAATCCCATATACAATATATAACGGGGAGACTTGTTTGGCTATGTCGTCTGATGAATATGGAATCACTTCTGATTGTGGTTTTGGTTTAATATTGTTTTATCATCTTTAGCTAAATTTGCCTGATTGTTTGTTACTTGGTTATTATATTGGTTGAAGTGAATCTGAGAGATCTTACAAAGAGTTGATGCTTATTGGGGTTAAGAGTGGTCTATTTCTTGTTGTTTACAGTCAAAAAAGGTTTTGTTTGAAGCTTAATGATAGAAAGTTTGGGTGGTCTAAATGATAATATGAGATTTAATCAGGGCCGGCCCTATTATGAGCTACAACAGTCCTTGAGCTTAAGTGCCGGCTAGTCGATAGACGCCAAAAAAAAATCTAATTTTAGGAATTATATAGAAAATTCCAGAAAATCTGTATATATATTTATGTGCTCAAGTTATAGCATTAACTGAAGAGTAGTCTAATGGTGGTTCTCCTTTTTAACTCCTAACACTCCTAGCGAGGTCAGGTGTTTGAAACTTCTCAAGAGTTTTAAACCTTTTTTGCATTAAATATTTTGTGTTAAACTAAAAGAAAACTGAAATAAGCCCCTTGTAAGTTGTAAGATTCAAACTCTCTACTTTGAATAACTTAATACACTTGATTATACCATCTCGACCATAATGCTTATATGTGTAAATACTTAGTATGTAGTTTTTTCTTGGATATTTCTTAACAAAGAGAAAGGCGCCGAAATTTTACACAAACTTAATTAGATGCCGAATTTCTAGGGTCGGCCTAGATTTAATTATATGCACTTTAGAAGTGTTTGTTGGGTAAAGTGTTCCTATAGCTTTCTCTGGTTTTCCGATAGAGTGGCCGAAGTTGGTTCTTTCACATGCTTTTAAGTGGAGCTTTGCCATCGATCGGTATCTAATTATATCTCTGCCCGAATGTATTTTTTTGACCTTTTTCTAATAAGGTGTGCATGACTTCTGTAGTCTGGTTATGTAGCTAGATCATACCACTTTATTTTTCAGTAACCTTCCTCTAGGGCAGTTCACCTTTAGGCACCATTATGTATATTGCTTCAATTCTAGCTATTACCACCTTTGACGTCTAGCTTTATTTTGTTCTTCATGTTTTTTCTTAGGCAGTAGGTTGTCCTGAGGGAGTGGTCTTTTGTAATATGTTTTTGTTATTAATGTAGAATTTAATCAGTTGTTTTATATCTAACTAAAGAAAATATTAATTTGACAATGTTGGTATTATAAAGTTTGACCTAAAATTGTATATGTAACAATCAAGTTATTGCATGAATTAATATGGGTGATGGCGACTCAGAGACTTGTACCACCAAATAATTCTAAGTTGAAATTGGGTATGTACGACTTATCCCCCTATACACCACGTTCACATGTTTATGTCTGAACTTTGCCATGAGAAAAACTTTGCTATGCATATTTTTTCGTAACTCAAACTAATACACGTTGAGTAAAGTGGTTAGTCCAAATGGTTGACATCACAACAACACGAGGATTTCCAGTCATCTGTTTTATCAGTTGAGCCGACCACTCCCGAGGCATCATCCTTATTTTACTAAACGATTTGGGTTTATGTCAACTAAAAAACCAGAAGGTATTATTAAAGTTTTATGTGGCCTTGTAATTGCTTGGACTAAAAAAAGAAAAGAAAACTGTGTCAGTTTGAATACGAATAACCATTCGGATTAGTTGATAATATTGATATAAGTTGAAAATATTTAGAAGGATTCCTATGAAAATTATTATTAACGTCTAATTGAATTTAGGATAAGTTAACAAAACATACTATTTTTGAAACTAAATTACCAAAAACATACCCTTACAACTTTAACTATAAAAAATATACCAAACAAATTTAAATTTAATGCTGTTTATTATTTTCTTTATCTCTTTCTCCTCCATTCTTCTTTCTCACAAATTCTTCTATGTATCTCTTCATTCTTCTTTCTCGCCAATTTTTCTCTTTATCTCTCTGATCTTACTCTCTGTCTCTCATCCATTCTTCTATGTATATTTTTTTAATATCTCACTCTATCTCTCTCCCTTCGTCCATCACAAAAATCCGCCACTAACTACCGAACACCATTTAGATTATATAGATATCCATATACATATAAATACAGATATATACATACGTAATACACAAATATTACACTATTTGATACCCCGTAATATATGAAAAATATATGAAATTGTTGAGATTGTTTTCTATTTATTGAGTTTTGAGACTATTGTAAACATTGTGGGTTTCAAGTTGAAAGGGAAGAATCCATATGTACAATATTGAGAGAAATTCATATGTAGGGTATGAAAATTTGAAATTAGCGTATGAAGTTTTGAAATTAGAGTATAAAGTTTTGAAATTAGGGTATGAAGTTTTGAAATTAGAGTATAAAGTTTTGAAATTAGGGTATAAAGTTTTGAAATTAGAGTATAAAGTTTTAAAATTATGGTATGAAGTTTTAAAATTAGGATATGAAAATTTAAAATTAGAGTATAAAGTTTTGAAATTAGGGTATGAAGTTTTGAAATTAGGGTATGAAGTTTTGAAATTAGGGTATGAAGTTTTGAAATTAGGTTATGAAGTTTTAAAATTAGGGTATGACGTTTTATAATTAGCATATGCATATTTTGTGAGTTTTTAATCATTTTTAGAGAGAGATGGGTGATTAGCACGTGTTAGAAAGATGTGCGATTATCGTGTGTTAGAGAGAGAGGTGCGATTAGAGAGAGAGAGTTGCGGTTAGAGAGAGATATGTTAGATTATGGTTTGATTATAATTAGAAAAATAATAAGTATATATATGTATGTTTTTGGTAATTTAACTTTTGAGTGTATGTTTTTTGTAATATAATAGGGATAGGGTATGTTTTTGTTAATTGCCCATTGAATTTACGTCGAGTAGAATTGTTGTGAGAATTCTTAAACATGCATTGTCATTCAAAGCAGGTTAGCAGGAGGCAGAGGCGGATATAGCTAGGAACATGAAAGGTCACGTCCCTTCAAATTTTTACTCTGTGAAATTATGAATATGCCCCTGAGATAATATGTAATTAATTAAATATAAAACTTTAGTATATAAACTAAAAAAAAAAACTATTATGTATTCTCTCTCTAAAGCAGCATACAAAAAGTGAGGAATTGTAAAACTCGGTAATAATACTAATAGAAATTTATTACTCATCTAGTTTGCCCTTCACATGTCCCCGTCTCGGTTTTCCTCTTCGTATAGCTCAAGAGCTATTGCGTCATCAAGTAATTTAAGATTTATTCTTCATTTTTTTATTGAAGATATGCTGAAATTTGATGATTTTCTTTAATATTATCAAAAAAAAAATTATTTGCGCAAAGTATATTGTTCAATTTTTTGAGTTTTTTTATTTATATTCAAAAAAAATATATATTAATTTTTAGTATTTTGCAGAGACTAAACTATAGCTTCATATAAATATATTATTGGTGATATGAGCCTATGTGTGAGGATAAAAATCAAACTTATGAATATTTAACAAAAATATTATGAAAAAATTTATTATCTTTTTATTTGTAAGCGATTGTAGATGTAGTCTATGTATGTTATATTTAACTATCTGATTTGTTCGTTTTTGTGTGTGTATGTTATTCGTTTTTTTGTGTTATATATATTTTACTCAATTTAACTATTTGATTGATTCATATTGAAATTGTGTCCCCCAATATAAAATTCTGGATGGATACGCCCCTCGCCGGAGGGTTATTAATTATTAAAAAAAGAAAAAGTAATACAGATTTCTTACTGTGAACCGAAATTCGAATGCAAAAAGTAAAAGCCTCTAAAATATGAGACATAACTGTTGCTCATGTTAGATTCATATTTCAAAATTTCAATGACAGGAAGGGGACTTATCAAAGGACATGTTGACATGCCAATGTGAATTTAACAGTGATTGTCTTTGAGTTAGGGGTCACTAAATTTAGTTCAACCCAAAACGACAATACTTGTTTATATGCATTTACGTTACAACTTAACAATCTCATCGTGTGGATGCTTTCATTCAAGTCTTGGTCTGTTGGCGAAACTTTTTCATAATATCTGCAAACTTATTTCAAGAAAATGATCTATACACAGTTATATATTTACATATAGTACCTTTTATTTTCAACTCTAAAGTTGGATCTGATGAAGTTAATTTAAAATGTGGTATTTTATATGTCCAATGAATTAATAACTGTCAATTAATAAACACAAACAAAACTTTTCAAGAGTTCAATTTTCTATGACTTTTGATGTATGATTTTGTGTGTGTACTGTTTAATGATCAAGTGTTCTAATTAATCTCGTAGTAACATATATAAGAATAAGAGATACTTATTGATTAGTACATAAAAACATACTTAATTTTCTAAAACCCGAATTTTCAATTCTTGTTTAATAAAGATTTGATACATATAATGTACCATCATATAGTCAAAGTTAAAAATAAATAGTAAAAAAATTAGCTACTGTAATGTACCATCATATAATGTACTAATCTTTAAAAATGTTTTATAGTACGAGTTTTCTTTAATTAGTTAAGTAGCAATAGTATATAGCTTTTCATAATTTTCTCTAAGAATAACAAAATATTAAAGTTCTAAATGTTAGCATAGCTTTTGATTAGAGTATATATAGTGGTAAAAAAAAACACTTAAAAAGATTCAACAAATTGAAAAACATGAAAATTTAGGTATTTGAGTTGTTGGCAAGTACACATGGCCGTGTACAGCATTTAGTGAAAATGTTACCAACTCATAATTCATAGACAAAGTGGTGGAGTCGGATCTGAACCAGCGTGTGGATCGGGTCCCATTATAAATATCGACTTATTGCAAATAATATCTAATATAGCTGTCTATATAGTATTATTGTGGGAGTTAATGTAGTAATAATTTAGACCACTCACTCTGATAATTATTTATCCATATCTGTTTGGTAACAATTAAAAGATACGATGAACCAAACATATAATCAAACAAAACATATTATCAAATTATAAAACATTTAAAATTTTCGTATGTTTTGAGAATAAAAGTTTTATTTTATAGTTTTTGATAATTATAGTTGAAAAGTTGTATGCTTTGATAATTTTTCCGCTTAGGGTCAGAACTCAAAACTTAGACCATTATATATTTATATTACTCCAGTTCATTCAATTATTTTTGTTCAACCATGTTTCCAGAATTTATTTTTGTTAATTAGACATATAGATATATATACTAAAGCCGTACATGTTTAAACATTGTTATACAATTTTTTTAGCTATCAAATGGAGTTTAAAACTTTTGATGTGGTGATAGTCACTTAATCATTGTCCGTGTTAGGGTCGATACAGGCGAATCAATGAAAGACAGAAATACTAAACCGAGCACACACTCTTTGATAACGGAGTTCACCCAAATTGGCTACGTCTCCGGGCCGCTACACGTGGCACTTAATATTATTATAATGAGGATTACAATCGTAATCTAGCTCAAACACAAGCTATGATTCTCTCGCAAATAGAACTCTCTCACTTATAATATTCTCAGATGTGTAAAGGTGTAATTAAAATACAAGATATTTAGGCATATAAATAGAACCCAACATGGGTCATATTACAATTTCAGGCGATGTGGGATAATAAGAAGACATGACCAAAACTCATTTGGCTCCACAACTCAACAATCTCCCACTTGGAGTCAAATGTCGAGTGCTTCGAAAAGAATTCCAGATATCCCCGACCACCGAACTCACTGTGCTCCACCGAGCAGAATGCTCCCATCGGTATCCTTGTATAGTAATTGATACTCTGCCGTCATCGGCGAGTTTCTCATTCTTCCAGTGTAGCGGCGACCCTGAGCCTCAAGCTCGGAGTCCTACTGAGGTTGCACACAGCCTCAGTTTGTCGATTGTAACAGTCTCGTTAGCATATCGGCAGGGTTCTTAGCGCCCTCAATCTTTTCTAGCGCGAAGATTCCATCTTCCAGAACAGCCCGGATAAAATGGTAACGAATCTGTATGTGCTTGGTGCGTGAATGGAATACAGGATTCTTAGCTAGCTGAACTGCACTTTGACTATCACAGTGCAGAACTCCCTTGTCGGTCTTCTGACCGAGCTCCTTTAAGAAACCTTGCAACCAAATCATCTCTTTGCTTGCTTCCGTCATCGCGACGTACTCAGCCTCTGTGGTCGACAGTGCAACTATCTTTTGCAACTTAGATGTCCAACTCACAGCAGTACCACCGTAGGTACAAACACATCCCGTTGTGCTCTTTCGGCTGTCCAGATCACCGGCCATGTCAGCATCCACATAGCCGTGCAGGCCTTCTGAGGTTTTTCGGAAACATAATGCCAAACTCACGGTACCCGAGAGATATCTCAATATCCACTTCACAGCTTCCCAATGGTGCTTGCCCGGGTTACTCATGTAACGACTGACAACTCCCACTGCATGGGCAATGTCCGGTCTTGTACACACCATAGCGTACATCAGGCTACCAATTGCTGAAGCGTAGGGTATGTTCGACATACGATCCTTTCCTTCCTCGTCCGAGGGTGATTGTTCCTTCGACAAGCTAAAGTGTGCGGCTAGCGGTGAGCCTACAGTTTTGGCCTCACTCATGCTAAATCGTGCCAACACTTTCTTCACATACTCGGCTTGCGACAGAAACAGGGACCCATCCCTTCCTCGAGAAATCCTCATACCGAGGATCTGATTTGCGAACTGTTTCGCCAGCTGTTGCTTTACCTTGTTAATCTCAACAAGGCTCGACCCGGCGAGCAACATGTCATCTACGTACAACAGTAGTATGACATACGAAGAGTTCTCAAATCTATTCACGAAACAGCAGTGATCACTATCACTTCTTTCGAACCCGGTATCCGCCATGAAACTGTCAAACTTCTTGTACCACTGCCGTGGTGATTGTTTTAGCCCGTACAAGCTCTTCCTCAGTTTGCAGACCAGTTTCTCTTTTCCCTTTTCGGCAAACCCTTCAGGTTGGAGCATGTAAATTTCCTCATCGAGATTTCCATGGAGAAAGGCAGTTTTCACATCTAACTGCTCGAGATGAAGATTTGCATTTACAACAATGCTCAACAATAACCGAATAGTCGTCATCTTTACGACTGGTGAAAAGATCTCGGTGTAGTCAATTCCTGCCTTTTGCTGGAACCCTTTGACTACTAAGCGTGTCTTATACCGTTTCGTGCCGTCTTGTTCCTCCTTCAGTCGGAACACCCATTTATTGCTCAGTGCCCTCTTCCCATTGGGCAGTTCGGCTAACTGCCAAGTCACATTCTTCTCGAGTGACTTCATCTCATCCTTCATCGCGAGCTCCCACTTGCTCGAGTCTTTCAGCTCCAGAGCTTCTTCTCTACTTTCGGGCTCTCCTGCATCACTGAGCAATATGTAATGCAGGGAAGGAGAGTATCGGGCAGGAGGTCTCCTCTCGCGATGACCTCGGCCCAATTAAGGTCGGGGAGTTTGGGGCAGCTCCTCGGCCTCTTCAGCATCTGCTGGTCGGTTGTTGAGCACCACTGGCTCATCTTCAGTGTCATTTTCCAAGTCCAATCTTGGAAACGCATTCATGTCGACCATACCACTTTCCTCGGACGGGAGCGCTTATTCTTCCACATTTTGTCGATCTTTGTACAAAATGCTTTCGTTGAAGATGACATCCTTACTGCGAATGATCCTCTTTGCTTGACCATCCCAAAAGCGATATCCAAACTCAGCTCCACCGTACCCCACAAAGTAACACACTTTGGATTTCGAGTCAAGCTTGGTACGTTCATTTATGTCGACATGGATATATGACAGACAACCGAACACTCGCAAGTGTTCATACGAGATAGGCTTTCCTATCCAGACTTCCTCGGGAATCCTCCTTTCTAGGGGCACTGAGGGTCCGCGGTTAATGAGATAAACTGCCGTGCTTACTGCATGTGCCCACAAGGCTTTGGGCAACCCACTTTGCAGTCTCATACTCCTAGTACGCTCATTGATTGTTCGGTTCATTCGCTCGGCCATGCCATTCTGCTGTGGCGTTCTTCGGATGGTCTTCTCCATTCGAATGCCTCTCTGAGCACAGAACTCTACGAACTTCGCATCAATGTATTCTCCGCCGTTATCGGACCTCAAACACCTGAGTTTATTCCCGGTCTCTAGTTCGACCATGGCCTTCCATTCTTGGAATTTCTTAAACACCTCAGACTTGTGTTTCAAGAAGTACACCCATGTTTTCCTCGTCGAATCATCAATGAAGGTCACATAGTACCGAGCTCCTCCCAATGAGGTTACTGGAGATGGTCCCCATACGTCTGAGTGGACCAGTGCTAGCTTCTCCTCCTTGGGAGCTTTTCCACCTTTCCGGAAGCTCACTTTCTTTTGCTTCCCGAAGATGCAACCTTCACACATGTCGAGGTTGACAGACTTCAAGCCTGGAAGTTTGTTGTCCTTTGCTAACACCTTCATCCCCTTCTCACTCATGTGACCCAACCGTCGATGCCACAGTTCCGAGCAGTCTTGCGACACAGCTGCCGCCACTGTACACTCTTCATCGGTCGTCATGTACAGTGTGCCGACCTTGCTCCCTCGGGCTATCACCATAGCTCCTCGTGAAACTTTCCAAGCTCCACTGCTGAACGAAATGGAGTGCATTTGGGCATCGAGTTGACCTACTGAGATCAGATTCTTGGTCAACCTCGGAACATGCCTCACTTTCGTCAGCTTCCATACCGATCCATTTGGAATGCGAATCTTCACATCGCCCATTCCAACAACACCCAACGCTTCTCCGTCGGCTAGATACACTTTACCGAAATTACTCGCAGTGTAATTTTCGAATAAATCCTTCTGAGCGGTCGTGTGAAATGATGCTCCAGAGTCTAGAATCCACGATTCTATATTTCTCTGTTCGGTAAGCAACAAACAGTCACCCGAATCCTCGTCGCTCGCAATATTAACCACGTGATCACGGCCGGTACCCTTCTTCGGCTGCTTGCACTCATGACTGAAGTGTCCCATACCCTGGTAGTTATAGCACCGAAGATTCTTCTTACTTCGATCACTATCTCTGCTTGCTCGGCTTTGCCCTCTTCTACCTCGGGATTGTGAACGTGCTCTAACGTCTCATACCCTGGCCTTACCCCGGTCTCTTGAACCCACGTTCAAGGCTGCTCCATCATTTGAGCATTCACCCATGTCTAATCTCCTAAGTTCCTCAGCGAGTATTTGATCTCGGATGCCGTTGTAAGTCAGTTTCTCCTTTCCAATTGAGTTGCTAACAGCAGCTCGCATGAATTCCCAACTGTTCGGTAAAGAGGCTAGCAGTATAAGGGCTCTCACTTCGTCTTCAAAAGTTATCTCCACCGCATCCAACTAATTTACGGTGTCGATGAACTTGTTCACGTGACTCGTGACAGGTGTCCCCTCAGCCATGCGTAGGTTTAACAACTTACGCATGAGATGTACCTTGTTGTTCGCGGATGGTTTCTCATACATGTCGGTGATGATCTTCATCATCCTCATCGTCGTCGTCTCTCTTGCGACGTTATGTGCTACACTCCTAGATAGTGTTAGGCGGATCACTCCCAACACTTGTCGGTCTAAGAGTTTCCACGCCTCCTCGGTGGTCGTGGTCGGCCTTTCCTCAAGGAGAAGAGGCTGATGCATCTTCCTCCCGTAGAGGTAGTCCTCTATTTGCATTCTCCAGAATGCGAAGTCCTTCCCATCGAACTTCTCGATCCCGTGTGCGGTCCTCTCTTCTTTCGCCATCAATCTTCCGAGCTCTGATACCACTTGTTAGGGTCGATACAGGAGAATCAATGAAAGACATAAATACTAAACCGAGAACACACTCTTTGATAACAAAGTTCATCCAAATTGGCTACGTCTCCGGGCCGCTACACGTGGCACTTAATATTATTATAATGATGATTACAATCGTAATGTAGCTCAAACACAAGCTATGGTTCTCTCGCAAATAGAACTCTCTCACTTATAATATTCTCACAGTGATGTGTAAAAGTGTAATTAAAATACAAGATTTTGTGGCATATAAATAGAAATCAACATGGGTCATATTACAATTTCAGGCGATATGAGATAATAAGAAGACATGATTAAAACTCATTTGGCTCCATAACTCAACAGTCCGTTCAACTAATTTCACAAAACAAAATGCATAAATAACTAAAGTTTTTTAATTTTATTTTTAATCAAACAAAAGTTTTTTAATTACTTTCGTACTCTAGTTAACTTCTACTCCTAATATTACTTTGCAACATCAATGGTTCCATAACATGAAGTTTATAATTAATGTTTTCTCTCTTATTACGTACAAAGGAATTAAAGTCGGTGTAAGTCTGTAACCATGTGGACGGACCATTAAATTTATTTAATATTATAAAGCAACATGTACTAAATTGATGCATATTACTCCCTTTTGCTATGAGGAAAATTTCCCATTCGTGGTCCTTTCTTTGTACGGAAGTGTGGACTATAAATTGTATTATAGATCACTTAACAAATGATATGGTATATAATGCAAATATTAAAGGGTTATTTGGCCTCTTTGGCAATATGAACTCTTATCACCCGAAATTAAGAAACTCTCAATGGCTGCTAACTGTGCATCAATTTTAATAATATGCTAACAAGAAATAAAGGAAACATAAGTGATAATGACTTATTAGTCTAGCTAGCTAGGAGATGAAACCTAGAAATGGAAAAAAGTTACTTAATTTTAAAATCTTCTCTTTACTAGAATTAGAAAGAATCAAAAGCATTGTCATCATTGGTAATTAAATAAGGAAGAACATCAGGATGTTCTAGGCTTCTAGCTAGCATGCATGCAGGTTGGTTACAAGTAGTTGAAGGTGAATTTTGAAAATCTTTGAGCTTCATTTTTGTTTTATTATCATTCAAATAATCGGTGACTATATCATTGTATCTGTAATAATCGAACATGTGGTTTATAAAAATACTAGTAATAGTGATCACACGTTGCGTGTGCGGCGCGTAATGAAATAAAAATATAGAAAATAAGTATAGTTATGATATAAATATGTAGATAATACAAAAAAAAACATAGTTTAAAATTTAAAAGAATGTTTGTCTGTTAAAGAGAGATAAATAGTTTTATTAGTTTTTACTTTTTATATTTTTATAAAAGTATGATATTATTTTAATTAATATAAATGTGTATAAGTATTTTTAAAAAAAAATTACCTAAATTGGATAGACTCATTTGACTTGCTTTCACTTATTACAATAGAATGATATCCATCATTACCATTACGATGTCTTTTAATGGAAAAGGCCTCGTAATGGTAAAAATGAATATCTCTTTGTACTCGATTATTATCTAGACGATTTGAAATAATTAATCTAATAAGTCATAATCATTTGGTAGTTTTTTTTTGGGTGTGTGTGTATATTTATGCCCTCAGCAGGCAACCTGATTCTGTCATTTCTCCACCTTTAAATTAACATCATCATACTTATAAGCTAATTAACACTCACAGCTTATGGCTAGAGACATGTGAGGAGGCTTTATGTACCACAGAGAAAAATAAGGATGACGAGCACTCCGCCTGCTTGGCAGGCGCCGTGAGCAGTATACAAGTGTTTAGTAGGCCAACAACCAGGTGAACTGGGCGGGGCACTCAGCGAAAGGGGGGCACATTAAGAAAGTACGAGAAATTAGCCCCGACTCCGGTTTCAATAAAGCAATTAGGACCACTACGGGAGCGGTCAAAGGTACTAAAGACCTACGGAATTCAGGGCTCGTACGTGTGGTCAATATTGATTCAATATAATAGGGCAAATTAATAGCGTATACAGTTCTCTGTCAAGAAAAATCTCAACAGGTCCTTCGCGTGCTGCGGCGCTGGCAATATATCTTTTCGGCGTCTCTTTCTTGTGATGGAAAAAATGACATGTTAATAAATTTTGAATGGCATTTCTAAAATTGTGACTATTTCCATTGAGCCTTCTTGTTGAATAAATAACTCAATAATTATCAAGGGAAACATGTACCACGTACATTCTCATGTATATGTGCACATGATCATAGATTTATTTGTATTTTTGAGTGATGAAGTGTTGTTGTGCAATGACGTCGGAACCATCAATACGTATAAGTAAAATTCACATATTCATTAGTACTTTTATTCAGGGAGAACTAATTTGTTATAATTAATTTCCCATTGATAAGATGATTAGAGTCGTGAACAGTTGAAGAAATTATAAATTCATACGAGACAGTAATGTAAACAAAAAAGAAAAATGCACTAAACTTGTTCAAATCAGGGTAAGAGTTAGGAGATGGCTGACGGTCACACTAGTATTATTAAAAACATTACTAATCAGCGGTGAAGCCAGTATAAGTAAATAGTGAGTCTGAATTTTAAAAAAACAATATGGATGGGTGTGGTCTGATTGTTAGCCCCTGACGATCCGCAGTTAGCTCCCATCTAGTTCTTCTCCTTGTTGTTATCACATTTGATCGTAACCGAGCTCCTTATTGTATCAGTGTATCAGGAATAGATCTCTTTGGTGGCCGGTCACATTTTAACAAGATTTTTATTCATAGGTCATTACTCTCACAAGATTTATAAGCGTAGGTCACCTTACAAGTGATAAAAAAAAGATGTTATTTTCGTAAATTTTTGATGTTTTTTTTTACTTAATAATTCAAATAAAAACTAAAAAACTAAAAAAGGCTAAAAAAACAGATTTTAAGCTGTTTTTTTACGCTTTAATATCTTTTTTAGTTTTAAAACCAACTTTTAAGCCTTTTTTTTTTTACATTTTTCATATATATTATAAGTTATTTTTTAAGCTTAAAAACAAGTTTTTTTTTATTGGGCCGATTAACTGAAAGTTAAATTAGTTTCGGTTCAATACTTACACTCGAAAAATATTATAAAAGGTGACATCTAGCTAATATTCTCGGATTAAATACCGGTGGGGTGAGGAAGAGTGACAAGGTGGGTATAAGGGCAGATGGTCTGCCTGGTCACCGCTCGTGCGTGCTATCTACTATTGATGTTGCCTTATCACTAAAACACACCGATACATTAATCCATGCGTACTATAAAATAATGTTTATTTATTGAGAGTCAATATATATTACAAGTTTATTATTAATTTAAAAATTTGTGACAAATTTACTAAATGATTATAAACCCGTCACAAAAACCGTAGTTAATAAACTTATAACAAAATATACCGTCACTATTTTAATTTTTTTTTTATAGTGCCGTCTCATCCATTATATATATCTGTAGCCCCTAACAGGTTGCTTACCAAACCGAACCGTACCATATTCATAATTGCACTTGTATAGGTCTGTATTTATCATAAAATTTCTTAAATTTTTATAGAGATTTTTTACTTTGTTTTTTCTCTTTAGAAGGTATTACAACAGCAACCCTTAAACAACGATGTATTTAATCAGTCCCAATACATTCAACTATTCAAGTGTCAAAATCCACAACTTAATTATTGTAGATAAATTAATGATATTAGGACTAGTCCATGATATGGAGAATATATATCGTCCTAAATGATAACATCAGGTGAACTGCCATGTGGTAGTTTTGAAGGCTGAATCTTGATTAGTAAATAAAAATATACTTAATTTCCAATTCATTATTTTTAATGAACTAGTCCTCATAATTTTAAATTTTTAATGAAAGTGACCAATCCACTATTTTCAAAATATTCGTACCAAACGCATCACTGATAACCAGGACTTGTAAGTGTATCATTTAAATTAAACCGGACCAAAGTGGACTTAATTTCGAACGGTGCAGAACACTCATTTCATCTGTTTTCTCATCTATATTTTTTTCAACTAGGGTGGTTAATGAGTCGAAACGAGTCGAGCAATACTCTATTCATGTTCATGTTTTTTAACTAAAAAACTTGTTCATCCTTAATGGTCACGAAACGAGCGTATGTTGTTGTTATTTGATTCAAATCACATGTTCGCATTCCATTTGTATGCTTGTTTGCTATTTTATTTTTAGATACATGTAGGAGTCGGTTTCCGAACCTCCATCCATTTGGAAGTGTTTTGAGAAAAGAAAAAAACTGAGCCGTTTCTGAGGTGAACACGAACATTTTGAACGATTCAATTTATTTACAAGTCTAGTTGCAAGTAAGATTAGTGGCCGATTTTATTTTTAATAGCAATTAACGGCTATCATTTTTAACACAAATTACACATGTCAATAAAGTCCCTGTAACAAAACATAAAAGACCCTTGTTGGTCAATAATGCCAGCCAATTCCATGGGGACTACGTGATGGATGTTTATTCAAATACTAGAAAATAAGTCTAATTTCTGGATAGGGATCACTAAAATGTGATTGTAATTAACTCTCTTTATTTCAGATGAGAGTACGAAAAGGGAGTTCAGCAATAAAATAGTGAACTGAAAAGTAAGTGTTGTTTTTTTCCCGATTAACATGCTCAAACATTCCAATTCAAAATTTGCAAAAGGGAGTTAAAAAAAAAACGATTTTCCTAAATTACGACTCGTTTCTTTAATATGAGAACGCGGTAACTCTGTCACGGTTCTTTCAATATTTGTGTCATTGTTGGTGGATCTTTTTTTATGAAAAAACACATGTTCGGATATTTTCTTAGAGCAACTAAATCACACTCACCAAATGCGATAAATCTATTTTAATAGAGAGAATTGAAAAAAAAATGGTCTCACATCAATCTTACAACTCACTATTTATAAATAGATACAGTAATTTAAGCTATTTATATTAATAGAATATCACTCATGCTCATCAAAATAAAATAACAATATTTTATTACAATATATTTTCTGCTCCATTCATTTACATTGTCAATTTAAATTTTAACTCTATTAATAATATAATAATTGTTATAGAGAGCTTATAAGAGAATTTGAAATTTGACACAAAATATAAATGAATACTCAAAATATAAAAATTATAATTTTATCCACAAATTTGAATAGTTTAATAGAGATATTGATGCAGATGCTCTAAACAAATTAAATCACCATTCATTGTACATGATAAAATGAAGATTTGTACTTAGTGAGATGTTAATCGTCGATCCAAAATTCAGTACTATCGTTTTAAATTTCTATATTTCCTTCTTATATCTATAAAAAAAACGATTTGGCTAACAAGTGCCCCCGGTGAATTGTTTAAACCTTATACATAACTTAAAATACATGAACTTATTTATGGATTGTAAAAATTCGATTGATTCCTTAAACTAATCTTTAATAGTATATGTTAATACTATTTAAAATTGATATATTTTATGATTTAGTAAAATAAAAATCACTTTTCTAACACAATAAAACCCAAATAAAAACATGAAACCCTAGTTGAAACTATCTGAAATTAAATAATAATTAAATAAAAAACCTAAAAACTAGTTTTCCAACACAATAAAATCCAAATAAAAATATAGAACCGTAGTTGAAACTAACATAAAATTAAAAAAAGATCATTTTTAAGAATATTTAGAATTGAAATATGTAAGTAAATAAAATAATATATTGATACAGTCATTTCCTTAACAAATTATTCACTACATATTAATTATATACATTCCATCCAAATCTCTTTTCAAAATATACTTACATATATAATTACAAATATTAAATAATTATATTAATTAGTTGTTAAATATGTTAGCTTAATTTAACTTATATATTATCTGTGTTCGAGGGGCACTTGTCAACAATCATTTTAATTGCCATTAGGATAGCAACAAAGTGTCTTTGGCTATCCTCATTTTTTTTTAATAGAATACGATCCAGTAGTTAAATTAAAACGAATGTGTAACCCTAAAAATTAACTATGTCAATCCAAGAATAACACAGATCATCACCTTTGTGAGCTAACAATATTTCACCTAGAAATAACAGTTATCCACCAGAAGAAGCTCTCGACGTAAAAATCAGAATAGTAAATTCTCGCCGACTCAATCAACCTGTTGGAATGAGAGTGAGAAAACAAGTGAGGTAAGATTGGAAATTTCTTTTGAAAAAAAGGGCTTGAATAAATGGAAGTAAATTCGCATTTTGAACATGATAAGTTTGATAAATATTTTCTTTGAGATGCGTTGGCCTAGTTGAATATTTGTGAGCAGACAAACGAAAAACATGAACCCCATCTCACTTTGAAACGATACCATCTTGTGGGACCTCATCTTAATTCTCCATATTAATTAGGAATGAATATATATACAAGTCTCGAAATGTTGCAGAAGTAACATATTTGCACTACAAAATAATGTTTGATTCAGTGAGAGTTAAAAGCTGTCACAAGCATGTCGCTAATTTAAAAAGTTATCACAAATCTGTCGCAAATTGACTAAACTGTCACAAAATCGTCACAAAAACCGTCGCTAATAAGCTCGTAATAAAAAATACCGTCACTAATCCCGTTGTTATTTGAGTATTTTTTTTATAGTGTTGGTCACAAAATTTGAAACGTTATATATATATATATATAGATTTTGATTTGCTACTTTTCTTCTATACTTATCATTATTACACCCGCAGAAGAGATCAACATTCCATCAACATACATAAAAACTAGGAGTAAATGAGTAATAGGCTACCTCTGTGTCTTTCCAATACTTTAGGACCATTAGTGTTACACTTGAAAGTATATAAACCAACTCAAAAGTATATGGAAACTATTGGAAAAATAGTCTCTCTTTTTTTAAAGAGGGAAAATAGTCTATTATCAACATTTTTACTCAGCCCTACAATATACTACATATGTTCCATATTAAGTGTTCCTTATTAAAAAAGAAATGTCACTTAACAGATATCCGAAATATTCTTACTAAATTGTATAAAAACAAATTTTAAAAACCGATCAAATATAAATGAAGCATACAATTATCTTCAAATGTATATTTAGTAATATTGGTAAAAAAGAAGAAGTTGCGTGTTACGTGTAATTAGAGCTGTAAATGAAACGAAACGAACCGAACAAGGCTCTATTCATCAACTAAAAAGCTTGTTTATGTTCATTTAAATACAAACGAACATTTGACGAGCCGAACACGAGTTGTTCGTGAACATCTAATTTCTTCCAAAACATTCAATAATTGAAAAAAAAAATCTTTATTTTTAAAATATATTTTAATTTGATCATATATTACTATATTGCTAACTATGATAAACTAGTTCATATATAACTTTAAGTTTATATATTGTATAAATTCTTTTTTTACATACGTATGATTATTTTAATGAGTTGAACATTTAATGATAAAATTGGTGACTGTATTTATAGTATGATGATATAAATTATCTTAATAAGTTCGAAATAATACAAACATATCATTTATATTATTATAGCATAAATAATTTTATTAATTATGTAGTGATATTAGTTTTTATAATATTACATCATTGATAGATTTAGTTTTATATTTTATCAAACTATATATATAGTTACACGAACACGAGTTTAGACGAACCGAACAGAGGCATTTTCATGTTCAGTTCACTTAATAGACGGACACTATATTCTTGTTCATTATCATGTTTATTTATAAATAAACGAACATGAACTGAACATTAGCCGAACCGAACACAAACAATTCCACAAACAACTCAATATCTCATTTACAGCCATACGTGTAATACACGTAGTTTGAGAGTGCACATATAACATGAAATGCATGAAATTAATAATATACAGTGACACCGAGTGTGACATGCATGTATGCAAGTCAAAATTTGAGAAAATGGGAAATGCAAACCCATATGATATGCTATACATCATAAAGGGATCGTATGATCTTTAGAACTAAGAAGACTGTAAATTTACCCTTATTAGTTATTTCACAATGCAGTCACTAATTTAGCGTTTTTTTTTTAATCTTTTTTGCTACAATAAAATAAAGTGATACACCCTCCAAATTAGGAAATTTCATTAAATTTCCCTCTTTTTTTCCATCTATAAATACTAGCACCTTCAGTCCCTTTATCTCACAACTGATCACTTCACATTTCTCTCTTTCTATATAAGTCTCTTTATATATATACAGAATGGCGGAAAACGGTGGTGCATCATGGTGTTGTGCCATACCGGAGAAGTTTCAGCTGCGACTCGCCATGCTGGCGTTGCAGTTTGGATATGCAGGTTTTCATATTGTGTCAAGAGCCGCACTCAACATGGGTATGAGTAAGATTGTGTTCCCTGTGTACCGAAATGTTCTCGCCCTAGTCCTCCTCTTGCCTTTCGCCTACTTTCTTGAAAAGTAAGTTCAAAACTAAAACAGAAATTAATTTATACTAGTTATGTACTTAATTAAATTGTTAGGTTTTTTTGCTTTGTTTTCACTTTCTGAATTGAGAGGAAATTGAATTTTTTAGACGAATGAAAAAGGATTTCACTCGGATACGGAAAATTACACCAAGCTTATATATAGTCATGTAGATCATTTTGGAAATGTAGTTCGTTTCTCAATAATCATTTAGTCGGAAAGTAAGTTCAGTACAGATGATATTATCATACCAAGATCTTACTAGAATTGTTTCCTTTGAGTGTTTAAAAGACTCAATAAACCTTTTTGTCATGTGTCATATGTGACACTACCAATAGTTTATAACAACTAAAGTTACAAAACATAATAAACCTATTATAAACTGTTTTTCATTGTGATTAGTATTTATTTGTTTCAGTTTCCCTCTATTTTTACAGGAAGGAGAGGCCAGCACTCAGTTTTTCTTTACTCGTTCAGTTTTTCCTCCTTGCAGTTGTTGGGTAATGATCATCAATGTTCTTTTATATTAAAAATCACAAAAATATATTCGTTGCCGACTTAATTATTCCATAAACATTAAGTAAATTTTTTAATCAACGTGTTTTACTTCAAATTAAAATTGAAGAACATTGTTGTAAACTTATGATATCCAGAAATCTTAAGTAGGAGTGATTTCTAACATCAGTCACAACTTTGGGATGTAAGAATTAATAACGGTCTCTGCATATGTGAACTTATAATCTATTTGGTCTTCACAGTTTCAGCTGCGACACAAATATTCCAAATTTTTTTGAAAAACTTAACAGATTTAGAGTCAAATGTTAATATAGGTGATAGAATCATAGAAATGATCATGTAATAGTATTTTACAATTTTGCCAATTTCATATCGCTATTCAAAATAGGTGACAAATCTGTTGAGTACTGCTTTTACACAACTTAGTTTAGCGTAAATGAAACATATAACTTTTTGTGACATATACAATAATTATTTGACTCTGATGTTATCTATATTGGTGCAGAATAACAGCAAATCAAGGATTTTACTTGCTTGGTTTGGATCATACATCTCCAACTTTTGCTTCTGCAATTCAGAATTCTGTCCCAGCCATTACCTTTCTAATGGCAGTCATGCTCAGGTAGACCCTTTTTATCTACACACATACCATTATATATATATATATATATATATATAACAAAGTAACAAACATGAATCCAAGAAAATGTTTTAAAAATTTCACTTAAACAAGGACATCAAGTTCCTATAGAAGCTGATTCTATTGATTGATAAATGTACAAGGATTTGCTTTGAAACTTTTCCTTATGACCAACTCAGAACGACCGAAACTAATTAAACATGATTTACTACTCATGGTATAATCAAATGTCCTGTATTCGACCAAGTCATCTTACTTGTTAGTCACTTATCATAAAGAAAGTATCTAAAGAAGACACCATCAATAACTTTAAAAAAGCGATAAAAACTATGTTAAACTTATTTCATTAAAATCACCTCATAATTTAATAAATTTAATTTTCTCTCTATGAAGTGTCTACGTTCGATTTCTAAATTTTTTTGGATTAAATTTTATAAATTCCAGGTTAGAGCAAGTGAGACTAAACCGTAAGGACGGACTATCAAAGGTCTTGGGCACACTCCTTTGTGTTGTAGGTGCCACAGTCATCACTTTATACAAAGGCCCAATAATATACAGCCCAGGCCCATCAAGCCCATCAATCCAACAACCCGATCCGTCTATAGTTCTCTCTCTTGGAGATGGAAAACCCAAGAATTGGACCCTTGGGTGCATATTCTTGGTGGGACACTGTTTGTCCTGGTCGGGTTGGCTGGTTCTTCAGGCTCCGGTCCTGAAGAAATACCCAGCCCGGCTATCATTTACTTCGTACCAATGCTTTTTTGGGATTATACAGTTTTTGGTTATAGCAGCTTTTCTGGAGAGGGACTCAGAGTCGTGGCGAGTTCACTCTGGGTCGGAGCTGTTTAGTGTGTTCTACGCTGTAAGTTTCATGAATATGGCTTATAGAAAAAGTTGTGTTGATCTGGCTAAACATTTTAGTGATAAAAAATATTTTGACTAGAAAAGTAAAACTGGATCGGAATTGATTGAATTCCATTCAAACACAGCTGCCTTTTTGAACATCAAGAACAGGTCAAAATGCACACCGACTTATATCCAAAAAGCCAGTTAAGATGAGCTTTTAAGCTGAAACCATATAAGCCCTTTGTTTTAGCTTCGACATTCAGATGCAACTATGGTGTAAACCTTCGATTTTTTTCGAGTGAAATAATAAATGTAAGAAGAAACAGACGAAGATTAGGTCTTTTATAAGAGCACATATGAACATAACTTACCAAAGAAAACATTGCTCTTGAACAAATATTTACAAGTAGAAAAAGAACTTCTTAAGTTCTTAGTAGTAACAAAGATGGAACTATAAACTTTACAACTTTGAAAAGTGTGTTTGGTCATATAATAGCATGAGTTCAGTTACAAACTTACATACCCCCTAAGGGCCTAAGCTGAAATTTAAATTGGAAATGGATTATATTGCAGGGAATAGTAGCATCAGGCATAGCATTTGCGGTACAGATATGGTGCATAGACAGGGGAGGCCCAGTGTTTGTAGCTGTGTATCAGCCCGTTCAAACTCTTGTTGTCGCCGTTATGGCCTCTTTTCTCTTAGGCGAGCAATTCTACGTGGGCGGGTATGCTTTCACATTTCAATTACTCTTATGCAAATGGCCCCGAGTGGAGTCCTGAAAACAAAAAAGTTCAGTTTCCAACTGAAAAGAAAATAACATATACTCAAGTTTTACTTACTTGTTTTGACCGTAACTCGTCATGTATGTGCTGAGTTACTGTGCTCAGTGCTCATATACACAAGAGAACAACAATTATGTATTTTTCAACTTAGGATTTATATGTGATTTTTTCGAAGGTTCTAGGTTTTTTAGAATTTTATGAAACTAGAAAATATTCGCAATGTTGAAAATTCACTCCTTTTTGTATATTTGAAAACTGAAGCTCGTCTTTGTTTATAAATGACAAGTTTGAGTAGAGCGCTCCATGGAAAAAGCTCTTTAAGAAATCATATCAGTACACTCCACTATAATTCAAATTTAATCGGTTTATTGGAGTGAATCAATACTTATGTACTTCAATGATGCAAATCAGGATCATTGGCGCAGTGTTGATCATAGCTGGGTTATATTTTGTCCTATGGGGAAAAAACGAAGAGAGGAAGTTTATGGAACAAAAGGCTGCGACTCAGTGCAATACAAACATAACAACGAGCCACATCAAGTCGATCCTTGCTCAGCCACTTCTTGATCAGCCAACTGAAATTGTTTAACAGAAGCAGGGATATGGAAAATTACTGAACTTGTTACGAAAAGGACGATTTACGTATGTATGTAGTTCAATTTCTCCACCTGGGGAAAACTGGGAAGCAGGAATGAGTAAGGGGTGAAAGAGAAGAGGTTTTATGTTAATGGGGGTATTGTAATTATGTTCCATTTGGTTTAGTTTTGTTGATATGTGAATTGTATTGCCTTGTATTAAGAGAAAGCATATGTTAAATTTTCAAGCAGATTTTGGTTTAGTAAATTTAAACTTAAGCTACACTTGACTTGTAAATTTTAGTCAATGAATGGTAACAGACTCTAGACTGCATTTGGTTTAAGGTTATATTTTGTTTCTGAAACTCAATCACTGCATAAAATATTTGGTGAAAAACAGTTTCGGGGAGTTCCTTTAAAGGACTCCCCCTTATGGCCTTATGCTTAAGTTTAAGAATGAGCATGTAATAGAGAAGTTTAAAATATTATTAAGTTCCAAAACCAACGAGAACAAAACCATAATTATTCTTGCTGGTGTTATATTCTATGCCAAATTGCTGTGGTAAAACAGCTTGCAATATATGCCAATGTAATTAGTAAAGCTCAGTCAGTATTCAAGGTTTATTAAATCAAACTTTTAAGGCTCAAGTCATCTAAAGACAACTACCTCTCTTTTCCTCTATTCTAATTTGGTTTGTGATTCTGAAAACTTTTTTTAGTTTTAAAGAATATTTATCACTGCAGAGTGCGGAACATGCTTTTTGTGAAACAGTTACCACAAACAGTTTTGAATTTTTTACTTGAAGAGCACCTCATTTTAAGAAATATACATATACGGTTTTTCTGTTTTCCCGGAAATTCAAAATTGACGTGAAAGTTAAGGAGTGTAGACAATGTAATTGGTTTTAGTCTTACAAGAAATGAGTAACATTTTGAGAACAGAACCGTACAGATCCCAATTCTTCTTGATAAAACGATAATATACCTTAAGCCAGTCTGATTATGGTAAAACAGTTGGCAATTTGTTTGTTACGAATAAGGGCAATCCGGTAGTAATCTAGGATTTACTAAATACACACTTTTAAGGCTCAGCGTTAAATGATTTTGTTGGCGTTTTTAATTGCATCATAACACGACACAAGTGTCCGTTACGTCGTTTTCGACGGATTTTTTTTTAAGTAAATGCCATTTATATACGCCAAATTAGTATAGCTTGCATGAACTTATCACTATAAATTGGCGTACTCGTAACAACCCGAGAGTTCATTGTATACTCTTTAAGAAATTAATCCTTGAGCTCACACGTATAAAGGGGTCAAGAAAAACTGGTGGATTTTCCGAATTTCTGATCCCTGTGTGAACTTATCTAAAATGTAACTTAAAATCTAGCGCACGGGCCTCTTGTCCTCATTTTCTTTTATTTTTTGTTGTTTTTCACCCGAGCAAAAGTGTATATGAAACGCTCGGTCCAAGTGTAAAGAGAACGCCGTGAACTTGAAGGTTTCTTGACAAGTTTCATGAAGATGGACACGTATCTGGAAAGCATCTCTACCTCCATTAATCCTCCACGCAATTTCCCCGTATAAATTCATGCTCTAATATCTTTCTAAGTTCATCACCGCTTCATCAATTTCAGTTAATCTAAAAAATGTTGAATTCAATGCCTTTTGAAGATGGAAGGCCTAATGGGAAGAAACCGGGACAGGCGTCATCCAGAAAAGGTAACCAATTCTACAAAAGATTTTGAATTGCTAATAGGAGGCTAGAAGCAACTTATTAATCATAGCGTATATTTTTCTTCAAACATCTCCGTTACGTGCAATATAGACTTATTTTTAAGATAACACTTTTTCAGAAAAACCTTGCACGAGTATCTCTATCTTTTCTTTCTTCTATTGGTGTTTATTACTGTATTTCCTAATGCAGTGGTGCACTGCATGTACACAATATCGAACCTACGACATAGATTGTGTCAAGTTACTGTTGTAGATGTTAGCAGAGAAAACTTATTAATTATTTGTTGTTTTAAATAACAGGATGCATGAAAGGGAAAGGAGGTCCAGAGAATGCCACATGCAAGTACAAAGGCGTGAGGCAGCGGACTTGGGGAAAATGGGTGGCTGAGATCCGTGAGGCAAACAATGGGGCGCGTCTCTGGCTCGGGACCTTCGACACCTCGTATGAGGCTGCCATGGCTTACGACGCAGCAGCTCGTAAGCTCCATGGTCCAGAAGCAAAGCTCAACCTGCCTGAGTTGGCAGCCACTATTAGGTCTGTTACGTTACTAGTTATAGTAAAAGCTCGAGTGTTTAGTAGGATCAATTTTTAAATCAATTATATACAATGAATAGGCTAGGTGGAGACGGTCAGGTGCTGTAACCTACCTCCCATGATAAAAAAAATGGCGAGAAAGTAAATTTTGTCTAGGGATTTTTGTTTAAAAGATGCAAAACTTAGTGTTAATTGGAGTCCTCACCATACTAAAAGAAATGATGATAGAATATAAATCCCTCCCATTTGAGTTTTCTAGTTCAGTCCCTCATTATATTCTTCTTGAACAGGTTCCCACCCTCTTCTGGTAGCTTCACTCTCCCGGTAATAATGGAGGATCCGTCCCAATTTCAATTTCCGGGTCCCAACATTGGTACTATGCTTTACGAAAATAATCTAGCTCCCATGTACGAGACAACATATGAGGTGAACAATTTTGATTTTTCTGAGAATTTGAAGGCTGATTTACCAGAATTCGATGACTCTTCGATCTGGAAAGAAGCAGCTGCGACAATGGATTATCAGGCGATAGTGGATCCAGGAATTTTCGACGACGGGCAGGGTTGGGATGAACTGAAGTTCCCTTGGGAATAGGGAAAATCCAACAAATATTAAGTACTGCATCTTTTATTATGAGTGTTGTAATGTATCGTTATCGAAGTGAGTAATGGTGAAAGAAAGATTGGTGTTTAGACTAATACCCAAGTTGGTTTATGTGACTGTTACCTAAACCGATGTAAGTACTGGTCTGAGTATCAATTGGACTTGATAGCATTACTCCTACTAAAGTAAATCGTGAGTGTCTATATTGAGTGTATCTATATATGTACAGAGCAATGCTATGTCAACCCAAAAAACTATCCCACAACCTCACTTGCTGACGTTTATTGCCTAACGGATCAATCTTGTGTTCTACTGCTAGTTGAAAAGAAAACAACGATAAAAATGATTGATCCGTATATGCATCTACGTCAGCATGTAAAGTTTCCGGGTATGGAAATTGTGATGAACAGCATTTCTCATCTATAAATAAGACATGTATGTATATAGAGTGTGTTACTACTTAAGCTGCTGCACACTTGTGCCTTGGCTCTGTAATAAGGTTCTGGTATGTTGAGCAATGTATGACAGTTCTAAGACATGTTTTTCATGTATAAGTTTCTACATAAATAAAGATCTATGTTGCTCATCGTATACATATTGCAGTTTTTCCTGCTGTGAACTTTTGATTCTTGTATAGTATCTTTCGTTGATAGAAACATATATAGCTAGGTATGTAGTTACCAAATTTAAAAAAACGATAAGAGATGGTACCGCTTTTGGCGTATATGATGATGTTGTCCTGGTTATAAATGGGATACTATCCGGTATCAATTAGCACATTGACCGGAATAACTCGTATAGTGTGGGCAAACTGTAAAAAGAGAATTTTTTAGTCAGATACCATTTTGGCAAGGGAGCACTGTCGAATCTAACCCCAAGAATTGTTCTATTTGTTACCTTGTATGTTGCCATAGATATCTATCATTTTATTATCTGATTACATCAATTGTACCGGAGTTGATAAATGTAGTGGTATAAGATAGCTGTTGCTAGTTCTTACTATGAAATTAATCGAAAACTCTTTCCTGGAGGAAAAGGATTAGGATTTTGAGAGGCGAAGAAGTATCCTTACAGCGACTCTCCCACACAGTAATGTGGTTTAAGTGAGTGTATCAGAGTTGAATGATCAAAATTCTGTCATTATGACATTTACAGTTTATGATTACAGCTAGAGAATAATTAATTTATCCCGTCCATAGATTTTTTTTTCATAAGTATCCAGCTGATACTTTCGCCTACGTTTTTAAGAATAAAGTTGATCCAAAGTTGCAACTATTTCAATTAATCCAGAATCTATCTTATTTCAAAACATAGATAATCATACCAAATCCAGAAACTGTTACTGTTGCTTTAACACCAAACTCGCAATGGTAACAGTTCACATTTGATTACTAATGACATGTTGCATGCACAAACCGACGATATCAGAGGGTGAAGAGTTATTTTAGTTATCCAGATCATGATTTTTTTTTATTGTTCCAAGTTCTGTTTCCAGTTTCGTAAAGATTTTTGCTAATTCTAGGAAAATAAATGTTTGTACCAAAATTTATGGCGAAATTACTCCAACTTATGTTCCAACTTACGGCAAAGTAATTGTATTCTAGAAAAAGGAGAATACAATTCCTTTGCCTTTTTTTCTTCTTTTCCTCCAAAGCATATTTTACATGATATCAGCTAGTAGAATAACAAATAGTCGTATAATATTGTTCTTAAAGTATATGTTTAAAAGTTAAAAGAGATGAATCGCCCACAGAAAACTGACAGTGATATGATATCCACTTTCTATGTTGGACATCATTAGCTAATTTTAAACTGTTTACATATAAGTTAGTTTCACACTTGTGGATAGTTATTACTACTTGTCATCATAAGAAAGTGATTTTATGTAAAACTTTTTATTATAGCAAGATGCCTACTCCCATTAAATAACATCTATTTATAATATAATATATATATATATATATATATATATGTCCAAACCCGAGTTTTGTCATTGTAGTTAGTAGATCAGTACTATTTGTTTGTTCTTTTGAGTTGTCACCTGCATGTTATAGTCGTGTAATGTTAACCATGACTTACGGACTTTATTGCTTATACTCCCACCAAGCAATAATAAAAACTTGTTTTCTTTTGTAGTTTGTAAAAAATATAGATCTTTTTTGGGAGAATGTCATTAGTGAATCACTCTACCAATATATCTTGTTTACCTATAATTAATGTGAGATTTTATTAGTAAACTAGGACTTAACGAAAAGTATGCAAACATACTTATACACGGAATAGTAATATTTGGTTTAAAAGAAATTATGTTTACCAAATAAGTCCCATTTACATGCTTGTCATGCGTGCTATTCTAGAAACTATTGTAGTATTACCATTGATGAAAAACAAAAGGCCAAAAGGAGAAGACCTAAAACGTAAAAAAGTGTACACATTTGACTTTTGTTGCTCGTTCAAATCTTATCAAAATTTATACAAAAGGAGAAGTGTTCCATTCCATTTCTTTCTTTCTTTCTTTCTTTCCATTAATTCTTTCTATGAAACTTCTGTTATCTTCATTACTTTATCCTAAGAAATGACTATAATCTTTGCTAAATACATTGTTTATTCTGAAGTTTTGGGATTAGATCTGTATACATGATGATTGAATATTTTCGTAAAAAGATACAACATTTAATAAAAGATATTCACAATGATGTTTATTCTTGAGAGTATCTATTTATAACAAAAAAGCCTCGTGAACCACATTAAAATCACAGTCCAAAATTATAAACTCAAAATTTTACTTACATTATTACAATATATTCAAACAGTCTCATTACTGTGATATCCAATACAAGCTAGATACAAAATGTTATGTTATAGGGTTGCAAAGATACATTTTTTTTATTCTATAAAAACTAAAAAGTATTTTTTTATAAATGGTGAGGTCATCCCGTATATATTTCATTCGTCCCAAATTATAATGAAGAATGTGGATACATGCAATTTTGCAATGCGAGATTTGTGTGTTTTAACTATCGTAATTGTAAATTTTAAAAGTTAGTCACATACAATAGTTAACCCTATATTATATGAATAATTTTTGAAATTTAAAATATCGACATTTTAAGTGCATAAAATTTGCGTTGCAAAATTGCACGTATCATCACTGTTCATTATAAATTGAGACGGATATGTATATATTTATTTATATATATACATGTATATGATCTTGGAAAATTGTACTACAAAAATACTACTATAATCTTGGAATTTGATTAATCTCGTAATTAAGTCATCCGCCTGAGAATATTTACATGCAACAAAAATACCTCGTGCACTATAATAAAGTTAAAATCCCAAAATCAAAAGTAGCTTTTAATTACACAGAAAAATAAACACACATATTCTCATATTCTTCTGGACCGGTACTCATTCCGTCTCAAAATATCGGGCTCTATTTATTTACGTGTAATTTTAACCTACAAATAACTCATATCCAAGTTGTCGAAATCAAAATTTTTAAAAATTAATCACATATTTCAAATGTTAAACTATATGAATAAAATTTTATATTTCAGCAATTTAAGCAAAAAATTTATATTTTAACAATTTAATCACGATATATTTGCCGATCAAAGTTACACGTAGATACATAGAATCCTAATATTTTGGGACGAAGAAAGTACTAATATCATATACTATCTTAGTCCATTTTTAAGTGTCCTCGTTTGATTTCGGTAAATACTAACATGTGTCGTTAATTGCATTTGAAAGTTACAAATATAACCCTAATTTAAATTAAATTTTTTTAGGGGCAATTAACAAAAACATACCATATCCCTATTATATTAATAAAAACATACCTTCAAAAGTTAAATTATCAAAAACATATATATATATATATATATATAGACTTATTATTTATCTAATTCTAATAACACCATAATCTAGCATCTCCCTCTCTAACCGTAACTATCTCTCTAACCGCAACTCTCTCTCCCTAATACACGATAATCACACCTCTTTCTAACACATGTTAATCACTCATATCTCTCTAAAAATGACTAAAAACTCACAAAATATTCATATGTTAATTATAAAATGTCATACACTAATTTTAAAATGTCATACCCTAAATATTCTGGATCACAATCAAATATCTAAAAAAGAGTTCATACCCTAATTTCAAAACTCGATACCCTAATTTCAAAACTTCATACCCTAATTTCAAAACTTCATAACTTAATTTTAAAATTTCATACACTAATTTCAAAATTTCATACCTTAATTTCAAAATTTCATACTCTAATTTTAAAACTTCATGCTCTCCAAATACCGTACATATGAATTCTACTCCTTAAAAACCACAAGTTTTACAATAGTATCAAAGCTCAATAAATAGAAAACAATTTCACTAATTTCATATATTTTTCATATACTACGGGATAGAAAACAATCTCACCAATTTCATATATTTTTCATATATTACGGGGTATCAATCAATGTAATATTTGTGTATTACATATGTATATATATATGTATTTATATGTATATGAATGTTTATATAATTTAGATGGTATTCGTTAGTTAGTGACGGGTTTTCGTGATGGAGGAGGGCAGAGAGATAGAGTGAGATATAAAATAAAAATGCATAGAACAATGGAGGAGAGGGAGAGTAACATCAGAGAGGTACATAGAAGAATCGGTAAAAGATAGAAAAATGAATGAGAGAGAGTAAGATCAGAGATAGTTATTGATAAATTAGGAAACTGAACACTTAATTTGTTACAGCCAAATATGAAACAGTGTACACTAAATTTAGTGACGGAGAAACTACATCCGTCCTAAAATAACTGTACCGATTCGAAAACCGTGTTATTTAAGTATTTGAAACAATTTCGGTAAAAAACTAAAAAAAAAATAGAAATTTCAAAGAAAAACTATTTTTTAATTAAAATACGAGGTTTTAAACAAAAACTAACAACAAGTTATTTTTTTAAAAAGAAAAAAGAAAAAATTTATTAAAAAAAAGTAAAATAAATACTTATTTGGAAACGTATCAAAATTTCGGTAAGCAACATTTCGAGTAATATTTAAACTCAAACATTGGATTGGATAGGAGTAGTAATAGCAAGGAATAATTAAATTAAATTAAATTCGCCGTCCGCAAATAAAGAAAGAAATAAAAGAAAAAGAAAAAGAAAAAGAAAAAGACGATCCAATAATAATAATAATGGAGTTGCACAATAATAATAATAATGAAGTGCACCACATAAACGAGTAAACGACGACGTTTCTCTCTCTCTCTCTCTCTCTATATATATATATCTTTATCACGATGACGAGCACCTCCGTACCCAACCGCAAGGTCGCCTCACTCTTTTTTTTTTTTTAATTTAATTATTTAAATTAATAATATAGTTTTGAATGATTGGGGGTAATATTAATTTAATTGAAGTTAATTAATTTTAATTGGATAGGCAGCTGCGTTGAGCAAGATCGCATGTAACAGGTTGCAAAAAGAATTAATGGAATGGCAAGTTAATCCACCTGCTGGTTTTAAACACAAAGTCACTGATAATCTCCAAAAGTATTCTCTTTCTTTTTATTTATTTATTTATTTGTTCTCCTCTTTTTTAACTAGTTATATATCGTTACTCGTTATTTATTAAATTACATTTGATTTAATTACCCTTTGTTGCAAACAAAAAGTCACTCATAATCTCCAATGGTTGTTTATTTACTAGTAATATACATACTCTTTCTATGCTTTTTAAATTCATTTGATTATTACCCCTCTCCCCCTTTTTTTTTATTTATTTTGTTCAATTTTGCTGGCTTCAAACACAAACTCACTGCTAATCTCCAAATGTATTTATTTTATCTATTTGTTTGTTTATGTTGTTTTAATAATAGATACTCTTTACTGTTTGTCAGAAATTTTGGGCCATTCTATGCTTTTTAAATTTATTTGATTATTATTACCTTTTATTCAAAGTTTTTGTTTTCTTTCTATTTATTTGTTCTGTTTTAAAAAGCGCCCTTCATAGTGAAAAGGCTCGATTCAACGCTTTTAGCATCTCTCTTGCAAAAACGCTTTAGCTAAGATTTCGCTTTTTAAAACACTGGGTTTTTTTTTTCTTACTACTTGATAGATATTCTTTATTGTGTGTCAGAAAACTGGGTCTTTCAATGCTTTTTAGATTGATTTGATTATTACCCTTTTTTTTATTCAATTTTTCTGGGTTCAAACACAAAGTCACTGGTAATCTCCATCGCTTTATTTATTTATTTTTGTTCTGTTTTTTTAATAGTTACACTTTATCAGTATTATTTTGATTGATTATACCATTATGTTTATTTTGTTTGATTTTGCTGGGTTCAGTCATAAGGTCACTGATAATCTCCAGTAGTTTTGGTTTTGTTATTCTTCTACATTTTGGTTTTGGTTTTGGTTTTGGTTTTGTTTGTTTAGATCCAAATCTTTATACCTCCTTATTTATATTGTTTGTTTTTGCTAGGTTCAGTCACTAAGCCACTGATGATCTTCAAAGTCTTTAGATTTTATTTTTTGTTTCATAATCCTCTCTATCATGGTGTTGCACCCTTTTATAATTTTGTAACTTTTGTTTAATTCTACTTCCTAGAGTCCAAATTTCGGCCTTTTTTGTTGTTTTAATGTACCCATCTGTTGTTGTTTTCCTCATTAAGGGTCCATATACCATTTTGTTTCATGAGTAAAAGGAGGGACATTGATAGGTAATTAGAGTATAAATTTTCAGAAGTTTTTGCATTTTTTGGGGGTTTGAAGGTAACTATTAGGTTTCTTCATATTCCGAAAGTGGGTGTTAATGTAACTTTGGGCGTATGTTGCATCTCTGTGTTTTTACCTTGTTATGGTTGAAAGCAGTTGTATTTTTGTATTCATTTGTTCGCTGAGAGTTTTTAATTAGTTTTAATTATGCCGTAGGTGGGTGATTGAGGTTAATGGTGCACCCGGGACTTTGTACTCAGGCGAGACTTACCAGCTTCAGGTTGATTTTCCTGAGCATTATCCCATGGAGTCCCCACAGGTAAACTATTTTAATATTCTATTTCATACTGTAATTTATCAATATTGTTAAATTTTGCCTCTTTTCCATATAGAGTCATAGGAATTTCTAAGTAAATTGCTAATGCTGTCAATGTATGGTGTTCTATACTGGATCAGTAAATAAAAAACAAGGTAATTTGTAGCTGCCAAGATTGGAAGAAGACAAACTTTTTCATGTGATATGTAGTAAGAGAGTTGCTTTAAGTGAAATGGTAAATGAGTCTGGTTTAAGTTCTGAGTTATGCTTTCGTATGGATTCTGCTTTTGTATCGTACTCGTGCTGCCTCTTTCCATAAATAGTCAAGAGGAAAATCTAGTAAAGTTAATAATGCTATCAGTTTATGTTGTTTTGACTCTGAATTGGTTTACCAAAATAAAGAATCTTCTAGCTAGAATAATTAATTCAAGCTTTTCAATGTTGTACTAGTAATAGAGTTGCGTTGAGGATGATCGGTAAGATGTCTTTTAGCTGCCGAGATTAGGAAAAAAACAAAAAGGAAACGAGCTTTTCAATGTTAAGAGTTGCTTTAAGTGTGATTGGTAAGGTTGGGAAAAAAGAAAAGAAAACAAAGTTTTTCAATGTGATATGCAGTAAAAGAGTTGCTTTAAGTGTGATTGGTAAGGTTGGGAAAAAAGAAAAGAAAACAAGGTTTTTCAATGTGATATGCAGTAAAAGAGTTGCTTTGGTTGTATTGCTATATATGCTAGATAATTTTTGTTTTATGACTTGTGTTACTTGTTCTTGGGCAGGTTATATTTGTACCTCCAGCTCCACTTCACCCACATATTTATAGCAATGGCCACATCTGTCTAGGTTTGTCTCTGTGACATTAAAGTATCTTCTAATTATTGATTTTGTACTTGACCCATGCCTATTGTTGATAATTCAATGCTTTTCTCTTTTGCTAGTAGATCAGATCAATTACATGGCTTATATGGCATCAGCTAACAGATAAATTGGCTTGTTGTTTGCATATATCTTCAGTATAATGCACAGAAGAAAAATCAACTCATACGTGTGTCCTCTATAGATCATTAATTCTTCCTTCCTCTAGTCTTATTATATCTATTTCGCTTTCATCTTATTAGACACTCTGCATTTGGATGCTTGGAATTAACTGACCTTGTTATTCTTGTCTAAAAATGTGTTTTTAAGCTAGTTGCTTTAAAGCCAGTCCAAACCAACTCAAGAAGACTAAACTGTCCAACACGACCTCAACTGGAAACTCCCAGTTACTGTCATTTTTGTTGAAGTTTTTTCTTGATTTCACCTTTTCTTCTAAACAGTTTAGTAATGAGAGAGGCTCTAATTTTTTTGAGATACCTTAATGTCAAACATTAATGTTACTTTGTTTGACTAGTGTTCCATCTTTTTGGCTCTCTCACAACCTGCAGTTTTTTCTTTTTTAAGTTTGTGATCGACATATAGAATATATATTGGGGACTTTAATGTTAAACCATATCACCTATCTTTCACAAGTCCCAAAATGCAGTGTTAGTGTTCCAATTTGCTTATTTTTGACTAACCCAAATCAAAAAGACATGATTTGATCTAGTCTATTTTGGAATTTCTCATGTTTTGTAATGGTTTAAAGTTTCAACAGCAGTTGGGGTTGAGAAATATAGTAAGAAGGGCACGTCTTCTTAGGAAAGAGAGAGGAGAGCCAAATAGTGCGGCGTAGGAAAATCGTGCAAATAAATTAGCTTAACAATGCTATTAATTTTCCTTAAATGATGATGAAATAAAATAAATTTAGTAGAGAGAAGAAGGGATGCATACAAGAGGATTGACTGGCTTTAACTAGAAACAGGCCCCTTGGTTTAACCAGAGTTTAACTTTTACTCTTTTCCCCACTCCTACATTAGGCGGCACAGTGAAAGTTCTGAAATTCGGTGTTGAAAGGGAGATGAAGATAGGCGATAAAAGAGGAGGGCTGGGAGATAGTTTTTTTTCTTTCTTATTTGGTCCGACTGGCCACATAGTATACCAAAATGGCTTTCTTGGCTATCAAATTTCCAAATTGGCCTATCTTTTTTGTAACCACGAAGTTTTTTATTAACAGTTTTCTGTGTAATTCTTGACACCTGCTATTTCCGTTTGGGGTTTCTTCAATCTAGATTCCGTTGGAATTTTAAAAAGATATAATATTTAGCCCCAATTGTTTCATCAAAAAATTTATTCGGTTTTCCATGATTATAATTGCAATAGTTTTTTTAGCACAATAAACCCAAATTCGGTTTTCCATGAAATAGTCCATGATTATAATTGCTCCAATTGGAACTTTTACGTATTGACATGATCTGTTCATAAAAAAATCAGTATCATTTTTTGCTTAAACAATGTCATTTATGCTGATATAGTTTAGTCTTTTAAGCACTTGTATTGATTTTTATAAGAATCTTTTAAAAGACCATCTATGTCGGTTTTCTTTAAGTTGAGGGCGTGGATAGTAAAATTCTCAAAGACACCGTAAAGACCAAGTACTTTGTTAAGGTTCCAAAGCAATTGATAAAACGGAAAAGAAAATAGCAGGTCTTCTTAAATAACTACAAACATCTGGAATCTCGGGGTTTCAAAGAGAGACCAGCTTTCTAATTTGGAGTCCAAGTAGGTAATGCAATTTTAGTCCAATTTAGAAATAAAGACGTGGGGGATGTAATAAATTGATAGATAGATTTGATTACATTTACTTGTTTCGCTACAATGTTGTTACTTGTTAGGGCACTCTCAACTGTTGATACAAGGGTCTTTACAAATACAAGTTGTACGTAAAATGTACCAAAAAGTTGCTCAACAGTGTATCCGCATGCATATATATTTTGTATATGTATAGCAAATATGGGTTTCCTTTACGCATGGATAAAGGATTTGTAGCAATGTGCAAGGCCATTTTACTAATATTCATTGATCAAAACAAAAAATCTGATCTATTGGCCTCATATACTGTTGTGCTAGAAAGGAAAATTTAGCGTGTATAAGTTGTGTAAAGGTACTTATGTAAAAGATTGCTATACCAGCTGTTGAGAAGAGCTAGTAAAATGAGAACATGGAAGTATGCCTTTCATCAATACCATTATAATTTTTATTGGAATTTATATTATTCATTTTCCTATGCCTTTCATTAATACCATTATAATTTTTATTGGAATTTATATTATTCATTTTCCTAAATGTTGCTAGTTGCTAAAACACTTATATTTCGAAATTGATATGGTTAGGATAAATAAGCTTTCAAACGCATCAGATGGTGGGTGTATTACTCTTCAATTTGGGATTTTATACATTTCGAGAAAGTAAATAATTCTTTGTCTAGGTACTCTTGTTCTAATAGGAAATTTAGTGAAATATTTGGAGAATGGGACTGCAATAATCTTTGTTTTCTGCAAAGAGTGCCGGCCAGCAGTTGAGGCCCTCGAGGCTTTTTTAATTTCTTTTCCGTGTTTCTTTGTTTGTATAAGCAGTTACATGTCAATAAAACCTGCTTGCTAGTTATATTTCTCGAAACATGTAGTATCTGTGTGTTTTTCAATTGAAACATGGTACACTGCACTACTTCGCTGGGCATATAATATGGCAAATGATTTCAGAAAAAAGAGATTAGGTGTTCAAGTAAATGAGATATGTGGTCACCGTTGGCGTTCATTATCCCAATTCATGAATGTGAAACATTGTGCATCCGGGAACTACCAATTGCCCTATTTTTGAGTTACTTGATTCAAGACCAAGTGACTTGGTCTTTAGTCCCTTGATTCAAGACCATGTATACTCTTATTTCTCACCCTAATTAGCTATTTAGGTTGTAATATGGTCGGGAGTGATAAAGAGTACGATGAAATAACATCGCAAAAAGTTGTTTTAGTTAGGTATTGCAAAATGGTGAATTTATTGTCTTTCCATTTTAATAATGTTTAGCCTTTTTCTTTTGCGATTTTTACCCCCATAAAACAAAAAAATGCATTAGGGTCGGCGTCTTAAAAAAATTAGTGTTTTTGGTGACACGGAGGTACCACATTCTGGTGAGTGTAAAAAGGAACGTGGTACATGGAGATTTTCAGAGAGTTAGGTAACAGTGATTTTACCCGGGGTTTCTGAGGTTTGTGGATCTCATTAGTTCTTTTAATGCAGATTAAGGCGTTATGGAAACAATAATGGTGGATACATACATCCTTAAAGTTGTTCTGGTTAGATAGCATAATTGGTGAAATCTATTTAACTGTCTTTCCATTTTAGTCATGTCTAACCAAATTATCTTTGTATTTTTTTAAAGATTCTTGCCTCATTAAAACAAGAAATGCATTAGGTTCGGCTGCTTAAAAAAAAGTGTCGTGGTGACACGAAAGTACCACATTTCGGTGAGTAAGAACAGGAACATGGTATGTAGAGATTTACGTAGAATTAGGAGGTAACAGTGGTTTGACCTGCAATTTCTGAGGTTCGTGAACCTTATTTTATGAAGATTTAGGCGTCATGAAAACAGTATTGGTGGCTACATTATATATTTCTCTGTCATGCGAATAAACTTCTTCCTTATTGTTTACTATTTCCTGCTTGATAGCTGTTTAAACTAGATTTTCATCAGAGGGCTAATAAATACTCGCTTTTGCAGACATATTGTACGATTCATGGTCGCCTGCGATGACAGTTAGCTCCATATGCATCAGCATTCTTTCCATGTTGTCAAGCTCCCCTGTTAAGGTATATCCTGCTGTTTAATGCTTTATTAACATCGCTGTTTAAAAAAAAAAAGTGGTAAGCCAATCTGCATATTTTAGTTTTACACTGTCGTCGTGGGTTATGAACTTATGATTTATGAACTGCTAAAAAGAACCACCTGAACACCTTTTAAAACATCTCTAGTCTATTAAGTCAATTGAGCAAAGCATTATTTCCCTTTCTAATCCTCTAAGAAGTAAGAACACAAACATGGGGTTCTATTGTTTGGTGAAGGGTTAAGACTATAAGTTTGGGCTGTAGTTTTGTCAGTTGACACTACTCCTTGGCCTTACAAAGGACTTGTGTGGTTGTAGCCTTTTCAGAAAAAATGCTGGGTTAGCAAGGGGGAAGCCCTTTGACCTTTGTCTATACAAAAGGGTTGCAAGCAACCCTATTATTTACCAGGTTCCAATATCTTGTGTGGAACTTCCTGGCTCTGTCCCTTCTCTTTTGGTTAAGACAAAGCTGAGTTTATTCGGATTAGGGCCTCTTAAGTTTTGTTGGCCAAAAAGCCAAAATGCTCAGTTTTTTTAGTTTATCAACCTGATGCAGTCCAGTTCTTATGCATATGACAAAATAGCGGAGTTTTAAAGCGGCAACCAAACAAGGCCAGGACACCATAATAATTGTGGAATCTAATCCAACTTAACAAGCAACTGATGAGAAAATGTAGTTCTTCTCTTAGACTAAAAGGAGTTATTCATGATAAGCTTTATCACCTTTTATTTTTCACATGCAGCAACGTCCTGCGGATAACGACCGCTACGTGAAGAACTGCAGGAATGGGAGATCTCCCAAGGAGACGAGATGGTGGTTCCATGACGATAAAGCATAGATAT
Organism: Primula vulgaris; assembly: GCA_963920805.1. Classification (NCBI taxonomy): domain Eukaryota; kingdom Viridiplantae; phylum Streptophyta; class Magnoliopsida; order Ericales; family Primulaceae; genus Primula; species Primula vulgaris. The sequence goes on from OY987212.1 coordinate 11,062,026, forward strand.
TAAATAAATTTGTAACCGCGGCTATAAAACTTGTGACAACATCGTTTGATTCCCGGTTTAAAAGAATGTAATTTGCTTTCAACTCCAAAATCTATTGCCGGATAAAGCATTTTCAGTTTCAAAAACGGATCTAACAATATCGTAATCAGCCGTGGCTATTGTAAGGTTGCGTTTGCTGGTGTAATTTGTAAATTCCCAAATTTCGTATGATTATGTATGATTGAATGATCGAGTCTTGAATCTTAGAGCTTAGTTATTGCACCTCTTACCTTATGTCTTCATCAAAATTGGGGAAAAGCTAAAAATGGGGAGTTTTCCCCCTCTTTTGCCCAATATACTCGTTCATATTTGCAGCAAATACGCTCTCGTACTCTTGAGGTGTGACAATGCCAGCCCACAATTTGTATTTGCTAACTGAAGTGTGGAACCAAACAGAAGCCAATTTTCTAATTGCAGACTCAAGATTTTTGCCGCTTTCCCTTCTCAATCCCAATTCCCAGCCATACAAACTCAGAAACTTTTATTTTCTGTTCGGCCTTGCTCAACTCAGAGCTTGAAATCAGTTGTGTTTCATGCTGATTGTTTTTCTCTCGTTCATTTTCAGCCAAGTCATACAGTATTCAATAAATATATAACAAAAGGGGTATAACGGGTATGTAGACTTTAGATTTGTTTTCTTGAAAATGGGTTTTTTTCTTCTTAACTGGCCTGAAAACAAGCAGTGCTATTGTTTTAGCTAGATGGCATTGGATGCCATCAAAATTTCTAAAATATCCGTTCAATTACTGTAGAAAAAGAAAGAATTCATACTGTTACCTAAAGTAGTGTATATAGATCGGTTTGTAGAGAGTCGAAATATTGTACCATTGTTTTCTATCCTCTTCCGTGTACCTTTGCTTATTTTATCCAAAAAAAAATCTAAAAAACTTGAAAAAAAGTATACAATTTACTATAAGACATGTATCAATACATTCACATAATTATTTTTAAAAGAAAATACATACGCAGTTTAATTTGGAATAAATGTATAAATTAAACATTAAATCTTAGAAAAATTGTCTAAAACAATATTATGTCCAAATGTTTTAAAATTTGAATACAATATAATATAAAAGCTTATAAAATTGCGGAACAAGTTGTGAAAATTTAAAATTTAAGTGAATAAGGAAGGGAGCACGGAAGGGAATATAACTATGAATATAAGATTTGGACTATGTAGGTTCACGTCTTTACTCATTTTAGATCATGAGGTTTTTCCAGACTAATCCTTTCAAGTTGTTGATTAGATCTTAAGTTGGATTATTCCTCATGTTAAATCCACCTCAGATTCTCACAGAGAAACTTTACTTGCCTTATTTGCATGATTGATCAATATCAAGTTTTGTAGAGAAATAGATCACTATCTATTGAAACTCCCAGAAATTGTACCCTATTGCAAATAGAAAACTCGGTTTTTGAATCCTGTCAATTTAATGAAATACAACTCATAAGCAGAAAACACAACAGATAAGCCTATGAACTCATGAAACACACCCCCTGTGTAGTTTTAACTTATTTCATGAGAAGGGAAAGTGAAAAATAAATAAAGGAAACAAGAGTAGAAAAGCATAGCAAGGGTAAAAACACAAATCTGGCTTTTGACAATTATAACTGTGTGTATATAGAATCATAGATAGATAGATTGTGCAGACTACTTTAATCAGTGAGTGGGGTTAGATGGTACTTTTGTTTTTAACAACAAATCTGTAATATCAGAAAGTGACAAGTGGGGGTGGCCAAAAAGAACATACAATAGTAATCATTACTAAACGTATATAAAAGCAAATCCAACCAAAAATAACAAGTGAATCAGTCAATTTCATCACCACGATCTAACCAAAATTCTCGACATGTTATACATCATACGAATCATTACTTTTATTTAAGTGTTGTTATTTACTTTGTTCAAATCTACAATTGGAAAAGTACATCTCTTTTGAGAAAATAAATTGACCTCTGTTTGGTAAACTATACAAGCTTCAATATATTATTCCACACTTTCGAAAAATCCTTGTTCCAAAGCAATATATTAGAATTTTCCCATTAGTTTTTTCCTGAAGTAAAATGAAAAACGCTTACAAAATAAAAGATCTTGTTAGTAACAGCAAATGAATGGATGTTTGCTCAAGATAATTAGCTCCAATGTGTGTGTACTCTGGAAAATTTCAAATACAAGTTGTTGGTACCAGAACACGACATAATTATTAGGCAATAAGCATACAAAAACCTTTAAATTTGAAAGTTTCACACCAAATACTTATATGTTACTTTTATATACATTAATATTTATAACTATAATTTAGGTGCCTTTGGTAATACATTGGAAATAAGTATACTCCTTTTGGAAAGTTCTGGTCACACCAAGCAATCTCACCGGCAATGATTTTTCAAATTATGTATGCATCTTAATTATGACTGGAAAATTAAACTAAGTTAGATTTTGTATCCATAATTCAATACTTAAATGAGTAAAAAGTAGTAACTGAGCACAAACGTGTAATGAATATAAAGACTCGTTTTTTCATATAATTGTATTAGTATAGCCAACGATTATGCATAACTCATATTTTAACAAAATAAAACGCTTAATATGCGTATACATAAAGAGGGAGTATAAAAACAAAATGTACCATCACATGATTTCCATGTCTCTTGTAATACTTTAAAATTTTGTGTTTGTGTTTTTCAAGAATTTGTGGCTAGAACCTTCAATGGTAGGATAAAAAAAAAATAAAGCATGCCAGGACGTTATGAAGCGAAATTTTAGTATTTTTTGTTACCATAACATAGGACAGTGATTTGTAGCAGTATAATTATAGGTCCTTGGCAATAAACATAATTAAGGATTGTATATTCCACTTGGTCACAGTATCACAAATTCAGAAGCAGACAATCTTAACACTGGAAGTGTGCAAAAGATTGCCCACTTTCCATCTCTTTTTTTACAGTTTGCAGAAACTCATTGAGCACGAAACACGATATTTCACATAGATATTTTTACATTTTATTTTCATGAGAGAAAATTAGGATGAATTGAAAGTGCTTTTTTTTTTAGTATCCCAAAGAAATGCTTCAGTAGGCATTAAAGCTGAATAAGGAGTTTGATGCCTTTATTTGTTTTTTTATAGTCAGAGAAAAGAAAATTAGACGAGGGGACCATTTTTTTCCTGTCATTTTCAGAAAATTTTACATGGCTACTTTATGTAAATGCAGAGGTCTATGTTTGTAGGATTTATAGCTATTCTAGCTTGCATATTCATGACTATGGCCTATGGGAGAGAAATATAGGAAAGTAAAGAGATTGATACAGAGACATGGTAGTTGGAGTACAAATCTTATAACCTTGTTGTCTATTTTTTTTTTTTTTTTTATTTAAATTTTAAATTTTCACAACTTATATCGTAAATTTATAAATTTTTATATTATATTGTATTCAAAATTTAAAACATTTGAACATAATATTCTTTTAGACAATTTTTTTAATATTCAATGTTTAATTTACACTAATTTAAACATTTATTCTAAAATAAATTTTGTGTGAATTTTCTTTTAAAAATAATTATTGGAATATATTGATACATGTATTATATTAATTGTACAATTTTTTTCAAGTTTTTTAGAAATTTTTTTGGATAAAATAAGTAAGAGGACATAGAAGTATATAGAGAAATTGGGTATAATATTTGTACTTTACTATTTGGTTTCATAAAGTGACGTCTTACTAAGTTGTAAATACTATTTTTTTTTTAAATTAATAGTATATACGGAGTATTTGTTAGTACGTGATATTGTATCTTTCCAGTTTTTTTTTTTTTTTGAAAGGTAACTTTCCAGTTCTTGAAAGCACTAAATTTCACAAAGTTACAAGTTTAGTCATACGAAATTGTCTAGTGACAACCGGAAATTTGCAACTTTTAGAAAACTTGTAGTATACTCGTATAATAGATTTTTGGAGAAAACATACTTTTAGTGTACTGTACTATCAATAGATAACGACTTAAGTAATTAACTACCAATTTTAACAATTGAGGTACCGAACTACGAAATTTCGTCCAATTAAGGGACTAACAACATAAATTGACGAGATTGCAGTCATTATATCTCGCATTTGGTGATCTATTTTTTACGTATGCTGATAGAATTGCACTCACCATACGAGCACACAACCATACGATATGCAAGAGAATGTGAGTGCAATTTCATCATTTTGTTTAAGGGTAGATACTCAATTGTGACAAATTTCATAGTTTGTTACCTCAGTTGTTAAAATTGATAGTTCAGCACCTAAATCGTTAAACATTGTTAGTGCAGTACACTAAACCTATTTTTTTTCCTAGATTTTCGCTGGTCCTTTGACTTCCAAAAAAATACATTTAGTGTACCGTATTAACTGTTGTTAACGATTTATATACCAGACTATCAAAGTTAACAATTGACGTACTGAACTATCATAATATTCACAATTCAGGTACCGTCGTTAAATTAGTTGGATGGAAGTTAATTTCACTTTTTATTTTGGTCATATTCTTTATAATTTTTATAAATCTAACCCTTAATTTTCTGAAATGTTTCATTTTAGTATAAATTCAAAAATATATAATTATATCATATATATATATATATGTATATAATACACAAACACACACATATATATATGTTATATTAATGTATGTATAAAAATATATATAATATAATGCATGTATACATATTATTGCAAATAATGTAAATTCTAGATAATGTTTGTGTATAAAAAGAAATTATAAATACTTAACAAATATATTCTATTTATAAAAAATGAATACTTTTTTGAAAAAAATAACAATTTTCTTGCCGGTTTTTCATGAAAGTATTCAAATAATGATGTGGCCTCAAATAATTTTTGCTCGAATGCCATAAATCTAAAACTTACTTATTTTCGTTTTAGAGAAAGTGTAAAAAAAATTATTATTTTTTTATTTTAGAAAAAAAATCAAAGAAAATATCGTCAAATAATATGTTTTTTAAACTGACATATTTATTATGTATGTATATGTATGTGTTTTAGTAGAAACATTGTAAATTGTAATGTTTCGAAAAGACATGATTAAATTTATACAAATTACAAAAAATATGACAAAAATGAAAAGTGAAACCAATTTTCATTCAACTAAATTAACGGTAGAACCTGAATTGTGAATATTATGATAGTTCAGTACGTCAATTGTTAAATTTGATAGTCTGGTAACTAAATCGTTGAAAACAAATAATACAGTATAGTAAATGTATTTTCTCCCTTTAACTTCTCGTATAGGCAATTTTGTCTAAAAAACAAAATTGAAAAATAAAATTAGTGACAATTGAGGAAACGACTGGTTGGATATTAATGTTTGATGGGTATACATCTAAATCATGAAAAAATATCAATGAGGGGAGATATATATACTTCAAACTTTAAAAAATGATTACACATTGAGGTATATTGATTTTTAACCTCGATATACATTGATCAAACAGCTCTTAATGAGTTTTCTATGTGCCAATAAGTCTCTAATAATATCACCATTAATTATTCAAGCAAAACTATTCCGGTTATTTAGGACTTAAAATTACAACCACGAGTTGTAGTTTCGTTGTTACTGAAAACGTGTAGTTATGACATAGTGTTGAAGAAAATAAGTGCCTTATTCGGGTTCGACAAAACTATTGGTTTATCTAACTTCAGTCTTCTATCGTTTTCATGTAGGACGAAGAAAAGAATCAAATTTTAATATAAAGTACATTTCATATAAGAACCAACAAATTAATAACTTGGAACATAAATAGCCAGCTATAATCTACATCTCAAAATTTGTATCTATATTTATGTCTTCACACATTTAACATCTTTGTGTCATCTGTCTCTCTCAAGGGTATACTGCAAAACCAGTTATGGAAGTAGGGAAAATATTAATTAATAGTTCAATCTCTTGCTTTTAGTATTTTAAATGCTACAATCATTGGATGAAAGTTCTTTTAATAGTGAGTTTTTATAGTTTATTCTTAGTTCTCACTCATTCTTGTTTCTAGGTCCACTTCTATAATTCAACATTTTTTTTGGGGTAACTCAACATGGATTTCTTTAACATCACCACAACTTGAACAAAAAAGCCAATTTATATGAGAAATTGAGACTGGACCATTTCAAACTTAAACCTTTTCTGGTCATAACACTAAAATCCCCCTCTTTTTAAGTTGGTCAATCAAATTTACGATAATTTAAATGAAAAGGAGACTATAATTTGAGTTTAAAAATTTGCGACAAACAAGTCATATAGAGTACGCTATCATTTATTTTTATGCGTTTTTCTTAATTTGGTGGTAAGTTTTTGAGTTCGACAAAAAACTTGATTTCTAAATAATAGTATAATACCGCTTGGAATTTTTTAATTTTCTGGTCATAGAACAAAAAATCCCAACTCGAACCTGGTTAACCAAGTAAATAACAATTGTTAAGAAAAATAGTAAAACACTAAGTAGCTTACATATGTGAGTAGACTCCTATATAAGTCTCGTTTTCTGACTTTATTACCTCACCCTTGTTTCACAAGTGAGACCAAAAAATGTTGTCCTAGTAAAAACAAATGCTGCTACCACAATGGTTTTAACAAATTCACCATCAAACCATCCTCACCAATTTTCATATACAAACCAAACCCATTTTCAAAACCAACATTTTGATACTTACACAACAAACATGAGAGGAAATAACTCAAACAACATGCATGGTACTTTTAGTGAGGAACTAAACCTCTTTGGTACAACACCAATGAGTTCAAATCTCATTACCCCTACTTATTTCACAGAAGAAGCAAGTTCTTTAGCCATTAGTGTTGCTTATTCTAAGTATTTAAAACCAGCTCAGTTGCTACTCGATGAGACAGTTAGCATCGGGATCGAAAAGGTTAATTTTTCAAACCAGAACTTTGTTAGAAATTTGTTGCCCAATAGTAGAAAAGGGTCAATGAGGATTTGTTCAGAGATTAAAGCTGAGATATGTAGTGGTGGGATTTCGGGTGATAATCATCAAGCTCAAGTTAGGATTGTGAAGCTTGTTGAAATGTTGGAGGAGGTGAGTTTTAAAGTGTTTTTTTTATGTTGAATTTTTTTCTTCTTGTTTTGGGGTTCAATATTTGGTTGCTTAGGAAAGATGAGTCTGTGTTGCAATATTGCGTTTCATTGTGCAATGCTAATGACAATGCAGGTGTGGCATAATGTGATGTAGTAGATTAGTTAATGGAGATTCAGTATTGAATTTTTTTATTTTGTGCTTATTCTAGGTATCCTTTTTATTGTGTTTATCATATTTATTGATTTTTCTTTTGAAAACTGAAATCGACAAGGGAATGAACTTCGAAGATAGTTTAAAAAATGCTTCTACAGAATTTTGAAACAGTTGGTGTTTGATCATACAGGATGTGGAATACTTGGTTCAATTTTTTATTGCTTAAGTAGGTTTCAAGAATAAAAAGGAAAATTATAATTTTTTCAAAACAATCTGCACTTGCTTTCATTTTCTCTTGAAAACATTATATTCTGTCTATGAAAAAAGAATTGTTGATTTGTTTAAACAATGTTCATTCTAAGACATGTTCCTTGAAAACTGTTTCGGAATCGACCAACCTAGCTACCTCTTTCCAGAACTAATAAAGCATTTAGAAATACATACACTATCAGAAAATGTTAAAGCCGATAAAACCTACATAAGCTTGATAATTGAAAATTGCGAAGAGCCGAATGCATAAACCTGTTTTTGTTTAAATTGGATGAACCAAGCTTGTCGACTTTAAGAATTCCAACTTATTTTCCTAAAATCCATGATCAAACAAGCTCTGAAGGGCTAAAACGTAACTGTATGAGTAATAATTTTCTGTTCTTTTTTTAAAGGTTGAGAGGAGATATGAGAAATACTATCACCACCTAGAACAAGTGGTTTCATCGTTTGAGATGATAGCTGGTTTAGGAACAGGCAAATCCTACACTGCTCTAGCTTTACAAGCCATGTCTAGGCATTTTTGCACCTTACGAGACTCGATAACGTCCCAAATACTAATAGCGAGACAAAAAATTAGACAAGATTTAAACAAACCTGGTCTGGGGTTGTCACAGCTTAGCCATATAGACAAAGAAAACAGGCAAAGGTGTCGAATTTCACTTCAACAAGTTGGACTTTTGCCCACCCAAAAACAGGCGTGGAGGCCTATTAGGGGATTGCCTGAGACATCAGTTGTGATTCTGCGGTCTTGGCTTTTTGAACATTTTTTACACCCGTAAGTTCTTCTTTTATTAATTATTTTTTCTTCAGGGTTTTATGGTCCTTATCGAATTTTATTGATTTCTTTGATTTTTGTTAGGTACCCAAATGATTCTGAGAAGCTAATGCTATCGTCACAAACAGGCTTGACCAAAAACCAAGTACACCTTCTTCCTTTTTCGTGGTTAATCGTTTTAGATATTTAGAATTATGACCTATTTTTGGATATATTGAACACCAAATCATACAAACTTTACGTCTGAGTTGTTTATTTTGATGGAATAAATTGGTTGAGCCCTTATGACACTGTTTGACTGTCTTAACAAATGTTGAGTTTAGATGTCTAATCAGAGAATAAGTACATAGTTGAAACTTCAATAATCAACATTTTTGCTTTTTTTAGGTTGTACTACATTTGGTTAGTTATCTTAGAAATAGACTTTTGTCTGTTTTCTGGCTTGAGCATTATCAAGCTGAATGAATCCAATAACTTTGGGAGGTCTCAAATAAAAAAACCAAGTTATAAGTCATAAAGTTACAACCAATCAATCTCTTCTTGTGGTTGTATCTGTAATATACAAATCCTGATCAGTCTCCACTTGACAATGCTCAACTTGTAATTATACTATGTTATGCTTCACGCTCATGTTTCATGTTTCAGCTTCCATTAGAAAAAAAAAATGACACAAAAATCACTTCGAGATATGCATTGTAAAATATTACTAGTAACTTTTTATTTTTACATGTGGTTATTTGTGTTCTAAAACTATTTTGCGTAATTTATAGGTTTCAAACTGGTTCATCAATGCACGGGTGAGGCTGTGGAAGCCTATGATCGAAGAAATGTATAAAGAGGAATTTGCAGAGTCTTCAGCTGAGTCTGATCCGTCTTTAGCTACTAATTCAGAGGATCAAAGTGTTTAAAAAAATATTCCTATTAGTAGTTAATGCCACATTAATTGCACTAGTGATTTTGCTTTTAATCTGTGAAATACGTAGAGCTAAGAAGCTTGATGATTCAGTAATTAATCTTTTGGAATGCAAAGTTTTTATTTTATTATTATGGTCCTGGTTCGGTGAGCAACTTTTGTTCACAATTGCAAAATCATCAATTTCAGATTCAGTAGAAGCTCGACTTTGGCATGCATAAGATTTTTTTTAAAAGAATTTAAATTAAACTAGCAAAATAAAAAAAAACATTTTTACAATATATAGACATACCAAAAATTAAGGTATACCGTCAATGAAATTACTGTGTTTGGTGTATAGCATAAATATTCCCTACAACCTCTCCAAGTGGCCAAAATTCTAAGTGTTTGATGGTTACTGGGAACTGAACTTTATGTCCTAGTATGTGTAGCGATATAAATGGACATTAAAAGGGCTAATCACCTTTTAGCTTAATTCTATATAAGGATAATTCATTTGCCTAGAGATATAAACCAACATTATCATAGCTGGTTTCCTTAGTCTATTTAGATATCAAAATAATACTTATGCTTAGAATTTTTGGTGACCAAATGGCTATGTTTCGCTGCAGCATTTTACAGCAAACAAGTTGTCCTATTTGAACCTTTGAAATAAGCCCAGATCAGTCGGCTAAACTTTCTAGCTTTTCCGGATATGGCGAGAAAAGGTCTAGTTTTAGTTTGACCAACCATATGCAGAATTATCAGTTTTAAAAAGCGCTATTAGACTATTATCCCGATATAGTGGTTTGTAATTTTTTTCTGCATATGCTATTTCGCTATATTGTTGGTAAAGCGCTATTAGCGTGTTTTTTTACGTTTATATCACGCTTTTTGCGATATTTAGGCTAAAAAGCACGTTTTCCGGGAGTTGTGGTGTAATTTTTATTTTCTTTTTACAAAAAACTACTAAAACGACGTCGCTTTAGGACAAGTAATTTTATGAAAAACATAATTCCGAACAAATTCTAATACATGTTCTAATGATCTTAATCGCTCATTTTGACGAGCTAGAAAATTTGAAAATTTTAACTAGTAGAATACTTGAAATTAGTTTGTATTTTTGCTATTTATGAATTATTTCAATTTTACTTATATAGAAAATCGTAAAATGATGTTTTAAAAAATATGTTTTTTTCTATATATTTCAAACATGTATTTTTTTCTATTGTAATTTTTTTACACTTTACGCTTCAAAGCTACGCTATTAGCATTTTTAGCATATCTCTCGTAAAAATACTTTGATAAGCTTGAGGCTTTTTAAAACACTGGAATTATCAGCAGAAAAGCAAAAACAAAAATGAGTTAAAATCAACACTGGGACCAAACAAGCAAGATAAGGTCTATGAAGCTATAAAATCACACTTAAGCCATATTTTGTATTATTACGTTATGAACAACAGTAAAATTCTTCCTTAGGTTCCAACAATACAGATTAATTTTCAGTTTTGATATTCCACAATTTCACACATGCGAAATAATGATCCTTGTAACAAATAAACTAGCTGAAGGCACTGAATGTTATTGACACTACAGCAATTTCTGTTGATCATTGTAATTAATTGAATCTTTAGATGTAGTTCTCTTGATGAGCTTGTACTTCACCATTCTTGCAATCTTGTAGAACCAAAATGCACTCACCAGCTGTAACCCTAATGCCATTGCCTGTTTAAAAAATGCAATTCAGAAATTGCGTTACATATATCCCAAAACATGAGGTATGCTCTTCACACATATATAAATCGGTCGGTGGCAGTCGGAGTCACAAATTTTTTTAAGTATCAAACTAATATTGTGGAAAAGTTGAAAATGTGGTGTTGTACATACTGGCACCTAAGCGATCTCTGTAAGCTGATCTGTACGTAGATAACGTTATAACTTAATTATCAGAGAAGGTTTACATTATATTCCACGGGTTATAATAAGTCATGTATTTATTTTCCTTACTTAGTTTTTCTCATTTATGCACGTATTCACTTTGTGGGTAGCGAAATTGAAAATTTCAGGGCCCGGGGTCAACTTTGCCCTTCATCTAAATGGTACTATTGCAAACTGCAAATTTTTTGGTGACATATGTTATAATGCTAGTTTTTTGGTTATAACCCATTTGTTAAATCTCTTTTTTTATTTTTTTATTGTTCTATTGCATTTCGTTTGTCTGATTCAAAAGCTGAATTTTTTAGAATCACTTCCCTGTGGTGTGTTTTGGAGTGAAAAAAAACACTGAATTAACGTAAATCCTTTATCATCCTCAAATAAGTAATTACTTGTCTACTTTATATCTGTAGGGAGGAACAAGCTTTAAGTATCAAGTTTAATGTGTTTTTACTTACCTTTATCAGGAAAGGATTATTAGCAGAAAGAGTTGTATATAAAAGATAAGGTCCCCCAACCATTCTTGCTAATGAGAAAGTAACTGCAAATGCAATCTGCAATTACCAAAGACAAAAGAAGAACGCAAAAAAATGAAAATATATACTAACAAGAAAGAAGTTAGAGAAAAAAATACTTGAGTGACATAATATTAATTAATTGAGAAGTGTTAAGCTTTACATCAGCTGCTAAATTAAGGTCAGTGTCTTTGTATTGAAGTTCCTTGAGATTCTCTCTCAAGTGAAGAAATGGGCTTGAGATCTCTGTAATCCACACGCATGCTACCATCTCTGATCCACACTGTACAAACGCAATGCACATGCATTAGATTATCGTCGGTCTCATACGTGCTTAGCTTGTTTACAGCTTTTTTAAACTCAACTTCTTTCGTATGTGTTTATAAACTGTACGCTATTCTGTTTGCTTGCTGAAAACATGGGATCAAACGTTTCCTTGCCTGATAGTACTAGAAGATTAAATAAAATCAACTGTTTTTGGCAGCCTCAAGTTATCCAGCTTATATACATAAAGCTACATTCAACAAGCCCTATATCTCATTTCAAAAAAAAAAAAAAAAACTATATCTGTACTGATGGGATTGTTGGCTTTCTAATTTTTTGCTTTTTAGTTCTACTGCATTTGGTTATCGATATTGAAAGTTGAGTTCTGGTTTTCTTTTGTTTTATTACCTGAATAACTAATAAACTTGATTTGAATGCACCGACTTATTTCTCATTCTGAAACAAGCTGACTTATTTACTTAAAATAAAGAAAAGGGATAGTATTACCTTTTGATAGGCAAGGCCAGCACCAATTCCAATAATGCTAACCAAGTGATGGATTGAATTGTCAAGCTTTATTTGCTTGTCGAAAAGGCAACAACCTAAGTCATATACCATGTACGATAGGCTCACTGCTAATGTTTGCATCTGTATTTGTAAACCGAAAACCGAAACAAAATTAAGGCTTTTTTTCTGGGAAGCAAAAGTGCATATTAAGCAGTTGCAACCAAACTGAATTTATTCAGCGTATTATGTATATTTCTTTTAAACTAGAAAACCAACAAATACTTAGCTATTGAGTTTCCTAACAAAATTAATTAGTCAGTACAATAATAGGGGGAATAAATAAGCTTAAAAGCTACAACCAAACAAGAACTTAGTTGGATCCAAGATTTTGGGGTTGATTGTTCAACTTGCAACGAAATTCAACGAATAAAAAAACCAATTTTAAAGAACCTCTCTTTATATTTACTTAATTCCTTACTAGTCTTATTTTGTACTTAATATGTACTTCTATGATCCTATCATTTCAATTTTTAAGAATAAACATTTAGAAACTTATAACAATAAGTCAATGACGAACTTAACAGAAAGAGTTCAATATCATGACTACAAAAGGTTGCCAAACATTTTCAGCGTACAGAGTTAATGCGAAAAACACCATTTTTGTCGCGAATGACCATGGCTCGTTAGTTAGGCTGCCTCAAACATTTTCGACTATTTCCTTGATATACTTTTAACAGTTTAAGTTCAACTTTTCCAGTTCCAACCAATGAAAAGGAAAACGAGTATTACATCTACTATTTAGTATCTGTAACAAATTTTCACAGAATCGTCACATAAGAAGCCTTGATGTTACTCATTTTCCCTCTTATTATCCCGAGACTAAAATGCCCTCTACAAGGAAACCATTTTCGTGTGTTTTTAAACATTTTTTCACTGTCAGGATAGTTATTAGATCCAAAACCAAGATCCAGATCCAATCTCAACCATTTCTATTGCAAACTTGAAGTAGATATGCAAAACAAATGTATGGTGCAATGTGCTCAGAAGAAATAGTCAACCTATAATCCGAATTTACCCTACATCGTTTTATTTACCTGCAACTATCAAGCCTATAAACTCTCTTGACTCTTAACTAATATACGAGTTAAAATAGAACCGGTTGATTCGGCTTAAGTTATTATTAGTATTCTCTACTTTCTAACAAACTTTACAAATGTAACAAGCAAACAAGCATATTCTACTTAATAAAAATAAATAGTAACAAATTTATAAAACTATTTATATACCTGCATGGGAGATGAAGTTGAGGCCACTGGACAAACTGGGCATCTCCAATCTTGAACAGTTAGAGAGCTTAAAGACACTGCTAAAATAGCATGTATAGTTGAAACTATTCTGTTACAAAACTCGAAAGATCTGTTTCTGAAAACAATTCTTGTTATAAGAAATGTGGCACCCCAAGAAATGATCCCGAAAAGAATTAATTCTTTTATGTAATCTTCCATTTCTCACAAGGAGAAATGAGAGTAATAAGAGAAAGTTGGAGAAAATACAGATGCAAAATTTAATTTTTTTTTTAAAGAAGTTAACTAATAACTACCCATCTGTTTTATGGTTGAACTGCATTAGTTGTTTTGAAAACGATACCCTACACATTTGTTAGCAAACTTAATACTATATAGAGTATGACAAACAAATAAACAAACTAAAATGCCATGTTTTCTAGAATGAACAATTAAGCAAACTGGATAAAATATGGGGTGAAATATCGTGTGCCCTTAAAGAAAAGGAAACTGATCTTAAAATATCTGGACAGTTTTTTTTTTTTTTGGACAGTTGGTCCCGACATAATTATTAGTGCATCAGTTTTTATTTAATTGTGCATTACGAAACCACGTGTAATTTTGATCGGCTTATAACTTGTATTAAAATTGTCGAAATAATTTTTTTTTAAATCTAATCATAAAATTTAACATTTAAACTATATGATCAACTTTTAAAAAAATTTATTCCGACAAATTTGATACAAATTCTTGATCGGTCAAAATTACACATAGTTTCATCAAGTAGCCTAATTATCTAGTCGGCGAATACTTCAGGAGCACCCGGTATATACAGCATTTCTTTTAATAAAAAATTAAATTGGTGCCTAATAAAATGAGACTTTATTCCATACCTATATGGTCTAATATTTGGTGTGTTTATTTGGTTTTCTAGGCATATAGTCTATTTTTTATTTTATTTTTGTCTTCAACTTTGGAACAAATAGATCAAGACGAAATCAAGAACAAACGAAACAATTTTTTTCAATTAACTAAATTGTCAAACGAAATACACTGGACTCGATAAAAAACGAAAGAAATTTGAGCTTGAACTGTTCTCAAACTCTCGAGTTAGACTAAGACCAATCAATAGTCAACAACATGAGATACACATTAAATAATATGATATAAAATAATGAACATATTTGTGACCAAACACAGGCTGTCAAAAGTTTGCCCCCATTTTGTAAGGATTTAATATAAACACGTCGATTATGTACTCGTTTAAAAAGTTTGAATCTTAATTTATCCAAATTTAGAGTTAAATGTATGTAAATGCCAGGTGTGAGTATTGGTCCCTTGCGTCACATATGATTTAACTTAAACAGGAAAAAAGTAATTGGGAAAAAGAAGACACATACGTATAATTAAAATTATTATTTAAAATACCATCACATGTAAAATATTTAAAAAAATAAGTACTTTGTTATATAAGTAGGTGAAATCCTCTTCTTTTATTTATTTATGAATTTTTGAAATAAAAAAGCATACAAGAAATACTAAACGATCCATGTGAATTATGAACTTTGAAAGGAACCAATATGGTTCACATACGGGTTATAGTTTTCCCCTGAGGTACGGGTTGCGGTTTTCACCGTGGATTCACTGATTCGTTGCGGTTGTCCATTACTTCTTTGTCAAGGAGTAAAATAGTAATTTGACATCGATATGGTTCATTCGTTCTAGAGTACTTTTGAAGCTTGAAATCGAAGGAACTAATTTATTTGTTAATAAATTTGTAATTTGACACTGATATGGTTAATTCTTTGGAATTTACTGGAACTGGAAGCACTAAATAGAAGGTTCTATTAGAAAAATTCGATGAATTTAACATTATCTGACGACGATATATGGAAAAAAATGCCCCGAGTCATTGGATTGCTTGCATATATGGGACATTTTACTTGCAATATCATTACTGTTTCTTGGTTAAACTTTAATTTTATAATTAAAAAACATTTTGATGGTACATGCCGACATTAATTTCCATCAAGCTACAAAATAACTTTGTCTTCCCCCTGGATTAAAAGTGGGCCAAAAATAAGATGGTGAGAATACAGTAGTCTCATGAGCCCGCATGGTAAAATGGGTCACGAGCTGTTGCTATAAGGTCAGCCCTTGTAAAGATAGAAATTTTATCACTTGGAAAATTGTGTTTGGAATGGAATATAATGAAATAGAGAAGAAATACTTCCGAAATGATATGATTTCTGGGGCTATAAATGGAACATGAATTCGTGTTACCTTTAATAGTGTTATGCTTGCTAAAAATTTATAGCCGAGTCCGATATTATCAAAGTAATGATTTAGAAAAAGAAAATTGAGTCGACCATCAACAGTATACTAATGGGTCGGACTCGGACACTGATAATTCTGTCCATGTTAGAAAACTGCTTGTGATATATACCAAGTTATATCCAATTTCATGAAAAACATGCTTAAAATTTCAGCTTTCGGGTGTTTTTGCATACTTTTATTTTTGAAAGAAAATGGTTGAGACCGGGTTGATCATTGCCTCATTGGAGGAGTTAAGTAATATGTGAGATCATAGGATCATTAAATTCTACACAAGTTGAAATGAATTATCACCAATAGTTCAGTACTTGACCAACTTTTCCAATAAATAGAAACTCACCATATCACCAATTTTTCTTGTGAATAGCTTTCTTTTGGGGCTTAATTAACTTCAGCAATTTCATTATAGATAATCGATCAAATATTGATTTTGTTAACATAAAAGTAGCGGGGAATGTAAATAGAATGATGCTTGAGAGCATAAGAGATGTGACATACCCACACTAGTTTACAACTTCTTGATGTTTAACCTTGTCAATCCTTGTTTTAATGCACATATGATGATTTTTTAAAATTTACAACATGACCCTATAGTTTTTTTTGTCACTTTTATGAGAAAATATTACACTTTATATTGTCCCATACAGGAAGAATATAACCGTACACCACTATACCCATCCTAGATTTTCAAAGATCATCCCACTATTACTTTCCCTCCGTACTTATTTTTTTCTTCAAAATTTTGTAAGATAAAAATGTAAAATATTAAACAGACCCAACTATGCCGTTATGGTTGATTGACTGCATCGGGTCCCATTTTGTGTCGTCAATGAGTTAAAATGTATAATGTCTAATCACATTTACAATCATTAAATTAAAAAATATAGGGTTAGATGATACATTTTCGATTACTAATTTAATTTTTCAATTTTTATTATATATTACACAAATTAGGATTTAATAAACTAAAAACAAAATTTACAACACAATAAAAACCCAAATAAAAATATAGAACACTAGTGGATACTATATTAAATTTAATTATTTAATCAAAATTTAAAAAAAAATAACAATTGAATATTTATTTTTTTAAAATGAGAATTTGTGCCGTTCACTTGATTGACTGCCCAAAATAAAAATAGGACCGCATCTAGTTTATCCCTTTCTATTTTCCAATGTATTCTAAATCTTTAATATTGTAAAGTTGTGATGATCACAAATTGCATTTCAATAAATGATGCATTTTTGGTGTGCAAATTCACACATTGCCTTTGGAACTTTATTTCCGTTGTCTAACAAAGAAACCCCTTCAACGTCTTTAACCATATATACCTAAATGGTTTTTCTCTGAAATGTTTTCCTTAATCATAAAATTACCCCAATAGGCTGTTTCGTACTGAACATATATTTTGATTTCTAAGGTTTATTATGAGCAAGTGATGCGGCGATTACAATTTGTTACGTAAGATAATGAAATATAAAAAGCCTTCTGATATAGGTAGATAATTTGTAACACACATTCATGCACAGATTAACTTAATTTCGTTTGATCAATATATATATCGAGGTAGATCAACGACCATTAGTAAATCTCTACAAAAATGTGTGTCAAATAGTCTTTACATAAACTATATAAAATGTCAAAAATTAATTACCAAAGAAAATTAATATTGTACCAGTTAATTTACCTTTATTTGTTACTTTAGTTATGATCGATGCAGCTATATAAAAACCATTGATCATGATGCACGACATTCCTCAAATTATCTATCAAATTATATATATATATATATGTTTTAGAGTTTCGCTCCCTACAAATATTATTGTTATTCTCTAGTGCATTCAGTCCTGTTGAGTTGTGAAATCAAATGCATTTTGGTCATTTTCATTAATTATTTCACATCGTTAAAAATTATAATAAGAGTCACTATGAATTCTATATATATGTCTCACTTATCTTGTATATTAATATCATCACATGTTTGAGAGTTTATTATAATGACAGAGTTCTAGTTGATAGAGAACCATATGTTTGTGATCGAGTTGAATTACATTGTAATACTTCCTATAATATATATATATATATATATATATATATATATATATATATATATATATATATAAACGCAACGTGTAGCGGTCCGGAGACGTAGGTATTGTTGGGTAAACTCCGTTATCAAAGTGTGACATTTTTGTATTTCTAAATACACGTGATTTCCTAACAAGTCCTTATATATTTTGTCTGTAAAACGATAGGTTCATTGCGCCTATTAGAACGATATTTGATCTCGATTTTTCCTTAGCCAACCATTTATTTTTCCTTAGCCAACCATTTCCAAACCATTCTATCTTTTTCTATTAGAACAATATATTCATTGTGCCTATTAGAACGATAGTTGTTTCTTGATTTATATTTGCACAAGTCATTTTCTTTCTATAAATATAAGAAGAGTAGTATCTTCCCACTCTCTCATTACCAAAAGAACATTGATCATAAAACATGCTAAAAACGCAAAGCCTCCCAAACTGTCACTACCCAAACAACTCTTGCTTAATTCTCCCCAAAACACCAACCCCAAATCACACTCTTTACCTCTCCAACCTCGACGACCAAAGCTTCTTAAGATTCTCAATTAAATATGTATATGTTTTTAAAAAATGTCCAAACATTGAAAATCTAAAGCTCTCCTTGTCAAGAGCTCTTGTTGAGTACTACCCTTTAGCCGGGAGACTTAGGATGAGCCGAGAAAATGATCACAAGCTTGAGATCGATTGTAACGGGGAAGGAGCGGTTTTTGCCGAGGGTATTATGGACATTTCAGTTGAGGAGTTTTTGGAGCAAAGTTGCTACCCTAATGCGTCTTGGAGGAAGCTTTTGCATAAGGTTGAGGTCAAAAGCTTTCTGGATGTTCCTCCTCTTGTTATTCAGGTGAACTCTCGGAAATATACTATATTTCACGGTGTATTTTTATTTCGGCAATAATTTCTTTTAGTTTATAAATCTGGAAGATTTTCCTGACTAGTTAAAGAGGAAAGTCTACCGTCCCCGTATCCACTTCAATATGAGACGGTGTATATTTCTCGTTTTAGATCTCCCTCTTAGTTTGTCTCACATGTGATGTGGTGACCGATAACGTGAGTCATGAACCGAGAACAACATACTACGGAAACATCAAAAGTCACCAGAATTTTCATTCAAGACAGTACTCCATAAAAGGGTCAATATGCTTTGAATAAATTTACCTATATAGACAAGTACGTCTACAGATACTTAAATATTAAGTAGAATAGTTAATGAAATTTACTCTAATAGTTTTATTTGGATGACAAACTAATTATGTTATGACTTATGATGATAGACTTGTTAATTACTAGCGCTAGTGCTTCACATTTTTTGAGAAAATGATGAAAACATGATACTTAATTATCAAAATGTACATATGTCAAAACACCTTTAAATATTAGTATACACGATAAGTACAGATGCTATTAAATGATGTTACATATTTTTAATCTTTGACTTCAACTTTGATACTGAATAATGATAAATTCTATGTAACAAATCATAATTAAGATTTAAAAATTCAAAATTTTAAAAATAAAACAGGTTTTTATGTACTAATCAATCAATGATTCTTCCACCTTTTTTCCCCTACCAGCAGCCTTATAATGTGCTTTGCATTGATGAGTTTTTTTACGTCAGTTGCTTTTTTGTCTCACACAACATGAAAGTGGAGTTTGCTGTCTGTTTAATATGACTATGAGTATGACTAAAATATGGTGGATTTGGAAAAAACATTAAATATCAAAAAAAGACTTACAGTTTCAATAGGAAATAAAATCCGGAGGATTTATGTAGCTTAACCTTTTTTATTTTTAGGCAGAGAATGCTTGATAGCATTTATATTCTCTTCAGTTAATTTCCTTAAAATAAAATAAAAGTTAACACAATACTGATGTTAAAAGACTAACAAAACAAGCGAAATACCAGCGTTATTATACATGTGACTGTGTGGAGTCCAAATCTTCTACCCGCTATTATCTACCCCCTTCCGTGCCCCCTTGTTTATTTTTACTCAAATTTTAAATTTTCACAACTTTTATCGCAACTTTATAAACTTTTATATTATATTGTATTCAAATTTTAAAACATTTGAACATAATTTTGTTTTAGACAATTTTTTTAATATTCAATGTTTAATTTACACTAATTTATACATTTATTCCAAAACATATTTTGTGTGGATTTTCTTTTAAAAATAATTATTGGAATGTATTGATAGTAATTGTACAATTTTTTTCAAGTTTTTTAAAAAAAATTTTTGGATAAAATAAGCAAGGAGGCACGGAAGGGGGTAGAGAAATGGGGTAGAAAATTTGGAGTGTGTCAACTTGATGCCATTCTAAAATTTTCCATTACATGAGAACTTCGTATATATTTTAAAGTTCAAAAACGGATATTCTAATATTCAGGAAAAATGTTATGGCCTTATTACCTTATAAAATTAGAACCACCCAATAAAACTCAAAAATAGACCTGAGCAGGGTCTACACTCTTTATTAACTGCCATTTTTAATTATTACCGACTAAAAATTTAGAAATAGGGGCCTAGTACTAATAGTGGGATTTTAGTGCTCTTCTGCATATCCTAAGCATGTTACCAATTAAGGTTAAAACATTCAGAAGGTTATTTAGCCATTGTAGGACAAACACTTTCACTTTCCATATTTGTCATGCCCCACTGAGATTATGGTTGTAATCGGGAGTGAGTTAGGTCGGGACCCGACCGTGAACCATAATATATGTTTCGATCCGACTATTTTTTGGAGGGGAAAAAAAGTTTCATGACCCCGTCCCGATAAAAGCAGGGACCCGATTTTTCGGGATTCCGTAGGGTCGGGATAGGTTTATCCCGAGTTTTTCGAATATATTTGTTCTTTACCGACTCGATCATTTTTATTAAAAATTTCCATTTGAGAATTAATAAAAAAATTCAATGGTGTCTAAATATGCTATTAACAAGAAGCATAATCATATTTTGGATAACAACACTACTAAAAAAATGCAAAAAGAAATTACTATTTAGTAAAAATAGAGTGGTGAAACTAACAAATAATTTAGTGAAATGATAAACTGACCAAAATTAAATAGATTTTTCTATTAGATTATTTTAGTGTTTAGTTTTATCCACACACACAACAACTATAATATTAAATAAGATATATTATCAATATAACTTTTATAGTCCGTAAATATTCATTATCTATCTTTTTTAACATTTGTTAAAATAACAAAAAAAAAATTTAAATCTAACTATATTTTTAATTTTACTAGTTTTTATATTCAAAACTATAATGTATAAATTATGATACTTACGTAACATAAATGATCCTTATGGACAAATTAATCTTGTAAATAATAAATATTAAATATTGATTATTATTTATTAATTTCATCCATTAAAATAACAATTTTAGTATATTTTCAATTGCATTATTTTAAAGTTTATATGTTATATTAGTAAAAACTAAAGTTATCAGAGAACATTTAATATAACTATTGGCATATTTAATTTATTTAACTTATAAATAAAGTTTCAAGATACTGTTATTGTGGTATTTTTTTTTATTATTTTTTTTGAAAATCGAGTCAGGTCGGGACTATCGTCGGGATTTATCACTACACATGATATCTATCCGAAAGTAATCGGGTCAGGATAAACCCCGACTTTTTCAGGACGGGACAAGTTTGGGTCGGGAAAAAATCGGATCGGATGTCGGGACGGGTCGGGATTTATGGAATTTTTTTTCACCCCCAGTTGTAAGAGCATGTGCATCAGTTTACTCAAACCATAATTCCCTTATATTTAGACACATTGTCTCAAAAATTGATTTGCATCAATTAGCTATGCGTTTTCCTATTTTTACATTAAGGTGATGGTTCCCTTATATATCAGGTAATGCTTTATTTTCTTATAAATTTATAATATTAAAATAAACATTCTCTTTCATACTTTATGTAATTTTCAAATATTTGTAAGTGTAAATTGATAATAAAAATGTTGATAAGATAGATAAATTAATAAAAAAAATTATGAAATAAGTGATAAGAAACTAATATCTTGAACTATGATATAATGATCGTTAAATTAAATAAACTATGTATTTCACATCAAATTAAAGAACAATGATGAACAAAAGGGATGCTCTAATTACTACCGTTGTTCCCACCACATTGTTATCCTCGGAGGAGGTGCCCCAGACTATACATTTAGTATAGTCTGAAAAACTATCTCTGTGACACCATTGGATCAAACAGTCTGTGGGCCCTACTGTTGATCCAATGGTGCCACAGAGGAGAGTTTTCCAGACTATACTAAATATATAGTCTGGCTCCCCCGTCTGGTTATCCTCGGCCATCACCTAGGATTCTCTGTTTTTGTTTAAAGAAAAATATTGTCACCAATTTGGTAATTTTCCAGAGAAAAATAACCCTACACTTGGATATACTACATATGTACAGACGTGAAAGGGTCTACTCTTGGAAGAGAATTTGGGTTGATTTCATCATATATTACTCAACTTTTAATTGTCAGATCAACATGGTCAATATAAGGAGTTGATTTTCATATTCCATACTAAATGAATGATCTCCATATATAGTATGTTTATACAGTAATAATAATAAAAAATACTCCTCTCATTTCCATAATTTGGATTAGAATTACATTAGTACATGAATATATATGGCTTAATAATTTCGTTACACTAAACTAACCTTTTTGGTAGATAACTTTGTAATTCTAGAACATATGCATTACATGCTAAAACTTACAATGCATATATCAAATCAAATACACGCCGAACCTCAGTTATTAAACCACAACAACTTACTACTATAGCCTATTTTCCCTGTTCTATTTCGAATTTACTGACGATCTCAGATTCTCAATTGTATTATTTTGGTGATCTTTAATAAGCTATTAAGCCAAATTACCTCTTTATCTTTATAGCTTATTTTTACTTTGATGCACAAATGCAGGTTACGCGTATGCGTTGTGGTGGTATGATCCTATGCACCGCGATCAGTCACTGCCTATCTGACGGTATAGGCACATCACGATTTCTACACGATTGGGCCCACTTTACA
This sequence comes from Primula vulgaris, assembly GCA_963920805.1. Taxonomy (NCBI): domain Eukaryota; kingdom Viridiplantae; phylum Streptophyta; class Magnoliopsida; order Ericales; family Primulaceae; genus Primula; species Primula vulgaris. Next base: position 11,085,230 of record OY987212.1, read on the forward strand.
ACGAATTCAACGGCCGAGTTAGAAATCACTCCGTTCCACAACAGGGACGTGCTAAAACCTCGGTCCCCACCACAAATAACCTTTGCTCATCCACAATTTTACAAATCCACCCTGATAGATATCGATATGAATAGCCTACATGTGTTTGAACGTCTAGTCCCGTCGTCTTTGACATTCACCTCTGCTCAAATTATAAATCTAAAAAGGCAGTGTGCACCATCACTAAAATGCACCAACTTTGAGGTCTTGGCGACTCATACATGGCGCTCGTGGGCCAAATCTTTAGACTTGGACCATGCGACCCATGTCAAGCTACTTTTCTCGATGAATTTTCGGAATAAAGTAAGTCCGAAAATGCCACAAGGGTACTATGGGAATGGATTTATTTTAGGGTGCGCCGAGATACATGTTAAGGACTTGTTCGATGCTAACTTGCATTGTGGTGTGAAGCTAGTGCAACAAGCCAAGTCCATTTTGACCGATGAGTATGTGAGATCCGTGGTGGATTTGTTGGAGGACAAAACCGTAAAAACCGAGCTTTCGAGGAGCTTGGTCATCACTCAATGGTCTAATTTAGGGTTAGAGGATTTGGATTTCGGAGAGGGGAAGCCTTTACATATGGGTCCTTTGACTAGTGACATATATTGCTTGTTCTTGCCGGTTATCGGGGAAAATGAGGCTATAAGGGTGCTCGTTTCAATGCCAGAGAACTCCGTTGGTAGATATGAATATTACATGAGAGACATATCGGATATGAAACAAAATGGATATCATGAGGGATACAAAATGGATATTACGACGGACTATTTTCATCCAAGAACGGAAAAATGCATGTGAACGTCTAAACTATCTGCCACAAGAACTTGATGCATTGATCAATAGAGTTTCGAGTTTATACAGTTGTATTCTAACAATGAAAATTATTCTCATTGAATAAAAGGTTTTGACAATTATGTAAAATTTAAAGCAATCGAATGGAACTACAATATATAATGGTTTATTTAATTGTGAACGATATGTTAATTAATTCATTCATAAGAGTCTCAAGTCTCAACTACTTAACTTAGATATTTAGTGCACCGCTTAGCAGAGAAACCAAGTGCTGAATGTGGTTTTGGTAAAATATCCATGAATTGTGTTGATTAACTACCGTGTTACTAGTTGTTAAAATATCATAAAACACATAAAATAATGAATGTACAAAGTTCGAGATATTGGAGAAAAATATATGAATGTTTTATGTGGACCCCAGCCGTTAAAACATTTTCATGCATTATTTTTCTATCATTTTATCTTTTCCCTTTCTCTCTCTATTTCATCTCTTCTAATTTTTTCACCTTTCCTAGACCATGTCTCCGGATGTTGCACCTGATTTCAAAAAAATTTGTCGCAATTCCACCTTGCTAGCCACTTTAACCTATATTCTTCACTTTATATCCTCTTCATCTATTCTATTTATGCCCAATCTTGAATTTTCAAACCACATTGGGTTAAGGTTATACATCATAAATGGGTCTTTTTTCTCCATCTTTTCTTTTCCTTCGATTTCTTCACGAAAATTTGTTGATTCGATTTTCTATGTCGTTGATTGTTGATTAATTGCAAATAACGGGAAAGAGGTGATAGTGATAAACGATTATCGTTTACACTAGTGGAAGGAGTAAATAAAGAATTATAAAATATTCTATTATTTTAATTAGATAAAGAGCTTATATAAAACTGATGTGCATGATTTAAATTTATATTACACGTGTCCCCTATAAAACTCTATAAGCTTAAATAATATAGGAGCACTATGACAATGCTCTAACAAACAAAAATATATATATAAAAAATTCATATTTTAAAAAAATAAAATCATAACTTTTAAAAAAAAAACGTATTTAGTCAATTTTTGTTAAAAAAATATTTCTTTTAGAAAAATACCAAAATATGCATACCTAAAAGTATACACGCACTTTTTGAAGCTTTATAAAAAAATTATTTTTATAAAAAAAATAATTTATTTTTGAAATAACATTTTTTGAAGTGTGCATACCTACAAGTATGTGCACTTTTTGAAGTGTGCATATCTACATATACGCACGTACTTTTTAAAGTTTTTATAAAAAAATAATAATTTTTTATAAAAATAATAACACCATGCACTTTTTGAAGTTTAAAAAAAAAAATTATAAAAATAATAATTTTTTTTAAAGTTAAGTTTTTTTCAAAACGTTATTTTTAAAAAATAAATATATTTTTAAAATTTGTTATTAATATTTTTGAATTTTGAAATTTTTCCTCTTATTAGTTAATTACTTAGTTGTACATTTTGTAAAGAAATGTTTGCTATAATATGTTTTGGTAATTAAGTTTATAAAGTTTTATGTATTTGTAATTTTGTCATAAATTTGTCCCCTTCCCACAACCATGAGTAGAAAGCTTCTTTTAATAAAAAATAAAATAGTAAGTGGATTAAAGAGTTGATTCATACATTAGTGTAGGATGATGTTCACGCCACTAGCTAGTAGCAACTTTAACATTAATTTATTTAAATATTTAATATTTTTTTATAATCTTAACTAACTCTTTTCAATTCATTCTCTCCTGCTTTAATGTTTAAGTTGCACTCCTTTTCTTGACTTAACTATAGCCGTATACAACCGCGGGTTCGGTCCGGATAAATGAATAATTTGAATTGTTCTAAAAGAACAGTTTGAATTTGCTCGTGTTTTTATTATTTAGAGTACATTTCTCGTCGTAATCTTAAATTAATACCTACCATTATATATATATATATATATATATATATATATATATATATATATATATATATATATATATCAAAATGGGGATTTGAAATTTGGCTCTTGTGAAGAAAAGGGATGAATTCTACCTCTTTTAATATGTAAATAGCTAGCCAAGGATTTAATTAATTTGAGATAGTCAAAATATATAGCATAATGATATAGGGGCATAGGGTAATATTAGGAATAACAAAATTCTCAAATACAAGTACACATTTATATCTAGACTAATATATTTCCTTACATATACTTCAAAAATATAAAAAAGGGGATTAATCTTGTCACAGCTTTCATCTAGTAAGAAATCACTCAACTAAATCTTCAAAATAAAAAATAAAAAAAAATCACTGAACTACTTTAGTCATCTAAAAAGGAGAAAATGGTCAATGATAGCATAATGTCCTGAATTAAAGGGAAACGAGTCACCTTTGATCAATATTGGCGCCCCGGCATATATTCATGTTGTCTAATCACTAGTGTGTTAACCGACCTTTGTGCTCTGATCCACTATCAAAGATTCATTATATAACTGAACTACTTTTTAATTTGAAATTGAATAAGTGGGACTACAAAAAAATACTCAAATAGCGACATTTATTAGTGACGCTATTTTTTGTTACCAGTTTATTAGCAACGGTTTTTATGACGGTTTTGTCACAGTTTAGTCAATTTGCGACAGATTTGTGACAACTTTTTAAATTAACGACAGGCTTGTTACAGCTTTTGACTCTCATTAAATCAAACATTATTTTGTAGGGTATAACTAGCTAATTGTAGACACTCTTAACTAATATTGGCTTTACCAGTACATAAATACACAGCTTTTGTTTTAAGTTAAGAACACGTATTGATAATATTATTCTTTTATTACTTCCATTGACGTTTTTTTTTTCATTTTTAGAGGATTATATCAATAAGGGTTGGAAGAGGACTAGTTTAGGTTAATTTACTTCTTAATAAATTTTCCTCAACATCCTCAAGTTCATGATTTTTAGTTAAATAACGTTGCGTTGCAAGCTAAAGTAATTTTTTAAATTGTCAGAGTAATACTTTTAAGGCAACACTTTTGTCTAAATTCCTATTTAGCAATTGCTTTTCTTAAAGTGCATGCATGGTTTAAACTTTAAAGTTTCAACTTTCAAGGTGTCCCTAGCTAGCTAGATTTGGAATAGTTGGTAATTAAAGTGTTCTAGCTTTATTCAGTAAACTTGTGAAAGCATGATAGTAATTATTCTGATATGCTTATGTCGAATTTATTTGACTAATATATTGATTTTGTTAATTTAAAGCATCTAATTTTACTTTTTGAAGAGTACTATATTTGTTTTTATCCTTTTTTTAAAACTTATTTTAGTGAAAGTTAAAATCATTCACCTAGCAATTCTGACATTATAAAATCATTCTTGTTTAAAAAGTTAATTAATGAAGAATGAGACGAAACACCTTGGGCTAATTACTTTTACAAAAAGGAAACCACGAATGATATGTTTTACAAATTGTTTTAATCCTCATGATATGTGTTATATTAGTGACATTTTCCAAAGCAATTTGATAAAAAATTAACACGAAAAAAAATTGAGTACAAATTATGAAAAGATGTGTACTAATAATTTTACGTAACATCTGATCAACTTTGGAATACTATGAAAGTGTAGAAGTCAGATATTTCACAATTTTTAGTTATGTTGCAATTTGCAAGAAAATGATGAAACAATACATATATACACACAGTAATTTATATTGATGTCGTGTTTTTGTTTATATCTTAAGTTTTACTCCGGTCCTATTCATTATTATACTTATTTATGTGGCTCAATCTCCAGTTCATCTATTTCATCAACCGAAAAAGTTCTTCTTAATTGTTTGCAAAACAAAAGAAAGTAGTTCTAGTACAAGATTTTTTAATGTGTATTCATCTCATTAAAACAAATTACTATAATTGCACAAATAACTCACTAAGGTTAGCCTAGTGGACTACAACCCGCTACCAATAACTTATCACACATGCATATGCTTTGAGTCTTGTTAAATGGGATAGATGTGAAATCACTCTATCCTCTATAATAAAATTTTAAAAAGAGAGAAATAAAAAACTATAATTGCACAAACGTTAGTAGTGGAATATGTACATATCCTTAGTTCCCCACACGTACTGTAATTGCACAATCTGTACATATCTTGTAAAGGTTTTTGGTTTAATTGGTTGCTGAATGTGTGCCTGGAGGCATCAAAATAGTATAATATCATCAAATAAATTCAAAACTATTGTATATTGAATGTAGATAAAATTGTTTATTTTACTTTCTAGTTTCCAGTAGCCTAGTCAATAAATAGTTGCGATGCACACTCACACATGACACAATTACACTGAAACAAGTGTACGAGACTAGATACAAAGAGCTTATGTATAAAGTAAAAGTTACAAGTGCACTTGGATAATGTAGAAAATATTGTTCCAAAATAACTATTGTCGCTACAAAAAAATACTCAAATAACGACGGGATTGGTGACGGTATTTTTTATTACGAACTTATTAGCGACGATTTTTGTGACGGTTTTGTGACAGTTTAGTCAATTTACGACAGATTTGTGACAGGTTTTTAAATTAGCGACAGACTTGTAACAACTTTTGACTTTCATTAAATCAAATATTATTTTGTAGTGTTCTGCATGTTTTGGATACCTCTATTTCTACATTGAGATGGATCTATATTACCTTTATTAGTAAAGGTAACGTCATAGTCGACCAGGGGCTTAATTTCCATTAACATTAGAGCTGATGCAGTTAGAAAGATTTGGTTTCATATAATTCATACATATCTCTAGTGGATGATGTGCACAAAACATGACTTAAACACCTTGAAATTTCAGTTAGATATATATTATTTTCTTAATCAAGTAACTTTAATTAAAAAGAGACCGATAGATTAACGATCAAAATCGGTCATCAGGAAAAACCGACAAAATAAATTTTTTAGCACTATCCTGGCATATATGTTGCTAAAAAAAATCTGACGGGACATTTGCAACTATGGACATCCAAGTAAAGTTCCGGTTGCTATTCACCTGAAGGGTTCTAAAATTCTTTTACATTTTATTCTAGATATGCCGCGCCGCGTACACTTAAGAGCAATAATTCACCGGTATCTGGTCATCTAAATGGAATAGAACACGTTAAGTGTGGTAATTTGATTGTATAAAATAGATGATCACAATTGTTTTGGGTCTATAAATATGCTCCCATTTCTTGCGATGCATTTTGGCCAAATGACATTCCCTCCCCGCAAGAAAAAAAATGATTATCAAGGTTTTTTTATAAGAATTTTGAAATAATTAGCTTCATTCGGTCAGGCCCATTGGGCCTCAGAAATGTTTATCAATTAGAGTACTTGGTTAAGGTAGTTAATAAGCTATTAAATCATGTAGAAGGCCTTTAAATCTGTAAAGATAAATTTTCTAGTCAAGAGCTAAGGGGTGACCATCGGGTCTATCATACTCAAGTAACTTCAAAATTAAGTTTTTTTTTCAATTTTTATTCCGTGTTTTTATTAAAGTTTGTTAAAAAATGATAATATGACACCCCTATGTTTTATTTCTTTTACCAGTATTAGTTTTTATGCAAATTCGACACCACCATTTATAATTCCTGCCTTCCTCGGTTCGCTAGACAATTCAGTTTATTTAAGATACCCAATTTATATAAGCATGCATTGTGAACTTTTAATACATTTACTCATTAATTTTCTGTAAATGAGGAGTATAGTTCTGTGTTAATAGCTTAATGTCATGCCTTTGTGAAATTCTAATACATTCACTGATCATAAGACTAAAAAGCCAATTCATGAAGCAGTAGAATATGCAGACGACTGGGGTCTAGTTAAAATTTCAAATAAAATAAAATTATTACTGGAAAATATGTACGTCCACACATCCTTCTAGAAACTAATGCAGAGCTGTTTAATTTATAGCATAGATTAGCTATTAATTACATTAATGTACATTAATAATAACGAAACTGCATGACAATTTATGCATATTAAATATTAATGATACTGGAGTTGATCTCTGATAAGTTTCAAGTCTCTCTTTCTATATATTTTACCAACAAAATAAACAGGAGATTAAGGAAAAAGGCGTCCATCATGACAACCCCGTCACAAAGTATAGTTGCACTTGCACTATTCTTTTGTGCACATTATATTACGTCACAAGCAAAATTTGTCAATAAAGAAAGTTTACGCCAGTTTGACGATCCGTGGAATGCGCATAAATTAAGCCCGGAACCATATTCCGGCTTTTACAGTTTTGCGCAAAATTGTATAAACCAAGTCAGAGATAAGACCTGCCTTAGGCATGTTTTTGGAGAGTTAATTACGGGGAGGTACCCTGTGGATAAAAAATGCAGCTGCAAATTTAGGAAAATTGGACAAAAATGTATATTGGCTAGTGGTGTACTCATTTCTCGTATGGAAAGCTATAAGAGTACCTCAAAGAGTATTATTGGACGTGCTACAAAATTCTTTATCAGAACTCGGAGACTTGAATGCCCTGCGTAATAGTTTTCCAAATCGACTTGCCCGAAAATTGAGCCTGTGAATTACACGGGTTAAAACTCACCTATAGTTAAATTTGTTTGAGATATCTTACGTTGATATAGTTCCCTGATATATTTTTATTTTAAGAATATAATATCTCCCAAATATTGCACAAAATCAAGTTAATGTGTTGGCGGAGTTTGGGGGCATGTAATTAAGTAATTAACTACTATATTGCTTCTTACAAGTGAAATGTTTAATTACATGACCCTAATATATATATATATATATCATCCATGACGGTTGGATGATATATATATTACGATGGAGATTGGTTTTTGATCGTAAATACTAAATACCATGACGGTTGACCCGATGTATTTCATGACTGCTAATATAAGAATTGTAAGGAACGGAAAAGTGTGATTGTGATATTGTCTGAGTTTTGATAAATTAAATGGCTAGAACTTGATATTTCTTTTGAAATTTGCTAGAACTTTATTGTAAATACAAATAAATCATTCCACTATAGTATACTTTTTCATAAAATATCTAAAACTTGTATCGTGGCTCTGTTGTTTATGATAAATAACTATGTGGGTGTGAGTGTGCACTACAAAAAAATACCCAAATAGCGACGGGATTAGTGACGGTATTTTTTGTTACGAGCTTATTAGCGACGGTTTTTGCGACGGCTTTGCGACAGTTTAGTCAATTTGCGACAGATTTGTGACAGCTTTTTAAATTAGCGACAGGCTTGTGACAGCTTTTGGCTCTCACTAAATCAAACATTATTTTGTAGTGGTGGGTGTATGACTATTTTGGAAAAGTCAACACTCAACCAGTAAAAGTCATCACAAAGTTAATAGTACAAGGAACTGTATGCCAACTAATTACGATGCTTCATGCTTGTAATTAAGTTGCAAGTTGTAGTAAATACAAATAGATAAAACGCCTGTCTTGTTGTATTTTAAAACATTTGAATGAATTAACAGTCGTGACAAATTTTTGGTAGTCACTCTTAGTTACACCTAGAGTTGCCAAATGGTTTTGTTACATGACAAATACATAAAACATTTCAATTAACTTTTTTCAGAAAATATATACATGGTTTTGAGTATCCCGATCAAGTCGCGATAAAGCATCTTCAAAGACATCGGTTTAATCGCAATTAAAAAAGTAACAATTATGTTTTTTAACCGGAGTATCATAAAAGAAAAGTATCATATAGTAAATTACTAAATGTTATAAGTCACTGTCATGGGATAGTATTTTTAATTTGACATTTTCAACAACCAATTAGGCGTTTGTTAATTCAAGTGTGAATTGAGAACAAAAAGAAAAGAATTACTACACTAATGGGTCAAGAGATTCAAGGCTTAGTTGCTTATGTAATCACGTTGTTTGGTTGTTCAATTATCGTTATCAAGTTCTGGATAATAATAAAGGGACTAATTGTTGGTTTCCTAAAATTGTGCATTGCAATTAATCTCCAATCAGGCTGGTGCTAAGATCTTTATGTCCAAATTTTGGTGCCTCGATTGAAACTGATGGAACATTGTACAAATTAAAGAGAATCATGCCCACTATTTTCAAAAATCACAGGTACAATATATATATATATATGTTCTTTTACCTTACGAAAAGAGAAAACCTAATTTTTTTGTCAGTTTACCCTCTCAAAAAAAAAAAAAAGGTTTTCTCTTTTTGTCCCCTTGGTCATCACATCTTGACACTACCGCGATGATTTGTTGTAAGATTTATTTTTTTCACATTATTTCATATGTGTTTTTAAATAATTAATAATAGTATCAGGACTTGTATGCAGAATTAATATAAGATCTGGTTTATTCAAATTACTTCAGGGCAATCGTTTTCGTAATAGCAATGGTTAAACAAATATTGTTCAACAACCTTTCATCATCCTTGCACTTCAAAGAATTATAAACAAACGTACAGGACATTGGATTGACATTATATTTATATTTTGTAAACATCACAACATGTTGGAAATTTCTAAGTAACTACAATTGGAGATCTCGATTGATTTGTGCTTGTATAAGAAATTTAAAATATTTTTAGTTTTTTTTTGTCCTGAATATAAATTGATGTGGAGGTGTTATTTTTAACCTTTTCTTTATAAACAAATAGTTAAATGGTTGAACTGGTGATTTCCTAATCTAGAGATTATGTACGAGATTCTGTAAGTCTGTATAAATTTGTTTGTGCTTATCTCCACCTTATCCATTAAACGATTGGGGTTAGGTTAATTAAGATCCAATTTACTAGGTAATTTTAGATTTTATCTACAACTTAATTAATGATTAGTCCATGAAACTAAAACTAATTAAAGATTTGTCAATTTCCGCTAACTAACCAATAAAAATGTAAAAAATAAAAAAAAAAATGAAAAAATTCCAGAAAATAAAAATGCAAAAATGCAAAAATCAAAAAAAATATGAAAAAACCCAAAAAAAATTAAAAGAGGCGAAACCCCGAAAAAACATGATTTTTTTAAGTCATTTAAAAAGCAGTTTGAATCATTTTAAGTCATTTAAAAAACAGTCTGAACCATTTTAAGTCATTTAAAAAACAGTCTGAACCATTTTAAGTCATTTAAAAAATAGTCTGAATCATTTTAAGTCATTTAAAAAACAGTCTTAACCATTTTAGGTCATTTTTAAAAACAGTCTGAACCATTTTAAGTCATTTAAAAAACAGTCTGAACCATTTTAAGTCATTTAAAAAACAGTCTGAACCATTTTAAGTCATTTAAAAAACAGTCTGAACCATTTTAAGTCATTTAAAAAACAGTCTTAACCATTTTAACTCATTTTTAAAAACAGTCTGAACCATTTTAAGTCATTTAAAAAATAGTCTGAACCATTTTAAGTCAGTTTAAAAACAGTCTGAACCATTTTAAGTCATTTTAAAAACAGTCTGAACCATTTTAAGTCATTTTTAAAAATAGTCTGAATAATTTTAAGTCATTTTAAAAACAGTTTGAACCATTTTAAGTCATTTATAAAACAGTCTGAACCAAAAAGAGTCTGAACCATATTTTACACAGATACATACATAAAATGATTATATACACATATACATACATAGATATATACATACATACATGCATACAACACTGAGAATCTAAATAGTACTGTTAAATAAAATTCATTGAAATAGAAAAATTACGACATCGATACAGCTACCAAATTTCTGGAAATTACATAAATACATACATAAATAAATACACATATAACCTAAATACTGTTAACAGAAACAAGCTAAACTATATTCGGAATAAATAGAAAAATTACCAAAACGATATGGATTCGTTGATTCTCCTCCTTCACACTCGCAAGTTCAGACTCCTTCCGATCAACCGCCGCCGATAAATCGGAGTTCAGCGACTCGACCTTATCAAACTCGGAGGAGAGGGAAACAAACCTCTCCTCTAAAACGGCACAAGTCTGTTCCAAACTCGTCGGAGAGGCGGTTGATGAACTCGTCTGTGTATATATATCTGTGTATACATATATATACACAGATATATAGATATATATTGGACCAATACTTAATTAGTTTCATAAATAATGGACCAATCCTTAATTAAATTTTATCGTCTGACCAATCATTAAATATTTTTGTTTTTATGGTCCAATCCTTAATTAACTCATGATTATCTTTAGTATAATACAATTTTCGGGCATGACAAGTTTCATATTATGTTTTGATAAATGTAGCCATGTAGGTATCATGCACACTACAAAAGAAAAGGGGGGAAAAGGGTTTAGACCCAAGTTATTTATTATTTTTGTTTCAAAAAAAAGATACAAATTATTTAGAGTTTGTCTCTAAATATTATTTTGTGAGAATCATTGATTAGTACATAAAAATATACTTAATTTTCAAAACTTATATTCTCAAGTCGTATTTGATATTTGGTTGATATAATATAGCATACGAGTGTGTTTAATTAATTAATTAATTACCAATAATATATATCCTTTTCATCATTTTTCCTACTTCTTAGTGACAAAAACATTTTTTTAGGGACAAAAAATCTTTATAAATTATAGAATGAGTTTTATAAATTCTAAAACTGGATTTTAAAAATTAAATTTACCTTTTTTTTAAAAAAATTCCATCCAAAAAAACCGTTCAAAAATAATCAAAAGAATTCCAAAAAAATGTCTTTTCACTAATAGCTTCGGTCTAGATATCATTGTTCTTGTAATCTTTGTTTCTATTACCAAAGAGGTTTAAGATATTTGATCAAACTTACCCTTTAGCCCAATGATCCATCCCCTCGTGAGTGATTATAGTCCATTTTTGTTTGCGGTATATGGTATATTATTGATATTATTGTGTAACTTATTTATATTTTGTTTACATAAAATGCAACTAGTATTATATGGGGTACCCTTTCTGTTTCAAATTGTTGGGGCTATACGAAAATTACGTACAAATTTGATCGACAAATAACTCATTCTAAGTTGTCGAAATCGGATTTTTCAAAAGTTAATCACATAGTTCAAATGTGTGAAGTTTTTTTTTACCTCTACTAACACCCCAATTTCGTTTTTGAGCCTCATACTACCATTTTTTCTTCCGGTTCTCTCTACTTACAATCTTTCTCTTTTTTGGAAATCAAATATGAAATACTTAAGAGAATTGACAACATGTGTTGTCACATGACTCATTTCCGTTAACGCCAATGGCAAAAGTTAACATACCTTACGGGCATTATATTAACAAAAACATATTATAAAAAACATAAATTCAATTAATAATGAATAAAAAATCTCATTTATTACTTCTATATCTTTTCTCTCTCCTCCTCTCACTCTCTTTCCTCTCTGTCCCCCTTGCACTCTCTCTCCGATCTCTCTAATTCTTCTTTTTGCTCTCTCCGATCTCTCTCTCCTCATACTCCTCACTATCTCCTCACTTTCTCTTTTCTCTCTATTTCTGATATCTCTCTTCTGCTCTCTTTTTTCGATATTTCTCTCTTCCTCCCTCTCTCTTCGGTGGAGATTGAGACGCAGACATCCGTCGGAGTGGACGGTGATGGTGTAGAGTGATGTTGAAAACTCAAGATTGATACTGACAGAGATACGATTGTTGAATGAGAGGCCCACGACGGTGACGTGAAAGTTCGAGATCGGAGGACGGGTAAGAGTTGAATTTGTTAACTAGTGTATAAAGTTAAAAAATAAGTGTATAAACTCCGTGAATAAATGGTATGAATTTAAAAATTATGGATATGAATTATGTAAATTAAGTATATGAATTCTGTAAATCGGGGTATGAACTTTACGAATTAGGGTATGAAGTTTTAAAATAAGAGTATGAACTTTTGAAATAAGTGTATGAAAATATATAAATTAGAGTATGAACTTTTGAAATAAGCGTATGAACTTTTGGAATAATGGTATGAAATATACAAATTAGGATATGAACTTTTGTATATATTTTTGTTAATTATAAATTTTTTGGGCATGTTTTTGTTAATTTAGTTTCAAAAGTACTATTATTTGTTAATTTATCCTTATTTATACCACTCATAATACTAGTTATAAATAATATACATTTATATTATACTACAAACAAAGAGAAAAAACATGTAAAGTAAAAAAAATGAGCATGCTTAATTTACAACAGATTTACAACACATTTAGAACTTGATGTTCTTCTAAGCAAATTCTAGCACCTTTCCTTTTCTGGGTTTTTTAGATTGCAGAATAACATAGTATCATGCAGTTTTACACAATGTATGTATACAAGTGTAGTTGCGTGATATAATTAATACAGTGTTTTAAACCTTTACAACAAAACCTTCTATTAACCTTCAATTTCTACTTAGATATATGATCTATGCTATTTTCTTGCTCGTAATTAATTATTACAGAAATTATTTCACCAAACCATCATGATCATTCATTCATCTTCTGTGCCCAAAGAAACCTCTGGTGCTTAGCAATGTATTCCTCAATCGTGTGGTTAAATTCTTCACTGCTCAGTTTATCCACCGTTTCAAATGACGAGACTACCTTTGGCGTAATCTCCGACTCTGATCTCCTAAGCTTTCCTTGAGTCCGAACCTGACCCTGATAATTCAACAATCCTGAACTTACCTTTTCCAGTGGATGAACCTCGGAATCCAGTATTTCAGATTTTGACCTTTGGAACCTCTGTACCTTTTTTGTAGTTGTATTAGTTACCAATTCACATTGAACTCGGCTAACTGTATCGTCGAAATTCGCTACAATCTGCTTATTATTTTCGGTAACTATATCAGTCTCCCCTTTCTTATCAATAGATTCTGACACAAATTGACTTTGTACTTTGACCAAATCTCCAATATCTTCAATAATATGCTTATTTTCAACCCCCGTCTCCTGAACTTCCACTACTTGAAAATACTCGTATTGGAAATCATTTGTGCCGGAATTTAATCCCACATTGTTTCTACGGTAAATTAATAGCAACAACATCACTATAACATTTCCGATTACGAAATTTACAAGGGGGTTGAGTAAATAATTAGGCACACGCGACACATACTCATCGATAGGGTAGCGAGTTACGGACCATAAGATTAGTGCTAGAGCAACTAGAAATTCCACAAACTGACGCGTTTTTAAGAAAATTTGGAATCGGTGAAATCTCATGGTGGCCCTGAGGGAGGGGGGGGGGGGGAAGGAATAATGGTAAAGAGGAAGGAGATTAGATTTTTAGCTGTTTCACTAATACTAAAACGGAGAGAAAGAGGTGAACATTATTTTAAAATGATTCAACTAGGCTAGGGTGGCATCTATGTGACTACTATGTGTAGGAATTTATACAGGCTAGGTCAATAGATGGTCCTCACCTAATATATAAAAATAGTTTGATGACTTGCTATTTTACCTAATTATTTATGGGTAAATAACACTAATGGTTACCATACTTTGGTGATCATAGTTTATCCCTTGTTAATAGATAGGTTTAGAGTGTTGAAATTTAAGTGTTCTTAGACCATTCTTAAGAGTTTATTTAATTTGGCTCTTTATCTCTACGTGTAGAAAGATGGAACAATTTGTTTACTCATCAACCTATTTATATTACTCTTTATCTTTAATTTTTTTTTTTATAAATATAGATGTATTTAGATTTGATATTCACATGTGAATAGTTAATTTAGAGCTCTCTATAAAAATAAATTAACGCTCAACTCCAACATTAAAAAGGATTTGTCGTTATTTTCTATTTCACTTTTTTATTTTCTGGCTCTCTCTAGACAAATGTGATTTTTCCAACTGAATCTCTCTCTATTTTCTCTATTTGTGTGATCTTCTTTCAATCACCATTAAAGAAATCATGTATGGGAGGGATCATCAAGCATACATCTTGAAACTTTAAACCCATTTGCTATTTTTTTTAATTACTAAGATTGTTTATATCCCATCGTTGGTTATTCTGGGATAAACTTACAGAACCTATAAAGTTCATCTTTTTGTTTTATTATGGATTTGATGACAATATTTTGTATGTTTGCATCTTCAAAGATTATGTATTATTCTATTTATTATTTTGAAAGTAGAATTTCTTCCTAGTTTATGTGACATTCATATTATAATTTTGTCTTTGGTTTTTGTCAAAAAGTAAAATTTATGGATTGTTATTTAAATGTTTGGATAGTAGAAAAAGCTTAAGAAAGAAAAAGGTTAAAAAAAAAAGTTGTTCTATTTTATAAATATCAAATTTGTATAGCATGTGCACTATTTAAAAAATATCCCTATACATATTTCAGATCTTTGTATATAGTCAAATCTGGAGAGAAATTTTAAAGAAACTATTTAGAATGCTTTAAGAAGTTACAATAACACCCATAAAAATACAAAATTTGTCATACTAAATATTTTGAAACTTTCAAATGTAAATAATAAAATGATAACTTAAAAAAGAACTGAAACAGGAAATTGATCAAATTATTTAGAGACTAGCAACTAGCAAGATAGAATAGATCAATTATATAGGTACGGAAGTTATTTCAAAAAATATATATATATACGTATGAAAGTAATATTAGTTATTAACTATATATAACTGGGTCCCAAAGTTTTGGAAAATATCTTAATTTTGTCATGCTTACGTTTTTTGTGCTGTGGTCATATTTTATCACTATATCTTAACTATATATAACGTGAATCTGATCAATATTTTATCACTATATCAAAAGTCCCTAACATGTTTCAGCTCAATTCAAAACGAAGATCTCAAAGTTCCTGATATTAGATAAATATCAAAGTTTTCTCTTTATTATTTCAAACATTTTTAACTCCTTTATTTTCTTTTGGACCTTATGCCTAAGTTTCGTGCGGGGTTTCATCCACATTTTTATTACATCAATAAATAATAAATCGTGGTTTTCCTCCGCATAATTAAAAAACAGGTCGTTTTATAATCTTGTTACAATCAAGAGAACAGGGACCAAATAAGAGTTTATTTGACTATATGGACTAGTTTTCCTATTATCCCCCTTCAAATATTGAGGGTCTGGAGTTCACGTACTTGCTGAGGAGTGACGATGCCCAGTACCGTAGGTTATCCAAATCACCGTCCATTTTTTTTTTTGTTTCGGTACAGATTTTTTTTTGCACCAGCCCAATTTTTACCTTAAGTCCAAGACTTACTAGACCTGTGTCTGGGCCGCCCATGTGACATAGGCAATAATTTGTAGAGTTCTCGACGTTATGATAATATTGCATTTAATACTATGTAATTTGTATTATACAGTATTATTTTATTTTATTTGATGTATACAGTATTATTAATTATTAACAACAAAAAAAGTGTTAGAACTAAAAGTAAAGGAAGCAAAAAAGACAAAAAAAACTACAGATACACAAGTTCATTATTTTTCCAACCAACCCATTTGATTAGTTCGTTTCCTTACAATTTCCAGTATATATATACAGTTTTCAACGAATGCTTTAAATAGATATTTAATACCTCGTAAATAATTACGCCATATTATTGTACTAACAAGACTAAAGCTACGCAACATGAAGTTTCAAATACAAATATTTTAATGGAAGAGTTTTACGTACAACTATTGTTATTCTGTGCTTTTATTTTTTGTCGGCAAACCTACTTCATCTGCATTTAAGGCATAAATTTGTGCTTGATGAATAACCATTTGCAGGGATGGAAACATAAACTTTAAAGGAAAGGGGATGAAACGTTACACTTTTTGTAAGTAGTGGGGATCCAAACGTCAATTTTTGAATATTTTAATCAAATTTTATAGAAAAATAATTGATTTTTCATATATTTTGATCAAAGATAAAGGAGCGCATCCCTCATATGTCTCCAACTAGTTATATCTGTTGGCCCGTTAGATGTTGGCATGTTAGAGGGGCTGAGTAAAGTTTTAGGCGTTTTTCGTAAAATTAAAATTCTAAGCCTAACTAACAACTCAACTAGTTCGATATCTACTTGCGATAATAAGTATGCGAAGATAAATGATAAATAAGTAGAAGGATGTGCACAATCACAAATAAATAAATTGAGGAAAGTAAAAAGTAAAAAATAAATTGACACCACGATATATAAAAGTTCGGCAAAACCGCCTAGTACTCTCCTCGGTATTCACGCTACCGAATATTTCACTATAATTTTTTTCTCAAGATTACAAATCCTATCGAGCTAATCAATCGATTTGTTCACCCTCTATCCGAGTTTCATACTCTTGATACAAGTGCATGCGAACACGTATACGAGTCAATGACTCTCTCTCAATTTAGAAGTATTCAACTATTTAACCTATAACTTTTAACCAACACTTTGGCTTAAAAGTTTTTATCCAAACACTCACTCACAAATGAGCTTATAATTTACTATTTATAAATTTATCGAAAATAAAACAACACTCACAATTTTATTGCTTCTAAATAAGCTAATTTGTGATGTTTGAGCATTTTTTATCTTAATTTGAGCTTGTATCGCTTTCTCCTCAATTCCATTCTTTTTGAGCTTTTTCTTAACAATGATAATTTTAAGTGTTTGTAATTGAGAAATGTTGAGTGAGATGTATTGGTTGATGATTTATTTGTTTATGAGATGGATTTGAGGGTTTTGTAGACCAAAAAATACCCATTGGTCTGTAAGTTAACGTTTTTAGTGGTTGATTGGTTTATCCATGGCTTAAAGGTCACACTTAGATAAAAGAAAAGTGACTTAATTCAAAATAACAGATTTTTCGATAAGTCGAACTCCATTTTCGACATGTCAGAAAATTTGGAGAGCTTACTGCCCAACTTTTTCATTTTTCGATTGGTACTTTGACCTGTCGGATATTTTACGACGTGTTTAAAAATCTGTCAATTCGGTTTCTTGAAACTCTTGTATCTTATTCGTTCGGACTTCAAAATGAGTTCCGTTTGAGCCGTTAACTTCGGTATTGAATGATCTATCATTTTAAAGCCTGAAATATACATTTTCTATTTTTAGAAAATATCAAGCATTATATCATCGAATTATAAAATCATGAAATTATAATCACACTTATAATAAAAATTAATTATTGAACTCATGTTCAACAATATATGTGACCATTTGTATTATAATGGATATTGGATGCTTTTTATTTATATATACATTTTGGATTTCTGGATAAGTAAGAAAGCAGTTTGTGGAAAGATAATAACATGAGAGCAGATTTTCAGAATTTGAGTTCGGCCAGAAACGTGTGTATCCAAACTTTTTAGATTTTCATAAATGATTAACCACAGCTTTTAATCTGATCAATCGAAAGGTAATACAACTCGATGTCAAAAGGCTTCAAATAAACAAGGCAATGTATATATTTTGATATTTCATCCGTTTCTCAATTTATTGTCTTCCATTGGAAATCTCCAAGAAAACATCATGACATCTTTTTTGGAATGAAGTTCTTCAATTTACTCTGATAGTATAAAAATATAAACATACTCAAGTACTTTAACCACTTACTAATACGTAGATACAGTTTTGTTAGGTAAAATGCAAATGCACAAAATCAACCTTATTAAGTTGAAAATTGGACAATAAATGGGAACCTTCTAACAAGTATTAATGCACTATAGAAAGGTAACAAAAAGAGTACGAATACACTTATATGTTGAAAAAGAAATGAAAACATATTATGATAAATACTGATCTAGATTGTGCATAACCATCAAAAGTAGAGTCTAATTACCACCATTTTCACCTTTGCTAGGATCCCTAGCCTTTTTCCAAATCTCAACATTTCTAATCCTAACATACATCTTTCTAATCCTATTAAGTTTATGAGACTCTCGAGCAATTAAACTAGCTGTCGAAGAGACTCGGCTTAGTACAACTTCGTACCCGTCTCCAAGGTTGTCCATTCTATCCGTCAACAGCTGCCAGAACAGGCCTCCGCTAGCGGCACCACCAGCCCTAGCGGAGGCATAGATAGCAGAGTACACGGTGGCGAATAGCTTGTCTCTTTGGGCCGTATCTTTACCGGATTTTCCAAATTCTGCGAAGACAATAGGTTTCTTGAGGATATTTTGTGCATCTTGAATGTGAGTGTTGGCCCATTTGTTTAGGAAAGAAAGTTGGGTGTCTTCGCTCGTACCGGAGAACCTGTTGGTTAATAAGAAAAAATTAAGTCCCTCACAACCTTAAAATTAAGGCTTTTGAGTGAAGTTTGATTCTATACCAAAACTTAATGTGATGTCTCCTGATTAATAAACTTTATAAATTTCTCAAATTAGTACCAGACTGAATTTTCGATGTTTCCATTATCTACGGCATGATGTTTCTCATTTATCTTTTTTAGGCTCTTTCGGTCAAGGTTGTTAATGAATTGAACAGTTTATTCACCTTCAGGTTTCAGTGTGGCAGTACCTTAGGACAGATTGAATTTCTTGACAAATTGTTATCCAGTTCTAAATCGAGAGACTGGAGGATAATGTTATGCAGTGTTGCAGTATTTGATCGGAACAGAAACTTCAAAAGAACTTCTTAGAAATAAGTATTTTTCCGTTAAGTTTTTGGTTTACCTGAACAGTAAAATGGTACTCCTACTTACCAGACATCAGGATAAGAGTGAATAGTTGCAAAATCAATGTCGGGTATCTGATTGTTTGCAATAAAATCAGTTCCGACTTGAAGTTGGATATTAAATTGTTTCTCCTCAGGTGCTGATGGCCCGTAGAACCCTTCTAGGCCAACTTCTAGTAAGTGATTAGCATCTATAGATTTCACATATGAAGCCATTTCTGTAATCCAACCCTGTATTAAGCAATTTGTGGCAGATTATTAAGAACCAAGCTTCAATATGTACCATCATTTTCAATCAAAACAGTCAACATAAGATGATATGCATTTGGTCCACCAGGTTAACATAAGCTGTATTTTCTTTTGCTTTTTAGACAGAATCAGGAATTCCAAAATAGGAACTCAACTTTTCACTCACGTTGAACTTAGCCAGCTAATTTTCTTAAATAATTGGAGCCAAACAAGCCTACATCTTATATGAGAAACAATTGAACTTTCAACTTTCAAGTGAAACTTTCATGATTAGTCAGGGTTTTCACGAGTCATAGATGGTAATTCATCTTTCTACTCAAGTTTTAATTATTTACTTCTTAATTCTAATATTTCTCACTTGTTAAAGAGATGTAAAAAGAAAATTTGTCATTCAAGTAATCAACTAAAACAACAATAAAGATTAAAGACAGTCTTAACATTGCGATGGACTTTTAGATTGTTCCAGTATAAATTGATCAGTACTGGTTAGCTAATTATTTATAAGAAATGTGATTCACAAGTTATCCCCCAAAAAACATAATGCAACTATATTTACAATGCCTGATGCAAATACGGCATTACTTGTTTGTTTTTGTTAAATTCTTTATGATGGAGATTTTGTTGGAGTACCTGGATAGTTCTTCCAGAAGGATCAGAAGGGCATCGAGGCTCATTCATAAGCTCCCAAGCCATTATTGTAGGATCATCCTTGTATAAAACTCCATTTATACTATTACGCCTCGTAAGAACAGCCTACACAAAAATATATCAATCGGGGTAACAAGAGGGTCAAATTGGATTAGTATTAGTAATTAAGTACCGACATGAAGATAAAAGACATGCCTACTTGAGAATAGAGAAAAAGAAACCTGGTTTCATATTCATTCAATTTAAGACTTATACAGTATTCCAACTTAAAAGCTAAAAACCAGAAAGGCCTAAAGTATGGGGAAAGGGCTCACCTTGATATGGTTTTTGTAGTATCCCCTGACCACAGAATTGGTGAAAAAGTCATCTTCAGAAGATATATTCTCCCCTTGATCTCTTGCCCAAGACACGTACTGTTTTCTTCCTCCAAAGTTCTCATATTCATTCACAAAACTCAAAATCAACTTTATCCCATATTTTCTTGCTTCGGATATGACGAAATCCAGTCCCTTTAAACAAAGAAAGTAAAACACATTTGTTCGTAACAAATTACTCACTTTTTGAAATTGGGTCCGGTAACCTTTGTGTGAAAGAATAAGCTAAACTTAATGCTGTTCGGCAATTCATCACATTCTGAACTTCGGTTTTGAGATGCAACTTTTTTAGTATAAACCTTAAGGTTAAAAGATTTGTAACAATATTATGTTTTGTGAAAACTCATTCTTAGCATAATGAGTGGTGATCCACATATGAAATAGAATTTGTATAATGTATTCAATCCCTTATTGGTTCACAGTAAAATAATATGAAAAGTGAAAACTAAGAATTTAAGAACTTCTGACCAATTAAGCAATTCTTGAATTAAAACCTGATAAGCTTTGCAGAAATGTACAAGGTAAAGCCAACATTATGTTGATGCTGGTATGTTACAGATTCTGGGTTTGAGACATTTAAACATTTTGATAATATTTTTAAATAGTACCCAAGAAAAAAGAACATACAATCCATTTTATCTAAATGCTAAAAAAATATTCAAACTCCTTTTCTATTTCTTTTTTGTCATTCCACTAATGTAGCAAGTATATATGAGTAAATAATAGTACATTATATATTTAAAAGAAGTTGCTCTTTATTATAAACCCAAGTGGCCAAGCAGATATAGCCCAATTAACAAGACAAACTTGTTAATTTTAAAAAAGAAGAGTAAGGGGGACACTTTTATGTCTGCATAATTTGAATAATGAATGCAGTATACCTTTTTTAAAATTTTAAGGCAGAATGTGAAAACTCTTCCATACTGGTTTTCCATTCATAGGTATATATATATTGTTGGCTAATAACTGTACCTAAATTAGACAATTATCATAACCACTCCCAAGGTTTCACCTCTTGGCACTAGTCCAAAATTTTCACTTTACATCAATATGACCCACAAGGTTTCAGTAAGTTTCAGGTCCTACGCCGCGATTTATACCATGTTGCTCACTTGCCCTAGTATGATTGATGATAATCATGATATACTACTGAGATATATAGTAAGCCTTTTTCATGTTAAGTTACACATTTTCTCCTGGCATGGCCTAATAAATAAAATACTACCAATGGTGAGTAGGGTATACTAAAATCATAACCACATTAAACAGAGATGACAATCTAAAATAGGAGGGCCGATATTCTATATAGTTTTTTTAATCATACCCTGAGTTTTTTTAGTAGAAGGGCGAACACTAATTTTTGAATATTTTGATCAAAATACATAAGATAAATTACTTTACATGGGCAGCGGACTCCGACTATCTTCACCTAGTTATTACCTGAAAAGCTTGTTGATCATAGGAGCCAGGTGAAATCTGAAGGGCTCTGTACCCACCATCACTAAAAGCCCAGCTTCTTGCAACAGAGAGACCATGGCTTTTAGCTTGATGGAAAACAGAAGAAACTCTGCTTCTCTCAGATGGTTCATAAGCTGTGTACATAAGCCAATAAGCATTAAATCCATTTGCATAAAAAGGACTCCCATTTAGCATGAAATGCACCCCTTTTGTCCTCATGAACTCGTCCCTTGCTTTTACTTGAATCATTACTATTAGAGAAAATAAGAGCATTATCAATTTCTTCATCATCTCCCTTCTCTCTATTTCTTT
This sequence comes from Primula vulgaris, assembly GCA_963920805.1. NCBI lineage: Eukaryota > Viridiplantae > Streptophyta > Magnoliopsida > Ericales > Primulaceae > Primula > Primula vulgaris. Next base: position 11,107,652 of record OY987212.1, read on the forward strand.
CTCTGTATGTAACTGAAGTGGTTTGAATATAAAAGGGAAGAATAAAAGGTGTATGAACAATGTCACCTTTTTAAAAGAGGAAAGTAAAAAAGAAATTACTATAAGGCTAGTTTTAGACTAGTTCATGTGAAAATTTGAAGTTAATACAGTTAAGGATACAAGAGTATCTACGTCCCCGTTTCAAAACATAATTTTTTCTAAAATTCGATGATTATGATATAAAAATTGACATGCATTAGAAATCGTATAAATTTTCTAAATTTCAGAAAACACAAAATTTACCTTATATAGTAATAAACTATCATGGGGTCCATATTTTTATGGCATAAATATTGTTATGATTATTAAATAATAATAAAAAAAATATAGAGTTATTATAAGTAAATTAATAAGAAAGCTGAAATTTTGTGTAAATGTAAACGGTTCCTTAAAAGATATAAAATATGTTAGGTCTAAGTAAATGGTTAAGGTTGCTGATACGGCTGCTCTAACTAAGCTGAATTGTTGGTCAAAGTTAGTATTCAACTTCGTAATGGCTCAGTTCATGTTCGTTCATTTGTAGACGAACTGATAACAAACAAAAATATAAAAATATAATGTTTGTCCTGTTCGGCTCGTTTATGCTGGTGTTTTTGTTTAACTGTATGTTTTTTTATATACTTTGTTTATTGTATATGTTCAGAAAATTGTTACAACTTTTAGAAAAGGCATAATTTATTTGATCCTTTTAGTATATTTTTATTCTATATGGTTATAGAAGAAATCAAAATAAATAACCTTGATAATAATAATAATAATAAAAATCGCTACCGCAGAACTACATAAGGTTAACTGATTTTTTCGGTATCTTTGATAGTGACTTTATTGCATATTGGCGATCAACTCTTTTACTTTCTGAAACATTGAGCTCAGCAGTGTTGCAATTGAAACAGATTTTTAGTTGAAATTACGGGGATCATTCTATAGGGAAAATTTTAGACCAAACAAATTTATTGTTGAAAATACAGAGACCAATCTGTAATAAACCTTTTATTTAATACAGGCTGGTGAAACTTCTACTTTCTACCGGCAAATTTAAAAAAGGCTAAAAGTGATGGGTCCCAAAACGAGGTGAACTTTTGCTCCTTGCGATCACGGGTAAAGTTAGGAGGGTATTAAAGTGTATCGTTTTTAACGTATTTGAGTGAAAATAGATGGTAAAAATTTAAACATTTCATAATATTTGGAATTATGATGGGTGCCCTTGCCCCCCCCTTAGTTTGAAGAAAAAAACTTCAAATTAGTAAAATGAGGGGAAAATAGAAACTTAAGTAATTTAGAAAACCATTGGTTTAGACGTTTAGTTAACATTAAACTCTACCAGTATTGCTTTGGAAATAGCATGTTATAATGACGTATGACGTCTATTTAGGCAAACGTATCCTCACATTTTATATGTTAGGTTTCTTCAAAAAAATTAGTGGCGTATGTAGAAATCTGTTTTTTTTAATAATTAAAAATCTAAATATTGACTTCAGTTCTTGGTTTGCAGTTTTATTACACCTTAATTTACCACTACAAAGAGTCAAAAACTGTCACAAGCCTGTCGCTAGCTAATTTAAAAAGCTGTCACAAATCTGTCGCAAATTGACTAAACTGTCACAAAGCCGTCACAAAAACCGTCGCTAATAAGCTCGTAACAAAAAATATCGTCACTAATCCCGTCGCTATTTGAGTATTTTTTTGTAGTGTACATGTCGTATAATAAAAATTAAATTATCTCAGTAAAATAGAAGCATGAAATATTTGTCCAAAAAGAATAAAGGTCATAAACTGATCTGAAATCACGGGCAAAGCTATCTTAATTATGAACCTTTTTCGTGAACTGGTATGTTCATTTTTGTTTCAAAAAAAAAAAGTACGTTCATTTATTTTCATGAAAGCAACTAGAGAGGAAAAAATACAGGTTGTGAAATCAGTACCTCTCTCTTTAATTACATGTACTTTTGGACATAAGCACATCCTTTTTTCAAATTAATTAACTAGCTACAAGAAATAGAAAATTATCCTTATTTTGTACATTATAACAACATTTCCCATTTCCGTAAACATAAAATGATATTATTATCTATTCTTCTTCTTCGTGACAGCACTGCACATTGGTTCATTAAAGTTTTGAATTGGTTATATCAATTTCAGAACCCTGTATATATATATATATATGTCCGTTACTTCTCTTAATTTGTTTAAAGCATTATATTTGGACTAATATGTTGGTTTCATATTATACTAACTATATTAAAAGTGGTCGGTACCTGTTTTTATGACTTGATCCTATGTAAAGATGCATTTTTCCTTCGACGACGATGCCTTACAATAAGGATAACGTTATGACTTTAATGCAACTACATTTATGTTCATTAGCAGTGTGACAGTAAAATAATTATAGTACGTATTAAAATAGTTATTAACTTACTTATTCAATCTCTTTAATTCGTTATTCAATTTAGACACTTAATTCTTTCCTGATAAAGTGTTCAATGTTCATTGCTAAGGTAATGGATTTTTATTCATACATAACAACGGTTGACGTAAAAAAAAAGGAGTTTCCGTTGTTCATCATGTAGGGTAGGGACTAGTGAGCGATATACTATTTTAAATTCGGTCATCGGGGAATTGTTTAAGCCTCATTCCTAAGTTAAATTAATTTAGTTATTTATAATTAGTAAAAATCCGATTGATTCCTTAATTCATCAATTAATAGTTTATGATAATAATATTTACAATTGATATAAATAATGATTTAGTAAAGTAAAAACCATTTTTCCAACACAATAAAACTCAAATAAAAACATGTAACCATAGTTGAAACTATTATAAAATTAAATACTAATTAAATAAAATAACTAAAAACTACTTTTCTAACACAATAAAACACAAATAAAAATATAGAATCCTAATTGAAACTACTCTTAAATGAGAAAAGATAATCTCTAATAGTATTTAGAATTGAAATAGATGAAATAAAATATTGATACATTTATTTGCTTAATTAACAAATTATTCACTATATATTTACATACATTCCTTTCAAATCCCCCCTTCCAAAATATATTTCCATATATAATTATAAATATTAAATAATTATACTAGTTGTTAAATGTGTTACCTTAATTAGGTTTTCATGGGCACTTGTTAGCTTTAACCTTTTAAATTTGGTCTACGATAATTTTTTCCTCTTTTAACTTATACGTTCAAATTTCAAATTATTAATGCAATTATGAATTTTACGACATTGGCTCAGTGAGTAATCTGTGTCAAGAAAAAAGATGTCAAGTTGTGGTTTAATGTGAGTAACTTGTGTACAAAAAAGGTCCAAATAAAAAAGCAAATCTCCATAAATCATGGGGTTTCACTTTCACTTTGTCAAAGGATATCGATAGGCTTTTGTTAACTTAATATTCGGCTCACTTTAATTGTGGTGTGGGCTTGTTGGGTGGAAATTACTCCCATTTGTTGGCGGTCATCACGGTCAAAATAATAAAAAGTAACGTACGCAGAGAAATGAAAAATATGAGGGTTTATTTATACTACCAGAAAAAATAGAGGTCCAACACGTGGTTTTACATTGATTACGTCAAAGTAAAAAAAATACATTTTATATTAACGATTTTAGTACACACATTTCAAAATTTTCAATTTAGTTAGCATACTATAATAACTTTTCAATTTAGTTACCACTGTCTAAATAAATTACGAAATCATGTCACGTGACATTTGACAAACATTAATTTCAGTGGTTAATTTGATAATTTTACACAAAAATATGTCATATTAGAAAAATTTCTCCCCCAATTTCACACATAAAAAAATTAGCATATAATCCAAATTTTTGTTATGTTTGAAATTAGGAAAAACGTTTTTATATGATGACATATTTTTATGCAAAATTGTCAAATTAGCCTCTCGAATTAATGTTTTTCAAATGTCACGTGACATAATTCCGTGATTTATTTAGACGGTGGTACCTAAATTGAAAAATTATTATAGTGTGATAGCTAAATTAGAAAATTTAAAATGTGGGTATCCAAATCGTTAAAAGCAGATAATTTGGTGTAATAAACCTATAAAATCCCGTCAATTAAATTGAGCAATCTTATTTCATTGCATAGACGGATCCATATATGAGGGTCGGTGGGGGCACATACCCTCCGGATTTCTAATAACAAGTACTAATTTTGTATATATTTGTCCGGCATAAGTAATATAACTTAGTTGGTTACCCTTATTTCGTAAATTCATTTAGCTTATCCTAACTTGGTTCGATTCTTGTTGGCACTAATGCAATTTTTTTTTTATCATTTTCCATTTAAAGTATAGATATGTTATTTGTACAATTAAATAAAAAAAATTGGCTTAGGTTCTTTCATTTTTGTTAATATAATTGATCTAAGATTTCATACTTTAAATTATAAAATATGAAAATTTAATAGCAAAAACTATCTTTTTTGTTTTTGTTTCAAGACATTTAAAAAAAAAAATATTTTCCAAATTAAAGTGGTGGGTCATAAATTAAATTGTTTTTTGTTTTCTTCCATTAGTATGTGTTTAATAAATTATTAGTTCTCGTTAACCGATTCATTGTTGAGTAATCGGTAATGAGATATTTTCTTAAAAGAAAAAAAATTATTAACGAGATATTCCAAGAATTATTAAAAGAAACTCTATGTGCATATATATTATTTTTGTTAGGAGAAAAAAAAATTCAATCGCATATCATATATTAAAAAATAATAATTGTTGTAAGATTATTGGACCCTTGGGCTTTTAATTATTGGGCCTAAGTGGACTTGTAACCCTAACCCTCTATCTATATAAAGAGGGCTAGGGGTCTTGTATTTAATCATCCATTCATATATTCATATATAATAAAGACCATACTGTTCTCCCCTCTCTCTACTTCTGTCTCCCTATATACGTAGCTAATAGTGTATTACAATACGTTATCAGCACGACTCTCGGAGATTGGAGCACAGATTCTGGGTTCAATAAACCTTGAGGTTTATCCGGGTTTTATTAAGTTTTTTTTGCTATATCGACCTTCACCAACATACCGTGCATAAGGTACCGATTTTTCAAAACTCATATAACTGGCCTAGTATGTTTTGTGTTACCAGAGCTGCATGCTATATTTTGTTTAGGTAAATTTGCATGTTATGTAATCCTTTTTAACTTGATGTTACTGGATTATGGTATGTGGTGTAAAAAAAAAAAAAAAAAGAGAAAAAAAAAATGTTATTGCATGATTTTTTTAATCGATAATACACATATACACATAGAATTGCATACGCATATAGAATTAATGCAAACTGTAACCAGATAGATGAAAAATTTTTGTTTATATTGCATGTTAACTTGTTTACATGCTCTCTGCTTAATATATGTATGGGTATGTACTGAATTGTAATTCTCTGAAAGCTGTAAACTATTCTGTAAATTACTCAAGGACCAAACTGAAACTTGTCTGAAATTCTGGACTGTATATGTAATAATGCTGTAAATATATATATAGTTTGCTGTAATTACACGCATGGTTTTGTAGTATAATACTTATACGAAAACAGTACATATGGTTGATAAAGATATAATATTTGGTAAATATACACACACATGCATATAATTTTTTTTATTAAAAGGCAAACGAAAAAAAAACTGCATGTTAATTGAATAAATTGATATGTTTCCATGTAAATTTAACCCCTTTGCATGTTAAAATATTTTTTTTACCATATATAGAATTGATTGGTAAATTAAAAATATATTGTTTGCTTACATGTTAAAACTACAATGTATAGAATTATTAATATGGCGATAAATATAGATAATTGATTTGATATGTTAGAATCTTCATGAATTGATTGATAATCTTAAATTGATTTGACTTGATATGTTAGAATCTTCATGAATTGATTGATAATCTTAAATTGATTTGTTTATAACATCAAATCTACTACATGATTAGATAGATCCTAAAATATATTTACTGCCTGTTTATATATATGTGGTTAATCTAGATAGATATTGTCTATATTACTAATATTATTGCCATATATAAAAAGCGAAAATCGTATATATTAACATTTAAGTTGGAAAAATTATGAATCTTCCCCAAATAGGCTCACCTATTTGGATACGATGTCTATGAAAGATATAGGCGGAAGTCGATATCCTAATGAGGTCGGGTTTTAAGTGGCATTCGTGCCCTCCACCCTCACCGTCTTTCCTGGTCGTGTTCAATTAGAGCTACCGAAAGGGGTTGACTAAATAATAATTTCCCCAAGTGTGTTTATATAGTGATGTATGTTTCGCCGAATTGGTGTTTCAGTATCGACCCGTCGTTCGATCAATGAGAACCGATTCACATGAGAAGAAAAACTAATATTTTCGAACCTGTAGTTTCGAAAAAATGTTTGTGCTTGTGCAAACCATAAATATATAAACCAGTCGTTTTATATGATAAATAATTCAGAACTCCCAACACATGTTGGATGCCATCTATGATGAGAAAAATCGCAAAACATACTTGCGAAATGACTGTTTAGACGTTGATGTTATTCCGTCACCACATGTTAGTCACCCTGATGTGTGAAAAATGTGATGCCCAATTTTTTTTTGGATGCCATCTTTTATGAGTAAAACACGAGTTTGTTGTTACCCTCATAATGAATGCTAAGGCGTTGATTTTATTCCGCCGCCACATTTGAGACGTGATGACGTCTATGGTGAACAAATGTCTGAAATTGACATATTGGAGCAATCCTTCACCAAAATACTAGCTTGGAAATTGTATTCCATAAGCAGTATCGTGAATTTATATTCACCATGTTCCTTTATCGCCCATCTGTTATTGGATAAGAAAATTACCCCGGTGACTAGTTTTAATCCTATTGGGTCAATGGCGAATTGTTTGCCTCATATTAATGCTCTTCGTGTATATTTTTTTCCACGAATCGAGAACCGAGACAAGTGTTATTTGTCTCGAATTGTCGCGATCCCGATGAATCGCCTAGCCAAGCGAGATTTTAGACAATCGTCAAAATCGAAAACCTGTGGCTCCAAGACAGTAATTGAAAGGAACAATATGGCCCGTTGTCACAAAGTAAGAGATAATGCTCAAGGAGCAAACTCTATGCTATAAAGACAAAGGTCATGCACGGTTACTCCTTAAATAGTTCACAACTATTATAAACTTGGAAAAACCAATGCTAATGTGGTTAAAGTTAATTGAAAGAAAACTCTTGAGACCCCCGATTTTGTGGCTCAAATGAGTTTGATACCTTTCTTTATTGATTTTGATAAATCATTGAGCCATTTTTTTCGCTCATCTGGATTATGTTTTTCCATTTGGATTATGATTTTTCCATTTGGACATACTTTTTGATTATGGTTTGCCTGTTTACGAAATTTCTCGAAATAATTTAAAGTGTTTTGAGCAAATTCCTTTGACAAATGTGACCAAACTTTAAATTATGAAATTTTAGGCAATACTTGTGGGGTAGTTGATTTTTTTGGAAATAGTGGGTAACCGTGTACCACATAATTTCACCAACTACTTGCCTAAAAGAGTCCTTTGTGACAATGATTCTGGGCCTGTCGTTCCAAATCAAAATCTTTGGTAAAAACCAAATTGATTTGTCAAATATGAGGTCTTATACTCATGTAGGTCCTGCCGTACCTTGTTGAGTTATAAAAAATTCGAGAAAACCAGTGTTATCTGGTAATAGCTCATGAAAGAATTAAAATTTCTTTACATAGCCTCCATTCAATACGACCAAAAGCGTATTTTAGAGGAGTTGAAATGTCTTTCAAGTGGTTGCTACCACATTCTTTAAAGCATTTAAAGTTACCTTATCATTTCGCCTGTCGTCGAAATGATAAATGATTTAGATGCTAAGACATGATTGTCTGTACTATCATTCGCCTGTCGTCGATTGATAAGAGCATTTTGATATTGTGGCATTGACCGGATGAGATATTCCCGGGTCAAAAGACGATGCTTGATTTATAATCGCATCGCATTTGGATTCTCTCTGAGAATATATTTCGTGATTAATCCGAAATTCATGCCATTAATGCTCACTTTGAAAGATTAATGTGTAAAGATCACGAAATGAACTCGTAGAATTCTTGTAAAGAATTGAAGGAGTTATTGTGGACTTATCCAACCATAAGACGGACCATAAATATAAATGGTTATGGTTGATGCATCGACAATAAGGTCACATGATTATTGTTGTCCACAAAAATGCAGCATTTTCCAAACTTTTAGCCCTATCATTAAGTTGATGGCCCATGATCCGGATTATCCTGAAAAGTCTAGTCGACTTGATAATACCGAAGAGTAATAATTGAAATTTCGATTTGAATTACTTGAGTTTGAAAATTGAAATTGAACATCCTGTCGATTATGTTCAGACCCAAATGGACTCACGGAAAGTTTGATGATGCGACTGCAAATGATTGCACGCACTTCTTGGTCTTGCGTACCAAGATTTATATTTCCATGTGGGGTTATGCTATTTTGCTGCATTGGTCCGTTATGAGGCCCATAGACACTCAAACACCATATGCGTACCAGCTGGTTACTGGTTATGAGCCAGAAGTCTCATATTAACACGTGTTTAGAGTGATTAATTAATATTTTGATTGAGCCGCTCTAGCGTTCAAAATATGGACATCTGAAGGGGACATAAGTCGATTATGAATCTCCTACCTATCATTTGATATAGTAACCTTGGCAAGCGATCTCTTTACCGCATGATATGCGAAAGTGACATCGCTAAGACTGTTCTCCCCGTCGTTAGGGGGAGATTTGCACGTTACCGTTGATAAGGAACGACGTGAAATAACGTGGCATAACTCACTCAGTCTTAGCTTGATCCCCAAAACCGCACTTAGTGATAAGTAAGTGCATAGACTCCCTCAAGTCTAACTAAATGCCAAACGCATTTAATGACTTTATGAGATGTCACGAGATCATTTATACATGCTGCAAAATGCTTGCAAGGATAGACGTCCCTGTCGGACGCCGTGTTCCTGTCATAACACATTGCTTTGGCCGAACCCGCCAAGCAAAGGACGCTGCTGTCGGCCGTCAGTCTGTCATCCTTCCCAAGATATGAGGAAGTTGACTGGTTCTTAATTCGTTCAGCCCCAGAGGTGGTGAACTGAAACTCGTTTGTCGCACGAGATTATAAAGGATCAAGGAGATGTGTGATTTCCTCCTCATCCTAAGAATCTCGAAATATCTGTCGATCATGATATCTTAGAGGATATTGAAGCGAAACGAGACTTTCATTGATTACTTGTTCATATATTCGGTGACGACTGATAATATGAGCAAATTATGACAGGGAACCATATACCGTTGCCTGAAGTCAACATAGAATAGACTGAACTAATGGAAACTTGCAATCCAAGTAGACTCCTTAGCGAAAGTGTGTTCGGACCTGTAGCTCCAACACCACCAATGTTAAACAAGTTCGTTTATATGGTTATTCGTAAGGAAAAGTGATGAGAATAATGAGATTGTAGAATGCTCGCCTAGTAGCGCATGGCTTCTCTCACACCTTGGAATTGATTACGAGATGGTTGATTTCCTCGTAATGGACATTATAACAGTCCCCTACTTTACCAGTTTAGTAGTTTCCGAAAAACTGAGTATGCAGCCATGAATGTGGTCACGGTTTTATCTCTATAGGGATTTAGACAAAACGATATAGATGAAGGTCCCTGTGTGACTTCATAATGCTTAAATCAAGTAGTTCCTGACCACGGAACACGATCTCAATTGACTGAGACGTTCACTATATGGATTAATATAATCCGAGCGGATGTGGTATACCGCCTAAGTGAGTACTTGATTAGCTTGGGATACTTGAACAAGTATAATGCCCTTGCGTGTTTTATTACGCGATCCATTTTTTTGGATTTGCCTTCGAGATGAAGGATCTTGGGAAGACACGGTAGTGACTCGGCCCGATGATCGAGTCCGGTAAAGATTGAATCTAAGTCCATGATTCAGACTACGCCCAGAAGGTGTTATGACGTTTTAGTCATCATGACGCTAGTCGTCAGATTCTCCCATGATCGTTCGATCACTAGACATTGATATAGACCCAGTCCGTCCCTGATGAGACGATGAAGAGATATTGAATCATGATGTTCATATCTAAGTACAATATGCGCATCATTGTACTTGGTCTAATGTGCTAGGACGAACATCTCGTCTGCTGTGAATGGTATAGCTCGACACAGCATCGCGCTAACACGCTGCCATCGAAATGGCACTAAAGACACATTCCCTTACCTTATGGTAATTTTGGAATGAGGGCCTGTCTTATCCCATTTTGCGTCATCGAGTGTACCTACCCCATTTGGTACTCGAATTAACGCAACCCTTTTTCGGTTATACCGATGCTGATTACTTATCAGACCCGCATAAGGGATATTCCTTACATGGTATGTCTTTACCATTAGGAATAAGGCGATATCTTGGAGGTCTTGGAATGACTCCAAACGAATCACTCTAATTTCATGCTCTATGAGACGACTAGAGAGTGTATATGGCTTCGAGCTCGTATTAGCCATATTTGAATTACATGTGCTCTGTCTGACGATCCAGATAAAACACTTGTCTTATTTGAGGACAACTTGTTGTTATCGATCAAGAGATACATGACTAGATTATGCTATTTAGCATTTCTTGCCGAAATAAATCTTCACATATGAAGTTTAAGAGCATCCAGTTGAATGCTCGTTCTATTCTAGGTTAGATTTTCTTGCATCCAGTCGTGTGCAAGTAAATGAAGCATCCAATCGAATGCTCGTACTCTTTATTCGAATATGAAATGATTGCACCCAGTCGTGTGCAAGTGAGGGGGAGCATCCAAGTGAATGCTTATTTCACTAATTACTACTTAGTCGAAATCCTCGCACCCTGTCGTGTGCAAGTGAGGGGGAGCATCCAGTCGCATGCTCGTGCACTCTTTTTATCCTTAGACCAAGGTTTTTTCCCACTGGGTTTTCCTTGGCAAGCTTTTTAGCGAGACACGTTCCCATCATATCTCACTTAAGATTGCCGAAATTAGGGGGAGTATCCTGTTGTATACTTATTACCATTGTGTACTCTTTTGTCCTTCGACTAGAGGTTTTTCCCACTGGGTTTACTCTAGCAAGGTTTTGATGAGGCACCTGTTTTGTGGTTGATCCCCTACTACTACCATTGTTGCACTCTTTTTCCTTCGATCAGAGATTTTCCCATTGGGTTTGCTCTGGCAAGGTTTTGATGAGGCACACTGTTTTGTGGTTAGTTACTTACATGATATTTCGGCCTATATCATTCGGCTACACAGTTTCTCCTAGGTACCGGTTTTGTCCCACACTGGGTTTTCCGTCCCTAAGGTTTTTATGTGTTTAGCACTGCGAATGAACTCGACTCAGATCGACTGCATGAAGACGAAGAATTCAAGACGTCCAAAGGGGGAGTGTTGTAAGATTATTGGACCCTTGGGCTTTTACTTATTGGGCCTAAGTGGACTTGTAACCCTAACCCTCTATCTATATAAAGAGGGCTAGGGGTCTTGTATTTAATCATCCATTCATATATTCATATATAATAAAGACCATACTGTTCTCCCCTCTCTCTACTTCTGTCTCCCTATATACGTAGCTAATAGTGTATTATAACAATAATCATATATTCATATTTTAACTATTAAAAGAAAATTGCGGTTTCTATTCTAATCGTGTCCCCCCTCCAACCATAATCATGCATCCGCCCCTGTTTCGTTGGTTTCCTTTTTGATTCGTTCATAGACAAATGTAGTACCAAAATTTTCAATTGAAACGATAATAGTTACCGATATTTAACAAGTGATATAAGTGTTAATAATACTCCGTCATTAGTCAGTTTATAATCGTATGATCTGCTCATGGTTAAATAAGTCATATTACTTAAAGTTTCCACAATGTTCAACGCTATATTGTTATTTTTAGTACTATTCTACTATTATTTTAAACCGGTCCGAGAGGTGCACAGTGTTCGAGACAACCCATCCCTCTAACAAATGATTCAGGTAAATAAGCAAAGTTTATAGCGTATTTCTCCTTGAAAAAATCATGGGTAAAAAAATATGTAAGTTTTAGGCTAACTTCAAAACTTATTAAAAAATTGGTCCATTTTAAAAAACTTATTTAGGTTTTAGACAACAATGTAAACCCTTTAATATTCTAATTTGGGCGAGGTCTCTAAATTGTTTATCTCTCGATAACTTTAAATGACACAACTCAAATGCTGTTAACTCTCATATTTCAACAACGATCGATAGACCTCCGATAAGTTTCTGCCGACAAATGCATGTTCCTTCTATCTCATGTGACACCACCGTCGCCGTCACGAACGACACTGACTTGCAACTGGTGTCGGACCTCACATCATATGGCTCACTTTCTCAACCAACACAAAAAATTGATAGAAGACAAACTGTTGCGGTGAGCCCCTCAGTATAGGTGTTGGCGGCGAATGCCAACCGGCAACAACACCCATGGTAGAGCGGTCGGCTGTTAACTGACTGGTCGCAGGTTCAAATCCTACTTGGGAAGAATTTTTAGTTATAGCTTTTCTGACCTAGCTACCCATCCGCTGTCCTTCTCCTTTCTAAACTAGCAGAATCGTGGGACATGGGAAGTTTATTATTGTTTTTTATTCCTCACTCTCGTATCGGTATGGTCATTTTTAGGAAAAAACATTTTTTTGTAAGTTGTTTTCGATACCACAAACTCAACTCAAATGACCATAGTAGAGTCTTTTAGACTGTACATAAACTATTTTTCAAATAACCATATACTATTTTATTATGTTCATAGACTGTTTTAAAATAAGCATATATTATTTAAAAAACCATTTATTGTTTTAAAGAGATCATATATTGCTTTATAAAGAGGATATATTATTTTAAAATGACCATACACGTTTTTTCCTTATGTGATTATGGAGTGTATTTTGTTGTTTAGACTATTTTAAAAACACTCCAAACGATTTCTAGCGTTTTTAGATTTTTTATTGTTTTATTGACTTTTACAGCTTTTTGACATTTTTTAAAAGATTTGACTTTTCTTGTCCTTTTTTTTGTTTTCCATTTTGAAGAAATTTTGTTTCATTCTTTCAAAAAAAATTTGTTGATTTTTAAACTTTGTACCATTTTTCGGGTTTTTTTTAGCTTTTGAATGATTTTTTCAGATTTTTCGAATTTAAAACTTTTTTTCCTTGTTTTTTTTGGATTTTTTTTGTTAATTATGTGGAATTGGCATAAAAACCTAAATTATTTTAGAAAATGACATCAAACTAATATAGTTTCAAAAGTAGTGCCGGGATAAAATTACCTATTTTCTTTGAAAACTTGATTTTTTCCTAGGATAACCAAAAATGTTTTTCAAAAATGTTTTTTTACGTAAATTCATATTACACACATATACAAGAGAGAGAAATTAATCTACATGGAGAACTTTTTCGAAAACAATGAATTGCATATTTTAGGAATAATTATCTTGCTAAAAAAAAATGTTCGGTTTTGTGTATCCGCGTGGAACGCATGCACTATTATTTAGGTAGTTCAAAAGTAGAAATCTAACATTAGAGTATATATATTAATATAATAACAAGACACAAGTTCAAGAAATAGGCAAATAAGCTGACCAAAAACACTCTTGGTTAATTACTTAATATTTTGGAAAAGGATAAAAGTGAAACTCGAATAAACATGGCGGTGGAGAACGGCGGAGACACCGTGTGTGTGACCGGAGCAACCGGTTATATCGGGTCATTGCTGGTTAAAAAGCTACTTGAACGAGGCTACTTTGTCAAAGCTACAGTTCGTGACCCTGGTATAATTAGTTTTCCCATTAATTTAATTATTGTATCAGAACTGATTTATTCCATTTTATGTACTCCATTCTCTGCTGATATTGAATCTAGAGGAAACTTAATGTATGTTGATTTTTTAGACACAAAACGTACACTCCTGTTAGTCGTTACTGGTGCTTATTTTATGACTGTGTTATCTTTTCAAGTTTCTGCTAAAAAATCAATCTGATATATGTGTTTTGCTATGCAAAATTAATGATATACAGATTAAGATGACTGTTTTAAAGCATTTGAACTCACTCTTTTGACGTTTTTGATCCACACAAAACTGGTCAAATTTTGTAAAGACAAGTCAAAATCCCATGGAATGAACTGAATTTCATGTAAGGACAAGTAAACTAAAAATGAGATGGAATTTGTGGATTTGCCATGAGTTCTACTAGTACAATCGACTGTATTTGTGATTGCGTAAGTTGTGTTTTCTTGGGTGATTTTTACTGTATTTAGTAACTGGTGTATAATCTTGGAAATAACTTGATTGATATTGGACGTTGTATATATGTTGAATAATCCATTAATGATTGTTCCCATTCCCACTTAACTCTTAACTCTTTGTCAACCAGTCGGTCTGTGTTTGATCATACTACTGGAATATATATGATTTTTCTGAATATGAACCATTAGATTCGGCATTCAAATAACCCGACTACGTAGAGCTAGATTTGAGTGTTTATTGGAGTTCCCTAATGCTACAACAAACTTAACCCAAAAGATGAAATGTGAGTGTTTTAACATTTTAATCATAACGAATTGCAGCTAACATGGAGAAGGTTAAGCCTTTATTGGAGTTCCCTAATGCTACAACAAACTTAACCATGTGTAAGGCCGATCTTGACGAAGAGGGTAGCTTTGATGATGCAATTCAAGGATGTGTTGGTGTATTTAACCTAGCAACCCCCTTGAATTTTTACGCTGCCAAGGACCCCGAGGTAACCTATACAGAAAACGTATTTGGTACACTTAATTTTATTTTTTAGATGTAAACATGTCTCTCAATATATACTAGAATTGACGAAAGCGGTTTATTATAATGGCATAACCTTGTTTGACATATTTTGAAGAATCAGGGGTTGTAGAAAAAATAATTTTTTTTTTTGCGACTCGGATGAAAATTTCGTATTATTCAGTTTAGCCACGAAAAATTCGATTTATGTATGAGTTGTCAAATAGAAAAAACCAAATCGTCAACACTAACCTAGTGTCCACATGTTGCGCTTGAACTATGAACCAAAGGCTTCTTTGCTTGCCGCTTCTAAGCAGATTAATTAGCTGATTGTTTTTCTGAGGTGGGGGGAGTTCTAGGCTCATTCAGCTTAAAGCTATAGAAATATTTGATTAACCAAACGTACTAGTCTAGCATCTGAGTGAAAAATATTAAGCATAAAAGGTGCAGCGTGAAACCCACATAAACGGGAAGATCCTGAACTTCTAAACAGTTATATGATCTTTTACCTGCAGATTGAGTACATTAAACCGACAATAAATGGGGTCTTAAATATATTAAGATCGTGTGTAAAGGCGAAAACAGTGAAGCGGATTGTTTACACGTCAACTATCGGAACTATTCTGATGCAATCACAACCCCCTCTGGAATACAACGAGAGTCTCTGGACCGATGTTGAGTTTTGCAGAGATAAAAAGATGTTTGGCTGGGTAAGATACATACTTTATTTTATATACTTCATACGAACTACGAATTAAAGGTACCAGTTACTGCATATGCTATTATTATAGACACTTATTTTAATGTTCATTTTATATGCAGCCATATCTTGTCGCAAAAACGGAAGCAGAGATAGCTGCTTGGAAATACGCGGAAGATAACGGGATGGATCTCGTAACAGTTCACCCCACGTCAGTAATCGGACCATTGATTTCCCCAAATCATTCCTCAAGTGTTTCCATTGCACTTGCCTTAATCACTAGTATGTATATATATTTATATATTTCTTTTTCTACTTTGGCATTAACTCATGTTCATTGGGAAAAAATCCGCTTGTAAGAAAGTAGCCATTAATAGAGAATTTTAGAGATGGTTTTACTGCAACTTCTGAGATCAACTTTAAACTTTTTGTAATGTTTAATTTTTCTTTATAAGTAGTAGTAGAGTAAGTTAGAAAACATGAATCTGAGTTTTTCTTAGCTTGTGAGAGCTGGAATTTAACTTTCTTTAAATAAGCTAGAAATTTTATTTATGAGCTGACTTCAGTTATTTGGCCCAGTACTAGTAGTCTTTATTAATTTTTGATAATTTGTTTAACAGAAAATAAGATGCTTTATGGATTTCTAAAACAAGGGGCTGCCATAAGTGTTGAAGATGTGTGTGATGCTCACATATACCTATTTGAGCATGAACAAGCCAAAGGAAGATACATTTGCTCGTCTCACGACTTCACCATATTCGAACTTGCCAAATCTTTAAGCAAGAAATACCCAGAGTACAATATACCGACCACGTAAGTATATATCCGAGACTTCAATTTCAGAAAATAACTCTTTTTACAAATGATGAATGCAAAGATGGGCTCTTGATAAAATTCCAAGTCATTATCATATAGCTAGACCGCAAATACTTATGTAACATACTTCGACTTGTATTATAATTTCTGATAAAATACAGAGACATATGTTTGACCTGATTCTTGCAATATTCGTAATAAGTAGGCAAGTGCAAGGATTGGGAAGAACTAAAACGAACATTCTTTTAGTTGGAATGTTTAAACCAAAATTAAATATTTGACACCTCCTTTTTGTGATTTACAGAAAATATTTAGTTCATCCTTTCATGAGCTCATTTCAATCTTCTATTCTTCTTATTGATTGTTGCGTAGATTCGAGGGTATCGAAGAATCTGTAAAAGTTGTCACATACTCATCGATGAAACTGTTGGATCTCGGCTTTAGATTTAAATTTAATCCAGAGGAGTGTGATGTTGGAGATTTGTTCGCACGCACTATCGAGGACTGCAAAGAGAAGGGTATATTGCCACCACCACAGTAGAGCATTAATTTCTGCAAACGAAAGTGGAAATAATAACCACTTGGCTATGACGTGTGACAAATATTAATCGATTCGATCCCTGTCTGGATCCGGGGTAAACGCCAATAAATCTGATCGACTAATGCTTTGCTCGGACAATATTTTTCTTGATGTTGCTGCTTCTTTTTGTTTTTTGTTTTAATACTTTTACTTTGTGCACTACTCATGTAAGCTGAAAAAATAATGCGAGTGATCATGTAACAGAGTCCGTACTCAAAACATTGAAGGGTTACGAGCCATAATAAAGTCGGTAAACTAGTTAATGCTTATACTTCAAAATATTCATTAGATGTAAAATGGATATTTATTTTATGTCTATATTGAGGTTGGGATACAAAACAAAAGAACAAAATAAAAAGAATTGGTCAGAGAATACTCTTTGATTGATCATAAACGAATAACCGGGTAATAAGGTTTTTTAATGTAATAAATAATCTGTACGTAGTTTTAGACGGAGACTCAAAATTTTATTAAGTTAGAGGATTTGGGTTATGTATATTATTGATGGTTTCTTTTTCCTTATTTCACTCCGCTATTTTAATGCCCTGATTAATTACGTTTAAAGAATAAAAATTTAGCATCATATAAATTGACATTCGGAATGGAACAATCAAGCAAGTCAATCGAACATTGTTCCAATAAGAAATGAGTACCTGGTAAAACATTATTTGTACGACGACATTGTAAACCAATAATTAATAGACCCACTCCGAATGTCAATTTATATGATGTTAATTTTTAATTTTTTAAACGTAATTATTCAATAACGTGGGCATTAAAATAGCAGAATGAAATGAGACAAAAGAAATTATCAATAATATCCCTGAGATTTCATCTTTTATCTATTTAATCTCAAGGGCTCAATATATATCGGTTTCATTTCCAAGGTTTTATAAACTCACTAAACTTTTCCACTCCATGTGTCCTACTTCCCTTCAAATATTAGTGATATTCCAAAAATATAATTAATAGATTTTAAAAAAAAATAAAAAATTAAAGGGACATAAGTAATATTCTATCATATGTGACAACAAACAACAAATTCGATTCTTTTAAGAAGAGTCTAAGTTTATAAAATTCCAAACATTTGCAGTATAAGTAGAAAAGACAAAAGTGTTTTCTAAGCAACTGTAATTCCTTTTTCTTTTAATCTAATTTTGTTTGGCTTTTTTAACACAAGTAATATGTTTCTATAATTTTATTACATTGACTTGTAGCTATATTGGAGTTTGAAAATTTAATTTCTTGATTTTTTTTTTATTAAATTACAACTAGTTCGTGTTTTTTGTTTTTTTTTCTTCGTAATACGGACTATTTCTGGTTCTTAACAATCATGATCAACTTACATATAAATTTACAACAAAGATAACAAGCTAATTTTTTGTATAAAGTGATACATCTAACCGTACGGGGCGGGGCACCCCCCTCCATCGAGCCTGGTTTAATTTTAAGTATAGAATTAGAGTTTGGCTTAGTGAAAATCCACTTTTTTACTTTTTTCGAGGCTCCCTTAAATATAAGGATTAGTTATGTAATTATTTTTCTTCAAATAAAAAACATTTGCGTCATTAACTTGAAGATGAAGCTTTTCTCGACCTCTTTCTCATTACCTTACAATTTCATTATAACTTGTAACCAAACACTGTCTTTCCCTAAATGAGCACCACGGTGAGAATAACTATATTGATACTAATTTCTTGGGCTGTTCTTACCATCGTCACGCCTATGCTTGTTCGTTTATCTAGCACTCGAGGTCTCGGCTTAGATTTTGATGGTATGATTTTTATGTTTTATTTTTTTTGTTTGTTTTAGTTTGTTTCCTTCGACTTCAAAGATGCTAAAATAGTAATATCTCGCCTAAGATGTTTTATTCTTAGTGCATTATAAGTATAATTTTAGAATTTTTACTAGAAATAATCTTAGGCCAACATCCCAATTCCCTCCCCTTTCCCCACGGTTTTGTTGAATAATGTTAAACAAACAACTCTTGCACTCCCTCTCTATGAGAGTTTTGAATGAGATGACAATTACGCGGGTTTCAACCCGACCCGCCGCAGGTCGGGTAAATGTGCAATTCTATTCGGATCGGGTTTAAATGGTTAAAAGTACAACTTAATACTCTCTCTCTCATGTACATTAAACTCTTTATTTTTATATTATAGTTTCAAATCAAATGATTTTTTAATCTAACTAACGAATTTTATTTGAAATCTTTCACATTTATGAGATTTATTTTTTAAAAGAAATTTTTAAATTAAAAAAACGGGTCAAATAGGTCGGGTCGGGTCAAATAGGTAAATGTGAAAATTTGTCCTCGGATCGGGTTGAAACCCGCGAAATTGACATCCCTGAGTGTATAGATTCCTTTTATTATCAAAATTGTACTCAGAGTCGCACAGATTTAAATTTAAAAGAAAAAGATCGAAAAACTATAGCAGAAAGGTATTACAAAGAAAGGTATTGTATGCTATGATTTCATTTTTAGAAGCTTCATACTACCAAATTTGGTAGGTTATAATTAGCCGTCCAATCCTAACTTTGCCTTCAAGCGTTAATGAAATTACGAATACTCTAGATTTTAGTGTTGTACTTGTACCAATACATTTCGCGAACAGTACTCTTCCATTTCTTCGATCTTTATACATCCAATTGATATGTTTCTGTTTTCACTACACGGATTCCTTTAGATAGCTCAATTTCGTATATTCAATGACCATAGCAAGCCAAAATTTTTTTTTAGTCTGTTGTCATTTCAAATCTAAAGCTTTGTCTTTCATGTTTGCTAGGTGAAAAGATGGAAACAACAATAATTCTGGCCAAAAAGCTAAGAATGTTGTTTCCAGAAGAACTAATAATTACAATGCCACCACCAATCCCTATTTTGATTCTCTCCCCAAACCCGTCGCCATCGTCATCACAATGCCGTACTGAGAACTGCAAAAGCTAACAGAAGAAAAATTGGATTTTATCATGCTGTATCTAAAATTTCCAAATACCTTTTCTTATTATGTATGCACGTAAATACGACTTTTCTCCTTTACAATTCTTAATTAGTTGAAGTACTGGTCTCTACTCAGATCCAAGATATTAAATGAGATGATCCTGTAGTAATGGATGGTTTATACTTTCTTATGTATTGACACTTGTTCGTGATGATTATTTAGTAAAAAGTGCATTGTCTGGCTGATCCTCTATAATGAATGACTATTTCGTTATCATGCTTAAATTGGGCAATTTGATGGTCAAGGTTTTCCCAAAGCTTGTTTGGCATCAAAATCAAAGCAAACAATCTTGTTTTTTCGAGTAAAATAAAGGCCAGTAAGGTTCATCTTGCTTACAAGTTCCAAAAGATCGGTAAAGTGTAATCATTTCATCATTTATTGGAATAGACGGAAGGGAGAATGTTGAGAAAATATCATGATTGAAGCAGAACAAAGAATTACCGGATTCTAAATAATTTTTTTGTCAAGTGGCCTTGGGGTCCAATACATTCGAACCAACCCAATTCAATAAAAACACGGAAACATGTGATTATCATGATTTAATTCCGGTTCTTAATCAGAATGTTAACAGGCTAACTAATTGCATAAATGAAAAATGAATAGCCTTTGTCCAATTGGATGCAACTTTATTAAAGAAAACGTATACACAGTTTACTTGTAAACAGTTTAAAGAACATTAGTCTTGAATTACGGATAATAAAAAATTAAGGAACGTTGATTTTATTTTTTTCTCCGCAAGCGACGCGACAACCATGACGGCGTGGCTTATCGGGATTATCAGGGTCTGAATCACTTGGTTCCATAAATAACCCCTTTAGGCATCTCCGTCTAACCACAGGCTTCTGACTAAGCTTTTGTGATCGTGCAACACTAAACTTCGCGTCGTGGGTCTCTAAATTCTCTTTAGTCTTAGTATCGTCCACATGTTCTATAACCTTTCTAGACACCGTATAATGAACACCAGGGTTCCTTTCAGTTATAGAACTATTAAACATAATCGAATTGTTTACATTTTGTATGTTACTATTCATATATGCGTTTTTCTCTTGTCCTTCTTGCATTTTCGAACCTTTTTCACTTTCTTTCATCGTGCTTTTTTCTTCATCTGTTGTCGAATCACTGTTCTCATGTGGATTCACTTTATAACCCCTATGTATGTTAATTTTCCCTTTTTCTTTTCCCGATCCGTAATTAAGTGTCATCAACGCACCTCTATTCTCGCCTGTGAGTGTTATAACACTTACTTGCCCTTCGCCTAGTGAAAGATTTTTCTTTTCATTAGTCATTTTATGAACAAACTTAGAGATATCTTCTTGAATTCCTTTGTGCATAGGCCTACTTTCGCTTGATGTAGTATTCATATGACATTTACGCGCTTGGTCTTTGTCTCCCATATCTGGGAAAACAGTTTTCGGATATTCATTACCAGAGGTTGTACGATTCAGAGTATCCTTGGTACTAATAACATTATCATCTCCCACATGTGTTTGTTCGTCGTCACTTGATAATTTTTTGGGCAATGACTTGAGTCTACTTGTGCTCGCTGAAGAAATGACACCTTTGTCGTTCCCATTTACTGTGCCATTGTTATGTTCTTGCACTATTTCTTTACCCTTTCTAGCACTTTCCTCTGAATTTCCATCCAACTCGTGATTTTCCTCATCTTTCTCTGACTCTACCTCCGGCTTAGGTTCTACTGTATCCTTTTCTTTTTTGTGAAAAGTTGGGGAAGATAAAGGACTACTTTTTGGTGGCGATAGGGGCTTTCTCGTACCAGGGGACGGGGATGGGGATGGTCGTTGAGTTGGCGAACGGGTTTTTGCAGTGGTTTGAGATGGAGACGGAGTTTTTGAAGGGGAACGGGGTTGTGGGCTTATACGAGAAGGTGATGGTGGTTGAGAATTTATTGCTCGAGGTTGAGTGCTTGCTCTTGTTGGCGACGGCTTTGGGGTCTCAACATCTTTCGATAGTTGTGCTCGAGGAGGGGGAGTTTGTTTTTGGTCCGAGTTCTGCATATATCACCATATAGCGACGAAGCAGTCACATACGAGTCAGTTGATGTAATGATATTAATTGCTTGTTTGGCTGCAGCTTTTAAGTTGATCGACAAGAACGGTGTATTTTTTTAGGGAAAAAACAAAAAGATGAGCTTAAAACCTTCAACCAAACAAGGACTAACTAGGCTATATTTCATTACTTGTAAAAATCACATCCAGCCACTCATATAATGAAAGCAAAACCGTTCTCTAAAGGCTGTAAACAATGGTATCAACAGATTGAAGTAGTAAATATCAGATGATAAACTACAATTCACTCCCAAACATATACATTAACCCGGACTTAATAAAGGTGTTGTTAAGCTTAGTTAAATTTTCCCTTTTCTATATAAAAAAATTCAAGACCTGTGAGGGGACAACACGAGGAGGCTGCCTCTGCGCAGGAGCTGATTTTGCCTCAACAACGGGCGGCTGAGGTGGTTTTGGCTGAACAACTTCTTGAGACGCCATCCAGGGCAACGAAAAGCGAAAGCCACCCTGCCTTTGCCTTCGTTGTGCCATGTGAAGAATATATGAAAAAGTATAAGATGGATTTAATTACTCGAATTCGAATTTACAATGATATGTAACGTGTTGGCAGGTGTGATGGCAATTATAAGATCATTTTTGGGTTGATACTTTGGAAATGTAATTGGGGTAACTCATTTTTCAATACATGGCTTGTTACATTATTTTGGGTCACTTCTTTTCACAAAACTTTTATTCTGGGAAAATTGGGATTCTGTATGATTCTTGCTTAGGAAGTCTTCCAATCACATCTTGAATATGCAATTGGTTCGCATCTCATGTTTTTAGATTCTTTTTGTTTGTAAGTTTTTTTAGTCCTTGCTTTGGCTACACATGTTTTTAACTTTATTGTTATGAAAGGAATACCACTTTTCAGAACAACCAAGTTAAAACAGATAATCGATGTTCAAGACAAGCTTCCAAAAATGGTTTGAAAACTTATATATGTATCTAAGTTTTAAAATGGTGTGATTATATATGTAAATGTCCAAAAAAGATAATCGGTGTTGAAGATAAGCTTCCAAACTGATGCCGATGTGAAAGACATTACGGACTCTGTTTCGAATATAAGGCTTCCAAATGACTTTAGTGGATGTAATTAAGTCTTAATCTATGCACTAGGGGCATGAGCTATCAAGACCCTTGTAATATTACTGCAAATCTTTGTGGCGAGTTGTTTGGTTTGAGTCGTTTGACATTTGTAGTAATATAAGTTTATAAATTCCCCAGTAACACGAATCTCACATTTACCCAAAACTGAGACCGGTTCAAGTATGGGTCCAGCTATGATAACATTGCTTGGGGTGGTTTTTCTAAATAGATACCTTACCACACATAATGCTCTTGAAGAGAACTAAGAAATAATTATACCAAAACCGATCTATTTGTTCAAGAAAAGAACGCACGCTAAGATAACTTTAGCAAGTAAACAATCAAGCAAGAAATTCCTCTATTAACCATACAAAATACAAAAATACTGGGCCTTGAGATGACTACTATATCTATTGTGTAATCAGTTCAACCTTTCCTGATATTCTAGTTTCCACAAAGGTATGATGTTTATATGTATGAGTAGATATATTCACCAGCTTATACATCTTTCAAATTGATAAAAAAATATATTTCTCGCATTACAAAAATTGCAGGCACAGTTACAAATAAAAGAATTCAGTGTGTATTCTCAGACCTGTTCCGGTATTTGATAATACACTTACCCCCCTGATTGACTGTGGTCACAACTCAACTTTTCTGTTGTGTTCTTAAAAAGCTACATAGCATTTGTTTGATCTGCTTAAAACTGATCCTTTTTTTTGTAAACTAACCTGAAAAGGCTAAACATTTCAAGTTGAGTGAATCTTTAAACCTAATTTTTCTTCTTAGTCTAGAATAAACCAGTTTATATGCTTACAAATTGCAGTCCAACAAGAACAAGCCATTTCCCTTAAATTAACCACCTGTAAGAGTCTCCAAGATCTAATCATCCAATGTTCCAAGTTGATACTACACTCAAAGAGCTGTTCTTCTATCAAAACTGACATATTTGCTTCAACTCTCATGAATAAACAAAGTAAAAATTCCCGTAAAATTAATAATATCTGCTAGAATAATGTGACAAATGACATTTTTGTTACATCTCTACTTGGCAGGATAAAAAATGCAAGGTCTAGCAAGAGCAATACGGTTATGGACAGAAAGACTTAAACTTGAAAGTTTGCAGCGTTCGAAACAAATATTTTCTTTGTCTGCAACGAGCGAGAAGGGATTAAAAAACACTACGGTTGCAGATGTTTTGATGACAAAGGGAGATGAAAAGGTTGGGTCGTGGCTATGGTGCCACAGTGATGACTATGTTTATGATGCTGTGAAACAAGTAAGAGTTTCTCAAATGTTTTTGATAGAAAATTATAGGAGAAAGTGGAAGCTAGAAAAAAGAAAAATGCAAACATAATTGTATTAGATTTCCCTTATGTTTAGTAAATCTTTTTGTCTATTTTTTATGTGGAGATATTAGAAATTAAATTGTTTTCCTATACCTGTGGTTTAGTCTAGTGGCAAATGGGATAAAATTACTTCTATTAACTGTTACTCTTCAAATCATTTTTTTATGTTTCTATTTTTCTTTTTCACAAAAAGAAAAAAAACTATAATAATTTACCATCTGTCCTCGTCAACATTTTTAAAATTGAATAATTTGTTCTAATTACAACTTTTACATCCTAAAATGCTACAAATTTGTAGATGGCACAAAATAATATTGGATCTTTAGTAGTATTGAAACCAAGAGAGCCTCAAGTTATCGCTGGAATCGTCACCGAGAGAGGTAACTTATTGACCAACTTTAAAATATCGTGACAAAGAATAAGATTAATTTTTTTCCAGACAAACAATAAGATTAATCAGGGGTGAAATACTCCGGTTCTGAGCACGTCTATGATCTAGTACGAAAATATAACCCAAATAATTATAATCCAACGAATATGTAACGAAAGTTAATTAGCTATACTGGCGGCATTTTTTTCTTTGTTCAACACAATCCTTAAGTTCACTATTTTACTGAAATTATTTAGTATTAATTTGTGCAATTTCGAATGGCCATACAGACTATTTGCTGAAGGTATTAGCACAGGATAGGCAACCTAAGCACACACGGGTTGGGGAAATTATGACCGATAAGGTTAACTATCTTAATTTTCTATTTCTTAAAAAAACTGTCCTTTAGTATACATATATTTGAAGGTCATAAATATATTGCAACACAATGATATTATACGTTCAGTTTTATTAACTCCAAAAGAAATACCAAGTACCATAAATTGTTAGTCGTTATTTTTGAATGAAAATGTTAACAAACCATACAAACCATGGAGAAAGTGGAATTGAAAATTACTAATAAGAAGCTAAATCATGGGAAAATTAATGCTTTTCAAATGGAATGACAAACCTTCAACTATGGGGGAGTTTTCATAAGAGTACATTCAGCAAATTAATTACTGACCAGCTTCTTATTTATTATGCACTTGCAGAATAAGTTAATAACGGTGACATCTGATACAAATATTTTTCGAGCCATGCAACTTATGACAGGTAAAAGGCCATGAAATTATAATTTATGCCGTTGGATAACAAATTCTAAGCATTGTATGAAAAAATAAATTAAAAATATTTTACAGATAATCAAATCCGCCATGTCCCGGTGATAGATGGAAAAATCATAGGCATGATTTCCATTGTTGATGTTGTTCGTGCCGTTGTGGAGCAGCAAAGCAGAGAAGTGACGAGGCTGAATGAGTTCATTAGAGGAGATTATTACTAATACACTTTATTATTATTAATTTATTATACTTATTACGACAAATAAAGTCGACGTTCTTACAAGTAAGAGGTAACGATGTAAACAAGCAATATATTGATACGCCTTGGATAAAGTTGAATTTAAAGAATTATTATTTTATTCATTTTTTAGGGATAATTACCATATTTCTTTGGGTACTAATTTAGTAAGGAGTTTTTGTTTTTGTTTTTTAGTATTGACTCATTATTATTTTACAAATTCTATATGTACGTGAAGACAAAACAATATTTTAAATTTCAAGTATCCTGCATAAAATATTAAAATGGTTAAGATGTGAAATTTCTTGTTCCGACTAATGAGACTGTAAAACTTAAAGACAAAAAAACAAAAACTACATCTCAATGATCTCATGATATACTCCACTTAAGCAGCTCTGGGTAATTAAATACGTACCAAAATAAGTATATATTCGTAATTCCCCAAAGAAGTAACATATCTAACCCTATCGAATATAACCAAATATCAACCACTAAATGAGAAGTCAATTCTAATTTTAAAAATATTCTAATGTCGCATATATGAGAAATTCTGAAACTCTATTGGTTGATAGATGAACCTCATGCGTCTATATATCTCCTTATCTTTTGGAACATTATTCCACCTCAAAAATCATACACCTTTTCCAAAGTAGATTCACAAGTACGTACGTATCCTTTTTCATCATATATCAGGATTTCAAACAAAATCAAAATTTGTAGACCAATTTTGTTTCGTTAGTCCCCTCACTTATGTTATGATCCGGGTACTAATAACTACGTGGAGACGACCGGGACAAAGCCAGAAATAATATATGTAGGTGTCAAAATTTAGAATATAAAAATAAGTGGTGTCAAATCACCGTTTTAAACGTATTTTAATGAAAATACATGGTTAAAAATTGAAAAGGTCATAATTTTCGGAATTATGGGGGTGTCGTTTCCCCCGATGGTCTGCACTTAGCTTCTCCTGGACACAGACGGATTAAATGTAATTTTTGGATCATAAATGTATAACCTTCCAATCTATAGAATATTTATCAGTGGCGCAGACTAGGATTCGACAATGAAGGTGCTGTAATTAAAAAAAAATACACGCAAAAAACGAATAGAGTTGCTAATTCACTATTCATTAAAATTGTATATAAAAATATGTATTGCGGGTCGGGTTCTTTGACAAATGGGATACCGTAACCATTGCGACCTCTTCCCTAGCTAGCTCCACCCGGGTCCTTTATTGAAATATTATTTCGTAATGCCAGCTCCTTGCCTAATAGTATTTACAAGTAATCGTACTTGAGTGATGATATAAAAGTTTATTTGACACACATTATTATAAAGACTCATTCATGATCTACCTTGAGTCATTGTTGTACATTGATATAATAATATAACGGCTCTCAGATGATCTCTATAAGAGTGTGTATCAAATAGTCTATTTTATATCACAATTTACTTAGATCAAATAATATGATGCTATCAAGTAGTATACATAATAATTACTTTGTTATAAGTTCAGCTTTAATATGAATAACCATATATATATTTACATTCCTATTTTTTGTTTATTTTCCAATTTTCTTTCATCAATAACCATATTGATAAAATAAAATTGTTTGCTGTCTTATATACATATAACCAAAATGCGTGGCTCGCTCTTAGCAATAATGTTAATGAGCCAGATAGACTCAATCAGACTCTCAACACACTATTACTTAATGTAAATTTAGAATTTTATTTTCATCCCGAAATTTAAGAGTATACTAGCTATTCAGCCATATATTTAATATTTTTAATTAATATTTAAGTTTAGGATAGTCTCAAATAGTGTTCTATAATATTATATTTGAGTTTTTATTTTGTTGAATCGTCAAATAAAATATATTAAAATTATTAAAATTTTAAATATTTTTAATTAATATTTAAGTTTATGATAGTCTCAATTAGGGTTCCATAAATATTATATTTGGGGTTTTATTTTGTTGAATAGTCAAATAAAATATATTAAAATCATTAAATATTTAAATATTTTTAATTAATATTTCAGTTTATGGTAGTCTCAACTAGAATTTCATAAATATTATATTTGAGGTTTTATTTTTGTTTTGGTTGAGTGTTAAATTTTTTTTACATAAAAGACTGTCTGGTAATCAGTCTGGTTGAGCCAGTCTGGTTTTATAACGTTAGTGTGCTCTTAGTCTTAACTGTGGGCTCTAATTTAGAAAATATCTATTCAAGGCAAAAAACTAACTAAAAAACTTTGAAAAGAAAACTATTCAAGAACTAAGATAATCTCGAGATTCCATTTATATGTATGTTACAAGATAAAGTTATTGATGCCGACTTATTAAACCAACAAAGCTAAGCTAGATTCAGTATTATTTCTAGTTTCAATATGAAGAATAATACCATATATGTGGATTAATGGTCTCCAATCATAAGGAGGATCATTGGACATAAAAACCACTTTTCCAAGGATGTGGATAAAAAGCATTTTCTCTTTTCCGTCTCTTTCGGGTACAAGAAGAGATTGATCATAAGCATAACCTTTTTTTCTCAAGATAGAACTAAAATGATACGGATTCTATAATATCTGTATTTTAAGCAAGATAAGTCATCAATTATGTTTATATTTATATATATATATATATATATATATATGGCTTCTTTGGTTACAGCATTTTAGCTCAAACGTATACTGTATATGTTAGCTTATAATTAAGTTGGAATTTATTTGGTTGATCCTAAAATTTGAGCCTGATTAGTGAAATATAAAAAGCTAAAAGTTTGAAAATGGATAAACCTAGCTTTTACCGCAAAAAAATGTCTAACTTGATCTCTAAGTTGATGTTCTTGTAACATTTCCCTATATATATATATATATATATATATATATGAAGGACGATTTAGCTGCTTATGGGGAAGCAGCCTAATGTCTAACTTGATCTCTAAGTTGATGTTATTGTAACATTTTCCTATATATATATATATATGAAGAACGATTTAGCTGCTTATGGGGAAGCAGCCTCTCACGCAGCTTACTTCATTAGAAAACCAATATAATTAATCCACCTAATTAAAGAGAGAAATCCTAATAAAAGGGGTCCAACAAAACCCGTTACCTAAGGTTGAGGGGTATAAGGAGATGTGAGATCTTGGTGCTACTTTTCCTTTGAAACATAAGGTTTCCGGTCTTGTTTTTAGCCTCACCAATCCTAGTAATAATAGGCTTGTATGGCTAATTTAGTCAAGTTTCAGAATAATTTACTTTTTTATTGTAATGACCACTATGGGGGGTTTATCCCATAGAGACCTTATTTC
Source organism: Primula vulgaris (assembly GCA_963920805.1). Classification (NCBI taxonomy): domain Eukaryota; kingdom Viridiplantae; phylum Streptophyta; class Magnoliopsida; order Ericales; family Primulaceae; genus Primula; species Primula vulgaris. The sequence goes on from OY987212.1 coordinate 11,136,868, forward strand.
TAATGAAATGCACCAGATTTTGGAAGAAAAAAAAAAATCTCCACATATATTTTATTTTCAAGTATTAAATTATACACAAACATGTTACTACTAAAAATGAGGAAAATTTATATGTTTTTTTCAATCTTTAAGATTTGGAGGTTTGAAAGATTTATCCTAAAATTGTAAATGTTAATTTCACTACAAAAAAATACTCAAATAGCGACGGGATTAGTGACGGTATTTTTTGTTACGAGCTTATTAACGACGGTTTTTGTGACGGCTTTGTGACAGTTTAGTCAATTTGTGACGGTTTTGTGACGGTTTAGTCAATTTGCGACAGGCTTGTGACAGCTTTTGACTCTCACTAAATCAAATATTATTTTGTAGATTAGTTACTGTAAATTATCACCCATGATGAAAAAAAATTGTTCAACATTATACAAATTCAAAAAAGTTAAAAATAAATTCTCAATGCCAGAAAAGGTAAAGAAATAAAATACCATCTCCTATTTTTTTTAGGATATTTATTTCAAACTTGAAAACTAGATCGATAGATTGAAGTAAGTTTTAAAGTTTTAATGAAATTAAGTCTTATATGAAAAGATATACTGTACTCCAGTATGTTTACATGTAAGTTAACAAGTGGATAAATGCTATTGGTTTTCTAATGAACTTGACAGCGTGAGGCTGCTTCCCAGAGGCACCTAAATTGACCAAATTCTATAAAAATTGAGTCTGTTAAATTTTATTTAAATTTTTTAAAAATACTTTCATTATATTTTAATAATTACCAATATACATAATCTAAATAATTAACAATTTATCCTTACTATATTTGACTAATTACGGATGTAGCCTAAATTAATTAACAATTCGTTTTAACCTACATAACTATAATAAATTATACCAAATCTGAATATTATGCTTGAAATAAAATATATTACGAGATTTATGTCATTAACCGTGTCACACGCAAATGACATAAAAGAGTTAGGTGAAGCTTCTGAATATTTTTTCACTTTTTCCAAATGTATCCCTACCCTTTTTACTAATTATTATATTATCCTAATTTAATCATATTTTTATTTATTTTTTCAACCCTCCACTTCACTTAACTTTTATCAATTACCACTAAGAAAGAAAATTTTATTTTTTACTTTTTTGTACCACAACCGGATACGTGGGCACATTTACTAATATACACCTGGGTGTGTATATATATATATATATATGAGTCCATTTACGACTTTAGATATAAGCTATCATCAGGTCCCTCCACCTACATGTTGGGCATTATCTAATACGAGCAAAGATACGAGCAAGTTGGTCTAAGTGGGGTTACCTTTTAATCCTTAAAGATTCTAATTTGGGATTTTTTTTGGAAACTGTTTACCCCAACTTGTAATATATTCAAAGTTATTTAGAAACAGCTACAGCCATGTACTAAACGAGAACTGTTATATATATTGTGTCTTTGAACTGAAATTAGAAGGTAATGCCCTCACGACTATAGTTAATTATGATTAATGTTGTTATATTTGAGAATGATCAAATTGAGAGCTGATATAAACGGGGCTTAATTAAAGTCAATTTAAGGTTTTGGTAATCATGCTTGGTTAAGGGTCCGACACATGAATGATTTTCACGTTATTTTTGTGGATAATTGATCTCATCTAATTAACAAAATAGTGTGTACTTAATTAGTTGATTTTATACCATCTTTTTAGTATGTATATTTATGAAGCTACGAAACTTAAATACATCTTAATCTAGAATAAATGATTTTTCAGTAGGGTCGTAGAGACAAACATTCATGTACATAAAGTGGGTTATTAATTTCTTTTTCGATTTACCTATGGTTCAATGCAAGTTTTTGTTTGTCATTAAAAAAAAACATTGTTTGCTTTTGTTTTTGTTTGTGCATGTGTTCTGCTCGCTTGTGTTATAAAAGTATAAAACAGTACACACTTAATTGCCTGATACTAATTCTGCAACGACTCGTTACTCCGATCAGACCGTCACCATCTGCTTATTACCACTAATATTGTCCGCTTTGGCCCGATTTCGTCATCGCTTCTCGGATCGTACGACTTTAAAATGTATTGGTGATAGTAAGGAGGATACTTCTAACTTATATACCATATAGGTACTACATATCTAGGCGATGTGTGATAGTTCACTTCTCTTTACCACAGTATTTTCCTACGAAAATCCGGGTTTTTACACTATTTCCCCTTCAGGCACGACGTCCTCGTCGGGCACGCCGTCATTATGAGGTTGTCAGTGCCCACATCGGCTAGATAGCAGCTCTGATACCAATTGTAACGACCCGGTCTTCCGACCAGACCGCCACCATCTGTTTACTACCACTAATACTGTCCGCTTTGGCCCAATTTCGTCCTCGCTTCTCGGGCCGCACGACTTCCGGGTTTTTACAAATTCATTATGTCCTTTTTCCAACCATATCAAATTTATGGAAGCTTGATTATAAAAGGTCCCAGTAAAATAATGCATATTTACATTCCAAATACTTTGCAGCTAGGTTTAAATGTATCAATCGAGCACATTCACCAGTATAACGCAATTGATAATTAATGTATCAATCAAGCAGAGTGGTTGAGACCCCGGTATACCACGTTCATCAACATGGTTTGATTCCTGACGCCTGCATAACAACTTAACTTCAAATAAAGGGTTATTAATTATAAGAAAAAAAAATCGAGCACATTCACCGGAAATGTTTATTTATCAAGTACTAGCCGGTATGCATTTAATTAATTTGACTCAAACTTCATGAAAGCTAAAAAGCACAGCAGTTTCAGCCGAGCTCAGCTCTTTTGATTATACCATTTTTTTCTATGGACAAGACCTGGAAATTGAAAAGTCAAGTACTTGAAAACACAAGTGAACGAACAACAACGAGAATAGCTTCTTGTTGCGTGTCTTTCCCGATTTTTTCTAAATTTTGAGTACTTGAGCAGTGAAAAGATGACTTAATTACCAAGTAAATGTACGTATATGTGAATAGTTCATTCTAGTTTGCTTTTTTTTATCATCATTAATAGAATAACTATTCCAACTCTTATTAAGTTTTGCTACTACTTACCCAATTTTTTATTTTATTTTACTATTATACACATGCACACGGGGGAAGTTAAAGATGAAGATGACACTAAAACGTCTCACAAAAAGGGGAATAATTTTTCTCAAGTTAGTATGATCAGATTTTAGTGAGGTTATGATTCTTTCATATTTATCTGTAAAAAAAATTCATTTTTTTTTTGTAAATCAACGAATTATTCTATTTCTAAAGTGTTTGATCAAAAAAATATGTAAAATTTGACCTTATATATATATATATATTTTTATGTTTAATTGTTTATTCGACAATTTATAAGATAGTAATATTAATAAATAGCAAAAATTATATTAAAAAAAATCAAATTTTACAGATTTGTTTGAATAAACACTTTATAAATAAAATAGTACATTGATTTACAAAAAAAAAAGAAAAAAAAATTATGAATACATATGAAAAAAACGATAAACTGATCAAAACTTGACCATGGTAACTTGAGCAAATTTGAACACCGACAAAACAACTTTGTGACACCTTAATTATATGAATACGTATTCTTTTGTAGAGAAAAGATTCAACGTTCTAAAACTAACCCTATCTCTAAGATAAACCCAAGTTGCTGAATTAAGTAAGAACAAAACATCCCACCCACAACTATAAGAATATTTAAGAATATTTATTGCAAAAGACGATTACATATGCGTTGATTTAGGGAGCATAACCCACCCCACCACCTGTTAATCGTACGCAAATCCACGTCAAGATAATCTAAACAAAGACTAAAAAAATAGCTTTAAATCATTCATAATCAGTTTTGTCTGATTTTCATTTTATGACAACACATTGAGCCCTGATTAATTATTTAGCGTACGTGTTCATTAATTTGTTACAAGCTTCTTTTTTTTTATTTTTTTTTATCAAGAACTAATTTACTCTTAAATCAAGTTTTTTTAGCTTAAAAAAATTAACTTTAGTTCCCAATACTTAAAAAATCTATCTATCTATCTATCTATCTATATATATATATATATATATAGGGAAATGTTATATGGACATCATGAAAAACACACAACTAGACACTTTTTTGTAAAAACGCTCCAAATCAAGATTTGGTTAATGCAAATCTTCATGGTTTCACGACGGGAACACAAATATGCGTCTTGTTTTTTTTTTCTGAGATGTATAATGACATGTTTTGAATTTTTAAATTTTACCATAATTTCGAAAACATGTCATTATACATCTCGGAAAAAAAAACAAGAAGCATATTTGTGTTCCCGTCGTGAAATCATGGAGATTTGCATTAACCAAATCTTGATTTGGAGCGTGGTTTGAAACTCAGAAGTAGGGCCCGGCAAAAAACCGGAAAAACCGAACCGAAAAACAGAAAAAAAAAATTGGGTCGGTTTCGGTTTTCAGTAAAACCGAACCGAAAAAGACCGAAACCGAAAAACACCGAAAAAGAAAAAATAAAACCGAAACTAGACCGAAAAAACCGGTCCGGTTCGGTCCAAAAAATAAAAAGACCGAAACCGAAAAAAAATAAACCGAAAAATATGCTCGGTTTCGGTTTCGGCTTTGCCAAAAACCGGACCGGACCCAGCCCTACTCAGAAGAAGAAGAAAAACAAAGAATTGATACAGATTTGAAGTTCTATCTTTTTAGGCCCTAACACCGAAAGATTGTAGCTTAGCTTCTCATCTTTGAAATGCAATGCAACTTGCATTGTACATAAAACAAAATGAGTAATTTGAGCTTAAAAGGTGCAACCAAACAAAACCCATATATAGTTTGTCCCTAAGATATATGCCATTTATCTAATTTGGACATCTCGTGAATCGTAATTGATGGAACATGTACACATTCTGTTTGAAGGATTTTTCTGTGAGATTTTATAGTAGTGGAGACTAAATGTTGAGAAATTAAGTAAAAGCCTTGAAAACACATGCGGCTCATGCCTCTAATACTTAAATTAATCAATTATGAACTATATGGATGGTCCGAGTCAGACACGTTTGGTCACGAAAAGAACTAAATATACGTATTTTTATAAAGCTAGCGACTAAATAGAAACAAGTTCAGATCATCAGGGACCATTAATGTAAGTAGTCAAAATAATCCCATCTTCAAACATACGCTTTCCAAAAGCAAGAAAATATTCCCAAAGTTGCAAGAAATTGAAATACATGAATCTTTTCCTCCTGTATAAAATGAGACCAAGCATGTAAACCTCTAGTCACACACAAAAAAACCCTTATATCTCTCTTAATAACTATATATCTCACTAAAACAAATGGCGTCGGGCTCAACATGGACTGCAAGGCAAAACAAGCAGTTCGAAGAGGCTCTGGCTTATTTTGACAAGGACACCCCAGACCGTTGGCATAATGTAGCTAGAGCTGTGAGCGGGAAAACCGTTGAGGATGTTAAGAAGCAATACGATATCCTCGTGAGGGATATTATGAAAATAGAGTCGGATCAAGTGCCATTGCCAAAGTACAGGTCTAGTACTGGGAACAATGGCAGAAACTACAGCGGTGACCGGAAGCAGTATGCTGGTAATTAATTAAATTTGTTTTAAATTATTATTTTCTCTAGAAGAGCTAGCTTTTCGGGTTACCACCTGCAATTAAATATGTACTTATTCAAATCTTGCATGCATGTCGATGGACTTTGTAAAAGAAATGTCTCTGGACTAAACTTTCTTCTAGGAAAACGAAACAATGATAGAAGGTATTCCTTGTCGTTATGTTATTGTCAATCAAAACTCTCATGCCTTGCAAATGTAGGGTAAGAGTTAAGGCGATTCTAAACTTATCAATTATTAATTTGTTATTCTAAAATTAACGACAATTTCATTTAAAGTTTAAATGTCTTTAAAAATGACAATTTACATGATCTTGGTGTCTGAGAGATTGTGGGAGCTCAGAAAAGTACTTCTTTTTACTTTTTTTTTTTTGAAGTAATGACTAGAAAGATCGCCTAGTGAGAAATTTCAACAACTATAATTTTCAGTCTCATACAAAGTTGAATGTTCAGAACTTCCAAAATAAAAGGTAATTCATCAATTGTTCCATCTAAGACTCAACTTCTTTTTACTTGTATACTGAAAGTCTATGGGTTTTTTAAAAACAACTAACATGGTAAAAATCTATAATTTTTAATTAATTTGGTGGTGTTGCAGCCCTATCTTACTCCTTAACTCATTTCATGGCGCAAGCAAAAGACACTTCCAATGAGTTTCATAGAAGGAGTTTTTGGTATATGACCGTCACATCTATAACTTTATAAGCAAGAAAAAGAATTTCGACATTCTTAAAAACTTTAGCAATATTTAATTAATTAGTCACTTTAATTCACTCACTATCCTAAAATAAAAGCACATGAAATCTAATCCTACTACTACTTATATCACATGCACATTGTCTTGTGCCTCAAAACCGACCATATCATAACATGTTTATAATAGATTATCCAGTTCACCTTGTCTTGATATGTATCTCTCAAATTCTTTATTATTTCATGCAACGTATGTTAGTCATGTCAGTATCTCTTGGATCCAGTTTTATGATGAAATACGTAAAATTTTCTCTTAATACTACTACTAATGATTTTTCCTTGTACCTACTAAAGACTAAAACTGACTATTTAAATGTATCATTTTTTCTGTGGAAATCTTCTTCTGCTTACCTTTCTTGCATCTCTAAAGATAATGTACGTATATCTCCATATCTATATATATATATATATATATATATATATATATAGATAGATAGATATGGCCTCTCTTGACTCTTATCGTGTACATATTATGTATATTGCAAGTGATAGATAAACTACAATAAATATAGCTGTTTTTTGGTAGAACCATATAGATAGTACAATGCATCTTGTAAACATCGTTTAGAACTAAAGACTTCCTTTAATTTTACTTAACTTTTCATATTGAGTTACTCATAGTTTCCTCGGTATTAATTGTTTCTATATGGCAGGGTTTTAACAAGTGAAAGATGGAAATTTAATATTCTCGACGGCTTTCTCACAAGGAGGGAAGCTATAAAAGTATATATATATTGTCTAATTTTGTTCACTGTATCCGTGTTGAAGTCTAATCTATGCAACAATAAGTTCAAAGGGAAAAACATATATCTAGGGAAAATAAGTGTTCGAGGGAAAAAAAAAATACTCCGACATGGTCTTGTATTCCTTCCTTTTCTTCTCATGTCTTTAGCTTTATCATTAAAAGATCTATTCACAATGTAATGCATATTATATCTGAAGACAGGTTTTGGTATCATATGTGTAGAAGAACATCTTATTCCAGATTCCAATGTATATATTCATAACTATCTCGACAAAATAAATGGCGCTTAGTTATATATACTCCTGATAATTAATAGATGTGATGCTATTTCATAGATTGTGGCAACGTACAACCAGACATGTAGTTACCTCATTTAGAAGAGTTGTAACCAATGTCAACTTGACATTACGAATCGATACTTTCCCTAATTACAACAGAGAATTATCATCGCCATGCAGGTAATAGAAGTATAATGTAAAAACATATCTGGGGATAACACTAAAGTTTTACTTCAAACCAAGTTCAAACATCAGTATCAAGTTATTGAATTAGAACAAGTAGAAAAATTCATGAATAAAGGAGCTAATATAACAGGGTACAGAATATAACGGTGAAAAACCAAGTTGTATTAGAGAACCTCCATAATCAGTTTCCTAGTTAGAGCTTTGGGGAGTCCCATCACACTGTCGATTGTTCCTTCCTGTCAGAAATAGCACGATGTTAACATATGGGAATGAGAAGATTTGAAATAGAATATAAACAAAAAGCAGAGTTAACATCTACATGTTATAGCTAATTAGTTTACAGGTTCAATTTGTTATTAGGGAACTAGTGAAATAGTTTGTGTATACAGTATACATATTGGTATTTGAAATGACTAATATGTGTATGCTGTAGAACTAGCATTTAAAAATCATTATCGTAGAAGAACTCATACACTTAAATTAATTGACACCTAAGAAAAGTGTCGTTCGAACTATGACAACTTCACAAGAACTCATTCATTTCTGTCCATTCACTGGTTACCTATGTAAGCTATTTAATTTGTACAATAGCATTGCTGTGTAACCAAATCAACGCTGTTCTCTGGAAAGATATGCTAGATGGACAGAGCGGGAGAGAGAGAGAGAGAGGAGTTATAAAACCAACCAATTGTTTGACATAGGGTTGAATAAATGGATGCTCGATAAGCACCCCACCAGCGGCATGAAGAACAGTTCCCTCTTCTATCTATAGACTCGCATGAAAACACAAATCAACTACTCAATTCATTAAGAAATAACGACGCCTATGAAATAAGATATACCAGTTTTTCAATGACTTCATCTGGTATGGCATGGAAATGGATCTGCAAGGTTAAAACAACAATAATTTTGAGCATCCTAAAGATCAAAAGTTGATTTACAAATCAACCAACAACAACCGAAAAAGCATACATGTAACATTTCTTGCATACTGAAAAGTGTGTATATGCAAATATTGCGTTCATAAGGAAAATTAACTGATGCTAACACATTTCTTTTCTCAGTCTCCTGTTATAGTTACAGTTCTCCAAGATCAGTCCCAAAATTAAGCAGAAACATGTATGGGTGGGATCTTATTTTTCCAATCCCCACCGATGGACCTCTAGTTAAAGCAAATGCTTCCATTAGTACCCAATTCCAACCACCAACCCCATTAAGAGAAATAAGTTTGAACCAGGTCATAAACGAAATACAAAAACAGAAATTAAAAAGGACTACAAGTGATGATGTCTCGACAGTGCAATTAATTCACTCTAACTCTGCGCTCATGTTAGGTCTTCATAAAGTTAAAGTGGATACCAATGTTATAACACCAGGCTTAAAATATAGCCAGTAATTTGTAATCTTCCCAATTTCAGCTCAAAGTTAAACAAATACTGCATTTAAGCAAGGAATAAGATAGGGATTAGAATCTAATCATACATTTACTTTCTCCCAGTCTCCTTTTCTGGATCCAGTTTTAAGATTAGTCACAAGTACAGAGCTTACTGTTGCAGTGGTGCCACCAGAATAGCCTATAGTACACATTGTTAATAGCTAACTCAAACTTTGCATTTATTTATTGTATAAAAAAAATCTAAGTTAATTTTAAATTTGTATTACGGGACAATGTAATTCCATTTTTTATGTATAACTAAGGTTAAATTAAGCGTTTAAGCCTATTGGCACGATATTTGTGCCGACAAATTTCATAATTTTTGGATTGACTAGTCTCTAACCATTATTTGATATCCCATGTTGTATGCAACTCAAATGACTTAACTAATAAAAAGTGAAATCACTACTTCTATATGGTGTTGACTTTGCCATTGTTAAAATTATGCTTGTAAAAAAAGACCGTAAATCCTAAAATTAGACTGAATTATATGGTTTGTTTGAACAGTGAACTGTTTAGTTTCGGTTTTAGAAACAGGAAACATTAATTTTGAAGCTTCTTTTGGAAGGTAAGGGGTAAAGAAAATATTTCCTAGATTAAGTTAAATGTCACATGACAAGATAAACCATTTTTCATGTACTGTCTAGGTGGTTAGCTTATTCATTTGAGCATATTTGTTGATACGTGTGTAAACTAATATCTTAAATTTGAATTTGGCTGGTCCACAATCATGGTTTGATATCTCACGTTTTAAGCCAGATTACATAATTGATAGGCATCATACATTGATACTCGTATGGTTACAGTTGCCTTTATTAAAATTAGGGTTGTAAAAAAATGAAATCCGTGAAACATCTTATTCCGGATTAATACAGTAAACAGTTACTAACAAATTGTTTTTGGAATCACATTTTGCAACCATTTGAAGTCTGAACCATTACTAACAGAACCGTTGTATTTGGTCCATCGCCTTAAATATAATGCCAAATTTCCACTTATCTTCCAATACATAAAGTCAAATGCAAACTTATTGTAATAAGAAACAAACCTTTCATGAAGTGGCGGGCTTCTTCTTCGCTTGATGGTTTTTCCCTGATTGTACCTTCATAAACAACCACCTGCAAAACATAAGAAACAACAAGAAGATTTACAGAGCTTTTATTAGCTCTAACAAGATAGATGGAGTATATACTAATAATTAAGGGATTTTTAACTGTATCTTACATGATCGTGTAGTTTACGATGGGGCCACAAAATTGCATGTGGGCAGCAAGGTGAAAATTTATTTGACACTTTCAGGTTCTGTTTTCCAGAATGTATAATTTGTTTTAAAAAAACGATAACACTTACTACACTGAAAATAAGAAACTTTCTTGAAAACCAGCATAAAGCCATATGATGGTACAGTTGCATTACTCTTTTGATAGACGAGGTGTGATAACATGTTAAATGAGTCTGTTTACAAAATGGTTTCCCAATTTTCAGTTTAAGAAAAAGAACAGGAATTCAGGGACTGGACCTAATAGACCTTGTTCAATTCTAATGTTGTATTTCAATTTTACATGCAGATTGCTTATGAAAAGAGTAAAAGACATGTTAATCCTGTTCGGCCAACCAAGAAAAAAACAGGCAGCAAAATTCTCATTAAAAATGAAATATAAGTAGTTAACTTACTTGGTCACAAGTAATTAAGAGTGATGGCTCAATATCTTTCTGGTAATCTCCAATAGATAGCTTCTGTATGATGGCTTCTGCCTGAAAATAATATACAATTTTTTAAGGCAAGAACTTGCACAAATGATAAAATCAAGCCATGTCAACAAGCTCCTGGATTATCAATTAAAAAAGATGCACATATAAAAAATTACGTTTTGGGTGTTTAAATTTCTATAATAATGTACCCACACTTTGGATGTATCCTTACTTTGGAGGCGTGAGGGATCGAACCTTGGTAAGCGGGGTATACAAAGGTCCTGACCATGTTGGAGAAACCACTTCGCTCATATGTTTTGGACATTTCGTACACCAACATATCAGTTTTTTACAACTGTATACTGTCTTACCAAGATTCCCAAGTTAGTCTCTGATCTAAGTATTCTTTCACAAATTAGTCCCTCCTGTCTAAACTGGTGAAAAGTATACAGTTTTACCAGAATCCAACATTATTTTGGCAGGATTGGGTACAAGTTGCAAAAAACAAACAGGCTGGTTTACAATTGTTAAAAGACGGATAAGTTGGTGCACACAATTACAAAATTAGCCATTGGAAGGAGATTGACTGACAGCCCGATTGACAGAAAGGCATTTAAAATGAAAAACAACACGCAGATCACCAAAATAGGAAGTTGGTTGAAAGAGAAACAAAAAATTAAAAGTGGATGGTTTGGCTTAAAAAAGTACAACAAATCTATAAAATGCATGAATAAATAAACGATACGTCGTTTCAAAAGCAAGTATGATGAAATCTGGTAAGAACACATATGAAGAAACTTTTTTCAATTACTCATTAAACAAAAAGACACTCTGCTGAACAACCTATACGTATGACTGTATGAGTAATTCAACTTTGCATTTAACTTTAACATAAAAAGAACACAACTTTGTATTCAACTTGACTATACGAAAACGTACCTTTGCCTCTGCGAGGGCTGTGACTAATTCATCTGGCTTCTCTCTCCTAATACTCTTCTCATCTATGTCTGCAGCCTGATTTATAAGCACGGTTGAACACATTCTTGGAAATTATTAAATTTAGTATAGCTACATTTTCAAACACAACATACCATAGTGGTGAATTCATATCCCATTTCGGCAAGTACTTCTTGCCGAAACACAGAAGATGATCCTAATATGACCTGCGCAATATGAACATGTTAATTAAAAAGGTTTCTAGGAAAAAATCTTCAGGCAGTAAAATGTGCCTCCTTCGCGAGTGTTTGGTTATTCGCATACATAAAGATTCTTTGTTCTCAGATTTAAACAAAAAGATCACCCTACAACTAATAATCAATTTAAGCAGCTTGAGTTAAACTATAGAAAATGGTAAATGAAGAAGAACAAAGTAAAAAGAAATTGATTGTAGTTATAAAAACCAACATGTAGTATATACAACTGGTCTTTTGTAATCGACCACTTACGATTGACCAATTACCATCCAATTTTGAGACTAATCACTTTGTATGTGAATTATGATGGTCTGTATCAGATATTATTTCCATGTAGCCTTTGATACGTAAGCACCCTAAATAGCTGAAGACGGTTTAGGGCCATGAAATATCAAAAAATATGTCGTTTTCCACGAAAATTTGGATTACGTCCTTCAGAAACTCCTTGCTATTAGTTCTAGGTGAACGTGTTCCGTAAAACAGTAATTTGATGTCCGTAAATCATAGTAATATACAGATTAAAAAATAGTTCAATACAAGTATTATCATTTCATAATTAGGTCAAGTGGCTGATTGCAAACGCGACACAATACGAGCAGGCCCGATCCGGTGCCCTTTTACACCTAAGTCGTATAATTTTTTGGGCGCTTTTTTAACTTTGTTCGAAAAAGATTCAAACCATGCGTAAAAAAAATCCCAGGAAAATTACAAAATCTGAACCATGTCATAATAAAACATAATATAGTCTTTTACATCATACAAAACAGATCATCAAATAAAATAGATTTTTCTCGAACTGTATCAAGCGGGGGAAACGACTTCGTTCTAAAAAGAAGAAGAAAATATTCTTTTTTTACGGTTGGACCGGCGCCTAAGCTACCTGCCTCAATTGCCACAAAAGAATGCATGATAGAGTCTAGAAAAAAGCTAAAGTAAATGTAGACTATTCTCAATATTTCCCAAAATCTTAATAACCTGAGAACACTATTTTTTTTTTTTTATAGAAAGGGCTCTAAAGGGGTCCCCATTTTGTGCGGTCAATATGTTTGACTGCACATTGTACCGTTAATTCGTAGACCGTTTGATCACTTTATATTAGATCTGAACCGTAGGATCTAAAACCCTATTAAAAAAAAAACCTTAAATTACTATTCTACCCTTAAATCTAACGGTCTAAATCTAAAGTAAATGATCTAACGGTACTCTATTTAACGGTACAATGTGCCGTTCAACAGTGAACGGCACAAAAGAAAAACCCGCTCTAAAGTAGTACTATAGTGCCATATGTAAGAGTCTCTGTAAGTAAAATTTACACAGAAAAAAAGGGGTTAATTAATTAGAAAAAGATGAGCCTACATCAAACTATTCCCAAAATTTTAATAACCTGAGAACACTATTCTTAGATTTTATAATGTTAAGAAAAAGGGGAAATTAACTAGAAAGTAAAACTAATAATAAGAAGAATATTAAGCAAGAGTATGATGAGTGAGAAACCTTGAATTGTGAAGCACTGGTTTCCATTTGCAATTGTGAGCTTTTCTCAAATCACAAAGCCCTCCCAAAGAGGTTTTAAGGTTTTAGAAGATTTTTACTCCTATTAAAGATTAATAAGTACACAGTTTAGAAAAGTTCCACTAATTATACCTTAGTTTTTGAGTTTTTGAACGACAGCTAGCTAGCTAGACACTGAAAAATGAAATTAGCAGCCTGTTTGGTTAAATTTTTTAAAATAAAATAAATATGAAAATTTTATAGAAATTAAATGAATTTATGGATCACATAATATCATAATAATAATGTGAATAAATAACTCAATTTGATAGTCCCCCGCTACTTTTTAATATCTTTCTTTTGGTATGATACAATTTAATTTGATGGTACCCTGCTACTTTTTAATTAAAATATCATACCAAATGAATTTATGTGAAAAGAAAGGTTGTAATTATCTTTCTTTTGGTATGATATTTTTCTCTAAATTTTTGCGTGGTATTTTAATATCTCATTTGGTATTGAGGGGAGGTGTTGGTAACGGGTGAAAAACTATGGTGATGGTTAGTGTGATTAATGAGTTAAAATTTTAAATATAAACGGTAGCGTGTATTATACAATGTCAAGTGCAATAGGCGTGCTAAAAAATCCGTAAATCCGTCTCGTAACCCAATCCGTATGGATTGAGGCGGGTTAAAATGGATTGAATGTTCAAAAAAAAATCAATCTGCCCCGCCTCAATCCGCTATATATTTTGCGGATTGGGTTAGGGTTGAGATTCACAAACCGCGGGTTAATCCGTCCCAATCCGTTTTAACTCGCAATATATATATATATATATATATATATATATATATATATATATAAATGTTATATGAACATCAAATTATATATATATATACATATATATATATACATATATATATACATATTTATACATTATGTGTATTTTAAGATATCAACCTTTAATTATCGTTATATTTTAGTTTTATTACTTGTTCGTGAATGTTCTAAATGTACTTTGATTGGGTTTAATTTATATTTCTGTTTGAAATATTCAATTTATTTTAAAATTTGGGTTGATTATGCAAACTATGAAAAATGAAGGATCAAAATAAAAATTTAAAAATCAATCTAAACCTAACCCGTCACAACCCGTAATTTTTTTTGCGGGTTAGGTTGGAGTTTTAATTGTAACGGGTTGGATTGGGTTGGGTTGAGATTTAAATTTCATCAATCCGCCACAATCCGTCCCGCCATTTATTTTACGGGTTGGGTTAGAATTGAAACAAATCCGTCCCAATCCGCCCCGTGCCTATCCCTATACAAAATTTGAATCCGATTTGAGTAACATATATATAAGTTATTAAAATATTATATATTCTCTTTTATTGACTTGATTTCCACATGTATTTTCCTAATTTATAGTTTTGTGTTAGATTATGGCTATTCGATATTGGTTTAGGATTAAGTGTATTGCAATCGAGTTTGGTTGTTAGATTAGTTGTTGTTTTTTTGGGTTTATATATGTGTTGACACTCCGATACTATTTTTTTCAATTGTGTTGAGTAAATTATCTTAGACCATTTCGTGTACACTTGATTAATCGTTTTTTCCTCTTTCCATACATTAAATAGCATGGAGACATGGGGACCAACGTGCGCTGATTCGAATGAAACATGGGGACCAACGTTTTGATGAAACTATCGGGGCATATCCCCAATCCCCATATATAAGTAATATGTTAATTATCACGTGATTTTATAAGAACCATGGTGTTGA
Source organism: Primula vulgaris (assembly GCA_963920805.1). Classification (NCBI taxonomy): domain Eukaryota; kingdom Viridiplantae; phylum Streptophyta; class Magnoliopsida; order Ericales; family Primulaceae; genus Primula; species Primula vulgaris. The sequence continues at coordinate 11,152,067 of OY987212.1, forward strand.
CAACGTGTTACTTCAGTAGTATTGCAAGGAAAATGCCATCACATCCATGTAAAACAAGCCCTCAAATCATATCTAAAACATAGAGACCACAAGAAAGAACAACAGGAAAAGGCAAAAAAGAAACAAAGCTCGATTAATAATTTTAATTTTTATTCATTATAGTCTTTGAAATTTGATTTTGCAAGTTTCATATTTGGATCTTCATTGTTGATGTTCCTCGCACCAATCAATCAAAGCTTGTGAAGTTTCCTGTCACAAAAAAAAATGGATCAAGTAAATGAGACTTCAAAAAATCTGAATTTCTGCAATGCTAAAAATATGTAAACGAATTTTTGCATTTCAAAGAGTATACAAAGGAGCCAACTATGTATATGTTGTATCTGTGTACCTTTGGATTTACGGTCACCTCCACAACTTTTCACTAATTCATAGTTAGGAAGAGGAATTTGGCCAGACTCGATGAGCTTGATATCATGAACAAGCAACTCATAATGCCTTTTCACCTCTTCAATCGTCTTTCCATCCCCAATCGCCGTCGCAATTTTCTCCCACCTTCCTGTTGTGTCCTCGTCGTACAACGCCAACGAATTCTCAAACAACTTGTTTTGCTTAGCTGTCCAGTTCGAGTTAGATCCCATCTTAAATATAAGTTAGTAACTCTACCCCTAATATTTGAAGTTTTTGTATATTGGGTTGTTTTCTCTTCGGCTATTTATACAAGAGGAACACGAGGAATAGTGACATCGAGAATGACTAGATGGTGAAAATATCGTGATACATAAGAGACTTGATGAATACCTTGTTTTTACCTTTTAAATGAAAGTGTCACGTTTTCGGACCCTCAAAAAGGGAAATATTGTATAGAGATGCAACACTAAAAAACAAATAGTATATGGTTGTTATTCAGTTGATATTTAATGGAAACTAAAAACCAATGCAGAAATGAAACCCGCGCAACTCCATTGTTGTTGTGGATCACTTAATGGTAATGGATGCCTTTATCGCCTAAACTTTACCAATGTTAAAACATTTTTTTCGCACCTTGAGTTTTGCCTGATTAGCAACCAAATGTTTTAAAGTGTCCATAACCAAATGCTTTAAAGTGTGTCCATAGCTACCGAGACAACTCAATTATAATTGTTTGATACGTGTATGTGTTAGTAAGGAGGAAATTCGTTAAGAAGAGGATTATATTGGCAAGTTGACTGTCAATATGGCGAGAGTCAAAGCCCTTACCGGAAAAAAATCTAATATTCTACCATCTAAACAAAAAAATTGAGAAGATCATGATAGGAAGAACAAAAATAATAATTTAAACACTAAAAAGACATGCTCCCTTTCTCAATAATCTAAAAAAGAAGTTTATAAATGAAAGAAGAACTCATTTAGCGAAACCATTTATAATTAAACAAACTTGACATGGTGGAAGGGAGGAAAAATAACGATGTGCAGTTTCGTGGTGGATTGTGATTGAGTGAACCGTGATATGTTGGGGGAGTCGTGACATGGCCATTCGGTGGATGGATGTGAGAGTACGGATTAAGATGATGGTAAACAGAGCGAAAGATAACAACTCCATTAAGAAAATAAGTGATGTTTTTTGTTTAATGCATGTTTATTTGTGAAAACAAGATATATACGTTTTTAGTTTATATTAAACAATTAAGTTGAGAGTTATTTCTTCAATCTTGACATGTTGTTTCTTACGCATAGCAAGAGTCATTGACGAGCAATTCGTCGCTAACGAAGGATGCGTCCCATAGAAAACCGTGTTCACAATTTCACCGAGAGAAAAAAAAATGTAGACCGAGTAAATGGATCTCGATGATCCCACTCTCATCCACACCTATCATTATTCTGAAAAACGAGCCTAAACGGAGTCTAATCAGTAAGCATAGCCTCGATCCCTATAATAAAAATCATAACTAATTATACGATGATTAAACGACGATGATTTAACGGAACTAGACGTGATTATTATAATTTAATAGTCTCTCTCTCACTAAACCCCATCACAGAGAGATAGTGCAATGACGATAATACCCTCACCCACCACCACCACCTCCGCCGCCGTACACGTCACCCTTTTAACCGTCCTCTCCGCCGCCACCCTTTACTGCTTCTACAAATCCCTCCGCACCAAAAAACCCCTCTCACCATCCCCCTCTCTCTCTAACTCTCCCTCGAAACCGAAGCTCATCTACCTCTCGGAAACCAAAACCTCACAAAGCCTAGCGACAAACCTCCTTCTCCCCCTCCTCCCTTCCTCCTTCTCCCTCCTCCCCTCCTCCCTCTACGACCCCGATGACCTCGTCTCCGAGACTTTAGTCGTCTTTATCGCATCCACCTGGGACCAAGGAAATCCCCCGACCGGAGGAGAGTTTTTATTCAACTGGTTGGCTGAGGCCGAGAACGATTTTCGGGCGGGCTCGTTGTTGTTGAGGAAGTGCAGGTGTGTGTGTTGATTTAATTGCTATATTACTAATCTTTGGTTATTTTATGTTAATAATAACTACCCAAATTGCTACTTTCTGAGCTAATTTTGACCTAAAACATAGCTTTTGAAAAAGCTAAAAAAAGAAAGAGAGAAAAAGTTCTGCCCTGTGTATTTCAACTTATAAGTGGCTTTTAAATATACGAAATGGTTTAATTGGAAAGTTTTATATAAAAAAAACTCAATTTTACGGTGTAGTTTCATTGTTGTAGTATAATATTAAATTTAATAGTATTGCGGAAGTACAGGTTTGCAGTGTTGATTTAATTGCAAAATTACTACTTTTTAGTAATTTTACAAAACTCCCCAAATTCCTAGCTAATTTTGACCTAAAACATAGTTTTTGAAAAGCTAACATGCCAAACACCCGTAGCTTCCAAATATCAAAAAGCTAAAAAAGAAAGAGAAAAAAAGCTCTGCCCTGTTTATTTCAACTTATAAGTGGATTTTGAATATACATGATTTAATTGGATTTTTTTTATATATAAAAAAACTCAGTTTTACGGTGCAGTTTCGTTGTTGTAGTATAATACTAAATTTAATACTGTGGAAGTGCAGGTTTGCGGTGTTTGGGGTGGGGAGTAAAGGGTATGGGGAGAGGTTTAATTTGGTCGGGAGAGAGATACGTAGGCGTATGCGTGCGCTCGGGGCGGTCGAGGTGTTGGGGTTTGGGGAGGGTGATGTGGACAGTGGCGATTTAGAGGAGGTTTTTCGCGAGTGGAGTGAAAAATTAGTTAGGGTTTTGAGGGGCGATGACGTGGCAGATGATGAGGTGGCGGTGGGGGAGGATGATGTGGAGGAGGAGTATGAGGAGACGGACGAGGAGGAGGAGGAGGAGGAGAGAGAGGAGATGGTAGATTTGGAGGATATTGCGGGGAAGGCGCCAAAGAGAGGGGAAGGAAAGGTGGTTAGGGCGAACGGGAAGGAGAGTGGGCCGAAAGAGATGGTTACTCCCGTGATTAGGGCTAACTTGGAGAAGCAGGTAGTGTTCTTTCGTACGAGTTTTGGTGTTACTTTGATTGTTTTTGTATGTTTTGTGATTGTTGAGTTAGGGAATCAATCGAATAGTCTAGTTAAAAACTTAAAACTGAGTCTGTATGCTTTTTCGCGATTGGGATTTTGGTGGCCGGAGAATATTAATATGTAATTGTATAAAGATTGGTAGTCCAACTAGCCAAAAGTAAAGAGTATGCTGTGAAGGGGAGTAGGCGAAAGAGATGGTTACGCTAACTTGGAGAAGCAGATAGTTCTTTCGTAGTGTGAAATACGAGTTTTGGTGGTACTTTGGTTGTTTTTGTATCGGCCTTTTGTATGTTTTATGATTGTTGAGTTAGGGGATCAATGGAATAGTCAAGTTAAAACCAGTGTTTTAAAACGCGAAAGCTTAGATTGCGTTTTTGCAAGAGCTACGCTAAAAGCGCAACAAGCGTAAGCTTTTAGTGGCCTCAAAAGCGGATAATCGAGCTTTATTGAGCTTTTTAAGCTTTGAATCAAGCTATAAGACATGCTCAAAATGTTACTCCTACTTTACTATTGGAATATGGTCTTTAAAAATTAGCTAAAAGTGCCAGAAAACCACATTACATAACAATAGGTATTGGAAGAAGATATTTAAAAGAGGGGCAATGCGAGGTCACACCATTTTGGTTAGAGCAGACCCTTCTCTTCAGTGAGCACCTACCCATGACATTAAAGCATTTGCAGCTCTTACTGTATATTCTCAAGTGGATTACAGTTATTAATTATTATTGGCAAAGTGCATCAAACTTAATGTGGCATAGTGAAATTTATTAACTGCTGCTTACCATATGGCTATTATTTTCTTATCTTTTGAGGGGAATCCTTTCTAGATACATTGGTTGGTTCTTAATTACAAAGAACTTATGTTGAGTTAAAAGTCTTACAAGGAAGTATATGTAATTTTTTAGATGATTAAAATACACTCAAGTAAAATAAGAAAAACACTAAAAAAAAGTAACTGTTAAAACAACGGTAAATTGACAAAAAAAAATTAAGAATAAAAAGTAGAGAGTGGTTATACATTAAAATATGGGTATTATAGGAATAAAAATAAAGATGTTCTAATTGGAAGAGAGTTTTTTGCCCTGATTAATCTGTAATCAAGTTAGAAAACATTTATCTATTTGGAATTTCCCCAACAGAATATGCATTTTACATAATGACCAATAGTTCTAAGGATCCGTTTGTTTCACAGTAAAATATTTTCCCTAGTAAATGTTTCCCACCGAAAAGATTTACACCGGATTCTTTTGAATTATGGTTATTTGTGGATGTTTGGCGTATAGGAGTTCTTTCATGTAAAGTTGCAAATATTTTATTAATTTGTGTATCACTTGACTCACTTCTTAAAACTAACAATGAATTCGATGAAAAGATAAAATAAACATATATATTATTAAAAAAGGATCATCAACAACTTAAATGGCCAAAATTTCATGAAAAGAGCATAAATAATTAGAAAGATAAAAAAAGTAAAAGATTAAAACTTGAGCTTACAACAAACTATATTAAGAATTATGAATAAATAATGTAACATGTTGTTTCTACATATATATATCTTTTTTTGTCTTTCAAAAAGTCTATTTTAATTAATTGAATAAAAATATCAAAGAAGTATAGAAATAGTACAGTTGAATCTTATCTGGTGGATTTGTGAACAAATGAGATATATTTGGGTAATGTTTGGGATAGAATATATAATAAGATATGCACATGTGCCTTTGCATTAACTCCTATGAATTTTGTAAACGTTTCCCTGGTTTTATTTGTGGGATTCGTTTACACCAGTTTTACATAATTCACGGTAAACCTTTTCCGAATTTATTTGTTTGACTTTCAATCAAACATCCGTAATATTTATTTTACCCGTAAATGTTTGTTTCCCCTTGTTTTACATCAAAACAAACAGAGCCCAAGTGTACAATGATTTATAATTTATTGGTGGTTCTGGCTTCTGCTGGGGGAACCCTCTTGATGTTGACTTTGTCTCCTCTTTTTTTTTTCCGGAGCAGGGTTATAAGATTCTTGGTTCTCATAGTGGCGTTAAGATCTGCAGATGGACCAAGGCTCAGCTGAGAGGCCGGGGAGGTTGCTATAAACATTCATTTTACGGAATAGAGAGTCACAGGTAAGTTTTACCTATCTTTTCTAATCGCACTTGGTTTTGATGCTTGCGTTGGTTGCTTATGTAGAAACAAGGCTGTGCTATATGATTAGGTTTATTCAATATTTAAATTGGAATGCGAGTGGTCTTTCGTCATTTTTTATGAGTGTTTTAAAACACGAAAGCATTTCTTTGACTTAAGGGTACGCATTAGAGCGTAATAAGCATAAAAGAAAAAAAACATAAGCTTTTTGAGCTTTTCATCAAAGCAGAGCCTCTGGAAAACAGAGTTTGTAAGTTTTTCACTGGTAGGGCTCAGTCATTTACTGGTGGAGTTGGCCATCCCCCATAGACAGCCTGTCACATTTTCACTTGCCATGTTCAGTGTGAAACCGTATAGTATTTAGGCTGCTGTCGAAGTGATAATTAATTATTATTTTTTTAAAGAAAATATGAACCTTGAGGAGGGACCTTGTATTTTCGTAGATGGAACACCCATTTTCTTTTGTATTTACATATCCTTATTCCCTCTTTACAAGGCTTATAGCTTTGTCAAATGCCTATCTCTCTTATCAATAAACTCGAGATGAATAACAGATGGTTGTCTAGAACTCCAGGTTACATCTACTGGATACATGGTTTGCTATGTCTATGACTAAAGGTGTCATAAACTTCTGCATTGTCTTATTGGTTTAATGTATAACTATATAATTGGCTTGTGTAATTGTGCGCGTGTATACTGGCATATAATCATATAAATAGATATGAATTATAAATGGCTGTGGTCTTCATATAGAACCATGTAAAGAAATGTAGTGAGATGTGTCTTGTTCATTTAGGAACCAACGCTGATTTACACACTACTTTTATGTTACAACGATCATATTAACACAAAAATTTGATTAATTCACTCTATAATCATTAACGATTTTTACAATCACTTGCTTGTGTGGTAAGTAGTTGGTTTTTAGTTTATCACTACTCTTTTGTTGGTTAAAATCTTTCCTAACGATTTATGTGAATTTCCACTACTTCGTTCTTATAATCTGACCTCTTAAACGGGCAGATGCATGGAGGCCACACCGAGTTTAGCATGTGCGAATAAATGTGTATTTTGCTGGAGACATTACACTAATCCAGTTGCAAAAAGCTGGCAATGGAAAATGGATGATGCTCTAGATATTGTCAACTCTGCTATAGAACAACATACAAAAATGATAAAGCAAATGAAAGGAGTTCCAGGTATGCTTATAAGTTTGGTTAGCTTAGTGATCACTTGTAATCTAAAAAAACTAATTTTAATGGGTTTAACTGGAGTTTTATACACTAACGTATGATCTGATTCCAACTTTGTACACCAACCAACAAAATTAGTACCCCAAGTAACTACCTTAGATTTTTCTCGGTCAGTATATTTAGTGCACCAGATAGAAAAGAACATATTATTTAGTACCCCAAGTAACCAGTAGGTTGGGTATTAATTAGTTAAAATATTAACTTATTTTATACACGATTATTCATTTACAATGCTTTTGTACGCTATTCTATTGCATTGCTCCTGTTTTAGTCTCGCTTATCAATATAGTGTACAAAAGAAACAATAAATGATAGGGTACTAATTGCCAACTGTTATAGCTTGATTCTGCAAAATCAAAATCTGATAATATTTTCTTATAGAATTGTAATTAAGCCTTCAAAAAATGTACTTCTTTTGCTTCCCCATTTTCTTGTTTAGCTCTAGTTGATTTATTTACTGTTTCAAATGAAAAAAATATTTGCTTACAGGTGTTAAACCAGAGCGATTAACAGAGGGTCTTTCGCCTAGACACTGTGCCTTATCTCTTGTTGGTGAACCTATAATGTATCCTGAGATCAATACTTTAGTAGATGAGCTTCATCGAAGACGTATTTCAACATTTCTGGTGACAAATGCGCAATTTCCGGACAAAATTAAGATGCTGAGACCTATTACTCAGGTGATTTTTTGTTAGAACTTATTGTACTCATATGAAATGGTCTTGAATAATCTTTTATGTCTTTTAGTGTTGGATTTAATATTTAATATTTCCTTTGTAGTTATATGTTAGCGTAGATGCTGCAACAAAGGACAGTTTGAAAGCAATTGACAGGCCGCTCTTTAGTGACTTCTGGGAACGATTTCTTGTAAGTCCTTTGCCAGGTTCTATTTTCCATGTATTATTTGTTTGGATGCTCACATGTGCTTTCTTAAGTTAAGAGAAAAATAGCTATGATCCACTGATCAGATTTGTACACGATACGGGCAGATATAGCCTAAATCAGGCTATATTATTTATGACGTCTGTTAGCCAATTTTTTTGGAATGTTCACTTTTCGGGGAGTTTCCTACAGAAGCATAATGGACTCTAGTAACCCATTGCACGCAGATGCGAACCACTGCAATACGTAGATGGGGTAGTTAAATTTAAAGAGTATTTTGGGAATTTTAAAAGAGTAGCGAGGGTATTTATGGAAAAAATGGGCCAAAATTTGGCAGCCTCAAACTCTTGGGTTTGCTTGTTGTAATAGTATGATGCCTAACATTGTGCTCCCTCATCTCTTTTTTATCCACTTCAACTCAACCTTTTTTTTTTCTTGATGATAAAATGGTTTGAATGCCTCTGTAATGCCAAGGTTTCTGTTTATTTCATATTTCTTTCCCCCTGTGTCTATCATAGCCCCAATGTGTTAATTTAGTTTCACATATAGTTACCAGGAAACTTTGTTTAGGGTATGTCATATGTTCCCACGAAACATGTTTCGGAAACGGAAACCATGCTCTTTTTTATATTAATTGGGGAAACGTTTCGAAAACTTAAGTGAAACATTTGTAAAATCTTACATAATGACTTTTTAGTGACTCTAATAATATGAAAGATAAACTTTACTAAAACTTCTAAGGTAACTTATACGATGCTATTTTTGTAATACAGTTAAAAAACAATGCATTACAACATGTTGAAATCAAATTACTAAAAGAGAATATATTATATTATAGTTAAGTAAAGTATATGTTTAATTACTCAAATTTTAGCTATATAGTATATGAAATTGAGTATTTGTTCACATTACTATTGTGGTATTCATAAATTCATGGAAGTTCTATAAAAGTTTCATACAGGAGTATTTTATTCTAAACTTTCAACTATACCGACGTTTCCCGTTTCGGTTTTCCGAGTTGGCAACTATTGTCACTTTCACTTTCTCCAATTTTGGGTATACTTTTTTCCTGTTTTCCCCATCTCTCTCTTCCTAGTTGCCTGGATTCAAGGCCCCTATAGGTAAAAGGTATTTTACCCTTTCCTTCCCTCTCCATTTGGTTCACCTTTTGACCCAATTCTCTGCTCTCTTTCAAAGGTTTCTTCCATTTCTTTTTAGTTGTTGAATACCATGATATACACCTAACTACTATCTTATCATAAAATGGAGATCCAGAATAGCATATAATGTCGTATTTCATCTAACTCATCACTGTTTAAAGATCTGTAGTTTCAATGATTTCAATTAAGCCAGGAACAATTTTAGTTCATTTTTTTGAGAGTGTTGAACAAATTTTAGTCGTTTGGCCTTAGTTATACTGTTTCTGCTTTATTTCACTCTTTGTGCATATGTAAATCTGTTACATCCATGAGCACGTGTCTGTCAATAAAGTTAGTTTCACACATTACACTCATATGTCATTCATCCAAAGCCGTTTGGGAAATAAATAAATCTAGTCCAGATGAAGAGAAATATACTTTTGTATATTTACTGTCTCATGCCTCTTCTATATTGTTGCAAGTGACTCATGACAATGATGCTCATGGGTCTTCCCATGAGTCCCTATTTGATTGTCATTGTAGTTCTTTAATGGTTAGAATTTGTTCTGTTGACGTAAGAGAGAACAATCATAGTCACGTCATGGATTTCAAAACGTTATCGCATGAGTGTTATCGGGTGAGAATGAGAGGACCGATTTAATATCACTTGAATAAATCCATGTAAAAACTGGCCTGTTGTAAATGGAGGATTATCACATTATGTAATTTTAAGTCTCTGATATTAAATTTTCTTTAGCAGATCTATTATGCATAATGAACTCCTACACCAGCTTTTTACAGAAAACGACATAGAATGTCATGGATATACTGCTCCTGAGCACATATTTTTTTCTCATATTATTCTCCAGCTCACTTGAAACTGGCTTCACTAACTGTGGACCTTGTCAAAAATCAATGACAGGATTCTTTAAAAGCTCTCCAGGAGAAGCAGCAACGAACAGTTTATCGTTTAACGTTAGTCAAGGGATGGAATGTTGAGGATTTAGATGCATATTCTAGCCTCTTCAGTGTTGGGAACCCCGATTTTGTTGAAATTAAAGGTGTTACATATTGTGGAACGTAAGTATTTTAATTTACTGTACTATCATTATCGTTCACTTCTCCTTTCTGTTCTTTCTCCCCCTTTGTGAGTGTGTGGTCTTCATCAATATGATTTATCATTTTCTTTAATAGATCTGCCACCTCAAAATTAACGATGGAGAATGTGCCTTGGCATGCCGATGTGAAAGCTTTTTCAGAGGCTTTAGCTCAGAAGAGCAATGGGGAATACGAGGTTGCTTGTGAACATGTCCATTCATGTTGCGTTCTCTTAGCGAAAGTGGACAAGTTTAAGGTCAATGGTCAATGGTGCACATGGATTGATTATGAAAAATTTCATGATCTGGTAAGCGACTCTTTTCTTTACTTTGTTTTGCTCTTTTTCTAAGTTGACAATTACAGTTACGTGTACTAGTGTTCTAGTGTGAATTCAAATATGATTATGATCTAGCTGGGGAATTTTAACATACCGAACGTGTAATTTTTCTTCTTAGTAACAATTGGTTTATACTCCATTACCATCCTGAACTTGGTAAAAGATGACGCATGAACCCAACCTGACGCGCAAGCGTCTTACATTTGTTTTTGAACTTAATGCTTTAATTGCCATCTCTATTCCATATTTGAAAGACAAACTGGTTCCATTCTTACGTCTTCTCTGAAAATTATATAATGCATATTTTGCCTTGTTTTCGATGCATATAAAGTTAGCTTGAGTCCTATTTTTCTTTACACGATCTTCTAGACGTATTGGCTAATAGCCCGTTTCGGTGAATCAGATTGTGGGGATTTATAAGACCTTAGATTCAGCCTTTAAATTATTGAATTTTGTTATAATTTGGATTGAAATACAGGTAGCCAATGGTGAACCTTTTGATAGCAAGGATTACATGGCTGTAACACCATCTTGGGCAGTTTATGGAGCAGATGAAGGTGGTTTTGATCCCGCACAAGCTCGTTATAAAAAGGAACGGCATCACAAGGCCAAATAATTAACTCAAAAAGGTGCTTCTGTTTTTGTTTATGTAGCTGCCAGTGCAGAGAGGATTTAGTCTTTAACTGGCACTTGAGATGTTGGCCATGCTTAGTTTATGTTTGCTACAAATTTTGCAGAACTTTTTGAGCAATGCTAGAATAGTAGAAATATCGGTGGTTAAATATTCGAGCTCAGCCATGTATTGGTTGCACTATTTTTGAACTTTATCTGGTGAAATATCACGTATACTATTCCGTTGCCTGAAATCCAGTTATAAACTTTATCGCGCCTGAAAGGTTCTTTGTACTATTGATATATGTTCGCGCATGAAAGGTTCTTTGCACTATTGATATGCGTAATTGCTAGTATTGGTCATCTGTTGCTCGAAACAAACTATTGATAGAAGTATATGCTTGAAAGATGTATAGTACCTACAGAATTTCCGGAACCAGCGAGTATATGTCAACAGTTGTTATTTACCGGGAAACTCGTTTTCTCTTTCAAATACCACATTTATCGCCTCCCGCTTCTCATATCTCCTTATTTTACATGTAAATCTTAGAATTTTTTTCATTTTCTTCATGTTTCATGTTGCATATTCTAACTAACCTATTAACAGTTTTAAGGGAATCCCAAACGATAAAAATATTTTCATATCCCCACCAATAAGCACTACAATTGTACCCACACTATAATTGAGAATATAAGTTTCAGGGAAAAAGTTTATAGAGATTTTATGCTTATATAGTAAGTGAACTGCAAATTCAACTAATGAATGCATCGAGAGGATTTAACTTCACGTCATGTTTACTCTGGCAAATTTTCATCAAATTGGCTTTGATAGTTTGTAGTTTGATACTATAGTATGACTCGAGAATAAGACATGGATGCGTTACCTAAGAGTTTTAGTTATGGGGTATGGCAAAAGCTGAAGTAATCTGTTGCTGAAAATAATCTACGGAGTATAATCATATAATTAGACATTTATGAACAAGCAGTGAAATCTTTACTTTGATACCTCTAAGAAAAATTGAACCTGCACTTGAGTTTTATCAGATTTATGCTCTATTATGCATGGCTCAAGATATGAAAGCAAGTGTTATAACCCATAAATAAACTGGAAAATAAGAGTCACGATGGCATAATCTAGGATTAACAATTAACATTCAACTGAACCTGACAAACAGTTTTGAGGAATTCACCAACTAAACAGGCATACAGTATTTGGATCCCACTAGTTGAACATGAGCCAATACTTGCCCAAAAAAAAACATAAGCCAAGTTTCCACAAAAGAAACCCAAGAAACCAGAACATAATCGTCAATAAATTCTAAACACCAGTAGATCCAAAGCCACCATCCCCCCTAACTGTGGCGTCCAAGTCATCAACTTCAGCAACGTTGGGTGTCATTATCACCTGAATTATAAGCTGAGCAATCCTATCACCATTTTTCACTTCAAAATCAGTGTCCGAATGGTTGAACAAAATGACACCTATAGGGCCTCTGTAGTCTGCATCGATAACTCCTGCCCCAACATCGATTGAGTTCTTCCATGTCAGCCCGGATCGAGGAGCTACAGAAAGAAAGAGGGAGAGTTGGCTAATAAGATGGGATTCCAATTATGTTCATCTTATACACACGAAAATTCATAAATTCATCAGTAAACTTGCATTTATATAAGAAACAAGTACAGAGACTATGTTCATTTTTTTCAACTTTTGAACTTTCATACTAACTACCATATGAATACTAACCAAACTTACTGACAGGACTACAATTTACAAATTGCATTCCAGTTTAGTAAAAGTTGAATTCTCAAAACTTAGCGAAGTCACACATCAGTTAACCCTTTTAGTACATTCCAGAGCCCAGAGGTATCTTTTTGAACGGAATATATGCTTGTTTGGTTGCAGTTTCTAAGCAAAAAATAGCCTTCTCAGGACCAGAAAACAAATAGCGATTTCAAAGCCAAAAAGACAAAAAAACAACATAAACTGATCTTAACAGCTACAACCAAACCTGCCCCGATTATAATCACTTTAATCCTTCATTATTGCATCGCAAAAAAAATAAATTATGCAAGTATACCAAATACTTTCATCAACTTCCACAGCCAAACACAAAATAGAACTGTAAACATTAGGATCATGTTGTTCCGACAAGTTCTTACATTTCTTTAATTTTTAGAATAGCAAAAGAAAAAAGGACCTGTCATACAATAACACAATTTATATTTATTTGAAAGTGGTTCGTAAATTATGGGGAGTCATAATTCAGTTCTTCTCTTTGATACTGTATATCTTAGACTTCTTTCTCTAACATACTAAGGGTGCGTTTGGATGCGCAGTGGTTTAGTTATCCTCTTTAAAAATTGCTAACCAAAATTGTACAGCTAATAAATATAATAAACAAGAATAGGAGCTCAAATCTGCAACTAGACAATCCCCAACTAAAATTACGTCAATCCTGTAAATAGTATATTCCACAAGGCAATAAACGTTCAAGGCTACTTGATTGCCAAAAAAAATGGTGATTATACCTATGCGAGCATAAGTTCCTTCGGGAATGGCAATGCTAAGATCTGTTGGAACGAAAGCTTTTCCTCTTGCTGGTACTTTAACTTCTGCAGCACTGCACAATACAGAAGAAAAAAAATATTAATTCACAAGCTAGTAGTGCAAAAACCTAATCAAAATGTCATCTAATACAAAATAAAGAATAAAATATCACTTCATAAGCTGCTTGTATAGAAAGAAACATGATCGAAATGTCATCGACAGAGTTTTTGCAATGACAACTCTAAAATAGCTTTTGATAAATTAAATCTAAACAATGGGGTTTGATTTTCCACGCCTTATGATAATTTACTAGTCATTTTGTTAATATAATATCTTCTAAACTACAGTTCCAAATAATTTGATTAAAGATCCTCATGAGTTGCCAATCTAAGCAAATTTCCGATAGACAAGAACATGATATACATAGTCTAAACAACATTTTACAAGCCCATCATCTGATTGTTACTAAAACTTCCATTACTCGTCTTACAAACCACTTTTCTAACTAATGAGTATTTTATAGCTCTTGAACAATAAGATTTTAGTCCTTATCCGAGTATCCGACTACCAAATCATCTACTTTTTGAATATCAGTACGTGTGTGTTTGATCTACGCACTAAGAAATCACCGATCACTGTACACGTCAAGAAACCACCCATGTTTCTTCATTTTCTTCAGATTTACGAGAAAAAAAGGTTATCGTTCTACCGTTTCATGATAACGAATTATTGAATTGATTTAATTGAATAATCAAACCAACAAATATTCACAACTACTATTATACAAATAGATAAAGAAAGAAAGACCTCGAAAGATCGTAACCAGCAGAGAGAGAAGATCCTCTGGTGGGGATCACAGCTTGGGGAGATAGCTTCTTCACTTTCAGAAAATAAGAGGCTATTAATGGCTTTGTATCTATCTTAGTATTATTAACATCACCACCGCCTTCCTCCGTATTCACCACCGTGTCGTTAGTCACGTCGTTCAGCTTCTGCACCTTCGTCGCCGGCTCCATTTTACGCCCTTAATAAATTAATCTATTCTAGACCTTGTAAAACTGGGTGTTGAAAGGGAAAGAGATATAGATATAGTTGGTATATATTTTAATATATAGAGAGAGATATAGGATTTGGGGGCGGGAAATCTGGTGGATTTATTATTGGCGCCAAATATTCCCGCCTTTTCTACTCTAATATCCGGCCATTTGAATTTTTGTCACATGTTTATTTATCCATTTAAACAAAAAAATAAAGATATCACCGCTGGGATCATCCCTATCGGTTAACTTAAACAATCATATTTTTTTTATAAATAAAATAAAATTGTTAAAATGATATCAAATCAGTTTCTCTATACTTATCTCAAATATAGATAAATCCATCTTATTTCCCAAAATTCAAGAAAATGAATTATTTCCTTATAAATTAAAATAATATTTTATCTTTGCTCTCTCTATTCACCTTCTCTTTTAGATATATATTAAAAAATTAATATAAGTTGAAAATAAATTATTAAATAATATTTTAATGTTATAAGGGAAATGATAGAGTAATTAATGTGAAAGTTGTATTATAATAACTTAAATAATATGACTATTATGCCTAATTTAGAGAAAGTTGTCGGTTAACTGATGCGGATTCTTTTAAACTAAAAGTTTGATATGACTTGCATTAGTCACCTCCTCACTACAAAAAAATGTACAAATAACTACGGGAATTGTAACGGTTTTTTTGTGACGAACCTATTAGCTACGGGTTTTGTGACGGTTTTGTGACAGAAAAGTGAATTTGTGACAGACTTGTGACAGAAAAATCATTTTGTGACAGATTTGTGACATCATTTTGACTCTCACGTTATTTTACTATTTCTATCTACTACTACCATATTTACTGGATACGAGGATCACATTTCCAAGAGTGGTAGGTATTCTTTTGAAAAATTTTACATATCAGCGACCTTTAGAAACTTACTTGGTTTTTTTTAATATCTTAAATAATGTTTATCAGAAACTTGAATTAATACTTTAAAAAAAATGCATTGATTAAATCGAGATGATATAAGAGCATATATGATATTTTAGTATATATGTCTTTTATTACTCACTTAATTACCTAGTTGATCTATGAAATTGTAAGAAATTAACTATGAATTTGTTCACTTTGTTACTGTGGATTTTTTTTAAATCAAGCGAGTTCCATAAGATATTTTCTACATATTTAATTCTAAACTTTTAATTGTGTTGTGTATTCCCGCTTCTCATATTCTTTACCGTTTCCGATTTCCTAATTGGCAACTATGGTTAGTAGTTACCGTTTTTATGCAATACCAATTTTTACAGGTTTATATATTTTTTTAGTATACCGTTTTTTGATGGATGCAGTCGTAGTTGTTATTTGATGACGAGATAATATAGAGTATTAAATTTTTAAATTTTTTTCGCATGTTTTTAAATTTTAATATAAGGCTACAATTACATATTTACTTCGTTCTTATTTAATTATACACAATAAAACTATGTGCAATTTTAATCGGTTAAGAACTTATATTAAAATTGCCGGAATTAAAATTTTAAAAAATTGATCATATAGTTCAAATGTTAATTTTATAATTAGATTTAAAAAAAAATTATTTCAACAATTTTAATATAAGTTATAAACCTGTAAAATTACACGTAGTTACGTAGTGGACAATTAAATGGAAACAGAGTATTATAATTGTGATTTGAGAATTATGACTAAAAAATTAAGTCAAGTCTTATACTTTTAATTAAACAAGTCATACAAATAGTAATTGTATAGCTAATTCAATAGTGGTAATCTTACTCTATAAAAAAAAATCACATGCTAGTATATGATAAATTCCGCTCTAAATAAAAAAGGTACTTTACCAATAATTAGTTGATACGTGGTCAACGTCGCAATATTGGCCTTTGGATGTTTTGTTAACTTCTTGCAGCCGAAGCCATTGGAAAAACTAGTAACGGACTAAAATAGACTACAACACTCCTCTTATTCAGAAAAAAAACAATCTTTTACCATGAATTTTGAAAAAAATAGCCTTATCGGAAAAAAAAAACCTAATTCCGCCATTGAACTGTGTGTTAGTCAGTAATTTTAATGGGGAGAGAGTGCATAGATTTCCAAGTCATAGTATGCAATCCAAGTTGATTAATAGGCGTGTATATAAGTCTATCTCAACTTAAGTTAGGAATAGATTTACAAAATTTTAACAAACATGCGAAAACAAAACAAACAAACACCATTTATCAGTTTGTCCAAACTAGTCTGCATCATGATAAATACACAAATTCCTTATTTTGTCACTATGTATTCATTGTTTATTCAAGTGTCGCAATATTTATGACTTGTATCTTCAGTTTTTCAGACGGAGTATAATAGAACCGAAAAACTCGGAATATATATAAAGACCAAAGTGATTGTCATTTTAGCGACCTTAGCACAACAAAAACATTACTATTCCTTTGAAAGTCGATCACTATATTAATGACATGGGAAGAAAAGCTTTCCGTGGTTGGTTATGTTGAAAACGCGGTTTCCATCTATGATCATGTTAATGTCGTTTCTTGATAATCAAGAAAGTCTATATCAACTGCGGGTGGAACCGGTGCTTTGTTTAGAAATGGCTGAATTCCATGTAAATTGTGTTTATTTTTGGGTTCCTTACCCCGTTACAATTTAGTTTTCTACTTAAAATACATGATCGTAGTAAGATAGTTGTGATTCCTTTTTTTTACAAACTGCCTTTTTTGTCAAACATTGAGATGTTAGAGATTGTGATATGGAGTTCATATCACCAATGGGGCTACGGATGAAATTCCGAAATCCATTCTAGTAATATATAATCGAAAAGAATTCTTCAAAATTTGTCGTGCAGGTACAGCTACAAATTAATGAATCGTTAAACGTACTTCTGTTTGTATAATTCATTTATCAACGGGAAACTTGATTTTTCCATATTCAATTACTGTTCATGAGGGAAGTTTAATTAGATTGGTATTGATGTTTTATAATTTTCAGAAGTCCATGCATGGTCGTTTTCACTCGTCCTGTGAACGGTGAACTTTTCATGAGCCAAAGACGGGCTTTGTGAGCTCATCTGGTTCTTTTGGTGCGTAACTTAATTTGAACCCTGATTGCTTTTATAAAAATTACAAAATAATTTTGATTACAGTTATGACATGCACTTTTTATACCTACTGTACTCTTGGGATCAATTATTTATTTTTTACTAAATAATTATAACTAAGCATTAATATATTTACTCCAATATTATATATCCTTATATTTACAGTCATAATAAAATTAACTACTTAAGTTGGTACAAAAATATTTAGTGGCAAAAGAGTACTCTTTCGTTCCTAATTAATTATCAATTACGAATATACGTGCAATTTTGACCGGTCAATAACTAGTATCAAAATTGTCGGAATGAAATTTTTTAAAAATTAATCATATAGTTCAAACATTAAATTATATGATTTACTTTTAAATTTTTTCATTTCGACAATTTTGATACATGTTATAAGTCGGTCAAAATTGCACATAGTTTCATAAAGGACATTTAATTGGGAACGGAGTGAGTAATAATTAATGTTTTAACGTAAAATACTGTTAACCAAAAGCTACACTTTTATAAATTTAAGAGTAAATTTAGTGTATCTTTTCGAAAGTAATTCCCAAAAAGTCATACTCTTAAAAATTAATTCTCTTTTGATGCATCTTTCTCCCGTTCACTTGAAAACTTGAAATAAATGAGTTTTTGTTTGATACATTCACTTGAAAAATCTAAAATGAATGGGTTTTTGTTTGTTATTTTGAATTGAATGAGTTTTTGTTTGCTTAATAAGATTAAAGTTAATGATCTTTTGTTTGGTTTTTTTGAAATAAACGAGTTTTTGTTTGTTTATTTACTTTAAAATACCGAAATGAATGAGTTATTTTTTGTCCATTTATTTTCAAAAATTAAAGTACATGAGATTTTATTTGGTACATTCACTTCAAAATATTGACGTGACTGAACTTTTTGTTTGTTATTTTGAAGTGAATGATCGTTTGTTTGATCAATTCACTTCAAATCTTTGAAGTGAATGTGTTTTTTTTACGTTTTTTTTTTAAAGTGAATATTTTTTTAAAGTGAATGTTTTTTTTAAATAAATGAGATTTTGTTTATTCCATTCACTCTAAAATCTTGAAGTGAATGAACGTTTTTTTTATCTATTCACTTCAAATTTTTGAAGTGAATGGGTTTTTTTTGAATTGAATGAGATTTTGTTTGGTTCATTCACTCTAAAATCTTGAAGTAAATGGACGTTTTTTTTAATTTTAATTTTTTTATGTATTTTTTAATTTATATATATTTTATTTTGGTTTTCTTATATTTTTTGTATATTCACGAAGTGAATGAGAGAAAAGTTACAATGAAACGGAATTACTTTTTTGGACCAGCACTAAAAGAAAATTATTTTCCTTTTTTTACTAAAAGGGAATTCCCTGTAAATTTAACACATAACCAGTAACCTAACTTTAAACCAATTATGTTTTTATTTTATATTTAGTAAACCTAACTTTGTTTACTTTTGCTTTAAAAAAAAAAACTCAAGAGGAGCCTGTCAAATTTTGGTCGATTTTATCAAAAAATACTCTCATTGCTTTTCTACAATCCTAAAATACAGACTCTTTAAATTTAAAAAGAAAATGTCATAACAAAAGTATCTCATTTATTTTGAAAACCCTAAAAAATGGCACGTATCTGTACATACATATTGCAAGACAGGTAAATTTTCCAAATATTATGGAAACGGTGAGCATCTCAAATAGTGTTGTTATCTCTATTGTTAACTAAAATAGTCAGTTAAAAATGCATTTTTTTTATCTCCATTAGTTGCGTTAAAGTATGTGTTAAAAAAATTGTTAAAGTTAACAATGTTTTTAATGTTTGTAACCGGTGTCATGGCAAACACTAGTCATGATTAACATTATTATCTGCTATAAATTATCCCCATAAGAATAATGACCAATAAAATAAAAGAGAAATTGTTAATTAAAAATTGATAGCATTGTTAACGTGAAACTAATGTGATTATTAAATTTAAGATGCATATGTGTCCTTTAACATATTTTTAAACGATGATGTGTCGCTATTTAACATTAAAAAGTTAACAAAACTACTATGGATACTCTAAAATATTTCTAATACATAGAAACTTCCAACCAATACATTCCTAACTATATCTCGTAAACATCGACAATATTTTTAACCACTTCTTCAGAACGTTTTGTCATCTTTCCCCATAAGAATTCGTCTGAACTTGTCTACCATAGCCCATAGGAACTAGTAAACATAGTAACAAATTAAACAACAAAATCATATGCAATTCTTATAAGTTGATGGTGACAAATATAATTGAGCTTGAGTTTTTTTTCCCCTGCATATCCTACGAAACGTTGTTAGTGACAAATTATTCTAGATACGGCTGGTGACGCTAGACACTTGGGCCTCCTAATCCAAAATGACCGCTTGGCTTATTATGAAGAAAAAAAAAACGAGTATTGGTTTTAATTAAAGGGGGTAAGGCAACTAATTAAGTAGCTTATCTAACTTATTTAAGAATTTGGATGTATAGTTTATAAGATAAGTTAATTATGGTTCAGCCAATAGTTGATTTATATTTTTTTTTTTAAAGATTGATATTTGTGGACGAGATTTTAGAGGTAAAGTTGAAGTATTCTTCATATGAACTAGATATACCTTTATAAATTATTAGTATGAATGAAGGATTACTTTCTTGTGTTCTACATTACCCATATATATTTGTATCACAAAAATATAGTTGCATTATTAACAATATAAATATAATCGGTCCAACCTGCATTTCAAAAGATAAAAACATTATTTTCGTCAAAAAAAATTTCATGTTATGCCGGACTTAATATCTTTTCATTTTCTCTTAATTTAGCCTAGCTAGGTTTTTTTTATTTAGCTTTCTTTTCAGATGTTTGAATATTTTACATCGATGCTTCCTTTAGAAAACCCAAAATGTCTTTCCAAAACGCGTTTACTCGTAGAAGATGCACTTGTTGATGAATACTATTACGACTTCTATGTCCCTTTCTTATTGTTACTAAACTAGGAGTAGAAGATACCGTATAATTTTATACAAGAAAAATACAGACAATATACACCATGTATAGTACAATAAAAATGCCAGCATAATTACCGTGTCATAGTCATGCCATACCACCTTTTCTCAAGCCGGCCGGCGTCTTGTTTTGTTACTAAAACAACCAATCCAATTAAATAATATGAATCTATCAAGGTCAAGCTTAATTATGACATTAATTATAAACTAATTTCTCTACATTTCGCACCGAATTTTGTAGATTAAAATTGAGGGCAACAAACCACTCAAACAAAGAATGATTTAGATATACAAACACAAGGATGTATAAGAAGATAAAAGTTTAGTCGATCTGTCTAAGAATTAACGATTACGGCAAGTGATAATTGACTAATTGGTTTTAGTGTATTAAACAAAAATAAAATATCAATAGATACATATAAATGGTATTAATTATAGAAAAGTACATCCATAAAAACACTATTAAAGATAGATACATATTACTTATTATATATTTTATATGTTCTCATATAATTGTTAATTACGAAAATACGTGCAATTTTGACCTGCTTATAACTTGTATCAAAATTATCGAAATGGTTTTTTTTTAAATTCAATCATAAAATTTAACATTTGAATTATAAGACCAATTTTTAAAAAATTTTATTCCGATAATTTTAATAGAAGTTTTTGGCCGGTCAAGATTGCACATAGTTTCGTAATGGACAATTAAATAGTAATGGATTGAGTACCCATTATACTCTTTGAACTATCATCTATCTCCATTTACACATGCATAATAAAAACTTACTATTTTAAGAAAAAATTGGACTTAAATAAAACATAAAAACTTACCATATTTAAGTCATAAACATAGTAAGTTAATTATGATTCTGAATCGGTTATGATTATTAATTCACACTTTTATTTAGTTTTGAATTATTTCATCATAATGAAAATTTTAGAGAGAAAGAAGAGCAATCGAGCTATTGATGAAAAATCTAATTTGGTAAAAATCAACATCTATTTTTCGTAAGTTCTAACAATTTTTTGCATAATGATTAATATTTATTTGATTGTTACGGTGTTATTGATTCAAAACTCAACATATATTCAAACTCAAACATGTTTCGAATTATCATCTGGGTATTTTTTTCGTTAAGTATGTTGATGAATTTTTTGTTTAAAGCAAGGATTTTGTTTTTTTTTTAATCGGGAAATCTGATAATTAATTAGTTTTATGCTACATATACTACATGATGCTACTATACACGCGACGTGATGCTACTACATATGTTACATGATGCTATTACACACACTACATTATGTTAATACATAAGATACAAGATGATACTACATATATGTAATGATGTTATTATATATGCTACTACACATAATACATGATACTATTATATATTCTACTACATATGTTTCATGATGCTATTACATATACTACAAGATGCTATTACTCACGCTACATGATGCTACTACATAACATAAAAGATGTTACTAGATACGCGACATGATGCTACTACATATGCTATTAAATGATTCTACTATATATGTTTCATGATCCTACTACATATGATACTGCTACTGCATACCCTGTATGATTCTATTATATATGCTACTACATGATTGTACTACATATACTACTAAATGGTTCTACTATTAATTAGGGAGTGATTTATGGTAAATTAGCTATTAGTTATGAAATAATATTCAAGAAGCGGAAACTAAATATGCTAATATTAATTAGGGTGTGATTTATGCTAGATCGGTCTATGTAAGGAATATGTTGTTTGATATTGTAAGATTGTTGTTTAATGAAGTACAAAAGTATTATAGTCTTCTAAAATTACATGTGTCAAATGTTAAAAGAGATTTAATAATTAGTCATTTTAGAGATTAAATCTATTTTTATGTACCAATCAGCCATTCTCCCGTAAACAAATGGGGGAGTACAAACAAGTATAACAACGCTCAAAAACTAACTATTGGAAATATTAGAAATTAAGAACGTATTGGTTAATCCCAAAATGCATGAAATAAGGGTATTTTCATGTTACAATAAAACTTTATGCAAAATATGACATAATTCCAACCATTCAACTTCATATTTTCAAATGAGCGTTATAGGCACCTTAATTATTCATGGGAAACATTGAGAATGTTCATGATGTTTGTAGACTTAATTTTTTTCTTGATCTCTAAAGCTGACTTTTAATGAACACATTCACGAGATTAATTATCACTACATCTGAATCTATATATGCTAAATGTAAATATTTGTACAGATTTTTCATCTCGCCAAATGATAATTTATACTTCATATATGGATATGTTTTATGATTTCCACAAAGCCGGTTATTCGCCAAACAAAGAGCAATTTAAAGTCAAATTAAGTTACTGATACATATTTTGTCTAAATATTTTCACACTTTCTCAACTAGATCGTCTAGCACTCCGTTGTCGTTCAACTTGTACACATAATTTCCAAAATTGTCCATTGAATTCTAACATATTTTAGTAAAACTAATGTGAGAGGCAAATATGTAAACTTAGCTAACAAATCGTTATTATTTATGAAAAGTGAACTTCAAAAGTGCAATATGCCAAAAACATGAACGTATAATTTGGAACGGAGATAAGTGTTACGTACAAACTCATTTAGGTTGAATTAGTTATTCATTACATAACCCCTCCACCATGTTTAACACAGAATCAACATCATTGACCTGATAAAGCATAAATGTAGATGAAAGTACATACTCGATATTTAAGGATTACATGAAACTATCATACCTACTAGATGATGCTCAAATATTGCTTGAAAGTTGAAACCATGCCCGCTAAGTGATCGATCCGACTAAGTATCGTATGATTGAAACTATCGACACTAATTAAGTAAAATTTTGGCTCAAATTATCATTAGAAATTTACAAGTTACAACCACTTGTAAATAATCCTCAAATTGTAGAATTGCATACGTATATGAATATTACATCCTCGATGATCTCTTGGTCATGCCATATTGCCTTTGTCACCAAGCCGGCATTCAATATTTTATCAAATTACAATTAAGAAATGCAACTATCCAAATCAACCACGTGGCAATTATCAAAACATAAACTATCCCCCTAGTCTCTCCATATACTATATAACTATCCAAAACACAACTCTCTAATTCATCAAATCCCAGCTAATTTAACTAAACCAACTGTAGTTATATTCTTGATAGAAAATCTTGCCTTACAAACTTGACACACTATATTTCAACTTTATTATATAAATATACTGGTAACCGAGCCACACGCGATTCATGAAGAGTCCATTTAAGCTCCGTCTATCACTTTCTAACTTTCAACTTTGTCGCTCCTCCGCGAAGCACCCTCCAACGACCAATTTCTTCTCTCCGGGGAACCCCAAAGACATCTCTTTTCCCACCGGTCCAGAACCCCCTCCCTCTACACCGATCCCTTCGACTCCTCTCTCTCCAAAACCAAGCGACAACAAAAAGAACACAGCGGCTCTCAAGATGCTAAAGACCTTGAAGAGCTTCTCTTCGTTCAATAG
This sequence comes from Primula vulgaris, assembly GCA_963920805.1. Taxonomy (NCBI): domain Eukaryota; kingdom Viridiplantae; phylum Streptophyta; class Magnoliopsida; order Ericales; family Primulaceae; genus Primula; species Primula vulgaris. Next base: position 11,176,312 of record OY987212.1, read on the forward strand.
CGACTATTCTTTCAATAGCGAGTTTGAAAATGATGAGTGGGAAAGAGAAAGTGTGATCTCGTCGGGGTTTGATACATCTACGACGGTGATGAAGGTGTCCCAAGAGCCGTATGAGGATTTTAAGAGGTCTATGCTGGAGATGATACTGCAGAAGCATATGTTCGAGGTGAATGACCTCGAACAACTTCTGCAGTGCTTTCTCTCTCTAAATTCACCCGAGTATCACGGCACCATAGTAGAGGCCTTCACCGAGATATGGGAGGTTCTTTTCTGTCAAGACTGAATATATATTTATACGTATGGAAATATTTATAGTACAAAAGAAAGCAAAGGAAATAATGTGGGAAAAATAAGTTGTTATTCTTTTATTAGTAATTTGTATCTTTGTGATTGTATATTTCTCTTGGTTTTGGTTTCAGCTCGTATGACAGCAATACATGTGCGACTAAGCTTTTGAAAGATAAAACTTTTTAATAGTGAACATTTTTGTCAATCTTCTGAATAATAGAGTTGATTATGTTAAAGATGCTACTAGTATTTGTTTCCTCCATTTTTTTTTGTTTCTTCATTTCAATTTAATGGAAGCGACCTATAGACTATTGTATATGATTTATTGATTTTCTCTTTTTGTTGCTCGTTTTATTCGGGAAGCCATTTCACCATTGTCATATAATCTCCGCAAGAAGCTGATCATCGTCTGATTGAGATACGAGAAAAATAATTGGAACAAGGTTTTCCTAATCTTTCGTATAGTGCAAACATTTATCGTACTGAATCGATTGCAAACTCGCCATCACGAAAACCATTTTCTCGTCCTGTTTTCAGGTTTCTTTACACTGTCGACAGCTACATATATTTCAACATGCTAAAGTTGATAAATTAGCCTTTATCAAAATTCTTCTAGCATCTTGTTGGTTACAACTTTTTATATGCGAGTAAAACAGAACTTGGTCAATCATAATATAAAAACCATTGTGAGATGAGATAACTTGTAATTAAAGAGTGTAACACCAAGATCAAACATTTTCTTTTAAAAGAGAAAGGAAACCGCATATAAGTACAAGGTATCAGACAGAAAAATGTAAAAACAAAAAAGCACCAAGAAAGTTTTGATTCTACTGTTTGAGATCGGTTCCAACGTTTTTTTCAATTTCAGTGTGTTATTGTTATACTTGAAAACCTAATAAATGGTGTAACTAAGAGCAAATAAGGTTATCAGACTCGTCATCATAGAGTCGTAGACTCGTAGACAAGAACCAAAAGTTCAAATGAAAGCAAAAACCAGATGCATGGTTAAATGAAAACGTTTATGTCTTGGTGATTAATATTCGTAAATAAACACTAATGCATCATTAATATAAGTTTAATATATAATATAGGTATACAATGATATACATTATCGCCACATGCTTTCGCAATGGACAAGTTCTGTGTTTTTCATTATAAAAGAAATCTCTCATTTGTATTTGTGTGACAATTCATTTTATGGTCTTAACTCTTAAGCTCGTAGTTTTAAATTATGCTCAAAAGTTGAATCGCATTTGAATGATCGCCTTAAAAAAAATGGCTTTAGATCAGTTTTTTTGCTTGGGAACTAATATGAAAATAAAATAAAAATATTCAAGACAAAGGGAATGAGGACGAGTCTGGGCACAGCGGTAAATTGTTGCCACTTGTTATGTGACCCGAAGATCACGGATTTGAATCGTGAAAGCAGTGACTTACAGTAATGCAAAACAAAACTGTCTACGTTCGGCGCAAAGCGGACCGATCCCACTTTGAACTCCATTATCACCGAGAGTTTTAGTACTGAATTTACCTTTTTTATTCGAAACAGGTACGATTTCGTTTCTGAAAGGTGATGGAGGGAATAAATGCTAACGAAAATCAGGCCTAATCTGCTCGAATAGCCTCCATTTTTTTTACCGAGAAACAGAAAGCGAAAACCAGTAATAATGATGTTACATTTGTAGCCCAAAAAATGGTATGAAGCCTAATAGCCATTACTAAAACAATTTGCTTTTTACCACATGTTGGATTTTTATAGGTAAAATTAGTTTGGAAACTGGAAAAAATCGAGGTAAACCTCTTTATATTTGAAAGAACTAGAAAGAAAATTTTAATATTTCTCCATATAAACTTTGATAAAGTATTTTATCATTTCAAAGCATACCATGACATGGAATCTACATTCCGACTAATACTACGGTTACTACCTGCAGTGTACCACATCTCGAGACACCCGATCAAAAACCGCATTTTTTATACTTACTCCTTTCTCATTTAATTGTTCATTACGAAAATACGTGCAATTTTGACCGCCTTATAACTTTTATCAAAATTGTCGAAATGAATTTTTTTGAAATCTAATCATAAAATTTAACATTTGAACTATATAATCAACTTTTGAAAATTTTCATTCCGACAATTTTGATACAAGTTCTTGGCCGGTCAAAATTGCATGTAGATTCGTAATGGACAATCAAATAGGAACCAAAGTAGTAGTTAAAAGAGCGATGAATCAATGAACATCCATGAACAGCTTAATGTGACAAGTCCAGAGCGACCTCCAGCCCAATGTACCCAGCATTAAATTGGGGCCTTCCCACCTCATGAGACCCAGACTTTAAGTGGGTAAATATAAATTAAACATACTAATCTATATACAGTATATAGATATCACCTTGGAAAGTGGAAACAAAAGAAAATCAATTGCACAAATGTACCTACGTACCCTTCATATTACTTGCACACAAGAGTAATAAATTTCATATAGTTTCAAATTAACCTCAACAGTTTACATAGATCCAAATTGTACCTAAAATATGATTATACTGATACATTTTACTTCAAATGATTTACTCTGCCACGAAATCATAGCAATACTACGTTGTATCCATTATTTTTTGCAACCCACCAAAAAATACATCATATATTCCAAATCGATTGGGTTCCAAGATTCTAGAGACGCACTGGACAAGTCCGTTACAACTACGTAATATGGCTTAATTACTTCCAATCATAGCTAACAAGATCACACCATAAGAGGACATTTCTTTCAACATTTGTCACACACTCTCAAAACATACCAATAGTCCAATACTTTCAACTGTTTAATTCGAGGTTAGTAGTATAATGTACCAAATTACCATGCTAAACTTGCGGTAAATTGAAAACGTTGTGTACAGTTTGTGTACAATGGTTCAATTTCATTATAATATATCTCACGTATATTTTTTGAGTGGACTAAAAACATGCAAGCAAGTGAATATATACTAAAAAGTTGTATTTTACCATTTGAGTTTCCTCCCAAGTATTTCTAACTCATTTAACAAAGAAATAAGGCATATTCAATTAGATACACGCACCTTGGCATACATCAATAGAAATTTTTATATTTTTTTTTATAAAAAAAAATGAGAAAAGGATTGAAGAAAAGAAAATTAAAAAGGGGTGATAATAACTTAACATCATTCTTCTTTTTTTGACATTTTAGTCGTTCCTCCTGGCTTTGGGCCCCTTTTCTATGTCTTTCACAGCTGGCTTCTGACCCTGACTGCTGACTCATCTCCAACTACTTTTTGGGTAATTATTTTTACTGTAATAAATTACTGTTATTGTTGATCCAAATAGTATTTCTTACACGGCCCCATCCCCGTATTATTATCTCTGCTAAATACAGACGTTGTCTGCTTGATACAGACGGTGGCTGTATTAGTGGAGTGGAGTATAAGTCACGTCACGTAATAAAAACTCAATCTATTAAAAATAAAAATAAAAATAAAAAAAATTAATTAATATTAATTTAATTTAGGGTAGACTCAAACTAGAGTTCCAATATATTTATTTAGGTTTTTAGTAGGTTGAGTTTCTATTACGTGACGTGATTTGTACCATTACCGTCTGTATTAATCAAAAGACGTCTGCATAAACCAAAAGTCTATTATTATATATATACTCCTATTACAGTACTTTTAAATAAACCAAACTGTGTTGACTTAGACCAATTACACAAATCCGTCGTTCTTAATTGATTTTTGAAATTTTAGTACTTTTCATAATAATAATATGAAAAACGAGCATAAGAAATTCATAAAAGTTATAGTACGTACAAGCTAAGATCTTAGACTAGCTAGACATGACTTTCAATATTAGAAGCGAGAGTTATGTAAAATACGAGTTTAATTACTAAAAAATGAAAATGTCTTTATATTTAACGAAAAACTAACAATGTAGAAATTTGAGTCGAAACCCGTATATAATATGCAAATTTAACTAAAAAAGCGTTTATTCCGAAGCATGCGACAAATAGACTACACGCTACACTACAGTTGGAGATCGCACAAGTTTTAATACCATTAGTCATCGGTTATGTAAAATGGATGTCGTAAAGGATTGATGAGATGACCTCATGTAGAAAAGGTTTATAAATAACTAGTTCAAAAGTCTAGCAGTTATTCTTGTATGGCTCCAAATTTGGCAGATGAAACTATATAGTCCAAATTTGGAGTACTATATATAACGTAACATAGTTTTTCTAGATATCCCGTTGGCCTCAATGCCTCATTCAGCACGTTTCTGACGGGAAAAAATGAAAAAAAACAATTGTCATATGCATATTACTTGCTTTTCAGATCATCTTAAAAAATAAATAGAGTATCACTTCACATAGAAATAATTAAATCTGATAAAGCCATAACTTTGGTCGGTCGCGTTAGACTTTTCAACAATAAAATAATGATAAATTAGCTGTGAGTAATGAACACTTCTTGGTCTTTATTATTGATCAGGTCATTACACTTGTTCGGATTGTTACACTTGCTCGGATTATTATTAACTTACTACACTTGCGCTCGATTTAACTATTTAAACTCTTATCTTGGTCGTTCTCCTTCTTCTGCGATGCTCGGCTCTTTCTGTGTTCGGTTTGTTTCTTCACTGGATAAGCTTTGACTAGTTTTTCTCTTTTCTCAACTTCTCTCTATATTTTTGAATAGATTTTTTTCGGGGGGTTTCTAGGAGGGGTAGCTGGCTATTTATAAGCAACTAAGTCTTCTAGGATGTTGACAAATGTCTTCATCTCAGGGGGTTTTTCAGGTATGAGTCCCTAGTTAAGTGAGCTTGGGCTTTTGATAATCACAATCTTATTCTATGATGAAAAGGCATGTGATGACCCATTTAAGCGTTGGATACCCATTTATAAAGTGGATTGGTTATTACCCGAATAGAATATTCGGATCCAATTTTTATGTCCTATCAAGTGCTCCCTGACTTCCTCGGCATGGTTTTCCATGTCGAGGGAGTCATGCTCGGTCTGTCGAGGATACTACTTCGGTCTTGTCGTTCCCAATGCTTCATCGAGAAACGCAATAGTATCATGACGGTTCCCAGGGGGGCCCATTTGTAGTTACCCATCCTAATATCTTTCTTCGAGGAAAAAACTCCTATAAAGGGGGTGCGCCCCCTCCATAATCATGCATTTTACTACTACTGTGCTTGTGACGTAATGGCTTCCTCTGGTTCTACTGGTGAGAGCTCTTTTAACTATATTTCTTATTTAGAAAATGAGGTCACGAAATCTCGCACCGCCAATAAGAAACTCGTGGCCAAGGTTTCAAACTACAAGAAAAGGTTGTCTGACATGGATTCTGCTCATCATGTGACGATGGTCGATCGGGATTGGGCCTTCGAGCGTATAAAGAGGCTCGAGGTTTGTCTAGCTAAGCAGAAGGCAGCGAAAAGGGCCTATAAGCTTGCCTTCAAAGAGTTGCATGCTCGGTCTAAACCGAGTTCGGATGAAGAAGAAGAAGGCTCTTCCTCGAAATAATTAGTCTTTTGCGATTTCTATTGTAATTTCTTTCGAACGGGGAGTTTTCTCCTTAGTTGTAATCGAAGTTTTTGAAATTAATAAAATATTTCCCGATCCTTGTTCTTGTCTGTTTATCTTCTTGATACCCTATGGAATGACTTAATTGGTCTTGTACTGCTGTAGTTAGCCATAAATGCTCTAGTGAAGTTCAAGAGGTTGTCTTTCTTCGAGATGACCTTTGATCTATCTCTTATTTCTGTCTATAAAAGGTGATCGTCCCTGTATTCTTTTTGCAACTCATTCTTTATTATCGTACAAATGGCTTCTCCTCGTGAAGATAGTGGTGATAATCTTCGTGAATACGTTGCCCATCTCGAGGAGGAGGTTAGGAAGGCTCGTATCCTCGAAAAGAGGGTTGCCTTTTTAACCATGGAGGCTCGCCGAGCTGAAGAGATGGACGAGCGCTTGGAGGCCATGGAGCGTGAATATCAGAAGTCTCTGATCGACAATATTTGGGCTCATGCTCGGATCAAAGAGCTTGAGGCTTCTAGAAATAGGCACATTGCTTCCAAGAGGGCTTACAAACTGGCCCTTAAGGAAGTGTATGCTCGGTTGAAGGGGAAGCCGAATGACAAAGCAGGCCCTTCTATGAAATGATTTTATTATTTTTACTGTATTTCCTTTATTCTGACTGCCTTTTTGTAATAAAGTATCAATCAATCAATAAATATTACTTTCCCAATGCAATTTATTTGACTGCGCGTGCTTGTGGCTGTATTAATGCTTTTTCTTGGGCCTGGTGTTTGACCTTATCCACTGGATCTTCTTAATCTCTGTATCTAGGGACCACTGAGGTTTCTTGAGCCCTGTGCACAAAAATCTTATTCACCAGAGTTTTCTTGAGCTCTGTGCAAAAAATCTTAGATATTTATTTGAACTGCTGCCTTTCCCCAAAATGACGCGTGTTTTGCTTCCATTATTACTTACCCCCTTTAAATATTGGCAAGAACCCAAGCGTTTTTTGAACAAGAATGGCTTTTAATTACCCACGCTTTTTCAGAGCCTTTTGGGAATCCAAACATTTTTTTTCTTGAACAGACACATCTTTTAATTGCCATCGCTTCTTAGAACCCATTGGCGAACGGTTGCGACTCTCAATACCAGCCCTCATCTAATTGATCTATAAATACCTGCTTAAAGCATGGTTATATTCACAACCCTTATCATATTATCTTCCCCTATATACGAATCTTCATCTTATAATCTTTTTATAATGGCCAGTTCTTTCACCAAATCTGCATTGGTTTTGCAAGTGGAGGCTTTTGAAGCTTCCTATGGCCATGCACTAAAACTGTTGAAGGATGCCGAGGAGGAGTTAAAGGTGATGCGTTATCACCATACCGAGATGGTTCGGGAATTAACTTGGCTAAGATCCGAACTAGATTATTGCCGACGTGCTCGTCAGGCTCTAGTTGAAGAGAATGAGGTGCTAAGGGGGAATTCGGCACTTCGAGACAGGGATGTCTCTGCCGGGCCCTCTCATCGATACCGATCGACCTCCCCCTAACCTCCATTTTCCTTTTCTTTTGATTTGCTTCAATTTTATTCATTTCTTCCTCTTCCTCTTTTTGCACTCTTCTTCTTTTCTGTTTTTTGTTTCTTTGACTTCTTTTTTATTTGTCTGTTTCCTTCATTTCTTCCTCCTCCATTTTCTTTTCACTATCTCTTTTTTTTTATCTCTCTCTCTTGCTTCTTTTTATATCCTTCTTATGCATCCCTTTTTTTTTTTTTTTATCGTGTTCCTTTTACTTTCTTCATCCTCTTCTTTCTCATCACTACGACGTAACAATCAATCCTGTGATCCTAAGGATTTTGTGTTACTTCTAGGATTTTTGTCATTGTTCTTTTTGACTCTTCTTTCTTTTCACTTCTTATTTATGTTCCTTCTCTTCGCTTCTTTCTCCCCTTTTTGTTTTCTTTTTATGTTTCTTTCCTTCGTCTCCTGCTGTTCGCTTGATCCGCTGATGTTGTCGATCTTCTTTGGCCATGTCGTCTACTCATTTGGCTCCACCACTCAACACACAATGTAGTAGATTTTCTTTTGATGTAATCCTCGGATGTAATAGACCTCAATGTGATAGATTATCTTTTGATGTAATGAACAATGATGTATTCCATCTTTATTAATGAGAAGTACTTTTGCCCCTTTATTTTGCCCCTTCTTTTTATGTTGTACTTGTGGTTTGTCATTTTTTTTTGAACTCCAGATCTTTGAATATCTTTTCTATTTTCTGCTGTACTTGTGATATCAGATGTATGTGGGTGTACTGTCGACCATAGGTGCACCCTCCCAAGCATGTCAGGAAATACGCATGCTCCCAAGTATGTCAGGAAATACCATACTACATTTTCTCTATAAATACACCTCTTCTTTTCTTTAGTAGTTATCATTTCTCCTTTTATTTTTATTGTTTGCTCTTCCCTCCTCCCCTACTTTCTCTTGTACTATAGCAATTTCCCAGAATGTCTGAACCTGTGGGGAGATATCATGCTCAGATGAAGGGTTTGGATGCGGAGGTATCTCGCGTCCGACGTCGGATGGCAAGGCTTGAGAAAGAGTACGGCGTTTTGGCCTTGAGCTTGTTCGGATCTCATCCCGAAGAGACTGTGAAGTGGACCGAGATTTCGGTCTTGAGTCGTCAGCTCGATCACTTGTTGTTACAAAGAAATCATCTAGCCAACTCCTGGTATGATGCCGAGGAAATTTGGGACCATGCTCAAGACGAGTTCGATAACTCCCCTCAAGGCCTGGCTAATATGATGGTTAGGAATGCTCGGCTGGAGGAGCGCATCATGGTTCTTACTAGGGAGAAATCCGAACTCTCTGCGGAGAACGAAAATTTGATTGCCATGAATGATTCCTACCAAGCTCGGTTGAACTGCTCTGCTCGTTTTGCTTTCTCTCGGTCTGGTAGTTCGGTTTTTCCACCCATTGGTCCTTAGTTAGATTGGGCTGGTTTTCTGATGTATTTCCCATTTTGGAACTTGTATCTTTTTCTCTTTTTTGTATTTGAATCAGATGTATCTGTTCGTATCTCGTGCTTTTGTTCTGTGAAACGTTGCGACACCTCGTGTTTTGTTCTTCATTATCCAATCTTCTTTTCTCTCTCTTGTTGATAATTTTTGTTTCCTCTAACTCGCTTTTGTTTTGAGATGGCTCCCATTACTAGATCTGTCTCCAAAAAGAAAGCCCTTCTGGAAGAGGAGCCTACTTTCTTGCTACCCCGTCCCCCTGGTTTTGGGGAGGAGGATTTGACTCCTGTTCAGCTAAAAGAGATTGAGATGTCATGGCTGAAGCATGATCTCAAGTGTGCTCTGACTGAAGCGAGGAAGTTTAAACAATATTGGGATGCGGAGGGCATTGCTCGTTTCAAAGCCGAGAAGAAATGCAAGTCTCAGTCTTACTCCTTGCAGCAGGCCGAGATGGCAATTGCTCGTTTGATTAGGGAGAGAGAGCGTCTGGAGGAGCTCTTGGCGAAGAAGGATGCCGATATGGGGGGTAGTTCTAAGAAGTAGGACGGTGTATTTTCTTGTAAAAATTCTCTTTGGTTGTATTTTTGTGTTTTTCCCCCTTGTGGATGAATAAAACTTTTGCTTTATACTTGATTCTGTCTATTCTGTTTTATTTCTTGTTCACTTTGCCTTTATGTCAATACACACCGAGCAATGTGCCTGGTTATCCCCCCGGAGAGCGTTGTTAGACTTGATGCTTAAAGTCGTCAAGCTATGAACGGTCTCCGTCCACCTTGTTCGGTGTGTCCTTTTGGTAAGGAATGGTTGAGCATCAAGGATCTTAATCGGGGATATTATTGGTAGCGTATGCTGGAAGCTTTTCGTGGTAGGGTCCACTGGCCGTTTATTTAGGTGTAATGATGTGAATTGCCTTGGGTAGTGGGATATGCGCTGACGTGGCGAAATCTGGAGCGTTTATAAGTTAAAAATAGCAGCGGTTGTTGACTTATCTATGGTTGGAAAAAAGGTAAACCTCTGTCACACGAAAAGGTGGTTATTATTTTATTCTTTTTGTGACTCCACTCCTTTTTTACTGTGCCAAGCAACCCCTTTTGTTTTTATCACATAATTTGCTGAAGAAAATATCTGTCTCTCTCTAAAGTATACTCTTCCCGCCAAAAAGGAAAAACGTGTTGCCGCTCCATCTAGGGTTTCATTGTATTGTCGATATATTTGCTGCTGTTCGAACGTATCCGCTCAGAATGACAACTGTAAGTGCTTTGTTATTATTATGTTCTTTTTGTTTGAGGACTGGTATTTGATTCGTTGTTGTGGTCGTAGATATGGCGTTGGTAACATGTCGTGGTTGTTTATATATGTCTGACGATATTGAGTTATGTACTGGATTTATACTGATTGGGAAGGGAGTAAAACGTAGGGTTGCTGGTTAATTGTAGCAAAAGGGGGGGGGGGCGTTTCGTTATGTTGATGTTATTGTGGCTTGTGTGTTAGTATATTGATGGATTTTTGTTGATGTTTGGATAGGAAATTTTGACCCAATGCCTGGTCCAAGTGGGCCCATTTGTGGAAAAGGATTTTAAGAAGCTTGCCGGAATACCCGACAACATACATGTTCGGCTTCCGATATCGGACGACGAGGTGTTGGGGTTTGTTCCCGCCGGCGAGGTAGCTGTACTTTCCTCGGCATTCTTCACTGGGGGTTTAAGACTTCCTTTCAGCAAGTGGGTGGCTTCGTTCTTTGAGGCCGTTCAGATTGCTCCGGCCCAACTGGCCCTGAATGGTTACCGTACCCTAAACGCTATTCAAAGACTATCGGAGTTGGCCGGAATTCCGATCGAACTAAAGGATGTGTTCGGGATCTATACTTTGAGTTTTGATCGCCGTAGCTCGTATCTGAAGACCATGCGTGCCTTCTGTCGGCTTGTTTTTGGTCTGCCGGATACCAACAAGGGGAGAACCTTGGTGTTGTGATTGTTTCCGGTAATTGGGGTTGTGTTGGACACCAAATTCCCGGACCTGCTACCAAGGCTCCCATGATTCCAGACCTCGGTGCTCCCAATGTCGAGGCTCTCTTAGCTCTTTGGAAATGGTGGGGGCCTGGATCAATGAAGGATCCTGCTAGTCGTACTGCTCCCGTGCTGCTTGGATACCCTGCGGGGCCAGTGACAAAGGGGAATCCTGTGCCCAAGATCCCTAAAGAGTCCGAGGAGGAATTCTTAAAAGTGGTCCGAGCTCGAAGTGCTGCTCGGGTAGGGAAAAAGACCGTTCGCTCGAAGCGTCGTGGACCTGACCCCGTCATTAGAACAACGAAGAGAGCTAGGGGGACCGAGACATCGGTCACCGAGGGGGCTTCTTCCCAAGGTAATATCCCCGAGGATGCCCCTGCGCCTGGTGAGGTATGTGTATATGTATGTTGATTCTCTTGTCTTTTGATTGTTGTGTTGTTCTCTAGTTCTTTGCTTCATTGGTTATCTTGTTTCAGCTACTGACTTCTCCATTGGTTACCCTCGCTCTTGCCCGGTCTATGGGTATTATTGTGTTTCAGGGGTCGATGGATAAAATATTCGGACATCTCAACCTCATGGTGAACATGGGCATGAGTACAATGACTCTGCCTGCGATCTCGCCTATCCGTACTGAGGAGATGATGGACCCGCTTGTTGTCTCGCCCACCCGTATTGAGGGTGTGAGCGAGCACAGGGCCCATGAGACTGGCCCTTCGGAGAAGGAGGTGGAAGTGGAAGTTGACAAAGAGCCTGCCGTGGATGTTGGGAGGGGTGGTGAAGATGGGGTTGCCGAGGAATCGGAGGAAGGGTTGGAGGACGGGGTTGCAATGACCCGCTATATTGACCGATGTGGGGGTGAGCTGTTGAAGCAACCCCGAGCCTTGAAGATGGGGTACATTGCTCTTAAACCCCTCGCTTTTAAGGATGCAGAAACAATATTTGCTCGGCCTACCATGTCGGTTATAGAGCAGGCCAACGCTGATGCACTGCGTGTATGTTGGGCGCGTATTTTGTATTATGTCATGCTGCTCATATTTTGGCCGGAATATGATGTTTTTGAATACAGGTTGTCTTGAGTACCGTGGTGCTGAGGGATCAGATGGCAGCGCTTGAGGCTGAGAAAGAGAAGCTGGTGGCCAAGAAAGAGAAACTCGTCGCCGAGAAAGAGAAACTCGTCGCCGATAATAAAATCCTGGGCGATAATTACGACGAGCTGTCGGCGGAGTTCATGCGCCTGACCGAGGATGTCGGTAAGTTGGAGGATGAAAAGGAGAGTATGGTCGAGAAGTACGACGAACTAGAGGCTGAGAATCTGCTCCTGGTCGAGGATGTTGAAGCCGAAAAGGCTGAGGTGACCGCTCTAAAAGCGGCGCACGCGGAGGAGTGAACAAAGTTCGCAATGATGGCTAATTTCGCCGTCTATTGCGCTCATGTGCGCGCGCTTAATTTCGCGAAGGTGCCTTTGGCGGATCGAGCATGGTCGGAATTGGTGTACCCCTGTCCTCATGGTGAACCTCCTAAGCCTCAGGATTGGGCCAACCTCCGAGACGAGGAGCTCCCACGGCTGCCGGGACACACTACTTCGACGGCGCTGCGTCCCCATTCTGGGTCGGCTCCAACGACTCCTCGGTCTTCTCCTACCGTCACTCCCCCACCCGCATCCCCTCAGCTGGAGCCTTGACCATTTTCTTGTAGTATTTTATCTGTATCTTATTGTAAAGTCTTTTGGTACCCGAATTGTGAGTCTCTTTTGTATCTAGAAACATATTCTTTTGGGTAAGTGGTAATAGAGGTGATGTGTTTGTTTTTTGTTTGGCTTTTCCGAGTTAATTTCCCCTTTTCTAGGGTCATCATATTTTGAAGAGTGTGAAAACAAAATATTGTCAGGTACCCTATAACCCTCTGGCCATGGTGGTCTGGACCTCGCCTAGTCGTAGCGGAGGTAACGTTATGGATGGCCTTGAGAGATCTAAGGCTTTCCTAACTGCTGAACTGAATTCTGTCCGTCATAAAATCGATGATCTGAATGTTCATATTTCAAACATGTCGATTCGGTTACGTGACTTGGGAGAGAAATTCAGCAAAAAGACCGCATATTATAAGGCGAACAAGGGTAAGGCGAAAGAACTTCTTGGTGCACTTCGGCGCTCTCGTGATGAAGCCCGAGGCCGTGTGACGAGCTTGAACTTAGTCCTAGGTGCCGTTTTCGAGGATGCGGACCTACTGCTAACCTTTGTCAAAGCGTATTGGGCCCGAGCTCGCGCTCTAGAGGTGCTTGAGCATGTAAAAGGGATGAGTGGTGTTGCCCGGGCAGAACGCATGGTTGATGCGACGGCCGGGGTAACGGAGACCACGGCTGCCTTGAACCGAGTCGATGCGGTCGTTCGTGAGCGCTTGGGGACTCAAATTGTTTCATTGCGAGATATTCATTTCGCTGATGTAGTAGAGACCTCAGCGTCCGTTGAGGGGCTATCGGATTAATAATTGAGTTGTTTGTTTTGTCGTATTATTTGTAGCTTTTTTTTTTTTTTTGAGTATTCATCTCTTCCTTTCTTCCCATTTTTTTTTTAGGCACATGCTACTACGTCGCACCAGGCTGGCTCTCCAAGCCTAGTTAGTCCGGGGCCAGGACCTACTTGTGCCGCCCGAGACGAGGTCCCATCTGGTGTGGCTAGTGATGAGCATGCCAAGGTTCCTTATATCTTTTTATTGGGTAAAAATGTCGAGTTGCTCAATCTGTGTGGCCGACTTAGGGCCAAGTTGAAAACTCAGGCATCTTCTTTTCGTGAGTACGCTCGGCGTTCCGAGCATGTTGTTAAGGTTCAGGAGCGTCGTTTAGATCGATATTGGCGGGTAAAGGAAAAATACTTCGGTAAACTAAAGTCGTTGGTAACCCAAGCGAACATGCTGGTGAAGTATTTCCGTTTGTCCCGATCCAGATACGATGCCTCTGCAGCTATGATCGAAGCTCGCAAGCTTCCTTTCGATGATGCTCGTCGGAAAGCGGCCTCGGATGCTCACGAGGTCGCTAAAGGAGCCGAATTCTCTGCACGGCTTAAGACGCTGACATGCGTTGGCGCACATACGACCAACTTTGATGCCCTTATTTCTGAGGAGCGTTTTGATGGCGAGGAAACTGATGGGGATACGTCGACGGATGACGTAGAAGTGTCACTCGGTCAGTTACCGTCGTGTTCCTCATGTAGTAGCTCTTAAATAAATTTCTTTATTTGTTGGTTGTACCCTGTTGCCTCCGTAACGCGGGCGAGGACTATTTGCTTTATTTCTTTACTCCTGTGTTCGGATCTTCTCATTGTTGTACGGATATTTCATTGATTGGATTGATTTTCCTTTGCTGATTTCTTCGTTTGGCATGGTGTTGCCTCCATAATGTGGGCCTTTATTATCTGCTTCATTTCATTATACGTGTATTGGACATTCCCGTTGCTGCTATTTCATTGTTTTGATTGATTTCTTTTCATTGTTTTCGCCATTTGGTAATTTATCGTCCCCATAATGTGGGCCTGAATTATTCTCCTCATTGCTGTATTGCTTTTCATCCTTGCTCATTGGGTCAACGGGTACCTGCATATACATAAGTATTCCTAGGCATTCTTTTAGACATGCCATGTTGGGAATTTCATAGTATTCCTAGGCGTTTCGGCCATGTTGGGAATTTCATAATATTCCTAGGCACTTCGGCCATGTTGGGAATTTCATAGTATTCATAGGCACTTCGGCCATGTTGGGAATTTCACAGTATTCCTAGGCACTTCGGCCATGTTGGGAATTTCATAGTATTCCTAGGCGTATTTTTTTCACGCCATGTTGGGAATTTCATAGTATTCCTAGGCACTTCGGCCATGTTGGGAATTTCATAGTATTCCTAGGCGTATTTTTTCACGCCATGTTGGGAATTTCATAGTATTCCTAGGCACTTCGGCCATGTTGGGAATTTCATAGTATTCCTAGGCACTTCGGCCATGTTGGGAATTTCATAGTATTCCTAGGCGTATTTTTTCACGCCATGTTGGGAATTTCATAGTATTCCTAGGCACTTCGGCCATGTTGGGAATTTCATAGTATTCCTAGGCGTATTTTTTCACGCCATGTTGGGAATTTCATAGTATTCCTAGGCGTATTTTTTCACGCCATGTTGGGAATTTCAGCTGCATTGGTTAGACAGCATGATATGATACTTTATTTATTCAAAAGTCAATGACATTAGGTTAGAGAGGTAAGGCGGCACCTGTATTTGTACTGATGAGATGGCTTATATGTAGTACTTCTTTAGGTTAGCCACGTTCCAAGAATTTTTCTCCCCTCTGCTATTTTCGAACAGAACGCTTTTGAGTTTGTAGGTAACTGGGCTTGTTCTTTTGACGATCTCGTATGGTCCCTCACAGGTGGGGCTCAATTTACCATGTATTTCATTTCGGGTATATACCGTTACTCGTCGTAGCACCAATTCTTCGACCATGAACTCCTTGGTCCCTTTCACCCTCTTGTCATATGCTTGTTTGACGCCTTGTTGATACTTCGCGAGTGTAAGAGCTGCTATCTCTCGTTTCTCGTCTATCATGTCAAGTTCTTCTCTCATTCTTTGTTCATTGTTTCCCTGCTCGACTAAAGTTGTTCGGAGCGTGGGTAGCCCAATTTCTATTGGTATGATGGCCTCAACACCGTACGCTAAGCTAAATGGGGTTTCCCTGGTGCCCGTCTTCGGCGTAGTTCGGCACGACCACAAGACGTTGAGTAGCCGCTCGTGCCATCTCCCCTTTGCTTGCTCAAGGGTTGTCTTGATGCCGTCTAGTATTGTTCGGTTCGATACCTCTGCCTGGCCGTTGCCCTGTGGATATGTCGGCGTCGAATAGAACTTTCGGATACCCAATTCCTCGTACCACAGTTGTAATTGTGCATCTTTGAACTGGGTTCCGTTGTCGGCGACAATAGCGTACGGTATTCCGAACCTGGTTATGATGTGTTCCCAGATGAATTGTTTGACGTTGCTGGCTTTGATTTCTCGGAGGGGCTTAGCTTCAACCCATTTGGTGAAATAATCCGTCGCGACGATCAAATATTCCACGCTCCCCGGGGCCTTTGGGAGTTTTCCGACCAGATCTATTGCCCATTGTGCAAACGGCCATGGAGCCGATACGGGGGCCATTAGAGACGAGGGGAGTCGTGGTATTTTGGCAAATCGTTGGCACTTATCACAACGTTGGACATATACATCCGCGTCTCGCTTGATATAGGGCCACCAATACCCTTGGGTAACTGCCTTGTTTGCAAGGGATCGTCCTTTGATGTGTGCTCCGCAGGATCCTTCGTGGATTTCCTCCAGGACCGGCAATTGTAGCTCGGGAGGCACGCACAGTAGGTGGGGTCCCCGGTAACTGGATTTGTACAGTTTGTCGTCCTCGGAGAGCCAGAACCGAGGAGCTTTTCTCGTAATTTTCAGCGCTTTTATCTTGTCGGCCGGGAGCGTTCCACTTCGCAGATAATGAGTCATGTCATCCATCCAACCTAGTTCGTACTGCACTGACGTCACTCGGTCTATCCTTTTAATTATGCTCGGGGTCATCAGTAGTTCTACTGTGATCGACCGGGTATCGGTCAATGTTAAGGTCGAGGCTAGGGTGGCCAAGGCATCGGCATGTGCATTTTCGGTGCGATTGATCCTGACTAACTCGCACTGTTCAAAGGTGGCCATCAAGCTTTGGACTTTCTCTTGATAGAGGATCATCCTGTCATCTTTGACTTGGTACTCGCCGAGGGCTTGATTGACAATGAGCATGGAGTCTGAACTTGCAACTAAGTGAGAGCATCCGAGGGACCGGGCGACGAGCATGCCATTTATCATGGCTTCGTATTCTGCCTCATTGTTGGTAGCTCGGAAGCCCAGTTTTATGCTTTTTTCGATGATTGCTCCCTCTCTAGACTTTAGGACGATCCCTGCTCCGGATCCGTCCTTGGTCGCTGATCCGTCGACATGTATCTACCAGTATGATTGAGGATAGAGTGCCAATGGCTCGTCGTAGCCTTCGGTGAACTTCGCGACGAAATCGGCCAAGACATGTCCTTTTATGGCATGTCGGGGTACGAACTCGATATGAAATTGGGATAGTTCGACCCCCCAGGCGGCAACTCGACCGCTTATGTCTGTCCGTCGAAGTGAATCTTTGATATGAAACTTCGTGTATACCCGGACCTGATGAGCTATAAAATAGTGTGGCAACTTCCTGGTTGCGACGACCAATGCCAGACACAGCTTTTCCAAGGGTAGGTAACGTGTTTCGGCTTCGACCAGAGTTTTGCTGACGAAGTAGATCGGAAATTGTTCGCGACCCTCTTCTCTGAGGATGACTGCACTCACAGCTGTAGTGGAAACTGCTAGGTAGCATGCCAGAATATATCCTTTGTTCGGCCTTACCAGCAGTGGCAGCGTCCTCAAGTACTCTTTGAGATTGTTGAATGAAGCCTCACATTCCGGGTCCCACACGAATTTTCTATCTTTCTTGAGTGATTCGAAAAACGGTCGTCCCTTATCTGCGGATCGACTGATGAACCTGCTCAAAGCGGCCATCATTCCCGTGAGCTCTTGTACCTGTTTCTTATTTTTGGGCACTGCCAGGTTCTGTAGAGCTGTGATCTGGTCGGGATTTGCCTCTATTCCTCGTCGGCTGACCATGTGCCCCAGAAATTTTCCTTTGCTGATTCCGAAGGCACACTTGCTCGCATTGAGTTTCAGTTTGTGCTCGCCCAACGTACGGAAGACATCTCTGATGTCTTGGAGGTGGGATGTAGCCTTTTCGCTTTTGACGACCATGTCGTCTATGTATACTTCCATCGTCTTCCCTATATGATCTCTACATACCCTCGTTATCATCCTTTGGTACGTTGCTCCCGCATTGCGCAGGACGAACGGCATTACCGTGTAGCAATAATTTCCCAAAGGCGATATAAACGACGTCTTTTCTTGATCTTCGTGGGCTAGGGGAATTTGGTGGTATCCTGAATATGCGTCGAGGAAGGTCATTCTTTCTGCTCCCGCAGTCGCGTCCACCAGTTGATCTATCCTCGGGAGGGGAAAGTGGTCCCTCGAACAGGCTTTGTTGAGATTGGTGAAGTCTATACAGACTCTCTCCTTGCCGTTCTTTTTTGGGACAACGACTGGATTGGATAACCATTTCGGATAGAAAACCTCCCTTATGGCTCCAGCCTCCAATAGCTTTTGTACTTCAGCGATTATAGCTGCTCTGTGCTGTACAGACACTTTTCTGCTCCTTTGAGCTACCGGCTTGTACTCGGCATTAACACTTAGGTGGTGGCATGCCGTTTCGGGGTCTAGGCCTGGCATGTCTTTGGGACTCCAGGCGAACTTATCAACGTTGCTGAAGAGGAATGCTTCCAACTCTTCGGATTCCCGTTTTGGAAGGTTATTCCTGAGGAGGAAGTAGTGCTCTTCGTCCATATCCGGGATATACACCTTCCTAAGTGTTTCTCCTACTTGTTCTTCAACAACCCTCTCGGTTTTGGATATTTGATTGATCAGCTTCTTTGTGCTGGTGGGTTGTTCGACAACGATCAGCTGTTTTTGTAGGGCTGCGGTAATGTCTTCACAGCGTCTCGAATCTTCTTGACATCCCCTGGCTGTCTCGATCTCTCCCCTGTCATTTGGGTATTTGACTTTTTGGTGGTAGGTCGAGGGTATGGCCCGCATGGCATGCAGCCAAGGTCGGCCCAAGATTGCGTTGTGGCCGGAGCTGTCGTTGACTACTAAGAACTCCACGGGAACTGAAACGGATCCAGTTGTGACGTTGAGGACGATCTTACCCAAAGGTTTAGTCGTCTCGGAGATGAACCCGATCAAGGTGACATCGGTAGGTTGGAGATCTTGTGTCTTGAGTTCCATTTTGTCGAAAAGCTCTCTGTACATGATGTCACAAGAGGCTCCTTGGTCGATAAGCACCCTGCTGACCGTGTCGAGGCCAATTTGAACACGGAGATTAATGGCGTCCCCATGGGGATAAATCACCCCTTCCTCGTTAAGACCCGAGAAGGAAATGGGTGGATGTCGTCGGGGCGTGCATTGCCTTTTAGAGGTCGACGCTTGTGACGCCTTGGCCACCTGGCCAAAGTGCGCCAATTGCCGCTATCGTGATCGTTCTCCACCTGTTCCCTTGGGTCGTGACATGTGAACGACGTTGATCGTTTTGCCCTGCCGGTTGTCGGCTCCCTCGATGGCCAGTTGTTTGCCTTTGTTCCCCCCGCCTTTGATGAATTTGGCTAAGTATCCCGCATCACCCCACAGGTTCATTTTCCATCGCAGGTGACGGCAATGCTCGGTGAGGTGGCCGTGATCCTCGTGATATGTGCAGAAAAGCTTGGAGTCTCTCATATTGGGGGGAGAATTGATCGGTTGTGGTCGGGAGTACCAACTTTCCCTGCATATATCTTTTAGGATATCATCAGCGGACATGTTGAAAGTGTATCGTAGTTCGACCGGTCCGAAGTTATTTCGGTGTTCCCTCTCTTGGAACCGACCTTGTTGGAGCGGTTTGGGGGGCATTGGATAAGTGAGCTGGAGCGGTTTATGTTCGTTGATCGGGGTTGGGTATGCGATCTGGAGCGGTTTAGGCTCAGGTTCTCGTTGTCGCTCGTCTCTCCTGTGGACCTCGGGACCTTTGTCCTTCCTGGTCGGTTTGAATGCTTCTTCATGGTTGTTCCTGGATCTTTTACGACCCACCTGTGCTTCCCGAACCGTTTCTCTTCTTGGTAGGGTTCGGTTGAGGAAACGAATCTCATCATTTTTATCGGTGAGGTGGGTGCAGTAGGCCAGTAGAGAATCCGCGGTCAGAAAGTCTTTGCCTATGAACTTCCTTCTCGCCCAATAGCCATTAGGGATGGAATTGATAAAGTTCTGGATGGCTATATTATTGGCGTATTGTGGAATCTGGTTTGCTATGTCGATGAAGCGTATGCAATAGTCGTTGAGCCTCTCATTCGGCATCATCGTCATTTTCAGAAGGGTTTCGATGCTAACCTTCTTTTTCCTATGGGCGGCGTATCGTGTGGAGTACGCTCTTAGCAGCTCTGCCCAGTCTCTTATGGAGCCCCGTGGTAAGTTGTGATACCACGACGAAGCCTCTTGGCCCAAGCTGTTTTTGAAAAATTTGCACATGAGTGCCTGGTCATCACTCCACAATTCCATCTTCGTCTTGTAGTGCCTTAGATGGTTGATAGGACAACTCCTTCCATCATAAAGCCTAAACTCAGGGATGACGAACCCCGCCGGATTGCGATATCTCGTGATCTGTTCGGCGCATGGGGTTTCTTGGCATACGTTCCATGCTTGTTGGAACGCGTCATCCGAGGCTTGGTAGGGGGGGTATCCCCGCCGATGTGGTGGTGGTCCATAACTTTCCCCGATCATGTGTTCGGGATATCTACCGTCCTTCGTGTGGGTATCGAGGACACGTTCCCTATGCGTGTTTGGGTGGACGACTATCGGAGGGATCATCTCTGGGACATTGCCCCCTTGATGAGGCACTCTTGTATTGGTTCGTCGCCCCGCTGCTTCCAGGGCGACCCTGTAAGCTGAATCTTCCGCTTCACGGCGTAGATCTTTGTCTGTATTGGTGAGCTGGGTAATTGGCAATGCGATGCCGGCAGCTGTCATGGCCGTCATGCATGCCGCCAGTTGAGCTTGCAGCTGGGCATAGTTCCTTTCATCGGCTGATGGAACAACGTGTTGTACTTCCACCGTGGATGGTGTAATTATCCTCGGCGGATGAGTCGGTGGTCGGGACAACTGTTCAAGTACATGACCCCCGGGCATACCATATCGGTGATCTTCGTTCGTTTATAAACGAGCGCCGGAGTTGACCGAGGCTGTTGGCAAAGGGACTCTTGAGCTCGGCCCTGCTTGGGATCCGGGTTGGCGTCTTCGTGCGCGCCTTAATACGGGCATGACTTGTTCGTCGTCCGAGGACGAGGAGGGTTCGTCAACAATCCCTTCAATTTGCTAGGGTGGTTCTTGGTTGATATAGGAGGTTGTTGGTTGATTTCCGGGCTGGATAGCGTCATTTCTATCACGGATTTCGAGTAGATCGTCGAGGTCTTGTTGGCTGAATTGCACGTTTTGGTTATTGGTTTCTACTATCTCGGGATGCGTTTCTTCTACATTGGTCACCATTGTCGCTCGTCTGGTAGAGTATTGGTATTCGAATTCTAAACTAGTTGGGGACTAGATGATTCCCGGAGACGGCGCCATTTGATAAAGCCATAACTTTGGTCGGTCGCGTTAGACTTTTCAACAATAAAATTATGATAAATTAGTTGTGAGTAATGAACACTTCTTGGTCTTTATTATTGATCAGGTCATTACACTTGTTCGGATTGTTACACTTGCTCGGATTATTATTAACTTACTACACTTGCGCTCGATTTAACTATTTAAACTCTTATCTTGGTCGTTCTCCTTCTTCTTCGATGCTCGGCTCTTTCTCTGTTCGGTTTGTTTCTTCACTGGATAAGCTTTGACTAGTTTTTCTCTTTTCTCAACTTCTCTCTATATTTTTGAATAGATTTTTTTCGGGGGGTTTCTAGGAGGGGTAGTTGGCTATTTATAGGCAACTAAGCCTTCTAGGATGTTGACAAATGTCTTCATCTCAGGGGGTTTTTCAGGTATGAGTCCCTAGTTAAGTGGGCTTGGGCTTTTGATAATCACAATCTTATTCTATGATGAAAAGGCATGTGATGACCCATTTAAGCGTTGGATACCCATTTATAAAGTGGATTGGTTATTACCCGAATAGAATATTCGGGTCCAATTTTTATGTTATATCAAAATCAATGTGTATGCAACTATGCAAAAGACGAATCCAATAACCGGATAACTATGTCTTTGCTCTCTTTTCAACAAAAAAATAAATAAATCACAAGCAAAAATTAATGTAAAAAGTGAAAAAAGTGCAAGGCCTTTTTCGGAGGTCTTAGTCAGCACTCGAGAAGGGCAATCTTGCAAAAAATCTAAACCAGAAATTGGTCGGCGGATCCACTTATTAAAAAGCTTTAGTTGTATGGTTTGTATGCCTTTAATTACTTTTTTTTTTAAATGATGCCTTTAATTACTCGTCCTTGTATTATTCCTTCCTTCACCAACACAAATATTCTACTCACTTTCACTGTTTACATGATTAGCTAACTTTATTCACTTCTTTCCCTATACAAAACCAACAATCTGAATTATGAGTCAATGAGCAATGGTTTCACCAAGGTATTATTTAATAAGAAGGAAAAAAATCCGATGAGTTCTGTGTATAATTAGTAGACACGGTACGTAACAGTCAGGGATGTTTTCATCTTGACTTAAAATACACTCTTTTAAAAAAGGTATGCACGGTACGTAACAGTCAGGGATGTTTTCAGAGTTTTGTGGATCTTAGACCATCTTAAAAATTGGGCTTTTTTTTCTCCTTAAAAAAAAATTATTTAAATAAAACTTATAAGATACGATTAATAAATGGTAAAATATTAAACTAGAAAATATTAGATGCAATAACTGCATCACATTTAACAAAAAAAATCAATGATAGGAAGTAAAATTTTTACAAACTTCGCATTCTACCTAAAATTATACTACGATTTTTTAAAATGTAAATTAATTAGGGACCAAATCTGTTATCTATTTAACAAATCAGGTCATTTCATGTTTTCTTTAATATAGAAGACCACATAGAACCTTACATAAAATTAAATGGTTTATTAGTGTA
Source organism: Primula vulgaris (assembly GCA_963920805.1). NCBI lineage: Eukaryota > Viridiplantae > Streptophyta > Magnoliopsida > Ericales > Primulaceae > Primula > Primula vulgaris. The sequence goes on from OY987212.1 coordinate 11,198,937, forward strand.
CTAAATTATATAATGAAATAAAAAAAAGAAAATCTTGCCTCCGCAAAGGCTCAAACACGGGTTGACTAAATTTTTTAATAAGCAAACCAACCATTCGGCCACAAATAATTATTGATTAAAGAAATAAAATGAATTAAATATATATATATTTAATATTTTGTTAAACGGGTCCCTTGAAAATATACATTTTTTGTGGGCTCTAGGCCCCGTGGCTCTTGGGCCTAGCCCAAAATCCGTCCCTGGTAACAGTTTTTTTTCATTCCTTGTTTCAAGGACGCACTATAACAAAGTTAAAAATTAAGTATTTTTTTTAGAGATAATTAAATTTTACCTTATTATATTTTTTTGGGACAAAATTAATTTTTTAGAAAAAAAAATATTGTCCCTAAATCTAACTTTTATGCACACAATTTGAAAAAAAAATTGCCTCTAAAGACAATCTCATACGAAAATAAAGAGACAATTTAATTTCGTCTCAACAAATATTTTGAGACAAATTTTGATTGTGTGCTTATGTTCGTATGTGGTTGTCTTTGAAAACAGTTTTTTTTTAAAATTATGTGATTAAAAGTTAGATTTTGGGATAAAAAAATTATTTTTGTGTCTAAAATATGGTTTTTGTTTCGAAAAGTTAGCATTTAGAGACAAAATTTAATTGACTTTAAAAATATTATCACTAATTCTTAAGTTTGTTATAGTGACGAAACGACAATATATAGAGTCTCACACACTATCCTTTTGTCATTAAAAAGCAAATATTAAGAAATTAGAAGATGAGCTTGAAATAACTTTAGAAGCATGGGTTTTAGTTGGTACGTTTAGGAAAATTGAGTTGGTGAAGTTGAACATCAATTTCAACTGCTAAAGTTTGTAAGACAGAACTGAAACAACTTTGTTATTTTTGATAAACCCAACATCTGTAACATGTTGATTCAATATTCAACGATAACCATGATGCAAACGCTAGCCCATGAAGATAATTTTGACTTTAGGTACTCTTTACTCAAAGAAGAAAAGAAAAGAAAAGAAAAGAAAAGGAAAAATAAATTTGATCATCTGTCAAGCTAACTTAAAGCAGTAGCCTAAATATACTTTCCAAAATATATGCAACGTGCATGACAATGCCATTAAAGTGGTACTGTAAATAATTAAAGCACGTGAATCGCATAAGCAACGATTTTGTCATTACTTAAAGCTAAACTAAAACCAGACTTGTATAAATGTTTTTTCAACTGATCCAAACTGACAAAATGCCCCCCTGAACAGGGCTGATTCTTAGAGCATCCGTATGATAGTAACCAAAATAAAATTACACCTTCAAGCGTAAATTACCTTATATTTTGCTTTAACTAACACACTTTTATACTTTTAAGGTAATAATTTATGAATTTATACCCATATCAAATTTTCTATTTTAATATATCAATCATAAGTAATCATATATTTTATTCTATTTTATTAACTTTTTCTCGCTTCACAACTATTTCTTGTTGGAAAAATTGGAAAATATGTAATTTAAACATATTTGTTCCAAGTGGTCAGGGATCATCTTTGAGTCAATTTTTAATGCGACTCCTCAGTTTTTCTGAGGCCATACTCTATGCGTTTGAGTAGCTCGTGTGACGAGCTTCGCAACGGTATATCGCATGACCCATTCGGAGGAAGGGTGTGAATGATAATTGGACTCGAAAGTTGGTACTCGAAAGAGGCAATAAAGCCAATGCTGGAAAATGAGAAAAGAAATGTGATTTAACTCATGAGGGTTATCCCACATTGGAAAATCATGAGTGATTTTTACAATATATATACTAAGATATCCCATGTGGATATTAAGTAATGTGTCCACATACACATGTGTGTATTGTGTACCACACATGGGCGGGCTTGCTCGTCGGGCGGGCTTGCTCGTCGGGAAAAAGTGCGCCTGTGCTGGAAAAGCTTCCAGCAAAGCTGTAACTGTTGCAATAAATGTGATTTCATTGCAAAGTTAATACTGCAGTTTCGAATTTCGAAAACTGACAGTAGTAAAGTGACCTTAATGGCTGAGATACTCAGCAAACCTATAAATAGGCAGACCCCACACATGTCAACAATAGCATATATCATCTCTCCAAAATTAGCATTACATTTTAGAACCAGAGAGAACCACCCACCAACAGCTCGACCTTGACTCGTCGCCAGTTTTCGGCGAGTCATCCGAGACGTTGTACCTTGGGATCGAAGCACCAACGCAACCAGAAACCTTAAGGTGGTTGGGCGAATATCGGTTAAGGGCATACTGTTAACAGTAGCCTCGTCTTATTTTATTTCTATTCTGTCCATTTCATTTACGTCTTTTAATTCTGTCCATTTAATTTACGTATTCAATTATGTCCTTTTTTATTTCAGTATTTCAATTGCTGTCCTTAGCTGTAGCTTTTAATTCTGTTTGTACTATCCTGTAATTTCTTTAAAGTTCTGTTTTTTGCTGTAATTTCAATTCTGTAATTAAATTCAGTAATTAGAATAGTTTCAATTCAGTCCTGTTATTTCAATTTAAACCAGAACAGTCCGGCTGTTAAGTTTATACTTTTCAGTCCGGCAGTTTCTATTTATTGCAATTCAATACATCAGATTATTAATTAATAATAATCTGATAACGTTTGCTTTATTTACGTTTCAGTACCCACATGTTGTAATCATTAATTTCTGTATCAGTTTCGAAATTAATAAAGATTACACTGGTTTTTGTTTATTCTTGTTTAGTCCTTTAATTATTGTTAATTGTTATTTCGTACACGGAAACCAACATTTCTATATGTACCAACTTTTTTACTCTTCATATATTTGAATTTTTTGATTGCTAAGGAGAGTTTTATAACTCTTTATAAATAAGGAGAAGATTGACAGAAAGTTAAAATAATTAATGATTGAAAAATTGATGTAGGTTCTTTTTTTTCAAAGTTTCCATATAATAAGAAAAACATGTCAAATAGAGACATTGATGCAATTGTTTTTGAATAATGCTAGTGAGCGAGATAGCCTCAACCAGACTCCCGACACACCCGTACTTAATGTAAATTTAGAATTTCATTTTCACCCCGAAATTTAAAAGTATGCTATTCGGCCATATATTTAATATTTTTAATTAATATTTAAGTTTAGGGTAGTCTCAAATAGGGTTCGATAATATTATATTTGAGTTTTTTATTTTGTTGAATCGTCAAATAAAATATATTAAAATCATTAAAATTTTAAATATTTTTAATTAATATTTAAGTTTATGCTAATATCAACTAGGGTTCCATAAATATTATATTTGAGGTTTTATTTTGTTGAATAGTCAAATAAAATATATTAAAATCATTAAAATCTTAAATATTTTTAATTAATATTTAAGTTTATGGTAGTTTTAACTATGGTTACATAAATAATATATCTGGGGTTTTATTTTTGTTTTGATTGGGTGTCAAAAGATCGAATTCTAAAAATTACATAAAGGACTGTCTGGTAATCAGTCTGGTTGAGCTTGTCTGGCTCTATGGCGTTACTGATTGTTTTTAGGGCTGTAAATAAGAAAATGAAAGAATATGATAATGAGTAATAATATAGCGTTGAACATGAATACGACCATGTGTTAGTTTCGTCTAAACTCGTGTTCGTGTAACTTTATATAAAATTATATAAAATCAAAAATGTAAATCTATTAATGATATAACAGAAACTAGCTAGTATTACTTTATTTATACTACAATAATATTATGATATGTTTGCATTATTTCAAACATATTAAGTTAATTTATATCATTATAGTATAAATAAAGTCACCGATTTTATTGTTAAATGTTTGACTCATTAAAGTAATTAATTATACATATGTAAAAAAGAATTTATACATCAATAGAATATATAAACTTAAATCTAAAAAAAAAAAGTGTTATAGTGTCAAATAGATTAATTAACTGAGATTTTATTTATTTGTAGACAACTTTATCATAGTAAATAATATAATAATAAATATAAAATTATGTTATATTTCAAAAAGAAAGAAAGAAAATACTATTTTTTAAATATTAAATATTTTAAATGAAAAGAGACGTTTAGAAAAAACAACTTGTGGTTAGTTTGGGGAAATGTATAACCGATGTTCGTGAACATTAGTCGGTATTTAAATAAAGATGACCAGCGTCAATAAATATTAACGTAGCATTGTTCACCTAGTTTTGTCAGATTATTTATTATTTTCAAAACGGAAAGAAACTGACAATCACGAGAAAGCCCCTGCTTGCTAACCGACAAACTAAATTTGTCCACATTCATCTACTTTGTCCTTATCATCTCATGGGTATTACTGTCAATTCTTACAATAAAGTTCTACGTTATTTTGATGGAAAATATTACTGTACATTGGATATTCTGATATATATATATATATAATGCCGTAGGTGTTTCAAACTTTTTCATGTTTTATTTATAATATGATTTTATGATAAAAGAATTCTTAAAATTGTGGGACAATATAACTTCGCGTTTAGTAAGCATTTACATTTTGTTTCATACCTTTCTTGAAAATATTCTAATGGAAATGCGACAGTGAATTTTGCATAAACATGATTCTCAATTTATAGCCACTGTATTTTTGATTGTAAGACCTAATAGATGCTACAAAATTAGCTGACAATCAATTCGATACATTTTTAAATATGCCAACTAAAGATGGTGTAATGTTTTTAGCTGACAATCAATTCGATCCATTTTTTAATATGCCAACTAAAGATCGTGTAATGTTTTTTTTAATAATCGGTGGACAAAACCCACATTTTTATTTATTACCATTAACAATTGAATTAATGCCGGGAAACCCCAACAAGATAGTAGTATAACTATGAAGAAAAAAAAACTATTTGTTCTCCTCCAATTTTAGCAATTTCAATATATATATATATATATTAATCTTTATGAATTGCATTTTTTTTGGAATCATTCGGTTTTAGAAGTAATAAAACAGCTAAAATAAATATAATATAACATTAAACAATATCATGGACCGGAGTCCTCCTAACTAATTATGGAAATTTATAAAAAGAATCTAAAAGTGTCATTTATATATGAGACGGTAACGAGGACAGGAAACTCAAATTAAAGAGACTTGTAATGTATTATGATCTTTTAATTTTCCTTCGTATTTTATATGATGCATGTTTTTCATAATACCAAAGATACTCACGCAATTATTTTTTGAAGATTTCAATTAAGTTAGATAGAAAAAATCAACTTCTCCTTAATTTACGTAACATATTTCGAAACCGTAATATATTAAGGTGAGTTCACTAAACGACAAGCACCGCCTTAGTATCAATTTCTCCCGACAAGTGTCGAAGCAACTCTCGATTTCACACGTGGACGGTCAAGATCATTTTTTCACTCACTCTCTCACCCATGTGAAGGAACTACAATAAATAAATAGTCCATACTTTCACATTCCTCTTTATTTGGCCCTAAACTTTCAGTTAATATATCATTAATAACTTGAATATTCCAACATACCATACATTAGTAATAAAAAAAAAGTATGATTTATCAAATTAGAGCTTCATACTTTTTTTTTTTATTACTAATGTATCATACAACTAAATTTTATAAATAAGAAAAATACTATAGTGGAACCAAATCTATCGCCCATTATTCAAAGAAAAAACATGACTCATATGAGAACAAATTAGTTAATTTTTATAGCCGAGTAATACGTTTCTACTTATGTGTACCGATAAAAAATTATAATTTTTCTTTATACAAAAAATTAAACTTTACCAAGATCATCAACTACTCTATGTTTCCACGTTTTCAAACTATATGTTTCTAATTAAGAATACTAACAAAATCCAATTAGTAGAATTCACACAATTTATTACATAGATTCCTTATTTCATCAAAACAGATAAAAACTAAACATTATCATCTAAGATAAGGTGATAATATTGCTAATATTACCTCCTCTTAAACAATACAATGCATTGACAATCTAACTATTTAAAAAAAAAAACAAGTTAATGGACTTATATATATTTGTCCACAATTCACATTACTCATTCTTTTAATCAAATCAATATATTTGGTTCTTCGGTAAAATCCTAAAATAAATAATAAAATAACATTAACACTTTTGAGTTTCTATTTTAGTACCCTTTTATTTAAATTAGGACTTTCAAAATGGAATAAATAGCAATTAAATAGCAAAAGGCAGATGGAGTAATCAAAATACTCCACCACGTAACTATACATAAGTAATTTTCTGTAATTATATAGAATTAGTGTAAATAACATGATTGAGGATGTAATAGAATTTTGTTTTTTCCACAAATTAAAAATCCTATTTTATCATTTTCATTATTTTTCAAAGAGTACGTACGTAGCTAGCTCAACTGTGGTTAAACCGTACGGGTCAAAAACCCCAACCATGGTTTACTTGCCGCCGATTAAAATAAAAACAACTTTTCTTTACTCCTTTTATTTTCTATCTTTCCCAAATCTCTCTCTCTCTCTCTCTCTGCCGCCGTGTGTGACTTTCCCATGTCCTTAGTTGACTACTGTCTTAAATTATAATAATTACACTTTCTTTTTTTGGGTACACTTAAATTAAATACACCACATTTATATTTATAAGTAGTAATTTATACGTGTATATAAATATAAATATATATATGTAAAGTAAAAAAAAAGGTTGAAATATTGATGGAGGTCTCTGTGGAAGCCAACGTGTCTACCTCAGTGAAGAAGAAGAGAAACCTCCCTGGAATGCCTGGTATTTATTTTAAACTTATTTTTATTAATTGTATTATTCTAGTGAAAAACAAAAAAAGAAGAAATGTAACTTTTACAGTGTAACTAGCTATTAGAAAAAAGTTAATTTTGTTTTTAGTTTTATTTGTGGAGAAATGATTAGTTATCTTAGGATCTGAAAGTGTTACTTCAATTTTTATCTGGATAAGAAAAAAAGGTTTGTGTTTTTTGAGTTTTATACGGATATTTGCTGATGAGATTTTCTAAATTTAGTTTTTTGTGCAAATTTGATAATCATGCTTCGTTATTATGAGTTCAAATTTTGATTTTAAAAAAAAATCCCCTTGAGTAAAATTATTACTCCTAGTATTGGTTTAGCTTCACAAAGTTTAGTGAAGATACACATATTTCATATCATACTTTTAGCGGCTCTGAACTGAAAATATCTGGTAATTGTTATTCAATTCTTTACATGTGAAGAAAATAAGGCTCCCTTATCTAAATTTAGGATATTTAATTATATCTATCTTGATTTAAAAAAAATCATTATTGACCCCCAATTTAAAACACATTTTTCTCAGCCTCTGCTAGCATTTTATGTACTTTTTAATCAGAGTTTGTTTGCACGAAAACGCGACCCAATGCAATAATGGGGTGTAAGTAAGGGGCGTACATCATTGCTCTTATATTTGTTCAAATTTGTTTCTAAAACCTTTGATTCATTATAATAAGTTGCTAAATTAACTTCATTATAATAAGTATTCCCTTGATTGTTTTCTTATAGATTGTTTTCCAGTTTTATTACACTTGAATGTGCCAGTATGTTAGTATGATAATTTAATCCCCTTTATCTCAATTCTTATTAGGAAATTTCCTATCTCAATACAGTTTATCCATTTGTTCTACTGAAATTGTTGCTTCAAACATAGCACTATACGTTACCCAATTTAGTGTGATGACAAACATAACGGATTGTAAGTTATTCAAAACGCAGTGTCACGAGAATAACCATTCTCTAAATTTAAAGTACAGTGCTTTAAATTGTTTTCCATCTATACTACATACAGAGTAGTGATACAAACTTCGAATATAGACCCCAAGCGCCCGAATGCAATTTACAAATTGCAAATTAGCCTTTCGGGTATAGCTTAAGGTCAACCAACATTTTCCTCAATACATATATACTTTTTTTTCTATGCAGCAAGTCTCTAATCACTTTTTTTTTTTACATTATAGATCCGGAGGCGGAAGTGGTGGCACTGTCCCCAAAGACCCTAATGGCAACAAACCGTTTTGTATGCGAAATCTGCAGCAAAGGCTTCCAACGAGACCAGAACCTCCAACTCCACCGCCGCGGCCACAACCTGCCTTGGAAGCTTCGGCAGAGGGTCCCTGGCACAGAGCCAAGGAAGAGGGTCTTCGTGTGTCCTGAGGTGGGATGCGTGCACCACGACCCAAAGAGGGCGTTGGGTGACCTTACAGGTATAAAGAAGCATTTCTCTAGGAAACACGGGGAAAAGAAGTGGAAGTGCGAGAGGTGTGCGAAAAAGTACGCGGTGCAGTCGGATTGGAAGGCGCATATGAAGACATGTGGGACAAGGGAGTACAGGTGTGACTGCGGGACCATGTTCTCGAGGTGAGAAATACTTATGGCTTGCGTGGTTGTAGTTTTTTTTAAGCAAACAAGCATTGGTTCTTTTGAGTTTATGAGAAAGCCGGGGGGTTCATCTACTATAATTTTTTAGCTTGTTCAGGCTTGAAGACCGGAAAAGCTCAGGTTTTATGGTAGTGAATAAAAAAAAATACAGCCTTTAAGCTAAAATAGATAAGAAAATAAGTTTATAATGTTCGACCAGGCAAGTCTTAAATTGAAGTTTGATGGGATTTTCTCTAAACCATGGGTAATGTGTGTGAATAATCTGATATATGCAAAGATTTTTTTGGAAAAGGATGAGGTAGAAAAGTGAACGATAAAAGGTCAATGTTTGACGAAGATTTAAATAGTTTTGATAAGAAAAATTATCTTGAATTTTGTTGATGGCATTTTAAAAAAAAAAAACATTAAGTAGTTTAAAGTAGTGTTACTAAGCAGTATTAAGGAAAATAAGATGATTTGGGAGGTTGTAACTTGGTTTATGCCAAGGTTTGTAAGAACTCCTTTGAAAGTTAATCTAGTGTCTAATCTAAGTAAGTTTCAAGTAAATTTTTTGGTATTTGTAATTTATTTTTGGTGGTGATGTGGTTTCTTGATAGCTCTTAATTACACCAGTCCTGGTTAAGGTGTTCTTTAAAGCAAAACTGAGCCGAGTCTGTGATATGCTAGTGCATGTACAGGGATTTAGATAAATCGTGGCTCTGTTTGGGTGTCCTCGTCATTTTCAGAATCTAAGATAAGATGTCTATTTATGGCTACCAATTATCTATATCAGTTTTTGGAAACTTAATTACACTGTGCACGTGAAAATTATGTGATGTGGGGCAAAATGTGTGACTAATGCTGATTGTTAATGACTTGTTAATAATTGTTATACAATGATGGAGAGATAATTGAGGGCTCAGGTTTTGTGTACCATCATCACAGTATCACCACATACAAAGGTGGAAATGACATAATTAATGCCTTGTCCACATATCATATGAACTTTATGCAAAATTACTTAGTAGATGATGCATCTAGGGGATCTGCCTAATATTTAATAATGCAAGTGTAGTTGTTTACCATAAAGTTCTATTCACATTGTTGTCTTAATTACAAGAACATTTTAGATGGCCAAATTTTCGGACTTGTTCTACCTTTTCAGTTATTTGTTTATAATCATTTTTGTGTTTTCATATGATATGACATTTGTGTTAATATATCTCAATGAACAGGAGGGATAGCTTCATTACACATAGAGCTTTTTGTGATACACTAGCGCAAGAAACTGCTAGAGCTCAAAGCTTAACCGTTTTTAGTCCTGATGAAAATCAAAATGTTCAGATTGTTATTCCCATGTCGTCTTCGAGCCCACCACCCCCTCCTCTCACTCCATCTACCGCAGTGCTTTCTCCGGTTCTTTCTATTCAAAGCTCAGGTAACTTGGACCTTGTTTGATTGCAACTTTTAAGCTCACTTTATTTGCTTAAAAGCTTTACTTTATTAGTTTAATTGGTTTGTCAAATTGAAAACTGAGGTTTCCTTTTTTCTTGGCTTATAAATGCTGGATGATCCCAGTTTTTTAACCTTGAATTTACATACCAGCTTGTTTTTATTAGCTGCACCTAAACGGTAAATAATTTTCACATTTTTATTGGTTTAGTTGTATTTTGGGTACATGCCAAAACTAGGTTCCATTTGATAGTATTTGTTGCAGTAGTGTTCTTTTTTTATATGGAGGTGTAGTGGGGGAAAGAAACAATATGAAAAAAGTAACGTAAGTTGTATGCAGACGAGGAGCAATTGTTTATTTGGAGTTGTGTTATTGCTTTAGTTTTTTATAAGTGTGGTTTAACTAGGACTTGAAAAGAAAACTAAAAGGAAGCTCAAAAAGTGTAGAAAGTTGGACAAAAGCATAATTAAATAATGAGGTTATGCATATCCATGATTGAGTTCCCCTTTCTCATTCTAAACTTGAAGGTGCTGGAATCAATGAGACTTTCAAAAGTGTTGAAAAAGGCTTTAGTGGAAAAAGCTTCTTTTAAACCCTTCAATTTTAAACTAAAGGGAACTTTATGGTAATTTCTTTTTCCTTCAAATAAACCACTATAAAAAATATCGTAGTAGGTTCAATTTTTTAGTGTTAGTTCATGTGCAACCTAGCTAACAATTAGCATTGTGCAAGATTGGGATGCTTTTGCTCTCACGGGAACAAATAGTGTTGGATAGTCATGCTTAATATTGCATATCCTAGGCAACTTTTTTTGGGTAACTTCCAATAATATTATGTAGAGATTGCTAGCTAAACTGTTTTTTAAATCAAAGTTGAAAGAGGCAACAAAGGAATGTTTGGAAGCATAACTGTAGCAGGCCTTGGACAAAATGAGTATGCTATGCTTTGATTTGGTACAACTTTGATACCCTCATGTGGCTGCATTTCATAATTGCAAGTTATACTTTTCTTGTTGGAAATGAAAAATTACAGTTATAACTTATAAGTAGTTTTTATAAGTGCACTTGGTAAAGAGTAAAACATACACTTTCCGTATTGGGGGTATAGAAATATTGCCGATAGTAGTGTAATAAGTTGGATGAATAGAACACTTCCAAGAAAAATTATCAGAACCTATATTTACTTAAAAAGAAGACTTTGTATTGTTAGGTAAAACTTTTTTTTTTTTCTAAAAAATCTTTCAATCTATTTCTAAACCCAATATGTAGTAATTTCTTTACGCTTGTATCTGCAGAGGTACCAGAACACGCCACAGGACTGATACAACAGCCTCCGCTAGTAGTTGCAAACATCCCAGCCAGCATTGCCAGCGGCTCTTCTACATCTAGCGGTAATGTCGGGTGACCAATTCAACTGAAGCCTTCATAGTTACAGCTTTTAAGCACAGCTTTTTTGCCTTTTTTGCTTCAAAATATGGACTGCATTTTGCTCGACTAGATTAAAATCTGGGAGTTTCCTAGCCTCTAAAAGCTGGAAGCTAGCTAAATTAGACTAGCTTTGCTGAACCTAAAAAATTCCAGATTATTTGCTCAAAAGCTCAAGTTGTTAGTACGGACGACTTTTTAATCACTTTATTATTCACGTACAGGTAATAACAACAACAATAATCACAACTCTATGTTCAACACTATGTTCAGACCAGCACCACCCGAACAACATTCACATCCTCCACAATCTCCCTCCTCGTTCTCCGACATGCTATGCTCAATGTCCGGCCCTGAATGCAACCTCTTGGAACCCCCGATGGCTCTCTCTCTTTCCTCCTCTCTCTACCTCTCTACCCCCTCCTCCTCCCTCTTTGCCCCCACCGCAACCACCCAAGACCAACCTCGCCACTACCAACCTCCAGCTCTATCCGCCACCGCCTTGCTTCAGAAAGCGGCCCAGATGGGTGCCACTGGATCCAGCTCATCGTTCCTTCGTGGCCTCGGTCTAGATATGAACTTATCTTCGACACCTTATCAGGGTCACAACAGCAGTTTCTCAGGTACTTTTATATCACCAGCCCTTCTGGCCTGTTTGGTTGAAGTACATAAGCTCTTTTTTTTTGCCTTGTCATATAGGTTTACCGAATTTGAGTGAGCGGCTTAAAATTTTCTTTTTTCTGGGCCTGAATAAGCTAAAAGCTTTAAGCTGGATGATCTTTAGCTTCTTTTAAACCCCGGAAAAACCAGCTTATTTGCTTAAAATCTCCAACACTTCCTGTCAGGTCTAGGCAGTGTTCAAACTCAGTTTTAACTTTTATGGAAGTCTTAGTGCCTTGTACATGTGGTTTCGATTTTTTCCTTTTTTTCGTTCTATCTTCTTTTTATTGTTGCGAATTTAGAGTGGTGCAATGCATGCTGTATCTATAAATAATCCAACCTATGACCTATGCAATGTACCACTCTTAAGTTACCGTTTCGACCATGGGAGGTGCTGTATGTGTGTTGAGGATTGTCATCACAACACCATGATTTGCAAAATGTTATTTCTTATGTAGATAAATGTAACTTGTTATGTAGATCTTATTAATTAACTCAAAAAACATAATGTTCTGGCAACCGTGTTTTAGGCAATCCAGAAAATATATATTTTGGCTCTGCCACTAGTTCTACTAATAGTTCCATCTGTTAGTAGAGACAATCTTTATGATATGTATTATTCTCCAACAGGTACTATGAGTACAAATGTAAAACACGAGAGCTGTTCATCTGAAGGGGGTCCGACGATGGGTCCCACACTCGATTTTCTCGGGCTAGGAATCGGCTCAGCCTCAACTTCTAATTTCACTGCCTTAATGGACTCTTTAAACGATGGCTTGGATGTCGATATGTATGGAGGTGGTGTTAACACAAACGAGGATCCGAACGATAGAAAATCATCGTTTTTGTAGCAGCTTATGAGTATGTTTTTTCTCGATCCCTTCATCTCTCTGGATTTTTGACTTGGAGAGATTTGGTATGCTCCGAGTGCAGTAGTATATATTTGTATGTATTATTAGTATGTTGGGTTTAGTACTTTAGTTTCTTCATTTATTATGGATACATGTCGAGTGTAGTGTGTAGCCTTGCTCATGTTCTTCTTTAATCTCGATTTTCACCAGTGATGTCTATTTTACTATCTACCATTTGGTTTGCTTGGCTATTTGCCTAGTTTAATGCTACAGGGTGTTGCATATAGTTACAATAATTTAGCATGTTGGGTATACTTTTCTCTATTAATAATCGGATAAATGTCAAGTGTAGCCTTCTTTCGTTCTTGTTCGATCATAATTTTAGTTAGCGACATGAGTACAATATCGTCGATGTCCTATTTTCGAGCTTGGTGTGTGGTGACTGTTCTCCATTTTGTTTGCTTGGCCAGTTTTTGTGCTAGGGCTCATTATTTTGCAGCGAACGATTTAAAAGTGACTGGAATTTCATGTTTTTTTTTCAATGGATAAATTACGATCACCCTTTTTCTGTCATAATTTGTATTTTCGATGTCAACAACATAGCCTTAAATATGGCTCTGAATTTCTGATAGCAAACTCAGCAAAGTATCACTATCTGTACCATTTCTTGGTCAAAATGTGAGGCGCGGACCATGTGCATGTGAAGTGAATTTCCACATTGATTGGCTTTTCTTTTTGTACATAACTTGCCTTCTGTACATGCATCTACGTCACTGTCTCCGCTATTTCTCACTCATATTCATTAAATAAAAGCTCAGGCTGTGCTTTCTCTATACTAAACAATTTCCTTTCTTTCTCTAATTTGATTTCACCATTCAACTTCACCAATGAGTTTCTTCCTTTTCATTTGCTAGTTTATCGCTTTTTTTTGTTTGAAATAAAGATTGTTACAGTTTGTAAGCAGAAAAATGTACAAGGTCCTATTTGAATCTGGCCGGTCGACAGTTTTTGCCCCGTGCCTCGTGTATCAATTGTTTAAAGGTTTGCCCTTAGATTGTAGAGAATAGGAAAGAAATTTAGGAACTTTTGGACAAGTACTAGGAAGAGAATTATTAATTTTGGACATATAGTTTGTTCAAGTTTATTACATAAAAAATTCAGGACGGCACTACAAGAATATGAATAGTAAACCACGTCGCACTAACATGATTGGGCTAACCCATACTAGGTACATTTTTTATAAGCACCCAGTCGTTTAAAAAACATTTATGAACTGATAAAAACGTCCGTATTCAATTAATGGAGTAACTAAATGAATATATCGATCATCGACAAAAGTCACCGTAAGCTTCTTTCAACATATAGACACAATAACTTGGGGTGCATACTAATCAACCATATTTGGTGAAACCTAGTGATAACCATCCTTAATTTAATTAAAATCAACTCTAAAAATTCCTATTGGTTTGATATATTCGAAATTTGAGGATGAACTCGGTTTATGCAATTATTACTTCATGTAATATTACTCTTGTTACATCCATTAGTCATTCAACAACATCTACTTTATGCCTTCCATTATTAAATCCATATCAATATATTCAAAAAAAGTAAAAACTGGTATAATTTCATGAAAAGTAAATTGACAAATAAACTTTTCTCTAAATTTAATCCAACTTTGTACGAATTTGATGTGTTTTCCATATTGACTCGCACCAAAGGGTTTTCTTTCGCTTTGTCAATGTGCAAATAAGGCTTATATATATCGTTATTTGTTCTTCGGAGCTTGTTTTTGAATATGTACTGTTTCAATTTTCGTAAAGTTAATTAGGTGTCTTTCTTAAAAAGAAAGGAAATTAACTATAAAAAAAAAATGATATATAAGAAAGACAGAATTGTAAGTGTACCAGAATTGTAATATTCGTAACTATAAAAAAGTATTAATTAACTACTTTTTGGGGAGAAAAATTATTTAAGTGTACCAGAATTGTAATATTCGTAACTTTACTCCATCCACTTCATATGACGCCATTATCAAAAATTGTATTTTTTTGATTGATCAAATACCCCCCAGCTCTTAAATTTCACATTCTGATGGTCAAACCATTAATAGCATGATATGGTAATAAATGTACTTGGTTACTTTTTGCAAAATATCTATATTTTTTCTTCTTTTCAGCATTTTAATACTATTTGTATGTTTAATATAAGTCAACTAGAAAGTTCACAGATGTTCAAATTTTATAATTTTTTTACAAAATTTAATTTAGCATTCCATCCGTTCTAATTTTTAGTTATAATATTCCGTTTTGGTTTGTTCCACTTTCCGAAAACTGAAAATAATATTTCTTAGCATTACGGCTTCGTCCTTATAAAAAATGGTTTATACACACAAATTTGATGATAAAACTAAATCGAAGGAGTAAAATCAAATTAAGGGTAGCTAAACCGTATTCGTATCTATTTAATAAGCATATTTATTACGTCCACTCACTCTTCTAGAAGACACGACGTCTATGGAGAAATTAGACACAACTTAGACGGTGAGTGAAAGCTAAAAGTCTTATGGGATTAAACGGTGATTAAGCGAGATTAAACGGGGATTAAATGATGATTAAGCAGAATTAAGCGTTAGACAACCAAATTCCGTCTTTCAAAACATACATTGCGTCCACTTAATAATAAGCACTGTTTATCGTAATTGAAACTAATCATAAGCCCATGATGTGTAGTAAAATTTAATAATCCATCTGTCTCAAAATATTATGGCTCTATGTATCTACGTGCAACTTTGACCGACAAATAACTCATATCTAATTTGTCGAAATCGATTTTTTTAAAAGTTAATTACATAGTTCAAATGTTAAACTATATGAACAGATTATAAAATTTTATATGTTGACAATTGAAAAACGATATATTTACCGGTCAAAGTTACGCGTAGATACATAACCTAATATTTTTGGTAGGGAGGAGTAATATAGCAGCAAATATAAAAGGAAACCATTGGCAATACAATAGATAGATAGGGCTGAGTTCGGTATGGTCCGGTTCGGTTCAGTTTTTAGCAAAACTGAAACTGAAATCGAGCATATTTTCCGGTTTGGTTTTTTTCCGGTTTCGGTCTTTTTATTTTTTATACCGAACCGGACCGGTTTTTTTCGGTTATTTTTTGGGTTTTTTCGATTCGGTTTTATTAAAAACCGAAAACGAAAAAAAAAATTACGATTTTTCGATTTCGGTCTTTTTCGATTCGTTATCGATCCGGTTTGGTTTTTTGTTTTTTTTTACACAACACCAGTAAAGAAGTTGAAAGTCAACTCGTAGGAAGTAGTCAAAAGTCTCCCCTTGCGATTTACTTACTCAAACATCTTTATAAATTATACATATACATATACAGATGAGATTAGTGTAATTTTGGTATAGTATAATTATATTGTGAGTTGAAACTCCTAAATGGCGGTGGTTAGGAGAGAGAAACAAACGTGGACCGTCGGATCAAGAATCGCCGTGACGATCACAGTGGGAGTAATAATAGGATGCATTTTCGCTTTCCTTTTCCCACGTAGATTCTTTTCTGTTTCTTATCCAACGGTACATAGCCAAACCAATCCACATCTTTATACATATACATATACACATGAGTTTTTTAATTTGTATCTGAACTTTATTGCGATTAGTTTGGTCTTCTTAATTCTTAAATATTTATTAAAAAGAGAAAAGTGGCCAACTCAGGAGAATTAAATAGGAAAATGAGGAATTATTGCATATAATTGACAAAAGTCAGTACAGTGTAGAATGACTTATTTCCATATTTAGCTTTAAGTCTACAAGTTGAGCTCTGTGTAGCTTAATCCAAGTTCCTTCGTGGATAAACGCCGTTGCTTTTCTTGTATCAAACTTTATTGATTTATACTGGTCAATTGTGTTGGGTTTACATGTATGGAAATTACTAATAGACTTGTAAACGGATATAGTGATTTTTATGTAGTAGGCTGAACTGAGGTTTGGTGAGTTCTGTCGAGCGGGTTTATATTTTGAAACTCGAGTGTTTGACGAAACTAGAAACTAGGTGGAAATGCATTTGTGCAGATATTAACTTATGGTTGGCTAGTCGATTTACATCATAATGTGTAATGTATAATCAACTTAAGATTATTTTCGTTGTTTAAGCCCGACAGAACCAGTGGCAGATGACAGTTTTAATCTTTTACGGAAGAGCTGACAACTATAATTTCAAATTTTGCACGACAACTACAAATGATAGGATTCTTCTACTTTTAGAATATGAGTTGTTGTCGCCTTCTTGTGTCATGGGCTCGTTGTTCTTGATTTCAATTTTCAATCTTTGTTCTTGATTTTGAGCCTAAACAGATCGTCAGTTCTCGGATGATATATTTGACCCTATAACTTTATCTTGTTTTTGCATGCTTGTAATGTGAAGTTCTGTTTATTTACCTTTTCTCTAGCTTGATTATAACACCTGCCTTGCTGTTATTGATTTATATCCAGATCGACTCATCAAAATGTGAGTCTGACGATAAGGTTACGATTCTGAAGCAATATATAACTGAATTAGCAGAAAGAAATGCAGATTTAGACAAACAAGTTAATCAATTGAGCAAGAAACTACATTTAGCTGAGCAAGGAAAAGATCAAGCCGAAGAACAATTCATGGCCTTGGGTAAACAACACAAAGCTGGGTCTTTTGGTTTGATTAAGGGTTTAAGAACTAACCCAACTGTCATTCCTGACGAATCTGTAAACCCTAGATTGGCAAAAATACTAGAAAAAGTTGCTGCACAAAAAGAGCTTATAGTTGTCCTCGCCAATATAAATGTGCAAGAAATGTTAGAAGTTTGGTTCACTAATGTTAAAAGAGTGGGCATACCTAATTATTTAGTTGTAGCATTAGACGATGGAACCGCCGAATTTTGCGAATCGAACGATGTTTTGTTCTATAAAAGAGATCCTGACGAGGGTATTGATAATGTCGCCAAAACCGGAAGTAACCATGCTGTTTCAGGTTTAAAATTTGCGGTTTTGAGAGAATTCTTGCAATTGGGCTACAGCGTGCTTTTGTCCGATGTCGACATAGTCTATTTACAAAATCCGTTTGATCATCTTTATAGAGATTCGGACCTTGAGTCTATGACCGATGGGCATAGTAATGCTACTGCATACGGATATAACCATGTTTACGATGAACCTAAAATGGGTTGGTCCCGATATGCTCATACGATGAGGATTTGGGTTTATAACTCGGGTTTCTTTTATATAAGGCCCACAGTTCCTTCAATTGAGCTTTTGGACCGAGTAGCTAATAGGCTTTCTCATGAAACCGCTTGGGACCAAGCTGTTTTTAACGAAGAACTATTTTACCCGTCTCATCCAGGGTACAATGGTCTTTACGCCTCTAAGAGGACTATGGATTTTTATCTATTTATGAATAGTAAAGTTTTGTTTAAGACTGTGAGAAAAGACGAAAACATAAAGAAGTTGAAGCCGGTAATTGTACACGTCAACTATCATCCAGATAAACTTCCGAGGATGAAAGCGGTGGTTGAATTTTATGTTAATGGTAAGAAAGATGCACTGGATAATTTCCCAGATGGTTCTGATTGGTAAAAGATACAATTGTTGCTAATATTGGTATCAAATTCTCTGCAATGTTCTTCTTTCAAAGGTTAAACAGGTACTCTGAGCTCATCTACTTTTCGGAAACAATGTGTACAAATGCTCCTTTTTACCGTTGGACTTTAAGATCATTTTGTTTTGAGTATATTTGTATAGGTTAACAAATGTTTGCATTTCGTATACACCTTTTTCTTGTGAGATTTGTACTTCAAACCTTTTGAGAATTAAAGATGAGTTGCAAAACAAATGACCCAGAATTTCTTCGTAAAAACCTGATGGGCTCTTAGCTCTTCATAAAATAAGCTGATGTATTTGTGAAAGAAAATGGATGTTTCGAAACTGCACGATCAACTGTTTCTTTTCTGGTTTCATGTATACTTTTCCTAATGTATTGATCGAAGGTATAAATACTTAAATACACGTCTTCACCAAAGCCCTTACAGTTTTATAAGTACTTTTACATGGTTACGACATATCTGCATTTGGGACACATCCTTCTTTTTGCATTTATTTGGATATGCTCTAAAGTTAAATTTGCAAGGTTTCTATACACCCTAAAGTTTGGAGACCTGTACTTAAACTTGATCAAGTTTAGATGTATGATTTATGGAACAAAAGAGCCTCTCATCTGCTAGTTCATTTGCCTACTATGGACTTATTTGGCTGCACCTTAAAGAAAATAAGATGGCTTATGCTTTTCGCTGATTTTTTTTTGGTTTTCGTAACTAATTTCACAATAATCAGACTAGGAAACCAAAATGCGTAGATTTTAAGCTAACCAACCAAATAGACTAGGACTTGAAGCAAGAAAGTAAAAAAAAAAAAAAGGGAGCCAAAGAGCAACAAACAAGCTTATATGTTAGGTTTTCAGTCATGACGATAAGTTTTTATAAAAACTACTGTGTTTTTATTATGTTTATTTCAGTAGCTCGTAAATATATCATAAGTTAGTCTGAGAAAAATAACTAGAGGATTAAGAGTTATACATAAACAAAAGACAAGACGATAAAATACTACTACATAGATAAGAACCTTACTATGTAGACTTCGTGTTCATGTTAACTCAAACCCCATGGATACAATTTGAGCAAGATTGACTGAGATATGGTTCTTTTAATTAACCCCTGTAAGGAATGAAATGTTTGTGTCTTTTTTCAACTGGTATCCACTTCGTAGTGTGACCTTTTAACATGTGTTATTTCGTTTTATTAATTTTATTTTCTTCAAGTGCACCTTCACTTTTGACATTGCAATAGCCGATAGGTACCTTATGTCTGCATTTGCATACCAACACTTTTACCTGTTTCATTTTATTAGACTTCTGTTGCAGTTGCAGTAGAACTTAGATCACAAAGTTGTTAACCTATCAAGACCCATTACTTAAAAATATAATCAAGAAAGTTTGCATTATTCTTTTTCATGCCTTATGACGTAGTGACATGGGATATTGCCATGGAGTGGTTTTAAGTTGTTAGCCTAGTTACTTTTGTATTGTTATGAAGGGATACTCTTGCAAAGTTTCCGTGCATTCTCATCTATATTTCGAGACCTTTAATTGAATCTCATCAAAATTAGAAATGATGTATAAAACTAAAGTGCTTATCATTTGCTAGTTATGTTGCTTGGTTTTGGCTTGTATGGCTGCGTCTTTTGAGTGAATATCATGGCTTACTCAAAGCTGAGGAGAAATAATGTCTGTATCACTCCATCTGTCTATTAATCTAGTCAAACAGATACATTGTAGCTTATATTGAAATTTCAAAAGCTAATCATATAATTTAGCATTTAAACTATGTGATTATATTTTTAAAATTTTAGATTTGGGCAACTGCAACAGAAGTCTAATAATATAGTTTTCAAAAGCTAATCTAGTCTAATAATTTTCGATTCGGGCAACTGCAACAAAATTTTCGATTTGGGCAATTGAAATTTCAAAAGCTAATCATATAGTTTACCTAGTTATACGTGATTTTTTGTAAGTCAAAGTTGTACGTAGTTTTGTAGTAGACACTTAGTTTAGGACGGAGGGAGTAGGAATCAAATATGTTTTAGGTAAAAATCTTCAACCAAACAAACCATGTGTAATTTTTTTTGAGTGATGATCATGAGCTTTTATGGTCCGGCTATCTGCTCTTACATGCCATTAGCTCATAGATAGACATGTCTTACCCTTAAGAGAACTACTCGGCTTTAATTCTATACACATGACTGAATGATTACTCAACAAGGTACTACATTTACAGAACCTTACTACATAGTGTACGTCTTCAGATTATTTTCTTTTTAGATTGTTTTCTACATTGGTACTCAAATCATTCTGTCCCAAATTGTTTTCTACATAGGTACTCAAATCATTCTGTCCCAGATTGTTTTCTTTTTAGATAATGAAGAACCCCGTCATTCAAGGTGATAGGGCTTGAGCTCGGTATACAGAAACCACAACCACTGGGCAACACATTTGATCCAGCTTGAACTGATTCGATCAGAATAAGATTTAAGTTGATCAAGGTGGTGGTTGTTTTTTAACTTTCTGTTTGTGTTCAAGGATCATGCAATGATGAGTAGAACCTGATTCTCTGTTCAACTCTTTCCCACTTTTGTAGCGTGGCTTTTATGTACTTTTCCAGTTGAACTACGTATTCACACATACTGCAAACAAACGATTTTCCACTTTATTAAAATTGAACAAGTACAAACAATGAACCAAACGATAAAAGGTTGTCCCAAGAAACTCTGATAACAATCAATTATTTAACCAAAGGAAAAGGAACAGTGTTGTTCCACATATCACCATCAGTTAAACAAAAATTTATTTAGTAACTTGATCACCCACAAATTTATGCCAAAATCTCTTTCACCAAACGAGAAAGTGACTCTGAAGATGATCCACCATCACTTAATCCCCTCTTTGCACTCTCTTGAAGCTCCTTAGCCCTGTTTCTTATTCTTTTACCTTCTTCGCCTTCAAACACCAACCTCACAACTCTCTCAACTTCCTCTTTCATGACCAACCCCGTCTCCGGGTCCATTGTCGGCTTAACCGCCACGCATATCTCCTCTGCCAATGACCTCGCATTCATCCTTTGCTCTGCGTAGAGCGGCCACACGATTATTGGCACGCCGTTCACAATGCTCTCTAGCGTGGAGTTCCATCCACAGTGCGACAAAAACCCGCCTGTGGCCCTGTGCCCAAGCACAAATACCTGCGGGGCCCACTCCCTGACCACAAGACCAACTCCTCTCGTCCGCTCCATGAAGCCTGGTGGTAAGTAGGTCTCCGGGTCGTTTTTGTCGATGTTCCCCGCATTGAAAAATGCAGTGATGTTCTCTCCCGTCGGCCTTCGAGCAACCAAGACGAATCGTTGTTGACTTAGTTCTAGACCCTGAGTCAGTTCCATGAGCTGTTGGCTCGAAAACGTGCCTCCACTCCCCAAGGTAATGAAGAGGACCGATTTGGTGGGCTGTTTGTCGAGCCACGAGATGATTAAATTATCAGATTCTGTTAGCAGATCGACTTGCTTGATGAGCGGCCCGACGGGGTTAACCGGAACTGCCTGTATCTCCTTGTAGAATCGGTTCTCTCTGACGGCTCTTAGTGGAATTGGTTCAAGGTCATAGTACGAGTTCACGCTGATCCCGCGAACCTTCGCCAACCGGCTCATGTGGAGCAAGAACCACTTGTATTCATCGATCTTCCTGTTCCTCACCGGGTCGGGTAGGTCAGCTGTTCGGATATCTGTACAACCCGGGACCTCAATCGGCATGGGTAGGTCTACATACTCCCCCTCCACCTCCCGATCCAAAACTGGGAGGTAAAGGCTAAAGGCAAGCAATTTAGTTGAGGCCGTGTAAAACGAATAAACGGGAATTGAAAGCTCATCACATGCTTCTATAGTGTCTGTAGTGAAAATATCTACTATCATAGCTTTGGGCCGATTGTTTAGTCCGTTGAGAATGGACGGTAGTGCTCGGAGATGTTCCTGTAGCATGAGGCAAATGCGGGTTAGGTGGCCCATGTCGTCCGTGATTATGTTGTCCATGTTGGTGCTCGGAAGGTCGATAACGTGGAGGTCGTAAGGGACGATTGCGGAGCGAAGGAGGTTGTTCTGTGCAGTTGAAGATTGGGATGGGACGACGAGGAAACTAACATGGAGGTTATAGTTGGTGACTAGGCGTTTGGCAAGCTCGAAAAGAGGGGTAATGTGGCCATCCCGGGGCTCGGGAGGATGACAATGTTGGGCTTGTTTGAATATTGTGATCCCATTTTTAGAGAAGCTTTTCTCAATTTTTGTACTGTTTTGTGTAGTTAGCTCTCACTTGAGTGCGCATTTTATAGATGAGATTTGTGAGTAGCATAATTTGATGATAGTGATGCATGGCTTTTACTGTCTTGATTTTGAATTAACAAACAAGGGTGGTTAATGGTGATTGTTAGGTTTTCTTAACTACAAATGCATAAAATAAACAAAGATACTACTTCATCAACAAGATTCAAATTTGTAACGTTTATTAGGTCTGTAAGCAGGTGTAATTATAACTTTACCCAAACTCATTTTCATAACAGATTTATGTTTAGTCAACTTCAAACAAACAATATTCAATTAATGCAATTGGATCCCAATCCGAACCAACTTGAAGGTTTAATATGGAAATTACAACAAAAAAGTTAAAGAAAAAAGAAAAATGAGCTATATAGATGCTCTTCCTACCCGCATCGTCGGAGAAGAACGACGAGGGTCGACAGTGAGGACGGGAAACATCACTGTAGCCAAAAACAACTTGGTTGCAGTCAAAGTGGAGGTTTAAATATGTGGGGAAGGGGAACCAAAGATGGTAAAAAATTTGGTTTGCTCATTTAAAAAAAACCTAGAAAAAACATAGCATAAATTTTAATTTTTTGCCGAAATTATTTGTACTTGGGTGGGTTGCTGGAACTGTCAGTTGTCACTCCTATATGCTCCCAATAATATTCCATTCTTAACCTAATCTCCATTTGAATACTCCTAAAAGGTGGTTCTTTGTTCTTTGTTCTTTGTTAAAAAAGAATGTGTAAATTACTTCTCAACTAGGTCCTTAATCATAATGATTGGGATACTAACCTGATATTGCATATGGGGGTAATGAGCTTTTACTTAAGGTTACCAGTAAAAATATTGTTTTACACAAGGGTGAGGATGTTAGATACTGGCCTTTTACTTTTAATGGTGATTTTACTGCAAAAACCTCTTATAATTTTATAAGGGAAAAAAAACCTAAGCTTAATGTAGCTAAGTATATTTGGAACACTGTTTTACCCACTAAAATCAGTATTTTTTCTTGGAAACTTTGGTACAATGCCATAAAACTTGATGAGGATCTTAAAAAATTTGGGATTTGTACAGTCACCATGTGCTCTTGCTGTAGGGTTCACACTCTTGATACTGCTAATCATCTATTTGGATCCAGTGATATTTGTAACCAGGTTTGGAGCTACTTTGCAAATGTCTTTGGTTTCAATATAGCTTTTACACCTTGCTGAAAGCACAATATGGTGAAATGGTGCAACTTATGTGACACCTCTCAAATTGGTATGTTAGCTGTTTTAGTCCCTTTCATTCTGATTTGGGAGATATGGCTCAGTAAGAACAAAAATAGATTTGATAATGAGAAAATGTGTGCTGAAATCATTATTAAAAAAGTGACTAAATGGCTTTATGACCTTAACTTTTTGTTGAAACCAAAAAAACCTGCTAACAACTTTCAATGCCTGTCACTTATGTCTTTGAATATTAAAACTGTCCACTGTAAAAGAAAAAAGGCTAAACTGGTATGGTGGAAGTGCCCCCCAACAGGTAGATTAAAATTAAATTTAGATGGCTCTTCACTTAGCAACAACGCTAGTGGTTGTGGTGGTATATTAAGAGATCATAATGGAATGCTGGTCCTAGCATTTTCAAACTTTCTGGGCACCCAAACCAATATGCATGCTGAGATGATGGCGCTTAAAGTTGGTTTGATTATTTGCTACACTATGGGTTTCACCAATGTTATGGTGGAAACTGACTCTGAGAATATTGCTAATTGGTGGAATACCAAGTGTAATCCAGGCATTAAATTTGGGTCTATATGGAGGGACATAACCCTCCTTATGGATTATGTGGGTTTTAATGTCACTCATGTTTATAGAGAACAGAATCAAGCTGCAGATGGCTTGGCCAAAATGGGTTCCAATGGGAATGATTTTATTACAGGCAGAGGTATGGATTTACCTAAGAAAATATATGCAGCCTATTACCTGGACCAAAAATGCACACCCTGTCTAAGAGGGTGCTGTTTTAAGACCTAGACAGATTTTAAAACTTTTTGTTCTAAAATCTATGACTAATGATGAATTTATTCTGAAGTGTTACTGTAATACCAAAGCACCATTTCAAGGAAGGTTCAGCCTGAGAAATGTTGTGTTTGGTTTTGAAAATTGGGATAAGAACAGATATCTAAAGCTAATGAGGAGATTTTTCTGAAGCTTTTAGTTTAGTTTTCTCTATTATGTTACTGTCAATCACAAAAATCCTTTTGATGAAGACTTATGTCTGAAAAAGACGTGCTTTTATATTGCTAATCAGCTTATTTCAGTGCCAATGCAGGTGCTTTTGAAGCTTGCCTTTTCTTATTACTGTAATTTTTATTTAGTTTTTTTTCTGCGTTATTAGGCAGTTATCAGTTGTATATTGCTAGGGGGTGTTGCATGTCTTAAGAGAACCAGGCTTTCTGCAAATTAGAAACGGGAAATCCATGAATAAAAACCTTAGATCACACTGATCTTGGAGAAACAAGGTGGAGGGGGTATAAGGAGAGGTTTTTTGTTTATTTGGGTGGTCCTTTTCTAGCGAAACAGAGAGTTCTGGGGAGCTCCTTAATGTCGTTTGCGCACCTGCCTAGCAATAATCTTTTGTATGACTGTTATTTAGTCAAGCTACGTTTATGTTGTAATGATGTAATGACCGCTATGGGGGTCTTTCCCATAGAGACTCTTTATATAAAAGTTTCTGTTGAAAAAAAAAAAAAAGAATGTGTAAATGGAATGGAATGTGATTCTTTGTTCAAGTATAATCCGCTTTGTAGTGCGACCTCGCTTATATCTTCTTTTTTTGGGGATTTACCTTCACTTTCCTATGAGTAAATTACTATCATATCTATTACTATAATAACTCTGCCCCTCGCTTATATCTTCCTCTTTTGGGGGATTTACCTTCACTTTCCTGAGTAAATTACTATCATATCTATTACTATAATAACTCTGCCAAAATTTGTTATTTTTTTTCAAAAATATACGTATACTCTTTTACTATTTACCATATAACCATACTTTTATAAATAATATAAAATAACACTATTTATCCATCGTTAAACATACAAAATTCTTTTAAATACTCTCATCATATATTATATCTTTTTTTTTAATTTTCACATATTTGTATCATCACCACACTTATATTTAAATATTTTTATATCACTACGTGTCGTACACGCAATGCGTGAGAAATGATTAATAGTATATAGTTACGACATCTCTGCATTTGGATGCAACCTCGTTTAGACTGCTTTCGTAATCACAGTAAAACTTTGCTCACAAAATTTGCCAATTTGGTTTGGATTCTTTTTAGCCAACTCCTTTGAAAATAAGAGAGTTTGCTATTTTCTTATTTCATACCTAGTCACGTAAGATTTTAGTAATACTATATGAAACGTGATTTCTTAATATCAAAGTTGTTAATTAGTAGAATGACTCGTAATTTTTGCAAAGTTTCATACATCCTCATAAAATTGAAATTTATCAGTACCAGAGAGAATTTAGGAAACTAATTAAGAGTTCAAAATTTTGATTTTTGTGTTGCCTACTATATATATGATTGTTTGGCTACGACTAATTCTAACTGTATAATATGGCTTATTCAAGGCTGAGAAAAAAGCTCTGTTCATCGCGTAAGCTTGTCAAACAAACACACAGCAGCTTATAAATACAACACCATGTGTGTTTTAGCTAAAATACAACCAAACAAACCATCTTTTTATGATATTGCTATTACATAGTGACGGAACCAGAATTATGAAATGACATGATTGATTTTCTATATGATTTTTTTTTAATACTTTATATGAAGTTATTTTACGGAATGGGGGCTGAAACACTAAAATTTAAAAATTTTGATTAAAATACAAAGAAAAACTCTTTTTTCATTAATTTTTTTCAAAATGGGGGGTTGCAGCCCCCGACTGTTCTCAATGACGGAACCAAGATTATGAAATGGGTGCTGATTTTCTATAAAAAAATAATTATACCTTATATTAAGTTACTTTTATGATTGTCCCTAACTAATTTCCTCCCTTCCATACCCTCTTGCATGGGTTGTATGCCATTAATTTGTCTTGCTTTTTAGCTGGTGTCAACCTAATTAAGAGAGCATAGAAGAAGTTTCGGAAGAATGTTATCAACTTTCTGTCTAGCTTTTACGCAAACCAAAATATTCAGTTTTTATGCAAACGACTAAAACTTAAAGCAAAAAAAACAAACAAAGGGGAGCTCATTAGAAAGTTGCAACCAATCTAGCGGTGTGTAAGGTTTTCAGTTCTGGCGATAAGCTTTTATGATCCTGTTTTTTTTATGCTTTTCATTACTATTTAGCTAATGACCAAACATGTATTACACTGAAAAGAACTATTGGGGATTAAGAAACATAAACGAACCAAATAGAAGATAATAAAAATCTAAAATACTTCAGAAATAAATTACTACGTAGCTTTCATGTTCATGCCCATTCAAACCAAATGGATCCTTCTCCTAATACTATTCCGTCCTTAATGGTCCTAATTTAAATTATAATATTAAGATCACTAAAAGGATGTTATATGTCACGTTATTTGTTAAAAGAGAATGTGTAAATTGAATGGAATATGATTCTTTGTTCAACCATGCATGATCCACTTGTAGTGTGACCTTATATTTCATTTTGGGATTTACCTTCACTTTCTTATGAGTATAACAAATAACGGAGAAATAATAGATCAATCTTACGGCAAAAATGTATAATTAATCCAAATAGAGAAGAGAATAACAGAGAAACAGAAGAGAAAAAGAATAGGGACACACATTTTATTCAACAATACTTAATATAATAATAATATGGTTACTGCAGTAGTATTTTAGTATTTTACTCATAAAGACTAAAAGAGAAATAAAAATAATACTAGTGGTCTAAAACATATAACTAACTAACTTAATGAACATAAATAAACAAATAGCAACACAAGAGCCCGACATAACATAAATAATATTGATCCCGTAAACAGACGGTAAAGTATGTGACACGGGTGGAGTGTATAACCGCCGCATGGTCATAAGAATACATTACCATATATAGTTACGACATGCCTGCACTTGGATGCAACCACTTTTACTTGTTTCATATGATTAGACTGCTTTGTAATTACAATAAAACTTTGCTCACAAAATTAGGTCTGATTTTTTTTTAGCAAACTTCTTTCAAAATAAAAAAAAAGTGTCCTATATTCTTATTCCATCCCTAGTCACGTAAAATTTTGGTAATACTGCATGAAGCGTGGTATCGTTTCTAATATCAAAGTTGTTAAAGTAGAATGACTTGGTGATTTTTGCAAAGTTTCCATGCATACATCCCTATAAAATTGAACATTATCACAGAGATCGTTTATAAAACTAAAGAGTTCGTTATTTGCTTTTTGTGTTGCCTACTATATATATGTTTGTTTGACTGCAACTAATTATAACTGAATTATATGGCTTATATAAGTTTTTGTGTGTGGGTGTGTGTTTTCATCGCTTGTAAGATGGTCAAACAACTACAAAGTAGCTTATAAATAAAACGTCAAGTATGTTTTAGGTAAAGTACAACCAAACAAACCACGATCGATCATCTCTTTATGATCTTGTTCTTGTGTTGCATACTTGCATGCCATTTGCCATTTGATCTTGCTTTTTAGCGTCAATCTAAGATAACTTAGAACAACTTTCGGAAGAATGGGATTAATTTTCTGTCTTGTTCAAAACTCTAAAGTATGCAACAACGAATTAGAATGTGATTCTTTGTTCATTTATTATCGGATAAGATTGTTCCTAATTTTCACTTTGTAGTGTGGCCTCACAAAGCGAGTCCAAATATTCTACCATTATTTTCTACCTCTTTCATTTTTCTTTGTTTATTTTCATTCAAATTTTAAAATTTCACAGCTTTTTCCGTAAGTTTATAAGCTTTTATGTTATATTGTATTCAAATTTTTAAACATTTGGACATAATAATGTTTTAGATAATTTTTATAAGATTTAATGTTTAATTTACATTAATTTATACATTTATTCCAAAATAAATTGCGTGTGAGTTTTCTTTTAAAAATAATTATTGTAATGTATTGATACATGTGTTATAGTAATTGTATAATTTTTTTTAAGTTTTTTATAATAATTTTTTACATAAAATAAGTAAATTGATACGGAAGTAGGTAGAGAATACGATAGAATATTACTTATCAAGACTGCAAACTGCAATCAAGCAATCATCATTTAATTATCAAAATTCAAAAGCAAGTTCAAAATACAAACAATGAACCATGCACCCATAGTTTCAGGAAAGCTATGTTAACATCATCATTTTAATCACATGAAGAGTGACACAATTATGCCCAAATATCAATATTACATAACTGACTTGATATATTACTTGATTACCAATAAAATCATCCCAAAGTCTCCTTAACCAAACTAGCAAGTGACTCTGAAGACGATCGACCCACCATCACATAGGCCCTTCATTGCACTTTCTTGAAGCTCATTAGCCCTATTTCTCATTGTTTTACCTTCTTCTCCTTCCAACACTAATCTCACAACTCTCTCTACTTCATGACCAAACCCGTCCGGATCCGCCATTGGCTTAACTGCCACACGGATCTCTTCCGCCAATGATGTGGCATTCGTCCTTTGCTCTACGTACAACAGCCATGTGATCATTGGCACGCTTTTCATGAGGTTCTCGAGTGTCGAGTTCCACCCAGTGACTCAAAAACCTGTCTTGTCGCTTTGTGTCCGAGCACGGACACATGTGGGGCCTACTCTCTGACCACGAGCCCAACTCATATCGCCCTCTCGATGAACCTGGGGGCAAGTACGCCTCCAGGTCATTCTGGTCGACGTTATCGGTGTTGAAAAATGTTCTGATGATCTCTCCTGGTTATAAATTATTTTTAAGCATTCCTTAAAAAAACAGCATTTTCCATAAATTTTGGGGTAATGCAACTCAAAGTGCTCCACCCATATGGTGCCAGTTAAGTTGAACGAACCGGGCATACCAAACAGGTAAACATAGTTATGTAATAAGTTACATTAATTATTGATTGGGTTTGTGGGTCTAGGCGTCTAGCTTAGGGGCCGTTGTGGAATTTTTCGATAGATTTTGATTATTGCAAGTGTTGTAGGTTGTAAGTTGTACTTGGTAATACAAATATTAATGTATGTGATTGATGTTAATTATGAATGTAACAGACTAACTGAGAACACCGAAAATCGGGTCAAACAGCACATCTGATCGATGTGGTTGGGTTCAGTTAAGCTTCGCTTCAGGCTCCAAACTTGGAGAACCCAACAAAGTTTGACCGAGTTCCATAAGCATCTAATATGAAACTGTACCAAGAACTGGTCATTATTTATTTATCTTGAATATCTGCGATGAAAATGATTTTTCAAGTACTTGCGTGCACCTGCAATGCCGCCAACTTTCAATAGATATTGTACAAGTTCACGTATTTGAAACTAATAACTTTTTCTTACATATCAGAGCTGGGAGAAGTACAAACACGTTTATTTGGAAGACTAAGAGTCCAGAACGGTCACAGCGAGGGGAAAAAACTTATATACTGGGCCATAAATTCCCAAGACTATTCCAATAAACCATTTGTTTGCATGTATTTTACAACTCAACTATTCAAGGCAAGACTTCATCATTCCCAACAACACAAGATAAAAGAAATAAATTATATTTGCAAAATTTGCAGCTGTTGCAAGCTTGTATTCCTCAACTTCTCTAATTAACTAAAAAAGGGACAGAATCTTTCCCCCCAAAATTACTTGTAATCTGAGCTCAAATTGTGTAGTTGATGCAGCTTGATTGGAGAGGATTACCTGTGCGAGAGACTTCCAATGGGCAACCCCATGCTGACTTGTGCTCTTTAATACATTTGAATGTGGCTCTGAGGTGTGAGAACTGTGAACCTGGATTTATCGGCATTGATACTGAACATGGTTGGCTTTGATGGCAAGATCTTAAAGGTGGCTCATTTTGTGGCTTTTCTAGAAAAGTAACTAGATTCTTGAAAATGAAGAGGCTCATTTCCCCAAGATGTCCATCCAGCTATCATTTCTCTGGCAAATAATTCTATGGAACGAACAGGCTGGGATCCTGGAATATAATCTAGTAGCAACTCTGACATAGAAAAAGGAAATGATCACAATTCTTCCTTGTCAAGAGATTTATAAGTCAATGTGATGATATGGTAGCAACTCTTCCTTATCATGAGATTTCAAGGAATTTCTTTTGTCAATGAAATGACGAAATTGTTTCGAGGTCAGCTCTGCAATCATGACGCATTCTATGGTGTGTTTTTCTACATGAATGAAATGGGTGATTGTGAACTAGTATAGAGAACTATCTTAAAGTGCCGAACGACACTAAAATACAAGGACGAATATTTGATGGATTTCTTTTGACCATATGATATTTTCTACGTTTGACTGCTACATCCAATCTAATTCCCCTTATTTATTGCATAGGTTATAGAGAGACATAACAAACACGTTTGTCCGAAACTTCTCATCAAATTTTGGCAAAAGAAAGCGAACTATGGAAAATTTTAAATGTAAAGAACTCAACTGCTGCAAACTGAAAATTCCTACCAAAATGAAATTGAAAGAAAGAATCAATGTCAACAATGCAGATGCCAATTATAATTTGGCAATGCACTAGAGACCAGGGATAATTTTATAGACCTTGAGAGAGAGAAAGGTTTAATTGATGTGGATGAAAATGAATACTCAAAATTATAAAGAATACTTTAACATAATTTATCAGTACGTAAATTTGATGGTGTAGATTGAAGTAATAGGAAGTACGTGGAGACTGGAGAGTACATTAACGTTTCTCTCTGCTCTTACTTCTGAATTAAAGAAATAAATTTTCCACAAGTTAAATAGTTAATCCTCCGTAATACTGATACAAAGCGGGGAAAAAATATCGTTACTTACAAATTAATATATCAACAAAACTTATATGCCAACCATAATTACATAGTAACCTGGCATTCAAATAAACGTTGTAGGAAATAAAAAAGCAGTACCTCCAATTGGGGGCTTCCTCGAGTAATCGCCTGGGATGCTGATTATAATTTGATTATCAGGTATTTGTTTAACTCTTGACAGACAATTAGATTCTGATCCCTGAAAATATAAGGTAAAACACGTACATTCATGAATTTTTTTAAATCTGACTTCATGTGCATTAAGGTAAAGAAAGGTTCTGCGCCACTAATTATGTATCTACGGTTGCAATTACACCGCGACAATTCACTTTGAGATGTTGCTTTTCGACAAAACAAAATCAGGATCATATACAAAAATTCCATGGATCACTCCGATATGATTGTTTCTCCCAACACATAAATTCCCATTTTAAGGTCTTTGATATGAATCGGAGGAAAAATAAGGATATGGGCAGAACTTGGTGGCAGGGAAGGGTTGCCGCCACCTGGCACCACAACCCCACACTATATAGAAATACTTATTTAGATAGGTTAAAAAATACTATAAATGATGTATTGTGGCAACTTCTAAAAAATTACTAAATTTGTTTTTAGTGACTCCAATATGCTTTTGCTGGCCCCGCTGCTGACTAGAGACGAAATGATGATATGTTAAAAAAAAAATAGGAGGAATTATTGTTTATATACCTCTCTTTGGTGAAAACCCAAAAGAAGGCACTCATATGGCCTATGGTGAAAGAGATCCAAGTCACCAATCAATGAACAGTCTGGTTTTACCTGAAAAGGGTAAATCTATTTTAAATAATGGCCACTTCTACTCGTGCAGCTTGCAATGCGTAACACCCAAAACTTAACAAAGCCTTAAAATAATACGACCTTTAACCAATAATGCGTAGCTATGTGTTTGACTCCCCACGATGGAAAAAGTTCGTTCTCAACAAAAAATCTCAATTTTTCCCTGTTGGTAACCCACAAGGCCACCAGAGCCCCTTCTGTATGAACAAGTTGCTTTACTGGTAAAGATAAAAAGTATCGATTTGGCAATGTTGGATACCTGTAATGATTGGGAAAATGGGTAAAATAGCACTTTAACGATTATTTCATATCAGAATTGTATATCGAGAAATATCAAACTTCTAGAAAGAAAATGCGAGGACAAAATATCAGAACTTGTACGTGACAATCAGTTTAAAGCTTTAAATTATGTAGAACTTGTAGGGATCCCATCATAACTACAAAAGGTGTGTTTGTTTAGCACTTGATAGCCTGCTAATCTTTCATTGTCCAGGGTTCTTCCATAATCATGGGCCTATGACTCATGGGCCTATGAAACTTATGAGTAAAACAGCCAATAATTTCTATTTCATAAAATTAACAAACATGATTAGTTCATATTTTGCATCACATTTCAGGACCGCTAACATTAGCAAGCTCTTCTTTTTCCTTCTTTACACTCATCTCAACAAATGTGTACAGAAATTATGAGATTCCACCTGTACTTATCTTCTACAACTCTAAGATGAAAGATGACATATAATTGACCATGTTTTGGAGTTAACTAGGTCCTTTTGTAAGCAGGTTGTCAGTTGAATTTGTGGCCTGGAGCAAATTATTTATATGACATTTTTTATCTTCTAAAACTTTTCTTTAATATAACTAGTATAAAATCCAAATTCATAAGAGACAGAATATGCCTGGAACTGAAGGCTAGAAGATGTGGAGTAAGATGCATACTTCAGTTTCTGTCGAGCACTGCCATTTTCCCATGGAGGATCAATCAATATAAGGTTGAAGCCGTGATCAGATTCTGCTGCATGAAAACAAGAGGACGATTAACAAAAATATAAAAACTGTACCGCCTTCAACTAACAAAAATGTATAAGAAATACCATGGCAACATCTAATATACAGTTAATTTGTTTACGTAATTAACTCCATTATGTCGTTAAATATAAAAACATGCATAATACAATACCTCATACACATACAAAAACATGTTTTTCAATAAATAATAGTTCACATTCAGATGCTCAGGCACATGGCTCCCACAAAATTATATGAAGGCCAAGGCACAAAGAAATTGACCCTTATGTGGGAAGATAATCTGTTATTTTCTTCTTCTTAATATGGGCCTCATGGCCCCATGCCACTATAACAGATTACTGTTATTGCTGCTTCAATCCCCAAACCGGACTCTATGAATTAAATTGTAGTAAAATAAGTATATATTTTACCACAAAATTCAGATAATATATAGATTTACACTCCAAAACAAAGCACATAATAGTACAGCATCTCAAGGTTGTTTACAAATAACTAGGACTAAAAATCAGTAATATCCAAGCAAAGAAAATTTTCACAAAAAATTGATCACACATGAAATTGGGCAAAAGACATTACCAGGAATAATGTTGTGGATCTTCGCTAGATCTGACTTCCATGAGATATAACAAGATGGAAGGAAATATGACGTCAGACAAAAAAAAAAGTAAAAACAAGAAGAAAAAGAATCATCTTGTCTACGAGGATTAATTTGAAGGGAAACAAAAGGGAAGGGTGGGTGAGAGGAGAGGGGGGGGGGGTGTATAAAAAACAACATCAAAGCAAAAGGTTTTGAAATCGTACCATGAAGTAACAACTCTTTCTGGGCAATACATATTTGTTGTGCAGAGCATTAGCCTCGATATCGGTGCGTGTGTCATTCACTATTGAATTACGGAACAACGGTAATGCGCTATCTACACTAAGTTAAACAACTGATGAGGTTGAGAACATCTGTAAACTAAAAAATTTATCAGGGTATGGACATAAGCATAGTCATAGCCCAAAAAGGTGACCAAAAGACAGTACTACATAGATATAGACTTAAATGAGTTAGGCATATACATCTTCAAAACAGTAGAGTAGGGTTGTTAAAGTTGCTTAATTCAAGTTATCTAACAGATGTGTGATAACTGATTACGAAATCAAATGCATAATGCCAGAAATATGTCTTTTGGGTCGAAACCCACACAATCTTATTTAGCCTGTCAGAAACGACTAGTGTTGCGCTTAAAATTGGCTCATATCACTTTCAGTCACCCAAGAAATATGGAAAAGTTTAGCATAGTGGTTCTTATAAATCCATGAATGAACTTGACAGATTGCACGTATAAATCCATAACGGACCTGTCTCTTCTTTAGAATCATAGAGCTTCTCATACAAAGGGGATGTCAAAACCCTTTTCAGATCATCAAATGATTTATCTTCTTTTGGCGAATACAACAAGTCATCACAATCGCTGTTCAAGTTTCTCACAGTAGTGAGCAAATCAGTAGCTCTAACCAGAGCTTCATGGGCCATCAACAGCAAAGGCCTCACATCCTGCCACATAACAGGACAGAAGACTGTAAATCACGCCATATATGTATGTATCGTCCATAGTGATAAACACAGGATAAGTTTGACGAGATTGCCTTGATAGGAACGGCAAACACATGGGAGGAACTAGTAGTAGACAACAAAACCCCCATATTGAGAGAGGAAAAACGATCTTCTTACCATGTGTTTTAGAAACAATCATCAATTTTAGCACCCCATAGATACAAACATAAATTACTCTAGTTCCGACACTACGCAATATAAAATAGGTAACAAGAGATACATCAAACATGAAATAGAACTCTATATATCCGGTGTAAACAGACAAGTGAATCTGCGTGACAACTGTGGTAAGGAAATAAATCATAGAAATGGATTAAATCATGGCATAGACTAAACATGTAGCAAACATCCAACTCAATTTAATTGGAAGCTACATATGAGCGACCAAATTAAATAGTTGAACACAATAGGAGGTGCGATGAAATATAAGGGCTTTAATTCCAACAACCGTCCTCAAACAACAAAGTACAAGTACAAAAATGTAAACGAATAATCTCATCAACTTTAGTATTTATCACATAACTATGCTCCCTCCGTCCCACGATAATAGCCCCCTGCCAGTCCCCACCTAGCTCCTCCTCTAATCGTAAGTATTTAGTCAGTATTGTTCTCTGCAAATCATGAATACGTATACACATGCTTATCTTAAGTATATCTAAGAAACATTTCTTGATATTCGTTTGTGGAAAAAAAACTAAGTGGGCAACTATTATGGGACATATGGAGTAATATACCACTCCCCCGTCCTAATTAAATTAGGAAATTTGGGGGATACTCACACGTACGCTTAAAAATGTTGGAATTGTAAATTTCAAAAGTAATTCCTATGATTACCCATATCTTAAGTACGTGACTAACTTTTTAAATTTACATTTCCGTCCGACATTTTAAGTGTGTACCAAATTTGCATTGTAAAATTGTACGTATTACTAAACTAACTGTTAAATTGGAACGGAGGGGTATGATAAACTATGCCCTAATGTAAATTAAGAAGAAAAACAAAAAAGTTAAAGCTTAAAAGTAGTGATTAATTTAAAACTATACTTACTTGATGGCGACGATCAGCAACTTGTTCTTTATCATTAAGCACGTGACTTTTCTTCTCTCTCGTATTTTTTCTCCGTTTTTTAGAGATAGATTGAACCGGCCGAGACTCTGTTTCTTCTTCTTCTTCTTGTTTGGATTTGGATTTGGATTTGGATTTGGATTTGGATTTAAAAAAAGAGCGAGAATAATAGGCTGAGGGTTTAAGCTTATGGTGAGTATAGCACCGGTTCAGTACCCGAACCGGGTCCATGAACACCGCGTTTGTGTCATCCAACCGGTATATTCCGGTTTTGAGGAACAGCTCTAGCGTGTCTCTGCTAGTATCATATTTCGCCATTTTATTATAAGCTCGCTTGTTTTTGTTTTTAAAAAATATATATACTAGCAGTGTTATTAAACATAAAAGTTTATTAAGAAAAGCAATAGTTAAAAAGATTATTTCAAATAATCGCTAACCTCTAATTTATTTTTCTTGATAAATAATTTTTCTAATCTTAAATTATAAGTTACATATTTTGTTCGTGGGCCATCATCGCAACGGCATTGAGTTCGAAGAGTTGAGTTGACGCATCGGCCTGGTATCGATCCGAATTACTTATCAAAACGAATACATCATTGACATGACAATAGTTAAAATTACCAAATTATATCATTCTAACTCTTTCGAAAGTACATAACCGTTAATATATTTTTTGGAAGAATTATTGATTATTACATAAAAACACACGTAATATCCAAAAACTCATATTCTCAACTTTTACAGCATCTGTCTCCATCAGTGAGTGTCAGTCAGATTTAAAATCAAAAAGTAAACAAAATTAGCATCTTCTATAATGTGTAATTAAGTTTAAAAGAGATTTTAACCACGATTTTTTTTTTGGATAAATAATACAAAACAAGTATTTGAGTTTGTTCATTGAATTGTATACAATTTTTGTTGCTTATGATCATTATTGCCTAATTGGACCATAATTAGGCCAACAATTTATTTGATTGACAAGCCATTGGGTTTTGTGCGAGTTCTTGTCATTTGTAAAACGACTTAAGGGAGCAGTCCCTCCGTTACTATTTAATTGTCAATTACGAAATTACGTGCAATTTTGATCGGCCAATAACTTGTATCAAAATTGTCGGAATGAATTTTTTTAAAAGTTGATTGTATAGTTCAAGTATTAAATTTTAAAAAAATTCATTTCGACAATTTTGAAACAAGTTATAACCCGATCAAAATTACACGTAATTTCGTAATTAACAATTAAACGTGAACCAAAAGAGCAGCATGTTAGCAGTAACTTGATAATCAATTGTATTTTTTTCGGCGGGAAGAAAAAATGTTATAAGAGACTAGGAGTAGTACACAACTACACATTATCAGGCCCTACTCCTTTATTCGTGGTGCATGTCCGTTACCTTTGAGTAATAATTTAACGTAGGTGCTATATAGAGTCATGTACACAGGGTATTTGGTACCGACCATTTCAAACCATATTATAACCACATACTTATTAGGTCTTACGGTCTTACATAATAAAATATATTAAGTGTGGTTATAAAATGGGTTGAATCACTCCTATTAGATAACCAAATAATTTGTCGATATGGTTGCACAGTGAGTATATATATGATTACAAAAATAAAATAAAAAAATGGTTAGTATAGTAGCGCATAGGTACATATCATTGATGGCATTATCATTATTTGAGCTCCTATTGCAAGATGGAAATTAAATAAATTTATTTTACCTTACAAAATTCATAAATGTGGAGGGTATAATTGTGGTGAGAGGCGTGAAGTGGGGAATCCTATGTCGAATAAGACAACACGGTAAGAATAGAAAGAAGTTCAAATTCACGTAGGCCCACTTGCCAGTATCTTGCTGTGTTACTATTATAATGTCCGATTTTACCCCTTGTTGCCCATTATTCTCATTATTGTGAAAGTAAAATATAAAATTCAATTCCTATTTAATTCTCTATTACCAAACAAAATGTAATTTTAATCGGTAAATAAGTTGTATCAAAATTGTCGGAATGAAAATTTTTAAAAGTTGATCATATAGTTCAAATGTTAAATTTTATAATTAAATTTTAAAAAAATTCATTTCGATAATTTTGATACGAGTTATAAGCCAACCAAAGTTACAAGTAGTTTGATAGCAAGCAATTAAATAGGAACGACATGAGTTTTTTTTTTTTACATCATACAGAACAAGCCAATAAATTGTGAGAGAGATGTTTAACCGTTAACTAACGAGTCTACCATCGACATAGATGTTTTAAGTGTTAATGGGGCTAATTTTCAGAGCATTGTCTATACTCATGTAGAATAAAATGCAATAAAACAGATCAACCAAAACACGAAACTTCAATAATTCTAAGACGATTTTGTCCAAAAACAACATTACTCAGAGATAAAAACTTCGTTACCAAAAAAGATTAACCAAATTAGCAATAACAACAACTAATTAAGCAACTAAATTTAAACCAAAATTCTAACTTTTTATTGAGTAGACTTGGTTACAATTTAGAGTTGAAAATAGAAAAATAAGCAGATTGAAAATTAAGTGAAAATAATTCACAACGAGATTAAGTGAAAATTAACTAAAATTTATATATGTGAACAAAATTAACTAAAATCATAAGAGATTTCGAGAGTTTATCTGTTTGATTACGTGAAAGTGTGTTTAATCGTCTCATAGGAAAGATAAAATTATATAAGTTATTCGATGAAAGAGGAGAAATAGACAGTGGGGTGTTGAACGAAATGAAAATGGAATGAAGAAAAATATATAAGTCACCTGTATAATACACTATTATTTTATTCATAGCTAGTTGATTGTTGCTCGCTCAATACAATTTATCGAATTTGGCAAAACTAATTATAGCTAATACATGCCTGATGGAGTCATAAATTATGTGATACTATATACATATTTGGCGAACACTACTTTTGACTATACTATTGAAAGCGATCTTAGAAATGACTATATCATTTTCGTAGCTATTCATTAAATTGTAGTATTAAATTGTATCATCTCTCTTACTTTAGCCTCTCCTAAATTATCTTTTTGATCATTTATATAGGGGAAAATAACATATGATCTCATAATTATTATTTTTAATTGTAAGATGTTTTTTTGTAAGAAGTTAACGTGAAAGCTAATTTTTTTT
Source organism: Primula vulgaris (assembly GCA_963920805.1). Lineage (NCBI taxonomy): Eukaryota > Viridiplantae > Streptophyta > Magnoliopsida > Ericales > Primulaceae > Primula > Primula vulgaris. The sequence continues at coordinate 11,238,315 of OY987212.1, forward strand.
TAAAAAATATTTGTGTCAACCTGGAATAGTAAGATTGCTAGTCTCATACAAATGCTCGAATGTTAATTAGACAACAAAAACTTGATATAGCTTACCTTAAAATCATACATGTTTTCATTTTGTAATGTCCCACTCCATAAGTACACTTTTCATAAATAAAAATAATTTGTTACGTAAAATTGAAAAAAATATATTTACACAACTTTGTCACTCACTTATACACTCGCTTACATGTATTGCACACTTTCTTACAGATATAATAATATATTTTTTGTTAAAAAACACATTTTTATCCCTTCAAATATACATGTATAGAGTGTGTGAGTTACATATATATATTAATAATACTAAATTTAATAATTTTTTCTTATTTTTAATTAATATTTAAATTTATGGTATGCTCAACTATGATTTTATTATATTTTTATTTGAGTTTTTAGTAAGTTGAGTTTTGATTATGTTGAATATTTATATTTTAGTTTATCAAATTATAGATTATATTTTATGTATATTTGTAGGGATAAATACGTGTCTTTCATTAAATAAGCAGTGTAAGAGTTATGTACATGTTATGTGTCTACCATCCCCCGATAAAATTACATGTGTATTTGCAATATTAAATTTTGTGAAAAAATATGGGGCAAATTTAAATCTGTTTGTGTTTGTTGTAAAATACGTGTAAACAAATATTTACGGGTAAAATAAATTTTTCGGTTGATTGGTTTAACGTAAAACAATTTTTTTCTCACATATCTAGTAAAATTGGGGGAAACGGTTACATCGCAAATAAAGTCGTAAACGGTTTACGGAGGCTCTCTCTATATTTTTTCTAATACTCGTATTGTAACTATTATTAATTATAGGTTACTCTTTCAAAATTATTTAATATTTAGTCAAATTCCATCTAATTTAACCTATAAAAAAAATAAAAAATAGGAAATTTTCTAAAAAATAAAAAAAAATGGAAAAAAAAAACTGAAATTTCTAAAAAACCGAATAAATTTGTTAAAAAGCTAAAATCTAATTAACCAATGAAAATAAAAAATAGGAAAAAATCTAAAAATAAATAATAAAAAGTGGAAAATATAAAAATTAAAAAAATATTAAAAAATCCAAGAAAATTTGAAAAAGGTAAAAAATAGTCAATAATATCTTCTATACTTCTAATTTTACGAGTTTATAGGTTGAAAATTATAAGTTATTACAAGTGACGTATATGAAAAAAAATATGCATTTAGCTAAATTTTCTTATATATGTTGCGATTTTTAACAATTATTTGTTTAAAAAGAATTTGTAAAAGAATTTGATTTTTTTTATAAAATTTTAGGTGTAAAACTTTTTATACACCAACCGCCTAAAAATGAAATACAAATAAAAGTTTTAATTGTAAAACTTTCTCATAAAAATATTTTTTTCAGGTAAAACTTTTACTATGAAACAAACGGAGTTTAAATGAAAAATTAATTTAATTATGATGTCTCGTTAAATTGTATGGATTCCCGGACTTTAATGGGGACAAAAGGAATAACTAGAACAAAATAAACTTAAATTTATTTCACCTCATAATTTAAAGATGGTTATTCACCAAACTTTTATACCACCAGTACTTTTATCCACTATTTCTCAGTTTCAGACTTTTAGTAGTCGGAGACCTTAATATGGACCCGGTGCATGCATTATAGTTAAGAGTGCGTCAATTGATAAAATATTTTAATTTTAATTTTAATTTTAATTAATTTTAGAATAGTTAATTTTAAATTTATTAATATGGGTTACGTTTTTAGTATCCTAAACGATGCATCCATGTGCGTTGGTGTTAATCTTTAACTGATTCCAATTTTCAATGATCAAAAAATAAGGACAATAACGTCATTTTTGGCTCCCACTAACGGGCCACGTATATAGTAGTAACTCGTTTTTTTTTTTGAAACAAAGCAGTAACTCGTTAAAACGGTCAAAAACTCAGTCAATAGCTCAAACCGCCAGCGGTTTACGCATAGTGGCAAACCCATGAATAAACGGAGGTATTCGCCACGTGGCACCACCTCATTCGCTGAAACTCGATCATTGGGATCCGTGAGAAAAAGAAGAACAAAAGAAAAACAGACTCACTCTCTTATCTTTCAAAACCCATGAATCGAATGTTTACTTAGTCCCTGTAGTTTTGAACAAGTTTCTACATTCATTTAAGTTTCATATTGGAAACACTAGTGATTCCCCATTTCAAACAACTATCAATATTTATTTGCTCCATTGTATTAATGAAATCTATATGTGTACCTCTTAATAGCGCGAATAAAGAAATTATTGATTAATAACTATAGTTTGGTTGTTTTAAAATAGTCATGTTTGAAGTCAATGTAATTATAAGCAAAATTTGTCAAAAATTCAATTCACCTGGATGACGATGGAGAAGTAAACAGAACTAAACATGGATAAATCGATATATATATATATATATATATATATATATATATATATATTTCATTATTAAAACATGCCTCTAAATAAACCGAACTTTTCATTAATAAGCTTGTGTTTGACTCGTTATAGGTTCGACATGTCTTCGTTCATTTTCTAATCAACTGATCTAAACAAAATAACAAGTCATATCTCTATTATTTTAATATTTTTAAACTAATATATATCATGCCTAGATATGTAAACAGTTGGACGGGTAAACACTATTCAATTCAAATAATAAATTTATGTTATAAACTTAGTTAATTAGAGTACTTATTTGTATTAAATGTAGCATTCCCAAATGGGGAAAAATTTACCTTTGCTAAAAACTATACAAGGAGACCAAATAACAACCTTGCTAAACTATAGATACTTATTGTGTAATCAATCCATAAAATAAGAAAACCAAAGAGAAAACACACACTCACTTACTCACTCTCTCTCTCTCTCTCTAACGAGTCACCACACCGAGTGAATAACTCGACTCAGTAACTCAATAACTAAGAAAATAATAAAAATATTTACATACAAAAAAAGTAAAATATGATGGAAATAGCAATGGAGAATACAATAATAAATGGGAATGAGAGTGAAGAGGAGCTAGCGGTGTTGCCACGTCACACGAAAGTAGTTGTGACGGGTAATAATCGAACCAAGTCGGTGTTAGTTGGCCTTCACGGTGTCGTTAAGAAAGCCGTTGGTCTCGGCGGTTGGCATTGGCTGGTAATTTAATAGTAATTTCAAGGACTTTTATTTTTTTATTTTAGTTTATTCTAGTAACGTGTACTGTGAATTGTGATTCAATATTCTCAATTTGGAATTTTGTTGGGTTCAATGATTTGAAGTTAGGTTTTCTACTTTTTTATTTAAAACTCAAACTTTAGTATATTTCAATTGGTTGGGGATTTTAATGACTTCCAGTGGATTTACCGATTAGTTTCACAATTTAATTACGGTTTTATGTTATTGTGGATTTAGTTTAGTTTGCTTGAATTTAGTTTTACCTGTTATTTAATTTTTTCTATTGAGGTCTAATGTAGTATAATCTTCTCAATTTGGGAGATTTGTATTAGATTTTGTCATTTTATGATTTGAATTTGGGGTTGTGTTTATTTATTTATTTATTAATTTAATGGGAAAATATGCTTAATCGAGTTTAATTCAATTAACAGAATTTCAAGGGATTTAGTTTCTAAATATTGATTTTGGGTATCAAGGTATAATGTTTTATGATCTTCTCAAGTTGGGAATCTTTTATTGGATTTTAGTGATTTTAGTATTGGTTTTATTTTTTAATTCAATGGGAATAATGTACTCAGTGTAATACTATAATTTAATTCGCTGGATTTTCAACTTATTCAGACAGAGTCTTTGGCTTGCGAATATTAAATTTGTGGATCTTCAGAGTTTTAGTTTAGTTTTACTTTAAATGGCTTTACTTGTTTTTTTGTTTCCACTATTAAGGTCTAATGGAGTATAATTATCTCAATTTGGGAATTTATTTCTACCCTTTCAATATAGGGTTTATTTCCCACTTTATTTTTTATTCAATTGGCTGGAATTTTAACAAATTTCAGGGGCTTTTGTTTACTCAAATGGGTTTACCAATTATTTAGATTATTCAGTTAAGGTGTAATGTAGTTTAACATTCTTAATAAGGGAATTTAATTGGATCCAATGGTTTGGATTTACAACTTTCTTATTCAATCCAATAGGAACAATGTAAATTATCAGAAAGCAGTGGATTTAATTCACATTAGTGTAAGAATTCTAACCAATTTTAGAAGCATTGTGTTCGAAATTCAATTTTGTGTTAAAATGTGGCATTGCTGACTCAGAACTTAGAGGGGTTTCCAATTACTTTTAACTTAATTCAGTTAAACTCAAATTTATCCTTAACCCATTTTTGGACTTGCGGTTTCTTTCAATTGAATGGTTATGGCCTTATGGGGTTAGTGTCTGTAAACAATTATTTTAAATTGGAATTTTCACTGAATTTTTAATCTTTAGTACTTAATTTGGTTCGGTAAATAAGGTGTATTTGTTTGTGCAAGTTAATTGCTTTCACCCGAATATTTTGATTTGAGAGTTCTTTGAACTTGAATAAATTATCCCAAACGATGCTTTTTTTTCTTTTCATTTTATTGTGGTTATAATTTGCTTTGAATGAGAAAGTTTTCACAATTATTTAACTTTATAACTTCACAATTTTGGAGGTTGAAGTTTGAAATTATCAGTACAATAATTTCTGCTTTCAAGTTTTTTTTTTCATTTTGATCTGAGGTTACTATGTATCCCGTTTCAATTCACTTAGGTATCCAAATTATTAATTCTGCTCCCAGTAATTTGTTTTATCAATTATGAATTATATTTCATCTGTGCTCCCCTAGTAAACTATCTTCCGCAGTTGAGGATTTTGTTTTACTTCACAAAGCTTCTTGATTTAGTTTGAATATAATGGATGTTGAGATTTAGTTTTGTTTGAAGGGTTTCGGTCGTCTAAAAAACCCTTTTCTATCCCGCATGTAAAGTTGCACAGTTTAGTCCGTAATGAATATATTTCAATATGGTTGGAATTTAGAAATTCGAAGAATTACCATATAATAGAGGGTAAATTTTGTGTAATTAAAAGATTACTAAGATAGATATGTGCGTAGATCTGCTCGAGTTTTGGTGCTGTTGGACTTTATGAATTCTAATTTTGACTAGTTTCATAATAAATTCTGTGTTGTCTTGACATTACCAATCGGATATTGAGGTTTTAATTTGATTCGTTACGTAACTAACTTGGTTTATAAGTCTCAATCCTAATTTCCTGTTACGTATAGTTGTATGATTTTTCATGTCATTCTTTTTTTAGACTATTGCATTAAAGGTATTACCACATTTTCCTTGAACTAGTCATGTTTTGTTTCTTTTCGTTTTTTGGAATTGGTTCAGTTGGTCAGCAGATTTAATTTCAATTCCAGAGATTACAAATTCAACTTTGTCCTTCAATGCACATGCTACCTTTCCCCCCCTAATGTTTTACTTTTCAATAATTGCATTTGTATAGCATTTCTATTATATTCATATCACTTAGCAGTATTTGATTTGCCCTGATCTTTAACTCTTTATGATATAATGACTTCCACTTTTCCCTGTCTCTTCTTCCCTTTTCTGTTTCCCGTGGACCCTTTTATTTGTAATTACATGAGTTTGTGAAAATATTCAGTTCTGTTCTACAAAAGTTTATTTAAAATGCTCTCTTTACCTTTTTTCTTCTTGTTTTTCCTCCATGTACAATATGCCTTTTACCAAGAAGAATTGAATTGGTTTATTGCCTTAGTAATCCAAAACATGTAAAATGCAGGTTCTTACAAATGGAATAGAGGTAAAGCTACAAAGAAATGCGCTTAGTGTCATTGAAGCTCCCACTGGCAATGAGGAAGATGATGACCTCGAACTCGAAAGTGTGCCATGGATTTGCTCAGATTTTGGTAAGTACAGTATTAAAATGTGCCTGCTCGATATTTCGTAGAGATATTTCGATTTGAATTTTCTTGAAATGTCAAACCGTATTATCCACAAAAGGAACTTATTTGGAAGCCAAAATGAAAAATAATGGCACTTAGTTATGGATATGCTGGGTCCCCCATATCTTTGGTAATAAGTGGGAGAAGAAACAGATACCAACCTTGAGAGAAAAATGTTCATTTTATTAGAATTTTGAATACCGAGAGTTCGAGACTGTAAATAAAATCTCACTGTACCTTTTTGGAAATTTGATATGCTCATCAGTTCATTACTTCATTTATCATAGTTCGTCATCTACAAAAAGAAAAAAAGAATGTATATTTTGAGCTCGTCCAGATCCGAGCGTATATTTTTTTGCCTTAAAAGAACTGATTGGGTTCTAATTCACGATTTTAAAACATACTATAGTAATAAATAAACGAGTATTGTATAAATCAGAAGTATGTACTTTTTCCTATGGAAAATAAAATCAGAGTACATTCTCCAGCTTAAATCTTGGATCCTTACCAGCTTGTGTTATGTTTGTGATGAACAAATTTGTTGTCTAGTAATTGTGTTGAACACACTACACAGATTTCTCATATCATTACTTTTTACTTAAAATGTTCTATTAGTTGGTACTTGTACAACTATTTTCACCAAAAAGTTGCTGAGGTTGTTGCATAGGATCCATTTTCTTAAAGGACACTCTTTATTTTCTATTATTCTTTTTGGCCCCACCACTTCCAATAAGTCTGTTTTATAACCCCTACAGCATCCGATGATACACAAAAATCCCATAGATCAAGGCATCGCATACATAAATCATGTGTATCATCACACAAGACCATGAGCCGGTCCCTCTCTTGTGATTCACAATCAAAGGGATTTATTACCACTCCTGCCGGGCCCATGGTAAAATAACTTCTTTCTAACTTTGTCTTGTTATAATAATATCGTATGCGAATTACATTGTGATTGCCAGATTGTGTTCTCCAAAATCTTATAAACAAAATTTGTATGCAGAAGGTTAACCTTGGTAAGCTGGAGAGTACTGCTTTATGGAGATATTGGCGATACTTTAACCTTGTGAGTTCAACACCCTTCAGAAATCGCTAAATACCAAACTATGATTTTTTATCCTTCATTAGAATAAGATAATGTATTACAAGTTTCCTTTTATCCTCAATTCAAGCCTGGTTCCTGATTATTGAATATATATTAGAATTATAGTTCAGTGGCAGGGACAGAGATTCTGAGAAGCAGTTGAAATAAATCCTAAATAGAATACACCGAAATTTTAAATCATGGACAGTTGCTGAGAGAGCTTTAAGGTTGAAAATTAGATCCCAAGAGGGAAAAGAATGGACGTCGTTAGTATACAAATTACAACATACCATGTAAGTGACATGTTATACTTCTTTTCTAGGTTGATGCAATTCCTAACCCATCAAAAGAGCAACTAATTGATGTTGTGCAGAGGCATTTTATGTCACAGGTAGTTCCTCTCGCTCTTTTTTACCTTCCCCCTTTTCAAGACATTAATTCATGGCATATACTCTTATACAACACTTGACTCTTTATATGTTTTTTTTGTAAATTTCAATGCTTTTTGTTCCAATGCTTGGGGAATAATTGGAATGCGACATATATGAGATAACTAAACGAACCCCCAGTTACTTGCGCGTGCTTTGATACTTTTCTTAACATAAGCTGAGTCGGCGACTCCTCCTGAAAATACTATTTTGTACCAACTAATCCAAGTATTTCATCGGTTTAGAATTGAAGACGAATATGATGACCATTTAACATATTTTTTCCTTCGAGTGCAGCAACTGGATGAGTTACAAGTCATCGCAGGCTTTGTGAAAGCTGCTAAGAGACTCAAGACAGTGTGTAAATAACCTTTCAACAATCGAATTGGTTATTGACACTAACCTAAAATCTAGGACATAAATTAGCCGCATTATCCTCTGCATTTGTATGCACGCACGTAGTTGTATCTATGTACCTTGCCTGGATTGGTTCTCTCCCTTTCGTCGTGGTTTTAGTAGGCTTACTCTAGTTACATAGAGGTTCTTAAGCTTACCAGTCGTGGTAGTTGTAACTAGTGTAGATTATAATGTAAACTGGTGAAGTAGTATAATTCTGTTGATGGCTTTATTAGCTTGAATGATGAGTAAATATATTTTCGCTGCTCTTACAATTATTCATACACTACGAGATGACAAAATTTCAGTTTTGTTTTGTAATGTTTTCGTTCTCACTATCTCTTATCATGTGTCTATAAACTATAAAAAAGTATAAAGAGGAGTGTACGTAAACTGGGCCACTTGGGTCATTTTATCAGTGTTTTAAACTGGTACGTAAGTACACAACCCTTCACATTTTCATTGACTTTTCTCCCATCGAGTAAATTATTAATTTCTTAGAGGACAGTAAAAGTGTAAAAGTAATACTAACTCGTAGAATATTGCGACACATTTTTAGATAAGTTGCACTTTGAGAAGTCTAAATTAAAAGCACAAATGGCATGATCTAATTCTTGAAAAGCATAGAGATGTCATTTTATTTGTTGCATCTAATGTGGAGTATATGGTATACTCGTGTGTCGTGTCTGAATTAACATTTCCTCTGTGGCATAAAAAGCATGAACTTACAAGCTTTAAGGACTATACATAAGCCCGTACACTTAAATTATTTATCAACACGGCTTACTATATATTTTTTTTTCTGTAATATTCTTTATAATTTAATAAGATGCAATTCAAAAATATATGCATTGGTTATCTTGGTGATGATCGCAACCGCTGAAGCACAATTACGCTTCACGAGAGTCCAGGGAACTGTGTATTGCACTGCTGATAGCAATGTTGACATCACTTCCGTTCCGGGATTCCCATGTAATACATCACTCACCTCTCAGGCCCGCTTGTTTTATTACAAAAAAGAAGAAGCTATTTTTTCATTAGAAAACCCCGTGTTGTTAGTATGACTTAATAACTTAATGTGAATTGCTTAAGCTTATAGATTAGGATGAAAAGCAGACTTTTTAATTTTTAATAGAAATGAAATGTCTATTATAGTCATTTCTTACTTGCTTCTTTGCAGGTGGACTAAGGCTTAGGCAACAATTAATAAAATCATCAATTGTAATAAGAAAATATTCTTAAATTAAACACAATGGGAAGTATAACTTTAAAATCTAGCCATTTAGGATAGTTTACAGTCATAACGAGGAACGACTATGTAACATGTACAAAATATGGGTCTTTCAATTGTTGCAATTCAAAATAAATTGTACCAAATACTGGAGTAGGTTTCAACTTAGTTGGATTGGATAGATTATTTGCTTTTAAACTCTTACGCTATGCAATATTTGCTGTTATATTCATTTATTGGGCAAAGAAAGGGTTGAAAATTTTATGATAGATTTTTCTTGACTTGAGGAAAGATATATATTTTTTTTCTTAAAGTTTACCACCAAATTCTACAAACCTTTCAATTGATTTTTCAATTTTCGATGCAGTTGCCGAAGTGGAATTAAAGTGTCTTGGCGATCTCATTGAATATGAATCATGGACAAACGCAGCCGGATTATTTACAATAGTGGCCCTTTTAACGGCTCAATTTCCTGTCCCTGTTTTCCTCAATAACTGCCATCTTCGAGTGCCGACGGATCTCTCTAGGTGTAACGTGGAGTTGCCATCGGATGGTCACCTTATATCAACTATGAATTACACCGAGGACACTGCCGAACAACCTGGAAACTTAAACTTCAGCAACTTCATCCCAATTGGGTTTCATTACATTCCAGCTTCTTAACCAATCCAATTGACATCTTAAGGAGTAAACAAAATGTAATGTTTCCCTGAAACGGTTGTGTTGATTATATGAAAATTTATGTAATTATGACATTATACATATAAAGTTTATTATTATATACTCCGTTATTTATCTCATTAATCGTTTGTAATGAAAGGTCATCTCATCTGCGATGTGATATTCATTACAAAATGCAGATGAGACATTCATTACAAAATGTCAAAAACAATGTTAGCATTCTCTTATGCTAAGCCTTGTCTACAACATTTCACATACGTAACCAGGAATGTAACTAGCTAGAGTCGGGAGCTGCATCCTTCCTCGGTTTGAAATTTTTTTATTGAAAAAATAGTTTTTACCTATGTATTTTGTATTTTGATGAAAACTTTTAAATTTTAAGGTTTCATTTCTCTCATTCTATAAATTAACTTTATATAAGGTATACGTTTTTTCAATAAAAAATCAGACCCCATTTCACAGTTGGTGGTAATCTATGTAGCAGATTGTCAATTGTGACCTTTAGCTAATTTTCGTATGAGCTAGTGGCCAATAAAATGTTCAAAGTGAATGCGTGTCAATACTATTTCATAAATAAATCCATCATCATCATAATAATTTATAAGCCATCATTTTGATTGGTTCTATTGAATGACACGTGTCATCAAGTATATAAGATGACGCCGATTTCCCCAATGAAACACCAATGGTCCCTAAGTTTTCACAAATCACTTGGTTACGATATTATTATTAGTAACACCAGAGTAAATAGGTTTTAGTTCAAAAAAGACGGATTTAGATCCTAAATTAAAAAAATTGGCGATATTCAATCCCTCGCTTCCTATTCCCTAACAAATATCAAAATCGAGTAACAAAGAAACCAAAAGGAGAAGTAAGACGTGAGCAATGCCTTATGAAGACCAGACAATCAATTAATAGTTTAATACTATACAGATTTAGAGTTAGGAGAACAAAACTTTTTATAAGCAACGCTTAAAATCTCTTTAAAAAAATAGTATAACTGTTTTTCAAATTCAATTTACCTTACATATAGAGCATGTATGTAGTTTACACGACTCTCATAAAACGAAATACGAGCACTTGTACATATACATAACTAGCTGACCATCAAAATAAATTAACAGTTACGTTATAATTTATATCATTAACCAAGTTTCTCTCGACTAACGGATTGAATGCATGGCTCTTTCCCCCCAATTTCTCTAACTTCGTGGTACCGTAGCGCAAATGCAATTTACGGAACGACACTAGGAAAGACTTTCCGTCAATAAGCACCAAATTTGTAAAGATGTAAAACTTAGGAATGAAAGTATAATTAAAGCTATAAGTTGAAGTTGTCATAGAAACTACAACTAAAACATTTCAAAATCTTCTCCTAATTGGAAAACTAACCGTCTAGAGAGAGAGAGAGAGAGAGAGAGAGAGAGAGAATTGATATATAGTATTGAAATTGATCGTAAACTTTATCAGTTTTGGTTTATTTCTCAACTTATCAATCAATCTATAAAGTAAGCGAATTTCTCTTTTCACCTCCTTGTGGTATTTATTTATTTTAGTTTTGCAGATCTGCTTATTTTCGATGTTTAGTTGCGATTTTGTAATTTTTTTTAATATTGTTAATTTGCTTAATATGTTTAGCTTTATTGTCTAATTATTATTGAGGTTTAGTATTTGAAATCAATTAGGTTGATTTAACTTTTTTACCTTTTACTTTTTACTTTTTACTTTTTTAGTAATTGTTTGATTAATTTGATCAGCAGATACATGATTTTTGTTTTAATCAACTGGAGATTTTGAGGTAAATTAAAGTTTGTTTGGTTGCAGCTTTTAAGCAATTAAGTTCGATTTTGTAGGACAAAAAACCAGGAAAAAAAACATTGCTTGAGCTGATCAACCTAATTGCAGTTTAGCTTTTAAGCAATTTTGTTTTTAGATCTCACTTCATTCCGATGTGAGGGGACAATTATGATACCAAAAAACCACGGAAGGTTTATTAAAAGACGAGATGTTTAAATATTTAGTTGTAGCCTAAGCAGTAAGCAATTAAGTTATTTCATATTCTGAATGTGGAATAAATATTTATTACTTAACAAGCTGTAAAAACAAATACACCAGTAACAAGATATCCATCCCCAAGAACCCTATTTCTAGTTTTTCATAATGGTGTATTTGGGAACTAGGTGATTTGATATTCACTAGGATGAAGATATTTGAAACGGAGTGTATTTTATAGGTAGCAAGTCCACGAAAACGTGGTTTGCTTAAAGCGTATCTTAAAGATCTGGCTGAAAGTTCTGTATTTGGTTGCCGAATTATTAATCCTAGCAATCCGCTCGGCTATTGAACGGGATTAAAAGAGAACTTCGGACTAATAATATCTCCGGGATTGGACTATTTTCAATACCACCACCATATGGTATTGGAAATACCCTCCATATGGCATCATTTGATGTCCGAACCGGATATGTAGTCCGGAGTTCAATTGCATTGCCAAACGCAGTATTTGTGGGGTCCATCGGACTCATAATCCAATCCTGATTTGTAAATGATGCAACCAAACAAGGCCTTAAGGTGTTTATTTTCCCACAAGCCGAAAAAGTTGAGCCAGAACTACGAATGTGCCACTATGTCATTATTATCATAATCATAATCATTTATTAAGTTCTCAAATTAATATTGGTACCAATATCACGGATGATATCTAACTGAGGTTTAGAGTTTCGTATCGGTACAGGACTGGAAAATCTACCCTTGCTGTTATAAAATTGGTGTTAATGCTTGAAATGTAAATTACAAAAAGTGTCTTTTTTTTTAAGGTGAAAGATGGAAGGCGACTTTGGGGAATCAACAAATATTCCACCCCCAACCTCTTTTTTTTCAACCAATAACAACAACATTAGCAATGATGCGGGCGATTTTGGGGAATCAACAAATATTCCACCCCCAACCTCTTTTTTCTCAAGCAATAACAACAGTAGCAATGATGCTGGCGATTTCGAATGCAATATATGTTTCGACCTAGCACAAGACCCTATCGTGACCCTATGTGGTCACCTCTTTTGTTGGCCTTGCCTATACAAATGGCTTCATATACACTCACATTGTCAAGAATGCCCTGTTTGTAAGGCCGTAGTCGACGAAGAAAAATTGGTACCTTTATATGGACGCGGGAAAAACACAACGGATCCAAGATCCAGGTCGATACCGGGTGGCAACATCCCAAATCGTCCAGCTGGACAGAGGCCTGAAACTGCCCCCCCACCTAATCCAAATCACTTTCCCCCTCAACATGGGTTTGGGTTTATGGGCGGTCTGGGGGGATTTGGGCCGACAGCAACAACGAGGTATTGTACCAACCCAGATTAAAATTACTGTTTTTTATTGAAAGGCATCAACCGTGATTGTTATTATACACGGACAAATAAATAGACAAATAATGTTCCCTCGGTTCTTTTATCTGTTTAGAGAATGGAATTTTCAATTGCCATGCAGTTAATGCTATACCTTAAATGTTACCTTAACAATTGTCTGGATGATATAATTTTCACGGATTTTATGATACAACAGTTTTCTACATCGACTTTTATTTTCTCAAAACAAATCAAAGGGGAACATTGTTCGCCCTTTAGATCGACTTTGTAAACATTGACAAACGTTTTGGAACTCCCTGAAAATAAACAAATTGCAAACTTATTGGATCAAGGCCAGTACTAAAATATTGATTGAAACTGAAGTACGACCAGATTACATGACTGAACGGTAGAACTTGAAATATAAAATAGTTAAGTATTTGCGAAGCAGCTAAATTAACTGATGCACATTATGCATTTGCATCACAACTGCCTCATTTTGTTCAACGGACACGATTGGAGTAACTATAAGTTTACAATGTGATACTTTTTTCCATTCTCCTTTGGAACATTATGAAAAGTAATTTTCATTTGCTTTCTGTCTAGTTATCCAATATTTCCTTCTCACAAGGAATATGGAAAGAGCATGAGAGTTGTAAGTTGTTACCTTACCGAACCCCAACACTGTTGTACACCATAAGCTTTATCATCAAGTGTTTGAAAACATGTCAGATTGACGAACTGGGTATTGTTACAGGTTTGGGAGCTTCACTTTATCAGCTGCATTTGGAGGGTTAATTCCGTCATTGTTTAATCTTCAAGTTCATGGTTTTCCTGACCATTCTATGTATGGTGCGCCGGGCGCTATTCCATATGCGTTCCCGTATCCGTTCCATGGTGGGCATGCTCATGGATTCCACCAACACGCAAATCAAGGGCAACAAGCAGATTACTATCTTAAGATGTTATTAATCATGGTTGGGGCGTTGGTCATTCTTGCCCTCATTTGGAATTAGGGCTTTGTTTGGTTGCAGATTATAAGCTCAGGTTTTTACTTAAAAGCTGGACTGCAATGGATTGACTAGCTTAAAGATGAATTTTTCTTGATTTCCTGCCTGAAAGAGCTAGTAATTGAATCTAACCTTATATTTCTGAAACTCAAAACGTGCAGCTTATTTGCTTTTAAGTCTGCTTACCAAACAAGCCATGCATGCAATGTGACCGGTGTTTGATCTGAATAGTTCTCTAGATTGTTATATTATTGAGTTGTAAAATTATCAGTCCATCCTTGAAGTGCATAAGAATAAGTACGTTGTGTGTCAAGTTACTTCTTGAATAACTTTTAGCATTTGCTTTGTTTGGTTTGGTCATTATGTAAATATGAACCGGTTTTCCCCCCTGCAATAATCATGGTTGTGCACAAGAGACTTAGCAGTGAATTCTACATCGGATATTGATGTGCACCAGAGTAGAACAGTACTATGTTCCGAGCTTGCAATACTTGTGATTTTACTGACCTTGTTGGCTAAATATCTACGATTTGATTTACTTTTGTTTTTTTACATATTTCCGTCACTAGCTACAATTTGAGATCTTACCTTGTTTGTGGTCGTGTTTTTTTTATCTTTCTTGCCCTCCTTTCGAAGTGAGTATGTTCTGAGACTGGTGATTAATTTGCTACAGTAGTATATAATAGATTGCTAGACTTCTAAATTACAGGTTAGTTTAGACTTGAAGTGCACAGCTTGTCCCTCAAAAGATTTCTTTTTCGTTTTTTTTATTCATTTATTTTTGTGCCAGTCTTTCTCTCAAGTCTCAACCAAACACTGCCAAAAAGAAAGAAAAAACCCTGAACAGTTTAGCTTTACAATGGCTATTTTATGCCAAGCACCAGTCTCCCGTGGTGGTAAACAGAAGCGGAAGACATTCTTTAAGATTGTGATGCCAGCATTTTGCTATGATTGCGTGAAAAATGTTATGCAAACTCTGACTACATGGAATAGATATAAGAGAAATCAGAAGAAATTGTTGAAGTTTCAATTTTTCTTGTACACAAAAAACTGAAAATCCAAAATTAAAGCAAACAAATTTACTTCGGTAACTGAGAGTAATGAGATGTGAACCGTCTTGGTTTTAACTAAACCCGCTCTTGATTCATAATTGTAATTGAATTGTTTATATCAATTTTCACTCCTACCAGAATCGGTCAATTATGGCTTAATTAGGCTTAATTAAAACTAAACAAGGTGTTTAATTAAAACTAAACAAGGTGTTTCAAACAAGGAGGAATTTTCCATCTCCCTTATATAAACAGTATAGATATGCAAATGGGATCGATAGAAGCAAATCCTTCAACTACATGTTAACGTACGTTACTTTTTGAAATAATACTACCATGGTTCCCAGCATAGAGAAACACATTTGTCCCTAATTACGGGGGTCACAATTTTTTATTTTCATTGAGATATTTAAATGCAACTTTTGATGATTGAATTTGGAAGCCAACAAAGATTCACTTTTCAATAGAAGTCAATTACTTAAACAATTAGATCCACTACCATACATCTCGCATGACGAACGTTCCAATTACATCTGACAGGATTTGTAACCACGAAACAAAGTTATCATCGATAATGTAATGCATTTGGTGAGAAGTTGTTGGCGGCACCACAAGAACCAATTTGTCCTAATAGCTACAGCTTAGTTTAATACTTGTCATTTTGTTTTCTATTTTACCTTTTTTGGTCAGTGTTGGCTTCAAGCATGTAGCGTAGTTGGGTTGAGTGGGCTTTGCTGTGCCCTAGCTGGGAAAATATTTAATACAAGCATAAAACGAGAGCTAAAGTAAAGTCTTAAGACTCTTTAACTATGGTCGGTCATTTCAGAACTAAAGAGAGTTACAAGTTACAATGAGCTCTTAACAGAGAGTTCACAACAATGTTAAGGTGTAAACTAGGGAGGCTTAAAGTCAAGCCTAATTCAGCTCATATGTGAAGCTACTGCATAAAATGACCCCTTTGGCAAATAGCTCCGATCCACATCGCCAATATTTTTATTTAAGCCTACTTACGAGACACAAGATAAAGAAAGAACATAGCTACATAGGTTTCGTAGCCGCAAATTGGACTATTTAGGTCTCAAATAGTATATTCCAAGCTTATGATTAATTTTTTAAATTAATAATCAATGGTGTATAATTTAGGTAGAGAAAAGCAGTCTTCAAGTAAAAACCTTGCAGAGAATCATATACCATAGCGGTCAATGCAATTTCAGTCAATATTTCTCCGGCTCAAGCACATGAAAACAAAATTTCACATAACTTTCTAGCTTAAGTATTGTCATTGTTTAACCATTTGATAAAAAGCACAATATCTGATATTCTAAGATTTCCCTAATACATCAGGCCTGTTATAAAATAGTACCTCCACCGTCGGACATTAAAGATGCAGCAGCAGCGGCAGCAGTGGGAACAACTCCTGTGGATACGCCAGGTTTTGACAGATGGAGGAGCCTGAGACATGCACCGTAACAGCTAGTTTAGTAATTATATTATCTATTAAAAAAATACTTAAGGCTGTTTATGTATATGCATTCAAGTTTTGGCAGCTACTCAAGCTTCTTGTGCATTTCAAAGAGAGCCCAAAATAGTCATCTATATGTTAAAAATTACCGTATATGGTCCTTTTCAGGAGTAGGTTGATTACAAGTTAAAGGAACAACTAATATATTATGGGTCAAAAGGAATGGCTTTATTTTAACCATGCTTGGTTGACACCAAAATGTTTACTTCATGAAGTTTTCCGAAAGATTACCACCTCAAGAAACTGGAATTCCACTGTTATCCGTCTAAGCACCTCTTCAAACCATATCTAGCACATAATTACTATTATTTACTGCTATAAGGTTGCCTATATCCATCAACCATATCTTGGAAAAGCATTTGAGGTAGCAATATCTCCTTAGGCATAGTAAACAATAATCACTTTTGTACACAAACCTATCGGTTATTAATAACTGTAACCGGTACACCATATTTTAGTGTTTCATATTTACACAACAATCTCCACAAAATCAAATAAATAGTACCACGGAATTCTAAAATTCAACTCGAGAGCACAAATGATCATGCTGGTGCACGATGCACCAATGTACACAATATCACAAATTGAATAAAGCATACAGACATAAAATTTTACAATGTTAAGCCCTCGTGAATTTAGATAGACTGGCGTACTAATTCGTTGAATTGTGTTATTTGATGTCTAATCTAAATTTTGATTGAGTGGTGTACTTATTGTTTATATTCGTGTAAATTTGTGTATACTGTGAATTTTAATAGTATAGTTAACAATCAGTTAAAAACAGATAGGTTGGTGCATATGACGTGATATTTTTTCTAATGAAAGAGAAAAATCGAGTTACTCTATTAGACTATTAATAAAAGTTGGTTGGGGGATACTAAAATTAAAAATACATAAATATATTAACCAAAAAATCCTTACGGTGCTAGATACTCGCAAAAGGATGAAAGAGCAGCAACAACGTCTGTATAATTCTCAGACGAGGCAGGCGCAGTAACTTCAACAAGCTGAATGCCAGGTGTCACAGGGACTGCCTCGTCCGTTGCGTGAAGTTTAAGCATCTTATTCACCGAAGAAACCGTGACGGATATTTTTGCACCTCTCTGGAAATGGAAGGCAAATCCCACTCTCAACAGCTCATGATCTAATTTGTAGCCCAAAGCATAAAAAAATCGAAGCCCATTCTTGTTTATTTTGCTTTCCACCATAGACCTCACGAGAGCTGAGATTTGATCTGCACCAGCACCCCTCATAGCACCCCCAATATGCCGAACAGTCCTGTATACATATACATATATCCATAAGTAAAACAAGTACACAGAACTAAAATTTTACTCCCTCTGATTCAACTCAGTTTGTCCATTATTCCTTTTTAGGATACATCAAAATGTCTGTTTGTAATTTAAAAGTTTACGAAAAACTAGTCAAGGTTCTCAAATTATCTTTTGTTTTCTTTTTAGCAATTAAGGTCATTACAAGGAAATAATGTCTCACGAAAACCAACAAAGGGGTAAAATTGGTAATTTAACTTACAGACAACGCATTCATTGCATTTCAACGAAAAATTACAGTCCCAATAAGAATTGGAGAGAGTAAATAAGACCATAGACTAAGGTCAACTGAATACATACCAAGAAGGTTCAAGCTGTTCAAGATCACATAAAAGCCGAACCTCTGAAGAACCCAAACCTGAAATGGGAGAGCGAATCTGATTTTAAAATTGAGATCGATATTTTGAGGATTTATTTAAGTAACTTCAATATAAATGAATTGCCCTGAATGATCACTGAATGTACCCCGCATCTGAAGAATAAAATACTAGAATCTAATGTCTGGTAAAGGTAGCAATGCCACACAAATCAAGTACATTTTTTAAGAATCATATGTACCAGCATATTATTATGGAAATAAACAATGATTCGTGAAAACCTCCCATATCAGTTTACCAAAGTGATTGGCCTTTTCTTCCCTGGTGAAATAATATTTGTTTGCTTATTTTTTCCTCCGTAAAACCGTTTGTTTTTATTCTTTTAATAGTGATATTTGATTATTAGAATTTACACTCATAATCAATAAGCTACTTTAAATGTCTGACTAAACAACTGGTTGGTCTTCTACAAACTTACGAGATGATAAATTACTCACACATACCAAAAATATGCAATGCATATAGCTTCGTACTAATTAAATTTTGTAGCTCAAAACCACGGAAGTTGAAAACAAAGGAAAATAATACTTGCCAAGATTTGGGCCACTTTTTAGGCACAGTTCATGGATCCTTAGGCGTTCTTTATGTACTCCACAAAGACCTTGAAGAAGAATCTCAAGAGCCTCAACATGCTGCAATAGAAATTTGTAGAAATGAGAAAACAGTTCTCCAATCTTTTGCGAAACAGTAAAACAGACAAAACATGGAAAGAAAAACAGATTTTCATTCAAATGGTCATTCCTTCCCCATGTGACACTGATATTACTTAATGTGGGTTCAACTGAAGTACAAAGAACACCATCCAAATCGTCTGTTTCTGTATGTGGTTATAAGTTATAACCTCAAATTATTCTGTGTCAGTTAGAACCTCAAACCGATAAAAACACACACACAATTCTCCATTTCCATCCTTTACTAATTCAAAGGCACAATTTTTCGAATACCGCTACGCTTGAAAGTCATACAATCAACCTATTTTGAAGCTAAGATTGTGAACTATAATTTCTTGTCCAGCAAAGGAAAATCCTACAATTATTAGTACCTAATTAAGAGACGGTTGTATTTTCCCCGATTCTTCAGTTTTTAAACAATCTGGATCTCGTCATCTTAGGCAGCCAACACTATTAACCCGATCAAGTAGATATCTTATTACCAAACAGAAGGATCTTATAATAAAATAAAAAGCACTAATATAAACGGAAGCTAGTCGATATAATCTAAAACTAACCTGTGTTTCAATAATTCCTTGGACCACGCACTCCATCAATGTTGTTCTGGATTATAACTAACAGAAAAATGAATAATCAAATACATGGTCAACTAATGTAGTAATGTTCAATATTTTTAGTTATTACACAATCGTAAAAAGAACGATGCTCCATTTCTACACAAGTAACTGAACGTAATTATTGATATTAAGGGTTCAAAGCTAAGCTTAAAATTTCTAACTTATTTAGGCCATAAAAGGACACAATTTATCTTCAAACCTTCTGAATTTCAGCTTTTAAGCTTAATTTTTTTCTTTCCAATTAGAAGCTAATTTTAATTGATCAGCCTTTTTGCTTATAATTCTTTAATAAAACAATGAAACAACCCCTTATGCCAAGGGATAAATGCAAAACAGCTTATAAGCTAAAAATCATAGCTTAACAAATACCAACATTTATAACTATAACTATAATAATAGTAATAATAATAATAATAATAATAATAATAAAATGGTTACGAAAGCTGTATTCAAACAAGCATGAACTTTAGTCCTTTTAAATAGCATTATCACATTCTATACATGCAGTTAATTTTAACCCACAAATAAAAATATTAAGATTATTGATTGAACTCAAGTACACACTTTAAGAAGGAAAGATTTAGTGTAACCTAATAACAATAATAAAGCTTCAAATTGGTTCAGTTTAATAACAAGGATCAATTACGTGGAAAATACAACAACTTTGAAATACACCATTTAGGTTAGATACATATAAACACGTTAAATATTCGAAACATTACGTACCTCAGAGAGAGAGAGAGAGAGAGAGATAGAGAGAGAGAGAGCTCAGCTGAAAATTGAGAAAGAAAGAAACGAAGATGTAGTTCTATTTAGTACCTACGGTTTGATTTTGATATTAAATAGCCCCAAGGATTTGGAATATTATATAAATGGGTTAATTTGTTCGAATTCGAAAGTTGAAAGTTGATCCGGGGGAGTCGCCCTGAAAATTGAAATCCACCTATGCCAGGAAGTGGCGATCTCCCATATTGGAGCGTGATATTGTAATTGCAAGACAAACTTGGGGACCTAAGCTGAAAATACATACTCCTTTTGACATAATTTGTTTGTTTATGTGTAACTAATGTTAGAACGTATTTTATTGACTTTTCCGTAAACAATATTTTTATCGGTTATAATGATTTTTTTTTTCATTATTAGAAATTAAAAGTAAGTTTGTTAAAACGTATAGGCAAAAAAGTTAGATAAACATAAAATGATAACACTCATGAAGTCTATTTCTGAGGTATTTCCATTGGTTTTTTGGGAAATTCACTTTTAGTGCATAAATAGAAAACTAATTAGCATTTGGTGTTAGTCAAGAAATTTAATTATCATTAATTGTTGTTAAGGGTACATGAACCATTGAACCGCATGTACCCACTACCACTGCAATTGATGCTAATGACACCTAGAGGCGGCAGAGATAACCGGAGAACATGGGCGCCACAACGGCACATGGCCCAAAAAAAAGAGAGAAGAGACAGATAACCGGTGTACATCCATGCTAGTCGTAGAAAGAAAGGGAGAATCATATCTCTCCTCATGTGGAGGAGGAGAGAGGAGATCTGACGAAAAGATAGAGATACGTACCCTGACCAACAAAGGCGGCATCACGCAGAGAAATTGGATTCAACATCCTCTCCGAAAAATGTAATTTTCTGTTAAGCTTTTGAAAAAATATGGATTACCAATGGTTACTAGTTACTGCTGGACATATAGGAATAGACTAGACTGAATAGTATATATTACTCTCATTTATGTTTGAAGAACGCAATTGTAAATCCTTGGGAATTATGGTTGGATTTGAAGATACTAATCAAAATAAAATTATTTTCCTTATGAGGTCTCCACCTAATCAATTTCATGCTCTGGTGGAACATGTAACAGATACCTTACCAGGAACGAATGACTGTAGATGTACCTATGATTTGTACAAATCGAGTAGTTCAGGAGAAATTACTTGTTAGTCAAGAAATTCCCACATCAATTTGTATGTTAAGAAACCTATATCCTGCTTAAATAACATTACCGTAGTTATACAGATATCCGATAAAAGAGAAATGCACGAAACAGATTGAATAATCACAAGATAGTAAAAAATCACCAAAGATTTAAGAAAAACTACTGGAAATTTAACATAAAAGCAAATAGTCGAATTCGTCCACATCACATCATACTTGATGTCTGAAAAACTTATTTAAGCACAATCACCAATTCACCATCTCATGAAGAGTTTGATTCTCCTACTAATTAGAAATTAAAAAAAAACTTGCATAGTAAATCTCCAGATTATCCTAACAGGTTTGCAATGCTACTCCTGCCATGTCACTCTAATCGAATAGACTCATGCCAAAATCCTGCAACAAAAGAGCAACACATTTTAGTATTTTACGTATTTAACGACATTCAAGTTTTCTAAAGAAAACAGAATGATTAAGATAACAGATGACGAGAAAGTTCTAATTCAAGTAGCATTGACTATTTTTCCGTATATGATAAGTAGAAAAGCAGTAAGCACAAGAACAACATATTGCTCATCTACAGAGAATATGAGACTCAAACCCCAGTTATCAAACATATTTAGCTCGAGAAAGGAACAAACAAGAAGACACAAACTACAGGTTCAAATGGTTAATTTTGGAAGCAGAATACTAACAACAAAACTTTACTCAATTGGAATTATTGACCAGACCGAGCTCATTTTGAAAATCTCCCTCCATCAATCTGCTCCATTTAAGAATATTGTACAGTATTTGAAGAGCGATACACTTTATTATGGACCATTCAAAAAGTCAAAATGCTTTATGTTTTCATTCAATTTAAGAAGGGTAAGATGCATTTTTTTACCACTATCTTAGAGTAGTAGACACTTCTTTAAAATCTGCCAAAATACGGTTCTAGACACTTAGAAGACCATGTTTGGTTCAGCATCTAAGCTAATCCTTTTACTCTTTTGCTTGAGAACTATCTGGTTGAACAGCTTAAAAGCTGAGTTTTCTTTTTGGGGAGTTTGGAATGAATCTTTAAGCCATATGGACCTGGTTTTATATGGAAATCCAGCCTACTCGCCTAAAAGATGCAACCAGACAAGCAATTGTCTAAAGACAAGATAATCATCATCGGGTTTACAGTCCCTCTACACCTTCTCACAAGCCATAACATAAGTAAGTCAACGAGCTATAAGTAGAAAAACACCAAAAGAAGTAGACTTACGCCATCCTCCTCTTCCTCCTCCTCCTCAACTTTCTCCTCCTTCTTGGGCTCAGCAGCAGGGGCGGCATCATCACCGCCACCAGCGGCAACTGCAACACCGCCGCCAGATGGAACGGAAGCCAGCTTCTCCCTCCCGGATGCAATCAGCTCGGTGATGTCTTTGTCTTTGACTTGCGACAATAGCAGCTCAATCCTAGCATCTTCAGCCTCAACTCCAACTGCAATTTACATAATATAAGCAAAGCATCAGCTCAGTAGTGTTGGTAGATATATGAATCCAAGATTTTTAACCGAATGGTGTTTTAAGTATCAAACTAAAACATAAAATTCAAAAATAGTTGCATGTATCATGATTCATGCTTGAACAAAGTTAAACTAAATTCTATCAGTTTTCTGTGTTTGTGTGGAAATGTATCGAACTATCAATGCATATGCAGCATTCCGGGTAGTTGTTATAACAGTCCTAATGCAGCAGTGTAGTATATCAAAAGCGAGAATGCACAAAAAGTTCAAGTTTTATTTAAAAACATTAGAAAAATGTAAATGAACAAGTTCGAGAAAATATACTCACAACATGCCCCACAGAAAAAAAGATGGGAGGTGAAGATTGAAGAATAACAACTATTGGCAGCCAAACGGAAGCTATATGAATCTGAGAATATAAAAGGGAAATTTGTCCTTAAACAATCAAACCAAAAATAAACTAAACGGCAGCTATGAGACTTATTGAATTTAAAATGGAAGAATGTTGTGTTAACTATTAAACTAAATGAACTAATTTGAAGCTATGAATCCAAGAATCTGAAATGGACAAGTAATTGACATCAGTTGCAATTATCATTCCTGAAGTCAAATTTGACTGAATTTAGCAGTTTTGTATAATTAGTCGATGTATCGAACTATCGATGCATACCACTCAATCAAGTGCAATGAGATGTTCCATGGAATCAAGAATCTCATATCAATGAAATCACAAAATTTTTAAGTTTTTAATTTTTTATCAAAGATCTTTTCAATCCAAAACATATTCATGTAAGGGAGAAAACAGCATAATATTTTTATGTTTGTCTCAGCAAATTGTACCAAGAACAAAAAAAAATCTTGAGGAAAAGAAGCCTCCTGTACTTGTTAATTATTCAATTCGTCATATTCGATAAATCCACACAAAAAAGTGCTTCGATGTTTGTAGTTCACCCAAATCTTATATGTTATCAATTTTTTAACTAAAATAAAACTCTGCTAATCAGTTAACAATTCTGAACAAAACAACCGCCAATCCACAAAAACTTTGTTGCCACAACATAAAAAACATGTTTAGATAATAAGGCCGACATCATCTTTATATTGAAACACTGAGGTATTTACCACAATTCAAATAGAATAAAATAATATTGTTCCCTTTTTGTGTCGACCAGTGAGCTCCGATACACATCTGTTAAGGAAAAAAGAAGAGGGTACCAAAACCAACAGTGTGGTACCTATCACAGTAATGGAAAACACCCTTCGTAACAATTCGAGTGATCCTTTTACAAACATGGGTGCTGTATCAGTAACATCTCACACCCAACTTTGCAAAGGCCATATTATAATTACTGAATTCAACATAGTCAAACTCAGACTAAGTTAAATCACTTTTTTCAAGTCATAATTTTTTTAACTAACCATACATCTATAATCCATGCCAAAGTCTATTTATCACCAGTCAACAACACAATAAGATTAACAAACATCTACATTACATTCCCAGCAATTCTAAATATGATTATATTCACATTACAAACTACGATTTGCAAAAATGAAAGATGATAAACAACAAAACAGCAGGTACAGGGAACATTTCAATCATAGAGAGAAAATTTTACAGAAGGATTTTCACTCAACGTCGAAATGCTTAATACATTCTACATTTGGATACTAACGTAGAACATATGTATATCGACACTTTGACCGTATATTCCAGTTATAGCAGAATACCCGCACCAAAGTAACAAACATTCACATACATATAATTCACCTCTCCTTAAGCAAATACCGATTTTAACTAATTCCGCCATTGTACATATAGTGCCGGAACTAGATCTATCTTTCTTCTTAATTATGGGGGTGCTGAAACGTTAAAATCGCTAATGTTTTCCATTGTACATGGCAAAGATCCTTTTTTTTTAATCAATATGGGGAAGAAGTAGTTTTTTTTAGCCTATATATACATACATGCACATACACAAACATACATACATATATATATATATATATATATATATATATATATGAGACAGGTTATATTAACATCAACTTGGACACTTTTTCGTAAAAACGCTCCAAATCAAGATTTGGTTAATGCAAATCTCCACGGTTTCACAACGGAAACACAAATATATATATATAGTACGTACGAACCTGAAGCAAAGATGGCCTTAATATCAGAGGTGGTAGGGTTTGCGTTGCCTCCCAAAACAGCAAGTAAATAAGCAGCGATAACCTTCATTTTCCTGAATATACAACAAAAACAAAAACAAAAACAAAAACCGTATATAGTCAAATATAATACTACTATTTTATATTTTATACATACAATGCGGTAACATAAATAATTAATACTATATATATATAAAGATAGAGAGAGAAAGAGAAGGCATAGCATAGATGTTGTACGTACCTGTAGAAAGAGAGAGAGAGAGAGAGAGAGATAGTAGTAT
Source organism: Primula vulgaris (assembly GCA_963920805.1). Taxonomy (NCBI): domain Eukaryota; kingdom Viridiplantae; phylum Streptophyta; class Magnoliopsida; order Ericales; family Primulaceae; genus Primula; species Primula vulgaris. The sequence continues at coordinate 11,263,938 of OY987212.1, forward strand.
AGTAGCAGCTAGGGTTTTGAAGGTGGTAATTACTAATGTTAAGTGGGGATGAGATTAATTTATACTAAGTTGAGATCTTTTCTCCCCAAATACCCGATCCACTTTTTTAATATTTTGTTTATTCTTTTTTTCTGTTCTCGCTCATTTGTTTTTTTTTCAGGAAAAATTACACTTTACTGACCTTTTTTTTTTACACAATTTTTTGATTTAGTATGTTTAGTTTGCTAATTTATCTTGATTAAGCGTACCAAGGTTTAAAAGTAATGTACTGATATTAGCAAATAAACCTGATTATGGATCCGTTTACCAACATATTTTTTTTTCTTATATTTGAATTTTGATTGGATTTTAAAATATATTTTTTAAATCTGATATTTTATACCAAATAATTTGCTGCCAAACAGACCCACATGGCAAATGGCAAATGGCAAATACGTGACCTTACACATGATATGTATTATGTATATGTTTGGTTCAAACATTAGCTTTGCTCAAGGCTATAACCAGAGTAGCAGTAGTGGAGACAAAACAACTCCACACGTAGTCCTTCCGTTCCGGTTTAATTGTTTACTATAAAACTACGTACAATTTTAACCGGCTTGTAACTTGTATCAAAATTGTAGAAATGATTTTTTTTAAAAAAATTTAATCATAAAATTTAACATTTGAACTATATGATCAACTTTTGAAAATTTCCATTACGACAATTTTGATACAAGTTCTTAGGCTGTCAAAATTGCACGTAGTTTCGTAACGGATAATTAAATATGAACGGATGGAGTATATGTTTGTTGAACCATCTGAGTAGTGTCCAAATGGGTTTACGTTTTCTGCAGAAATAAGCCTTAGAAATGAACCTATGCCATCACCCCCTAATTTGCCACAAACCTCAATATGTTTGAGATGGGCATCAACATCGTATATTTGTTGATCGCGACTGTAAACTAATATTGCTCTCATACAGACCTCAAGGCTCAAAGAAATGAACAAATCATTCATCTAAGCAAAGGCTATGTTCAAAAACTTTCAACAATGCAGATACGGGAAATCCCCAAAAAACAAAATAAAATGGAAACCATGCAAATAGAATACAAGCAAATTGTCATAAATTTTTCCGTCCATTTACCATCATACTTGACACCTAGAAATATTATATGTTCAACAGTCATCTCAATATAGAGTTTGATTCACGTAGTGGGAAGATTTAAAACAAAACAAAACAAAAGGTAGACTAGATCTCCAAATTTTCCTGGTCTTCTCAGCACGAGTTTCTTAATCGAACAGATTAAAGAGGCCAGCCTGCAACAGAATTTAAAAACCACATCAAGGACTGACAATCATAGATGAGTAGAAGAGCATAATAAGCATACATTACAAAGTCTATTTAACGGTTCAATTAACATTCGATCATGAGGTGCAAGTGGCTCATAAACAACAATTCCTAGAATCCCCAAAATCAAATTTAAAATATGTGCACATGCGAGTTTTTAGCAAAGCTCCCTAGGTTATAACTTAAAACGGGATAACAACGAGACAATCTCGGGATATAAAAGGACTATTTTCAAATAGAAAGATAAAAGAAACCTTGTTCGATTGTCTTCTCTTTACAGTATTGACTACACCCCTCATTCTCCCCTATTAAACAACTTAGACAAAACCAGTTTGGTTGCAAACTTTTAAGCTCAAATTTCTCTAGTTTTTTTCAAAAGACTGCATTTAGTTGATCAGCTCAAATGTGGAAATTTTTTAGGTATTTGGCCTGGAAAATTAAGCTACAAGCTTTGAGCTGAAATAACCAAACTTTTTTTTATTCAAAAGCTGCAACCAAACAATCCTCAAATTGTCTATACCCCTATTCTCAACATGAATAACGCAGGCTTTTAAGCTCTGTATATTTTAAAATTTTGAGTAAAGCTAAGGTTGATCAGCTTAAATGTAAACTTTTCTGGTTGTGGAGTAAAAGGTTAAAAACAGTAAGCTAGATGAACCTAGCCTTTCTCTAAATCTCAAAAATAATAGTGTGTGTGCTTAAACATAAGCTATTCTGGTTTTTGTCCTGAAAAAAAATAGAAGAATTGAGCTGAATAAATCTATTCTTTTTCAGAGGGCCAAAAGTAACAGCTTATGCGTTAAAAAGCTGCAATCAAAAGCTTATTAAAAAATAATTTGAAAATGATAAAAGAAGAAACTTACATCATCATCTTCCTCCTCTTCAACCTTTTCCTCCTTCTTAGGCTCGGCAGCAGGGGCAGCATCACCAGCACCACCAGCGGAAACAGGAGCCTCAGCGACACCACCACCTGATGAAACAGAACCTAACTTCTCTCTCCCAGCTGCAATTAGCTCAGTTATGTCCTTTCCTTCGACTTGTGATAGAAGGAGCTCTATCATCTCATCGTTAGCCTCTGCTCCAACTGCAAATTACAAAATGTTTTTTTCAATAAGTAAGCATATACAAGAAGGCAGCAATTCTAAGATCACAACAGCCCATGCGGTAACAAAAATTAATCAGTTATATCTTTTCACAAATATGATGGCAGGTGGAAGAGATTCCAAAGAAAATAAAAGGTGAATGGTGTATATTAAATAAAACAAACTACTTAATACTAGATATACTAGTTGCAGCTTTAGTGTAACTCAGTTCAATCAAAGTCGGCAAATTTTGATTTGTAAGGATGTCGATACATATTGCATGCAATATTATAGTAATGAACTACACACAACAGAGATCTTGATATCGATTAAAGGGTCATAAGGTGGTAAATAGCACTTGAGACAAACTCCATAGAGGATCCCAATACTGGTGAATCACACAGTCAAGTATCTAATATCAATTAAAACAGGGAATCACAATTTAAACGATTTATCTAAAACATTTTTTCAAGCTAAATTTTGTTCCTGTTACAAACAAACAACATTATCTTTCTCAGAGTTTATATTGTATCAAGGATGGCAACCCTAGTCTTGCTGTTGAGTATCAAAAAAATTTAACTCGAAACTCCAGATAGACAGTTTTCATTCTGATTTAACAACTCCATAAAAGCAACTTATACAGAAAAGCTCCTCTAAAGAGTCTAAACCAACTCTCATGGTTACAATTCTCTAAACGCTCCTATGTATAGTATTCTATCTTACCTCTCAAAGAAAATCATGATAATCCAACTATAAGTCTAAACTATTCAACTGCCACTCGAGCGCCGTTAACTTTGGTTTCTTAATCATCTAACCAGAAAAGGAATATAAATCACGTGCTTATATATTAAACCCCACATAACCATCTTGAAGCTGAAGCATTAATCAAACTAAGATAGGAACTAATTAAAACTTCTGTTAGCTATTGGTTTCTTCCAACAAATCAAATACTAGCCAACAAATTGATAAAAAAAAAAAAGAAAAAAAAAGAGGAGAGATCGAGAGATCAGAACCAAGAATGTGGTTGGCGTCATTATATAAGATACTGAGATAACTATCACACAAAAATATAAAAACCCAATAACAATGTGGTAGTCAACTATAATTCTTAACTTATCAACAGAAAAAATGGAAGTACTGTAAAACCATCTAACCACAATAGGAACATAAACTTGGATAATCTTAGTATAAGTTTTTCATGAAGAACTCCCCTGTGCAAGTTAACTGATTATTACTTGCAGAGCCAATTTAACCACAATAGGAACCTTGGTATACGTTTTTCTTTACTTATAACATACATAAGAAATTTAATAGACAAATTCTATAAGGCTATAATTTTCGTTTTTCCTTCCATAAGTTTCATGGTTTTCCATAAAAGTGCATGGTTACTCTTTCCAGTACAAAATTAGGTAGCAAAACACCCATGAGATATTTTTATCAAAATTTTATAGAATGAAATAAAATCTAGTAATCAGCAAGACATTTTCCTAAATAACAATTAAATATCAGTATGAAATTATAAACATGATTCTCGGATAAAAACTATAAGACAATTAAAGTTGTTTTACAAACGCAGTTCTACATAGGGTTTGCTAAATTGATGCGAATAACATGGATTCTTTCGGTAAAGTTAAATCTGTCTTAATTCAATTTATAATTTCCAATTTTTTTCAGGTTAAAAAGGTAAAAAAAAAAAAAAAATTCCTTTAAAGTAGCCATGTCAAGTCATGAGGTCTTTAAGCAGATATAAGAAAAAAAAACTGAGTTTAAAAGCTACGTACACAGCCAAAGAAGGACATATATTTTAACAAAAAATACCACATATTAAATCTAACGAAGAGATCATGCAGAAGGTCATGGATAAAATATCTTTACATATTATCCACCTTAAAGAAAAAAAAGAAAAAAAGCTCATGGATTAAAACTATCCTCTTTGTGGAGTTTCACTACAAAAGGTGTTACAGTTACAACTTTATGTGGTTAAAAACTAAAAACTAAAAACTAAAAACATATATACTTTATGGTTGTTTTATAGAAAACAAATAAATCAGTTCTTCAGGATATTCAATTGGCAGAAGATGATACTAATAGCTACTCCGTCTTTAACACGTAAAGTTCAACTTACTCTGAAAAATACTTAAACTGGCTCTACAAGTAATAATCAGTTAATACCATATATGATATAAAGCTATCTTACACGCATAACTTAACATTACAAGAACAACACAAATAAACCAATTCAAAAGCAACTAATCAGTTTGGTACATGATAGGTGTTTAATAAAATTAACATAACAATTATCAGTTAACAATACATGATTTATAGCTTTCTTTTAAACACAAAATTCAACATAACAAACACAAAATAAACAAATCGGGATCTACAACAACTTCAGGTAACAGTACATGATTTAAAGTTGTTTTACGTGCAAAAAATCAACATAATAAGCACAAAACAGATAAATCAGTGCTACAACAATAACCAGTTAAAAATACATGTACAACACAATAAGCACGAAATAAATAAACCACAATTCCACAATTATAATCAGTTAATAAACAGATGGTACATATAAATCAACATACTAGGCACAAAACAAGTAAATCAGTTCTACAACAATAATCAGTTAAAAATACACGTACAACACAATAAGCACGAAACTAATAAACTATCTCCACAATTATAATCAGTTAATAAACAGATGCTACATATAAATCAACATAATATGCACAAAACAAATAAATCAATTCCTCAACAATACTCAGGCTAACAACAATACATGAAACAAAGCTTGATTTACACGTCAAAATTCATCATAATAAACATAAAATAAATAAACCAGATCTACAATACCATCAGGTAACAAATACATGAAAAATCAACATAATATAAGCACAAAACAAACAAATCAGTTCTACAACAGTAATCAGCTAAAACTACATGTACAACGCAATAAGCACAAAACAAATAAACCAAAATTCCACAATTATAATCAGTTAATAACAAATAAATCAACATGCTAGGCACAAAACAAGTAAATCAGTTCCTTAACAATAATCAGTTAACAATACATGAAACAAAGCTATTTTACACGTCAAAATTCATCATAATAAGCACACAAAAACAAAACTATTATGCAACTCAACAAAATACTCTCCGAATGTATATATACAAACCGACAAAACGATATAGATATAGAGAGAGAAATAAAGTACCCGAGCCAAGAATACCCTTCAAATCCGAGGCGGTAGGGCTGGTGTTGCCTCCCAAAACAGCCAACAAGTAAGCAGCAATAACCTTCATTCTGAAAATTTCACAAAAACACAATTAATATTACATAACCAGTGTATATATGTAAATAATGTAACGTATACATAGTTATATATATAATGCATTAAGGAGAGGAAGGGGCATTACTTGATGAGAGAGAGAGAGAGAGAATTAGGGTTTTCTTCTGTGGCGGGTAGTATGAGAATATTTATAGGTAAAGAAAAAACATTTTTTTGTTTAATATTTCCTTTTTCTACTATGATTCTTCTTTGTTTTATTTCACATACTCATCCCTATGTTCGAGTGTTAGCCCTTTTCAATACCATAAAAATAAAATACTTCGGAATGAAAATTAAATTTTATAATCATTCATTTAAAAGCACATCTAATAGAGTTCATGCTTTGATTCTACAAGAGTTGTTTTGTTTGAGTTGTGGATAATAGAATTTTAATTACATGATAATTGATAAAATTCATGTGATCCATAAAAAGATTTTCCAAAAGCGGACCATGTAGTATATCCTTTTTCAAAAAGAGCAATAATTTTTGCACTCCCAAATTAAAAAGTAATTTTATATTTTGGTCTCCAGGCTTTTTTATTAGTTACATAAACAACCCTTTATAACAATGGAGTATCAATTCAGTGTGAATTTTATTGGCACTCAATAATATTCAGTGTGAATATTATTGAGTGCCCGAATATTATTGAGTGCAAGAATAATAATGATTCTACGAGAGCTTATTGAAGTTTTCTGAGTATGTGAAGTCGGCGGGAGTTATATTCAATAGTACATGGAAGTTATACAATTTACTTAATTTTAAGCTATAGCTATTTATTTTGTCTCCGAGGAACACTGAAACGGAACGTTTTATCTTGAGATTTAAGTCACCTATGAAATACGAGTATACGACTATATGATGATATGATCTATCAACAATCACTTCATACAAAACATATTTCATGAACATCCAAATATTAAAGTAAACTATTCACCAGCGGTGTAAGTAATGCAATTACTTGAATCATTATTTCAATAGTATATCTATTACTTTATTTCGAACATGGGAAGGGAATATTTTATTTATTTTTTATTAAGTATGTATGACTGGTTTATTTTTTACAAAAGTAATATGTAGGGAGGACTCAAGGCATTTAGTTTAATTTGGGGTTGCTGAAAGATGGAGTAGTAAAATTTCCCAATAACCTATATATGGTAAGAAAACTTCTTAAAAAATATATATTAATTGTCACGAGAATTTAATAACGACAACATAAAGAGTCGACACACCTATTTTTAATATTCAAGTTTCTAATGGATTATTCCATCATGATTTGCTAAAGAACGGTGAAAATCCTAAACCCAAGGCATGTGAAACCTCCGTTGACCAGAACTAAAACGAATATTTTTGAAATTGTTGTGTGACATATTAGCTCGTTATAGATATATATAGAGATATGTATAGATATAGAGAGAGGTATGAGAGACAACAATAAGGGAGATTTTATTAATCAGAAGATATGAATGAATCATCAAATAGAAGACCCCTAACCCTCTTTATATAGATAGAGGGATAGGGTTACAAGCCCACTTGGGCCCATAAAGTACAAGCCCAATAGTCCAATAATATCTTACAACACTCCCCCTTTGGACGTCTTGAATTATTCGTCTTCATGCAGTCGATCTGAGTCGAGTTCATTCGCAGTGCTAAACACATAAAAACCTTAGGGCCGGAAAACCCAGTGTGGGACAAAAACGGTACCTAGGAGAAACTGTGTAGCCGAATGATATATGCCGAAATATCATGTAAGTACCTAACCACAAAACAGTGTGCCTCATCAAAACCTTGCCAGAGCAAACCCAATGGGAAAATCTCTGATCGAAGGAAAAAAAGTGCAACAATGGTAGTAGTAGGGGATCAACCACAAAACAGGTGCCTCATCAAAACCTTGCTAGAGTAAACCCAGTGGGAAAAAATCTCTAGTCGAAGGACAAAAGAGTACACAGTGGTAAGAAGTATACAACAGGATACTCCCCCTAATTTCGGCAATCTTAAGTGAGATATGATGGGAACGTGTCTCGCTAAAAACCTTGCCAAGGAAAACTCAGTGGGAAAAAAACCTTGGTCTAAGGACAAAAAGAGTACACGAGCATGCGACTGGATGCTCCCCCTCACTTGCACACGACAGGGTGCGAAGATTTCGACTAAGTAGTAATTAGTGCAATAAGCATTCACCTGGATGCTCCCCCTCACTTGCACACGACTGGGTGCAAAGATTTAATATTCCAAGAAATAGTACGAGCATTCGACTGGATGCCTCATTTACTTACATACGACTGGATGCAGGAAAATCTAACGTGGAATAGAACGAGCATTCAACTGGATGCTCTTAAACTTCATTTGTGAAGATTAATTTCGACGAGAAATGCTAAATAGCATAATGTAGTCATGTCTCTCTTGATCAATAACAACAAGTTGTCTTCTATGACAAGTGTTTTATCTAGATCGTGAGACAGAACATATGTAATTCAAATATGACTAATACTAGCTCGAAGTCATATACACTCTCTAGTCGTCTCATAGAGCACGAATAGATCAGAGTGATTCACTTGGAGTCATTCCAAGACCTCCAAGATGTCGCCTTATTCCTAATGGTAAAGACATACCATGTTAGGAATATCCCTTATGCGGGTCTGATAAGTAACCGGCATCGGTATAACCGAAAAAGGGTTGCGTTAATTCGAGTACCGAAGGGGGTAGGTACACTCGATGACGCAAATGGGATAAGACAAGCCCTCATCCACAGTTACCTTAAGGTAATGGGAAAATGTCTTTTATGCCATTTCGATGGCAGCGTGTTAGCGCGATGCTGTGTCGAGCTATACCATTCACAGCAGACGAGATGTTCGTCCTAGCACATTAGACCAAGTACAATAATGCGCTTATTGTACTTAGATATGAACATCATGGTTCAATATCTCTTCATCGTCACATCAGGGACGGAATGGGTCTATATCAATGTCTAGTGATCGAACGATCATTGGAGAATCTGACGACTTAGCGTCATGATGAATACAACGTCATAACACCTTCTGGGTGTAGTCTGAATCATGGACTTAGATTCAATCTTTACGGGAGTCGATCATCAGGCCGAGTCACTACCGTTTCTTCCCAAGATCCTTCATCTCGAAGGCAAATCCAAAAATGGATCGCGTAATAAAACACGCAAGGGCATAATACTTGTTCAAGTATCCCAAGCTAATCAAGTACTCACTTAGGCGGTATACCACATCCGCTCGGATTATATTAATCCATATAGTGAACGTCTCAGTCAATTGAGATCGTGTTCCATGGTCAGAAACTACTTGATTTAAGCACATGAAGTCACACAGGGACCTTCATCTATATCTCTTTGTCTAAATCCCCATAGAGATAAAACAGTGACCACAATCACATGCTGCATAATCAGTTTTTGGGAAACTACTAAACTGATAAAGTAGGGGACCGTTATAACGTCCATTACGAGGAAATAACCCATCTCGTAACCAATTCCAAGATGTGAGAGAAGCCTTGCGCTACTAGGCGAGCATTCTACAATCTCATTATTCTCATCACTTTTCCTTACGAATAACCAAATAAACAAACTAGTTTAACATTGGTGGCGTTGGAGCTACAGGTCCGAACACACTTTCGCTAAGGAGTCTACTTGGATTGCAAGTTTCCATTAGTACAGTCTATTCTACGTTGACTTCAGGCAACGGTACATGGTTCCCTGTCATAATTTGTTCATATTATCAGTCGTCACCGAATATATGAACAAGTAATCAATGACAGTCTCGTTTCGCTTCAATATCGTCTAAGATATCATGATCGACAGATATTTCGAGATTCTTAGGATGAGGAGGAAATCACACATCTCCTTGATCCTTTATAATCTCGTGCGACAAACGAGTTTCAGTTCACCACCTCTGGGGCTGAACGAATTAAGAACCGGTCAACTTCCTCATATCTTAGGAAGGACGACAGACTGACGGCCGACGGCAGCGTCCTTTGCTTGGCGGGTTCGGCCAAAGCAACGTGTTACGACAGGAACACGGCGTCCGACAGGGACGTCTATCCTTGCAAGCATTTTGCAGCTGGTATAAATGATCTCGTGACATCTCATAAAGTCATTAAATGCGTCTGGCATTTAGTTAGACTTGAGGGAGTCTATGCACTTACTTATCACTAAGTGCAGTTTTGGGGATCAAGCTAAGACTGAGTGGGTTATGCCACGTTACTTCACGTCGTTCCTTATCAACGGTAACGTGCAAATCTCCCCCTAACGATGGGGAGAACAGTCTTAGCGATGTCACTTTCGCATATCATGCGGTAAAGAGATCGCTTGCCAAGGTTACTCTATCAAATGATAGGCAGGAGATTCATAATCGACTTATGTCCCCTTCAGAGGTCCATATTTTGAACGCTAGAACGGCTCAATCAAAATATTAATTAATCACTCTAAACACGCGTTATTATGAGACTTCTGGCTCATAACCAGTAACCAGCTGGTACGCATATGGTGTTTGAGTGTCTATGGGCCTCATAACGGACCAATGCAGCAAAATAGCATAACCCACACGGAAATATAAATCTTGGTGCGCAAGACCAAGATGTGCGTGCAATCATTTGCAGTCGCATCAACAAACTTTCCGTGAGTCCATTTGGGTCTGAACATAATCGACAAGATGTTCAATTTGAATTTCCAAACTCAAGTAATTCAAATCGAAATTTCGATTATTACTCTTCGGAATTATCAAGTCGACTAGACTTTTCAGGATAATCCAGATCATGAGCCATCAACTTAATGATAGGGCTAAAAGTTTGGGAAATGCTGCATTTCTGTGGACAACAATAAAATGTGACCTTATTGTCGATGCATCAACCATAACCATTTATATTTATGGTCCGTTTTATGGTTGGATAAGTCCACAATAACTCCTTCAATTCTTTACCAGAATTCTACGAGTTCATTTCGTGATCTTTACACATACTAGTCTTTCAAAGTGAGCATTAGTGGCATGAATTTCGGATTAATCGCGAAATATATTCTCAGAGAGAATCCAAATGCTATGCGATTATAAATCAAGCATCGTCTTTTGACCCGGGAATATATCATCCGGTCAATGCCATAATATCAAAATGCTCTTATCAATCGACGACAGACGAATGATAGTACAGACAATCATGTCTTAGCATCTAAATCATTTATCATTCGACGACAGGCGAAATGATAAGGTAACTTTGAATGCTTTAAAGAATGTGGTAGCAACCACTTGAAAGACATTTCAACTCCTCTAAAATACGTTTTTGAGTGGAGGCTATGTAAAGAAATTTCATTTCTTTCATGAGCTATTACCAGATAACACTGGTTTTCTCGAATATTTTATAACTCAACAAGGTACGACAGGACCTGCATGAGTATAACGCCTCATATTTGACAAATCAATTTGGCTTTACCAAAGATTTCGATTTTGGAACGACAGGTCCAGAATCGTTGTCACTGAGTGCTCTTTTAGGCAAGTAGTTGGTGAAATTATATGGTACACTGTTACCCACTATTTCCAAAAAAACCAACTACACCACAAGTATTGCCTAAAATTTCATAATTTAAAGTTTGGTCACATTTGTCAAAGGAATTTGCTCAAAAAACACTTTAAATTATTTCGAGAAATTTCATAAACAGGCAAACCATAATCCAAAAGTATGTCCAAATGGAAAAATAATAATCCAAATGGAAAAACATAATCCAGATGAGCGAAAAAATGGCTCAATGATTTATCAAAATCAATAAAGAAAGGTGTCAAACTCATTTGAGCCACAAAATCGGGGGTCTCAAGAGTTTCCTTTCAATTAGCTTTAACCACATTAGCATCGGTTTTTCCACCTTTATAATAGTTGTGAACTATTTAAGGAGTAACCGTGCATGGCCGTTGTCTTTATAGCATAGAGTTGGCTCCTTGAGCATCATCTCTTACTTTGTGACAACGGCCCATATTGTTCCTTTCAATTACTGTCTTGGAGCCACAAGTTTTCGATTTTGACGATTGTCTAAAATCTCCCTTGGCTAGGCGATTCATCGGGATCGCGACAGTTCGAGACAAATAACACTTTTCTCGGTTCTCGATTCGTGGAAAAAAAAATGTACACGAAGAGCATTAATATCAGGCAAACAATTCGCCATTGACCCAATAGGATTAAAACTACTCACCGGGGTAATTTTCTTATCCAATAACAGATGGGCGATAAAGGAACATGGTGAATATAAATTCACGATACTGCTTATGGAATGCAATTTCCAAGCTAGTATTTTGGTGAAGGATTGCTCCAATATGTCAATTTCAGACATTTGTTCACCATAGACGTCATCACGTCTCAAATGTGGCGGCGGAATAAAATCAACGCCTTAGCATTCATCTCGAGGGTAACAACAAACTCGTGTTTTACTCATCAAAGATGACATCCAAATAATTTGGGTATCACATGCTCACACATCAGGGTGACTAACATGTGGTGACGGAATAACATCAACGTCTAAACAGTCATTTCGCAAGTATGTTTTGCGATTTTTCTCATCATAGATGGCATCCAACATGTGTTGGGAGTTCTGGATTATTTTTCATATAAAACGACTGGTTTATATGTTTATGGTTTGCACAAGCACAAACTTTAATTTCGAAACGACAGGTTCGAAAATAGTTTTGCTTTTAATGTGAATTGGTTCTCATTGATCGAACGACGGGTCGATACTGAGACACCAATTCGGCGAAACATACATCACTATATAAACACATTCGGGGAAATTATTATTTAGTCAACCCCTTTCGGTAGCTCTACTTGAAAAACGACCAGGAAAGACGGTGAGGGTGGAGGGCACGAATGCCACTTAAAACCCGACCTCATTAGGATATCGACTTCCGCCTATATCTTTCCTAGACATCGTATCCAAATAGGTGAGCCTATTTAGGGAAGGTTCATAATTTTTCCAACTTAAATGTGAAAATATATGATTTCGCAATTCTACCATTCATGGCAATAAATAACAGGTATATCTTTTCTAGATAACCACATATATACAAGGCAGTATAAAATATATTCATGATATATATCTAATCATGCAGTAGATTTGGTGATAAACTAAATCAATTCAGGATTATCAATCACACAAATTATATCATACCAAATCAAATCAAATCAATTAACTGCCATATGGTATATTTATATCTATGGTAATATCAAAAGATATGTTGATTATACTAATAATATATCAATCAATTATCTACGGTTTATTGCCATATAAGTAATTCTATACATGGTAGTTTTAACATGCAAGCAAGCAATATATTTTTAATTACCAATCAATTCTATATATGGTAAAAAAATATTTTAACATGCAAAAAGGTTAAATTTACATGGAAACATATCAATTTATTCAATTAACATGCAATTTTTTATTCACTTGCCTTTTTAATAAATATATATATATGCATGTGGATGAATATTTAGACCGAATATTGACTTTTATAACACATATATACTGTTTTTATACATGTAATATATTACAGGGACTATCCGTGTAATTACAGCAAACTATATATCTATTTACAGCATTATTACAGTTTCAGTCCATAATTTCAGACAAGTTTCAGCGAATTACAAAACAGTCATACTGTTTTCAGTATATAACATATTCAGTTCGGCAGATTACTACATGTTTACAATTAATCAGACAAGCCATATGTACTACATGTTTACTACATATTCAGTCATACTGTTTACTACATGTACTATGTAAATTTTTTTAAAAACTATAGTAATAATCAGACAAGTCGTGCCAATTATGTTCACAATAATACATGGTTTGATTTTTACAGTATATATGAGCCAATTCCAGAATCTTTTTAATTCAAGTGTACACCGATACAAGCAATTTATTTATATGCAATAAATTATACACACGGTCAGACAATTATGTTCACAGTCATGTTTGTATTTCATGTAACATTTACTTAGATGCTCTGGTATTAGTTTTATATAGTAAAAAAATAGGATTTTATGTACCGTCCTCACGGTATGTTGGTGAAGGTCGATATAACAATAATCCGATAAAACCCGGTTAAACCTCAAGGTTTATAGATATTCAATATCCGTGCGTTTACCCAAAATCTCCAATACCCACGAGCGTATATCCTAGTCTCCGCGAGCAAAGTGCCGATAACGTGTTGTGTGACATATTAGCTCGTTATAGATATATATAGAGATATGTATAGATATAGAGAGAGGTATGAGAGACAACAATAAGGGAGATTTTATTAATCAGAAGATATGAATGAATCATCAAATAGAAGACCCCTAACCCTCTTTATATAGATAGAGGGATAGGGTTACAAGCCCACTTGGGCCCATAAAGTACAAGCCCAATAGTCCAATAATATCTTACAACAGAAATAATTATTATGAATGAGCAAGTGTTGGTGGCTAACCATTGACTAATTGTAAACAAAAGAGAGACCATGCATACAAGCAAACAAGAAACACTAGTAGCCCCTATTTACTTCTAAGTCATAACAAGATCGAGTATCAAAAAAATATGTGGTAATTAAACAAAAAATTTGTAGAGGCTACAAAATGGGAGCGGTTTTTATGAGTGTTGGGAATAAAGTTTGACAAACCGTCTCGTGCAACGATTTATTTTTCATTGCTTTATTTACTAATAAATATTAGGAATCCGGGATTGTCAATCTCACGTTTTTCATGGGTGGGCTTTCCTGCAATTTTAACATATGATTGCCAATCTCACATCCTACGTGACTATTAACTCCCAAAACAAAAATTTACTCTCTCATTAAACGATTAAACAAACAATGTAAATAATTAAACGAAATTGGAAAGAACAATTCATTTTATATAAAATACCATACTTATTAAACGAAATATTTATCTAATAAATAACATTCATTTATATAATTTATTCAATCACACACTATAAATGATGATAAAAAAAATATAAATAATTATTTTTACCTTCAACATTAAACGGAGTATATCACGTGGTTTTGGAAATAAATAAAAATAACCAATTAGTTAAAATATGGAAAGGGTTTTTTGAGACAAACCAAATTACTTTGCAAATGATTTATATAATTATAACTTATCCCAGATTTAGTTGGTGGAGAATTAATATTGTGTTCGTTATTATCTGGTTGGGGTTTTTTGTTATATTCATCATGATACCGCTGAGTTTCTGCAAACAGGTTTGTAAAAACTTCTTGTGATGCGCCAGGTTGGTGACTCGTGTAATTATAGTCACCACTTACAAACTGATTATCAAAATAAAGGTTGAGATGATTATTGAAATATGGATCATAAGAAAACTGAGTATTGCCACATGGATCGGTCGGTAAATTGATATTTTCAGATAAAAACTGATCAGATGGAAAAAAAAGTATTTTGATTAGAATCAATCGAAAATTAGGTGTTTTGGGGAGTATTATCCGGATGAGATAAATTAAGATTCATTCCCCAAATATTATAATTGTTATCTATACTTGATAAACGAATTATAAAATTAGGTAGAGAGACAGTAATATAATAAAATGAATTCAACTTTTGGTTTGTTGTTTTAAACGAATATCGTTCACGTTTTATAGAGTTTTTCTCGATGAATCGTCAAATTAAATAATAATAAAAAATTTGTATACTCAAATCAGATATTTTATTACTGTATAGTCAAATCAAATAATTTTATAAAAAAACAAATTTTTATATTATTTTATCGATAATTAAATGAAATTGTCGGAATCGAATATATTCGATACAACACAAAATTCTGAAAAATACCAATAATTCAATTTGGTGGGGTTAATAGCCACGTAAGACGTGAGATTGACAAAATCCCGGGTCATACGTGGGTATTTCTAATTGGTTTTGTCATTTAATCAATATTAAAATTACAAGAAAACTCAGCCACGGTAAAACGTGTGATTAACAATTCGGAATCTCTAATATTTATTAGTAAATAAATGAATGAAAAAATAACTCCCGTCTCCTGCTCTCAACCAGACACTTCACATGTGAGAGAGCTAGCTAGAGAGGTTTAGTTTTTTCGCATAAATATGCATGTCCACTATTTCTCGAAGGAAGTGGTGTTAAGAACGCACATGTTACATTTTCAGCGGTATGTGAATATATATCAGGAGAATAAAAAATAATGGCATGCAGTTAAAGAAAGGTTTAAACCATAGAAAACGAAACAAAGACAAAAGAAGTGGTATGCAACTTATAAACCAGCACATGCTCATATTTGTGAATAAGATGTAATATGTCATATGTGTGGGGCAACAACATCTCGTATTTGTCGATAGCAGACTTTAGACTACCATTTCTCTTTTACCAGAATTCATACACATGAAGAAATATATATGTTCTCTAATTAAGCAGCGTTTACTGTACAAATACTTTCAACATCTACTGCAGATATTGGCAACATAAAAAAATAACATCGAATCCACATCTCAAGAAATGAAACCAAATGGAAATTAATAATCACAAAATAAAAAGAATATAACGATAATTAATTGCACGCACAAACAATTTGTCGAAACTTGTTCGTCCATTTACCGACATACTTACTGAAATTAGCATATATGTTCACAATTCCGGAAACTACAAAAAAAAAACTATGTATAAACATATATATATTTGTCCATTTTTAAAATGAGTTTTTGATTATTATTATTTTTATATGTTATTTGAATTTTTTCTATAGTTTATTTTGGAAATTTCTATCTTATTTAGATTTATAATTTGTATTTTCACCAAAGTACAAAATAGATTTTTTTTTGGAAAAAATAATGAAATTGCAAAATGGAGCATGTGTTTTTTAAGGGTTTACCACACTATTAGGAGCAATAAAGGTTAGGGCTGCAAATCACCCGAGCGGAACATGGCACCGTAAGGCTTGGCTTTCTTCTTAAACGAGGCTTGAAAAATGAAAATCATTTTTGCTTAAAGTAAAATTATTTAATAGGATAATTAATTATACAAATAAGTATCATGAGTTTATAATATGAAGTGATTTAGTTTACGGGATAATTACTGTTTACGTATACAAACTATCTGTTTTTAACGATTTCTATATTAAAGTAATTGTTTTCTCAAAAATCATACCACACTATGTGAAACTTACCAATTACCATATTGTTGTCACCTAACACCAAAAAAACAGCAAGCACGGCATAGGGATGGCAATTGGGCCGGGTTTCTCGAAAGCCGACCCGACCCGACCCGCACATCAATTCGCACATAACCCGACCCGACCCGTTTATACCGACCCGTTTGACCCGGAATTTTTTTGATAACCCAAATAAGTGCAAATCATTATTAAGCATCTAACAATAACCATTTAATTAAATTAGAAAAGCCTAAAAATCTTATTTTTTTCAAATTTTTCATATTTATCTGGTAAAAATTTATAATAATCTAAATTATTCTTTACAACAATACCCAAAAAAATAAAAGAAAAAAAACTGACAAAAAAAATAATATAATAAGCTAAAATAAAATAAGGATATATATATATATATATATATATATAGAGAGAGAGAGAGAGAGAGTACACCAAGAGAGATGACTAATTAATTTGCTGAATGAGTCTCTTTTAATATTTTATCTTGATAATTAGCTTTCTATTATCTTTTCATCACTAGACACATATGCTTTATACAATGTATCTATGTATGTATCTGTGTATATGTTAGAGAGAGAGAGGATGTGTCATGTGTGTGTTGAGTTGTGTTTTATTACGAGGTAATTTACTATAAGTAACTCATAGCAACTTATATTGCTCGTAGATATCGTGATAAGTTCACATTCCTCATATCTACCACTTTTTAATTATTTAGTTTATTTACTAAATTGTCATACAAACCAAAATATAATATATATATATTTTATCTTTCTACAAACCCATTTTTTTGTAATTTTTTTAAATTTTTGTGATTTTTTTTCATTTTTTTCATTTTTTGTGATTTTTGTGATTTTTTATAATTTTTTTCATTTTTTTGTAATTTTTTAAAAATTTTGTGATTATTTGTGATTTTTTTATTTCTTTCTGATTTTTTTTTCTTTTCATTTTTTGCATTTTATATAATTTTATGTGTTTTTTTTCCATTTTTTATGAAATATGTGTATGGCGTTTTGGTAAATAAAATAAATAATTAAAAGGCGATACCTATAGGGAATATGAACTTATTTCTAACTTGCACAAAGTTGCACAAAAGTGCAAAGTAATCCAATCTAACCCGACCCGACCCAAATAATCCTGCACTTTTATCCAACCCGTACCGGGTCGGATCGGGCCAAAACCCGGAATTCTGCCATCCCTAAGCACGTGCCTTCAAGTGACATTAATAAAGGGTAAAACCGTATTTTCCACGACCAAAACAGATATACTTATCTTTACACATACAAACTATCTGTTTTTAACCATTTACATACTAAATTAACTATTTTCTCATAACGTGGTATTGTTGCGTTTTTTTTCCATCTCAGCAATAGTTTGTATTATTTTGGCCTTTTGTACACCATTTTGTAAAGTTTTTTTTTTCCTGAAAATATAGAAATATTGTAAAAAATATTTATAATTTATAAAACTGAATTTAAAATTGAAAAACACTGATTTAAAGTTAAAAACAATCATTCCATAATTTATTAAGATTTTTTAAGAAATTTTGTAATTTTTTGAAGTAGGATTTAAAAAAAATTAGAAAATGTTAAAAAAAATCAGAATTAACTTTAATTTTTAACTCAATTTTTTACTTTTAAAACCATGTTTTGTAATTTGATTTTTATTTATTATTTATTTTTTTGAGTTTTTTTATAAAATAAGACTCAAATATTCAAAAAATAAATAAACGACTCTGTAAAATTTTAAACTCAGTTTTTAACTTTCATATCCATGTTTTTTAATTTTACAGTTTTTCTTATTAAAAAAATTCAAAAAATAATAAAAAAAACTAAAGAAATGTCTTTATAAATTTTAAACTCAATTTTAAACTTTTAAAACCAAGTTTTATAATTTTATGATTTTTCTGGATTGTTTTCAAATTTTTATAATTTTTTTTTATTTTTCTGAAGAAAAAAAAACAAATTTTTAAAGGTTTTGGCGCAAAGTAAGGGTAAAAGGGTAACCTCCACTTCAAAATGCCACATGTCGCTGTTTTTTTTTGTTATGTGACAACGGTATGGTAATTAGTGAGTTTGATACAGTTTGATATGATTTTTGAGAAAACGATTAATTTAATATGCAAATCGTTAAAAACATATAGTTTGTATATGTAAACAGTAATTATGCCTTAGTTTAAAACTATACAAATTTACTATCTAAAGTGATTATTGTTTACCAATCACGGGCGTTATGACTTACAAGTTTACAACTACTTAGGGTTTTTTTCCTTAGATATATAGGCATGATCTACATATGATAAAAAAACATTATAACAATTAAACGAAGCCGAGTCTAAGCACGAGTCATATATGAACACGATTTGAGTTTTTAACGAGCCAAACATGAATCAAGGAGAATGGATTTCTCCTTGTACTAATAAATGATAGTGTTTCCTTGTACTAAAGGGGAGTGAATTTCTTTTTGTACTAATAAATGATAAGCTTTTGCTATTTGGAGCAGATTATCCCTATTACTTATCAGAAAACGTTAAATCCTACAGAGCCTTTGCTCACATGACTCGAGAAGAAAATCGAAAATAGGAGAGGCCGGAGTGATCAAGAGAGAAAAAGGGAAGAACTGATTCTGTTATAAGCCCAACTGATAAGGGAATGACTACAAATCTAAGCTACTACTACTAAGCGTAATTACACTACGACAAAACAGCCATTTCAAACTAGAATATATCAGTGTACCGCACAAAATGTCAAACATAATACAACAGTATAACGCACAAAATCACAAACTTGTCATCCATAGGCCCATAACAATCGTTTGCCACAATCTCAAGATCGACACCATGGAGACGTATTCATTTTTTGTAAAAAGGCCCCGTCATTCTGGTTTCATTTGTGTAATTATGTACTGTTCAAACAATACCTTGTTAGTTTACTTAGATACCTCATAATATCAACCATTGCATGAAGAACACAACTATGTTGTAAAACGCAGTCCTACATCAACAACCTTGTACAATTTGAGAGAAGGCTTTGCAAATTTGAAGAGCCAGCTTTATGATTGCCGAAAAAACATTTTGAGTTTATGATCAATAAAGGGAACCCATACAACTTTAGAAACCAACTGAAATTTGACTTGTTCGAGTAAAGGATGAATTTCTGATAAAACCCTTAACAAATAAGAAAACCATCCTCTCATCATATTCGACAAATGGCATAATTGTAAGTCCCAGTAAAATAGCATTTCGATTACCATAATACATAAAGCAAAACAACAATTACATCACCGAATTCTACTAATCGATATAATTAATAAAGCATTAGTATTTTTGTGCGACCGGTCTCGAAGGAAACAATCTCATAAGCAAAGTCATGAAGGACCAGAGGCAAACGATCCCTAAGATTTGGAAAGTGACTAGCATTGCCACCATTGCACCACTTCTCTCCATCACCTGAGGTGTCATTGGTACATCCCTCATTCCATACATCAACCTCTCCAAGAAATTTGCAGCTTTGCTCAACTGGTAAAGTCTATACATCTACAGAAACATAGTTAAAAAATTTAGAAACATGATTTGGAATCTGAAGAAGCTTATTCTAAAGTCTATGAACCTCAACCACACAAAAATGAACCAAATTGATGCGATATATAAAAGCATAATCTTGAGATTTTTAGCTTTCGAGTTGGTTGGTAAAACCATGCGAGTATGTTAATACTCGTATAACTAGCAAAGAGTTCTTTAAAAAAAAATTATCGTTATTAGCTCACATGTTTGTACTATGTTTCTACTCATAATTATTAATTTTTGTCAATAAATACACTTGGTGGATATTTTGTCAAGCAGTAGCGAAGATTAGCATGATGATGAACGAGAAAAACCATATCCTTCACAATCCGTGAGTTAAAGACTCAACACAATTATCCTATTAACATAGCCTATCTGAGAACACACTAAAACTTAGATAAGTTCTTTTGACTCACCATTTTTCACAAGCCCAACCAAAAGAATTCTCTTCAATTTACTAAAAGGAATTTATCACGAATAAGGGCGATACAAATCAAGCACAATATCACAAAACAAACCCTTCCAGAAATCCTTAACAAAAAGCACAGCAAAAGTATATGAAAATTCACATTATAGTGTCCCACTTTGTAGCTTAAGCAATATACTTCGAATATTAGATACAGAGATCGGAGGCCAAGAAGAAGATCCACTTTATTAAAAAACAGCTCAAATACGAACTGAGCCGATACTTAACGGTGAACAAGAATGCTTGGAATACCTTAATTAGTCGAAACATTTTGTAAAACAAGAAACAGAATAATCCTTATATAATCCGTGAAATGAAGACTATATTAGTACAATTATCCTAGTAAAATAGTCTAATTCTGAATCCTATACTCATCTGCCATACACTGAAATTCCAAATAACTACTTTTGACTCCCGTTCTTCCAGAAAAATACTCCTCTATTTACAAAATAAAAGCATTTATAACCAACAAAGACGCTATAAAACAAATACACCAACACAACTAAAACCTTTCAGAACAACATAATCAAAAGGCAGAGCTGGAAAATTACATATAATTCACATAACAGTGTCGCAATTTGTAAATTAATCAAAGTACCTCGAATATCATAGGGACCAAGGGCCATGAAGAAGATCCGCTTTTATCAACCCGCGACTCAAATGAAAACTGAGCCAAAAGACCAGCCATGAAAGGTGCAACTGCAACAAGAGCTGGCACCCCAAGTATTGGCCAAGTCACATAAACAGCTAAAAATGGGGCAATAACTTTCAGGCCCATGATGAAAAAAGCTGATGTTAAATATCCTTTTAACCCTGTGATAAGGCTCCATCTCTTTGAGCTAAATTGTAGATATGGTTTCTGAACATGGTCGGTTACTTTGAGAAAGATCAAGAGACCGATGTAGAACATGACTTCGGATGAAAAAGAGACCAATATTTCTGGACACCAGGAAAAGTTACAAGGGGAATTAAAAAAACAAACAAACAAAAACTAAAGAATAAACAGTAAACCTCAAAGAGTCTTGGTTTAGAATTCTGTAACTCTCTATTGAGTGAGGTAAGAGACAAATACCAAGGAGTATAGTTCTGAGTTCAGCTTGTTTGTCGGCGTAACAAGATTTTACTTTGATACAAAGAGATATTGATAGCATTGGGTATTAATGTCTTTACTTTTTTTGGCAAGGATGTTTTTTACAAAATATTTTCTCAATTGCTATTACGGGAAGCTAATTCTAAATTTGATAAAAAAAATATGTGAATTTTGTAGCATAATGGGTGTTGAAACTTCAAACACTGGTATACTGCTGAATTACATTCTAAAATTTACTTTTAATTAAATTTTGGTGCTCTACAGGAGGAATATTTAACAAATGTGAGGAAAAAAGGCAGAGACCACTCAAAGGTAATTTGTACATTTAGCCATTAAATGCAAACCTAGAACTGCTGTTGAGAACCAAAGCTAATTCAGTTAAACGAACAACCACATTCAATTATTTCGATTTCAGACTCTATAAAGTTAGACCGGACTAGGATCGGTTGCATAGTTATTCACTCATTCTTGTAAAGTTAAATATTACAGCAGATACAATTGAAAACTAAGGCTTAAATTCTTAATGTTTGTCCATCTCTTGCATAGATAGTTAAATACTATAGCAGTATGGCTTACGTGTTAGAAACTTAGGACATACTTGTACATAAAATTACAACTAGGTCTGTGAGTATGCAATGGTTTTTAATGATATGCATACAATCAAAATTTGGTCTCTGTGTCGTGCACAAATCACGACTAAACTTTATTATCGAGATTCATAAGTAAAGTTGAAACACCATCACCATAGATTGTTTGCCTTAAGAATCAAATCTTAAAGCTTAAATCCCATCTGATTCATAACCACCAAATCCAATCACAACACAAGTAACTAATGCCGACTAGGTACACACCAAAATTCAACTCGCCTTTCAAATCTTTTTCGAAAAACCAAAATCAACAAGCCTTCCACCACAGGTCCAAAAAGAATACAATAACATACTCTTATATAAACTTTACTATTGGTGTAACTTGTTTTCTAATGACTGTGCATACAATCAAGATATGAGGTCCATGTGCTGGGTACAACTAAACTTTACCTTATAGATTCATCAGTATAAGTAGCTTAAGAAACACCACTTTAGATACCATTTGAGTTAGTAATAAAAAATTCAAAACTAATCTTAAAAAACGAAAACCAATTTATCTACCTTCATAAGGTTATTGAAGTTTGTACCTGAGAGAATCTCATTCCTGACAATGGAATCTATCGTGTTGCTGAGAAAGAACTGAGGAAGCACCAGAGACGAAATCAAAGCAACTGGAGCTAATACCCAAACAATCGAGCCACTATTTTCCTTGAAAGGGGCTGATTCCAATTTACTTTCTTCTACTAGCTCATGAGTCAATCCACGAAAGGAAATCGAACCAGATTTACCATGAAAAGGTTCTGTTGCGTCTTTACGTATGTTTAATGCGTGTCTATCTTTCTCCGAAGAATTTAACTTAGTATCCCGATCGGATTTGGCAGAATAGACAATAAATGGGTTGTTAAAAGTACGAAGAGAATAACTTCTACTTCTCCTCCCAGCAGTAAGTGGATGATCTGATCATGAATACAGAAATCAGAGAAAGAACAGAACAAACAAACACAGAAATAAATGAAATTTCAACAAGTGAAAAGGGATTTTGATAAGTGTAAATGAACCCCATGCTTGGTTTGTACTAAAAACTTTCTTACCCAAAAGTGGAGACACTATATACAACTCTAAACTATTAACGATGCGACTAATAATCGCATGGAAAGTACAAGGAGTCTATTTTAAAATTGGAAATGGTTGAGAACGAAGTGTTTTTTTATAACTAAAAAGAAGCCAGGTTTTGTTGTAAAATAATCTACGCAAAATTAGCTGAGTGCTGGGATGCAATTGGATTTTAGTTTTATTACAAAAGATCCATTTAAAAAACATATCATTACAAATAAATTTCACATCTAGACCAATGGTTAAAAGTTGAATAAACACACTCTTTAAAAACTTACTAGTAAACTCATCTTTATATTGTAATTTCTACTCTTTACCAGAATTTCATAGCTTACGGTGGACTTTTTTTGGCATACCTATTTCTCTCTGCTACCAGTTAACAGTTTTTTTTAAGCAAGCGAGCGACTAGCTACCTAGAGTAGGGAATACTACAAACAATTCTAAATTATCCAAATTTGATACTGTTAGATGCTTTATAAGACTTATTGCCAATACTAAATAGTGGTCAAAATTTCATAATTTTTTCTTCACATAAAAAAATGCTGGTAGTTACGATGCCAAAATCAGGGGCGGCACACCCATGTGACCAGGGGTTGCCATATATTGTTAGTGCAATAACATACAATGATTTTGTATGTGCTGATAATATATAAGTAATACTTAAAAAACTAACATATGCAAGTGATAATAAAAGACATTTTACATCAACTTATCATGTTGACACGTAACACACATCTTGAAAAAAATTAAACAAAAATAATAATTAGAATATCAGATAGTGGTGAGTGCAAACAAAATCTATACAATAACTTTTGGTGGTTTGTATTTTAATTGAAGTGAGTATAAACAAATTGTGTAATAAATATTTAATTGTTCGTATATATCTAGTATTAAATATATATTTGGTTTTTCCAGGTTTTTTATATTTTTTTACCTTCGTATGTTAATCTTTATACTTTTTATACCTTGATTTCTTAAATTTAACTTTTGTAGCTTTTTGGTTTCTATTCTATTTATTTTTTTAGTCAATTTTGAAACTGAAACTTTTGACACATAACTGCACGTGACATTACTGTTGTGTTTTTTTTTTTGGGAGTTTGAAAAGAAAGTCGAAATTGTCAAAATTGAGCGAAAAAAAAATAGAAATCAAATACGTACATTTTAATCAAGAACCAAGGTAAAAAAAAATGAAAAAAAGGTTAAAAAAATCCGGCTTTTCCGTGTTTATACTTTGAAAAATATTATGTGCTTCTATTAATTTTGGCAACCCCATACATTTGGTGCTAGTTCCGATCCTGACCACAATTCCATAACTATAGTAATAACCCTATTTGAACGTGTATAGTAAGTACATTTTAAAATCTCCAACTAAGTAAATCGGCCAGTTTAATCATCGGTTGGCAAAAAACAGCGACCCTAATAATATTACTGAGTATAAAATTAAAAACTAATTAAAAAAGGGTCGAGAAAACATACAGGTAGTAGTTTCATTTCTAAATGGAGCTCTCTGATTACTTGACTGGACCGATATCGACCGATAAACCTATACACACACAAAACATACAATCATTTATCATATAAAAGAGAGAGAGAGAGAGAGAGAGAGAGAAGTGGGTCGATTGAATACGGTGGTTTTGAGAGGAGAGAGAAAGAGATTTGTGGAGAGAGATTTGGTACAACAAGCTGTATGTATATGCTCCATCTTCCTTGTTACTTTATTCTTGTTTTTCTGTTGTTTTTTTTATAGCTATGGTTTTGAGGGTTTATCAGTGAAGTTTAATTACACGAGTGGTCTATCTATTTTGGTTTTATCAGTTCTATTAACTGACGTATGGTAATTTCCGTATAAGTCAGATGAGTGTCTGTCTAATTGTAAATGTGAGATGATATATATTATAGTACAAGTGTAATTTTTTTTCATACCTTATATGAGTTTTGTTTTTTAATGAATTTTTACTGCAGGGGAACGGAACACGGTCCCTGATGGTCTCCACTTAGTTATTTATCATGTACATGATCGTTTTATTGATGTTATTATTTTTACACTTAGATCATTCATGCTCTATACATACAAGTTACCGTGAGGAGCAAGTGTTGGTTCTTTTTATAAAATATGGGAGGGGTAATTAATATGTGTAGAAATTGTTTCAATTAAAATTTTATTTTTAAACTCGTACTCATTTTGACTAAAAGTTACATCTTTTGTTAACATAAATTACTTTAATTTAAACGAGGATATACAACCAGGGGAAGCTAAGTGAAGACCATCGAAGACGATGACACCTCTCATAATTCTGAAAATTATGTATTTTTTTTTAAAAACCGATTTTATTAAAAAACGGGAACAAGACCCAGAGTACAAAACGATGTATTTTTAGTTAGTTTTAATTTTTAACCATGTATTTTTAGTTAAATACTTTAAAAACGATGATTTGACACCCCTTCATTTTAATATTCTGAATTTTGACACTCTCATATGCTATTAATGGCTTCGTCCCTTATGTATACAACTATACGTAATGTTGTTCTCACATGCTTAACAGATGATGTGTTCACACCTCTATTTGTTTTGGATGGTAAAATAAACATACTCCCATCCAAATCCATCATTTGGTTTGTCATAGGATATATAACATCGATATTTTGTTATTGTTTAGAGACGAGATAACAAATGGTATACGGAAGAGGACGGGACATTTTGTCCAAAATGGCATCAAGTCTATGACTTTTTAATAATTTAAGACCATTCCCGTTTTAACTAAAATACAAGAACCAAATGGAATTTTTGTTGATACTACGAGGACTATTTTTTAGAATTGATCCTTTCTAGCGGCTAAAACCCCAAGGCCGTGTTTGGACAGCTTGTTTTTGGTAACCACTAAAAACATGAAAAGGGTACAAAAAGCGACTAAATGGCAGAAATTGTAATAGCCTATAGCCTATAGTAAGGTTCAGATCTTGAGTCCCAAACTTTTAATCTTTCTTAGTTGTTTCAGAATTCTGTAATATCTAAAAAAATTACGTTGATTATAATCTGGTCCACATAAGTTTTGTGAAAATTAAAATCTAGAAGCACTAAGCTGAAAAATAACACATTCCTAGTTTCGTAAAATTTGAGAACTTGAAATAACTTGCAACACGCATAAACAATATGGTCACGAATCACGATCTTGATCTGTACTGTTGTTAGTGTGAATGTAGTGAAATTCAAAGTGTGAAATGGTACTTGCTTCTGAATAGCAACTCAAAGATTAAACTTTACAGTATCGATTCGCCTAAAACAAAACATTTACAGTGAAGAAGATGTATGTATACCAAGTGCATGATTGCTCGCACTTTATAACCAAAATCCAAGCCTTCTCCCTCTATTTCTTCAACATGATGTATAATTTTCTTCAATAATGCGAACCACAGCATTATCGAGCAAACAGTTCGAGGAAGGCGAGTTTCCGTCACTCAACCACGGGCCCTAAGGAAGAACATACAATAAATTCTTTGATTATTGTCACACAGCAGTAATAAAACTCATGAAAGAACATACAGAATTAAGTACTTATTATAAACTATGCTTGTACATGTTTGGATGTTTCTTTTAAATGACAATCTGGCTCATTTGAAGCTAAACTTAAAGCTAAATTCATTCCTATTCAAGTCTTAAAATGTCTTTAACCCGAGAAGGGATATTTTTAAGCTGAATAACCATAAACTGTACAACTTCAAATGCAAAAACATGAATTTAAAAAACAGCAACTTAACGACTTCAAATTTAGTACTCACATTGGATAAAGGAGAGCGGGTGTATGTTTCGGATGAAGTCGCGCCATTATCAGGCCATCGACTATATTTAATCCTTTCAAGCTCTATTGCAACTTCCGTCATCGAAGGCCTCAATTCTCTATCAAAAGCCAAGCACCTAAAAGCCAGCTCAGCAACCTTGTGTAAAGATGAAATTGTCCATTTATCACTCTCGGGATCAATGAATGGATCAACTATCTCAATCAACCTCCCATTTCCTATCCGATCAATAGCAAGAGAAGCCAGATTAATTTCATTTTGAGATCGATAAAAGTCCACTACTTTCATCGCTGTCATTATCTCGACGAGAACAACCCCGAAGCTATAAACGTCGCTTTTATCCGATAATTGGAAACTTAGATGATATTGAGGGTCAAGATAACCCGGGGTCCCTTGCGGGGCTGTAGATATATGTGTATTTAGCATCTCTGTCATACCAAGCCTGGATAGCCCAAAATCCGCGACTTTTGATTTATAACTAAAATCTAATAATATATTGCTTGTCTTAACGTCCCTGTGGTATATCGGAGGGTCCGTGGAATGTAGAAATGCGATAGCTTGGGACGTCTCTAATGCTATATTTAAGCGAACTGGCCATGAGAGTCCTCCAGACCTCTCTCGTTGTAAATGTTGAAATAAAGTACCATTTGGCATGTACTCGTATACTAAAATGTGTTCGCCTCTATCTATTGAACAACCTAATAAACGTACTAGATTCGGATGATCTACCGAAGATAATAGATTTATTTCATTTAACACTTGTTTGATACAATCAGTGTCTCGATATTTGATTCTTTTGATTGCAACCCACTCATTTTTCAATTTCCCCACGTATACCGTCCCGTAAGCGCCGGATCCTAGGCATTGCTTTTCGGAGAAGTCATTTGTGGCCTTTTCTATTTCTTTGTAAGTGTGAACAGGGATGCTAATGCTTCGAAACTCGGATGAGTTGAGCTTTTTTAACACCCTGTGACTTGTTTTATATCGGTTTCGAAGGAAGCAAGATAGTAGTACGATACAGATAATTAAACAAATCCCAACGATTATACCTGATAAAAGAGACAAATATTGGACTGCATTTTAGTTTTAAAGCAATTTATGTGACATATTTGGGGAACTTTAAGGTGACTTACTTGGGGAGTAAAAACTGAAGAACTGGGCTCATGCAAGCATATTATATGTTGCGTTTTCAAGTCAAAATTTCAAAATTTCAATTCTATGTTGCAATCAAACAAGACATTAAGTTTCTTTTTCTGCATTTTTTAGTAAATGGCCAAGCTCTATAGGCTTCCAACTCTATGTTTAACATGAATATATTGTATATAACTCGAATAAGTTACATTTAAGGTTCATGTGATTCAGATTTTACATGCATTTGGATATTGTATTACAAATGCAGAAAGTATCTGGTTTAATGATTCCCTGAAAGTACTCTCAGTAATCAACTTCAAACATAAATTAATCAGGAAGAGAAAAAACTAACTCCAAAAATTCATATATTTTTCCAGTGAGAAATGAACAAAGGTTAGCTTTACTTTGATCAACCAAATACAAAGCAACTTATAATCAAGAAAAAAGAGATCACTAGTTAAAAAAAGAAACTAATTAGAACAAGATAAAGTTCAAACGAGGGAATAAGATGAAGCAAACTTGAGAATAAAATGCTTATTATAAGAATTTTTTAATCTTAAAGATTCTGAAATGAAGAACTAAATAATTATAAAAAAGTAAATTTATAAACAAATAAAAATAGAAGTACCTCCAACTAGAGCACCAATTCCAGATCTACCCCCGCACTTTCCTGCTAGGTAATCCACAAGACTGCAGGCTGAGGATTCTATTCCAAAATGTGGAATCAACGTTAGAACATACTCATGTTATCGTTTTTTAAAAATAAATTAACAAAATAACGAGTAACATTAAAATCTAGTTGATCCATTAAACATCTGAATGAGAATTTATGTGCTGGTTTTGCTTCGATTTTTAAGTATTCAAGAAAAAATAAATTCAAATTGTGTAAATATAATACGAGCAAAGCCGGTGACATGACACCACTAATATCTGATTAGTCAGTTTAATGTTGACTCAAGAGTTTGTTAATATGTATGACGGTATTATCTAAAAATTTATTTGCTCTCACAAATAAGAATTTTTTCTATGACACTGTACAACACTACAGTCATTTGTTCCCGTAACCAATTCGTGAACTAAATGAACGTTGGGCCCTCTTTTACAAATAAATA
The DNA here is from genome assembly GCA_963920805.1 of Primula vulgaris. Lineage (NCBI taxonomy): Eukaryota > Viridiplantae > Streptophyta > Magnoliopsida > Ericales > Primulaceae > Primula > Primula vulgaris. Next base: position 11,293,700 of record OY987212.1, read on the forward strand.
CACATAGTGTAGGTAGGTGTAAATATCATGTTCAAAGTCTAATTATTGCGCTTAAAATAAGGGAAAACGACATTCTTTCCGTGACTTTGTGATTACATCTATTTTGGATGGTTATATATGATAAGAAAAATAATATCATGACTAGTTATTTGCTGTTTTGCCTTGCGTGATATAGGGACAATTGGACAAATACAATATTGGGTATTGCTTTTCAAATCAGCTTACACTGGGGTTTTAGTTATTTGAAAACAAAGTGTTTTATTATAAACATATAATTATGCACAAAGCTGGAGAAAACGAGGAAAGGAACAAGCTGTTTTCTTTTTTCCTGACTAAAAATCCACATCCTAAGATTTTCAGAGTGGAATATGTACTTAAGTTTGAAAATCCAAAAACTAAATAAAAGGTTAACTGAACAAAAAAAATCTTATTTATTATGTACGTTTTTTTCACCCTTTTTTTCCGGACATCATTGGAACAGAGAAGCTTGTGCTAAATGGACCGGATATTAAATGATGGTCAAGACAATTTTCTTTAGAGAATCAGAATACCAACTTTCATGAGTACTTGGTATATTTTTCAAGCTTTTTTGATGTCTAATGGTTCAAAAAGGGTACAACAGAAGAAGAAGAAAAAAAGCAAATCTAGATTTGCTTCAGATAAAAATGCCAAAAAGGGGGAAATTAACCAACAGCAATTGACAATATAAGTTATTCAACGATCAACATCAATTTTACGGTAGATGAAAAGGGGTATCAACTGCCACTAAAACATTTTCAAAGAACCCGCCTATAGGGAACGGTAATGCTTTTTATTCATTTACTTTTGGTAAATAAGTAATGCTTTTAATATAGTAATTCGTATTTTTTTTTGTAAGGAGTTTGTAGTTTTAGATGCAAATACTTGTGATGAAAAACAAAAAGTAAGTATTTTCAGATACCAATCCTTCTAAAGTATTTTCAGATACCAATCCTTCTAGCTAAATTAATTTTATCGACAATTTACACAATTTGTGTTCACATGCTTCAAAGTTGAGTAATTTTAGGACGCTGGCCACAGAAAGCTAGGAACCTAGTAGTATTATATTTCATCCTTAAATTTTTGAATAAGTTGGTATCTAATTGATTGATACCATAGTATACCGCGTTCTCCATTATGGTTCCATCTTGACATCCATAAACTGTGGGTTAGTGTTATTAATTATTAAAAAATAAATATATCCGTATGGTATTTTAAATATCCAACTTACTTAAAATAATGTGCGACCATACAAACTTACTAAAATACTCCCTATGGTATATGAAGAAAACAAGGACGTCCCAAAAAGAAACATACCTTTCCAACAACCTTTCCCGGCACGAAACCCATCACCAGTATACCCATCCTTGCACCTGCACCGGACCGCTCTTTGTCCATTCATCGGAGACAAAACATTTTCGCAAGTGGCCCTTTTTCTAGAACCACAAATGTCATCGCACTCCCCTTCGACCCACCACCCAAGTTTCACGACCTGCACCCCTAACGACACAGCTTGATCTCCACCTCCTTCCACCGATATGGACGAGAACCATACACCACACCCGCTCTCCGCCACGTCATCGTACATCGTGAAGTCTCTCGACTATTATAATATAAAACTTAATTAGGTGGGATTTTTTTGTAGACTGGCTTGTATCATGTCAAGTGAAAAAAGTTATGCTTATGTAGTACCCCGTATTAAGAGAAACCCGATCTTACATAGAAAATCTTATAAATTTTCACTTTTTCAGAACGACTAAATTGTAGTTATTAAATTTATTCATACAGTCCCATCATCATGTATAGTTCATTATCAAACTTTCAGTGCGCATACATGTATAGTTACTCTAGAATTAAGTTGGTACATATACAATAAGAACGTATTTTTGATTAAAAAAAATAGGAACGCATTTGATCGTTACGCGAAGCTTTGCAGTTTGCATTTGCGATGAAATTATAACTCAAATTTTTTAAATTAATCCTCAAGTAAATGAAGGGAGGGGCCTAAATGACATAGCACAATTAGCAATAGCAACATGAGGGGAAACTGCTGTACTTCAGTTTTAGTTAATGACACAAATGGCCTTGGTTAATTACATCAATGAAAATCTACATGTTACGCTTATTATTAGCTAGAGATTCTGATTATATAAGTAGTTTACACACACACACACACACACATATATATATAAGATACCTTGTCTGTCTCCGAGTAGCAACTTATGTTCTCCCCCTTAACCAAACTCGAACCGCAGTCTAAAAGCTCAAAGTTCGTCTGAACCGTAGTTGTTGGAATCAAGCATCCAGTAATTGGTTGGCTACAATTACGCAATAAAATTCCGTTATGAGCTGTTGGGGCATAGTTTGGCCCAAATAGTTGTCGTAATGAGCTTATGGAACGGTCACATTTTGCCGGTACGCTCACTAAAATATCGCCATCTTGATCCAACGTCTCGACAGCAAATTCGCCGATTAGTATTGTGCCATTTCCAGTACAATTAAGTTGAATGGGACAGCCAGCAGAGAATCCAAACGGGTACGGGACTTGTTTGAATGTCGACCCGTACCCGCATGATTGATTACATGCTAAGGCTTTGGAACAAATAAGTAACCAAACAAGGCATGTAGTAAAAAATCTGATCATATCTATATTAGTGAAGTTTGTGTATGGTGAGAAATGTGAACTTTGAGGAGAATTTTATTGGGAATAAAAATAAATTGAGGAATGTGTTGTAATGTGAATGAGGGGAAAGATGAAAGCAATGGCAATCTATGAAGAAGAGACTATAGAGGTGTTTTTTTCCTTAATTTTGAATCTCTCATTGTCAAAGTCATATTTTTTGTGGGACCGACCTTGTGAAAACTAAACTAGCATTTGTTATGTTTAAATCTTTAAATAAATATTTAATCTTGTTATAATAAGTATATTGTCTGTTCGATAAGGTTTCGTTGTGAGTTTATGAGTTAGATACAAACCAATATTCTCAAAAAACAGCTTTGCTTTTTATATTTGAGAGAAGATAAATAAGGATTGTCTATCTAGTAAAACTCTTCAAAAATTATATGAACCAGCAACACATACAAATTTGGCTTGAGTTTCTAATTTCTAAACAGTATATGATTTAGTAGCTAATAATATGTTTGATCATCCATTAAAGGGACGATCTGAGAGTTAACAAGATATATATTATATTATAAGTAGTGGATGTTTACTCAATAAGCTATAATATTTATTTAGATTATTTAAACAGAAATACGAAAATTAGGAGTTATCTCAAGTTCGCTTGATAGAAACCAAAAGCCACATATACCACATTCAATTCGTTATGAGATCGAAAGAATTATCTTCAAAATGAAAGTAAATAGTATTGGACAAGCTAAAATAAAATGCTAACAACCCATTGTTCCAAATTTAAAACAAAAAATGCTATACAAGAATGGGTTGTTGTGTTCAGTTCACTGCTTTTTTGACTCTTACCAACTTGGCTACTTAACGTGGTCAATTTCATGCGATAAAAGATACAATGAAGTTAACAAATTCATGTTCTAATCATTTAAAAGCTACAACTTCCTGAGTCTAACAATAACTAAATAAACCAGTTCTCCATTATTTTTAGCGGAGTCTCAATCTTTCGTCCCCCATTTCCTATTTCCTTGCTTATTTTCGTCCAAATTTTTTAAAAAACCATCTTTTTCACACTTTTACAAACTTTTATAATATATTTTATGCAAACTTTATAATATTTGGACATAACATTGCTCTAAATGTTTTTTTTAATTTCACTAATTAAATTGTACTAGTTTTTTCATTTATTTCAAATTAAATTGTGTGGCTTTTTAAAAAAAATGATTATTTGAGTGTATCAATATAAGTATAATCGTAGATTTTTTTTCAAACTTTTTTAACAAATATTTTTTGATATATTAGGTAATATTTTGATATGTAGCACTTCTATATGATATAGTGATATATTACGTACGTACAGCTCATTAACATGGCAATTTCTTCAAAAAATTGAGGAACTAAAATATTGAATAATTCGGTAACGTACTAAGTGAGGCAGTGATTCCTAATTCTTTATCTTTTAGCAATCAAAGAGGAATGGAACTAGACTTTTCGGTCTTTGTAGAATTGAAGTCAAATAGTTTGACCTTTTGTATCTTAACGAACTTATACCCTTTGCCCAAATAAAAGACGCAAAGTATGTTCTGCATACAATACATATGTTTCTTCTGTAACAGATTTTGTCATGAAGTAGCTCCATGTCCATAATTTTAACTATTGGGAATCATGGCCATTTTGTACATTTTGATACAAGTCGTCGATCGTAAGACTTGGAACATGTTAAACGCGATATGTAGTTGCCACAGCACGACATATGCTCATTGTATGGACTACAGATGGACATTACCCAGTTATATATCTTAGAGCATCTATAATAGTTTTGTTAACTTTTTATTGTTAATTAATGACACATTATCATTTAAAAAGCTATTAAATGACACATAGGTATATTAAGTTAAACAGTCACATTAGTTTTAACTTTAACAATGTTATCTATTTTAACTAAAATTTAATTATTCAAAATATAGTACTATGGATAGATGTTGAGAGAAAATAAATAGCAGTATGCTAGAGATATAAAAAATATAAGTGGTAAATAACAGTTAATTGTGGGTGTCATCAAGTAATAACAATTAAAACGATTGCTATCTTTAACAATATTTATAACATTTATAAAGTTAACACACACTTTAACACAACTAATGGGGAGACAAAATTGCATTGTTAGCTAAAAATTTTACTTAACAATAGAGATAACAACATTATTAGTATAGATGCTCCTATATAATACAAAGCTTCACTGTCAAGTATAAGTTTTATATTAATACAAACAATTAATAGGACTAATTTAGCCGGACAAAATCAATATTTTCAATTAGGAGTCTCATTCTCTCTAATCCCTCAATCGCGCGTGTCTACGGGATGATTTAAATTAATTTGTCTCTCCTGCAACCGTGTTTTTTGCACATTTTCTACATTGAAATTGTTTGTATCATATATACAGATTCAAAACATACAATTGTTTGGGATAATAAAAGAAAAGTGTTTGTGATCGAAATAAATCATGCCAATTTATAAGTTCTTTCTATATATTAAAGAGATCAAGTCCTTATTATTTGACACATTAGCTTTGACTAAAGTTTTACGAAATGAAATCCAAACCCCAGCTCCAAAATTATAAGATTCTCCAGATGATCTTGTAAATTGAATGTTACACTTTCGGACTAGAAACATGAAGCATAATCAGAATTATTATTCAAGTTCTGGCCACGTTAATCTGGTTACAAGTTATTAATTTGTTCTTATTATTTCTTAAATGTTCAACTGTACTATTTGGACAATGATTACCTTAATTCTTTACTTTGTTTGCTTCAAAAAACTAAAGGCTTAAAAATGGATGAATCCAACTTTTTTTTCAACCTCAAATGGTCACGGTAGAGGCTATCCGGGCCACAACATCCCTAATTTCGATAATTATGATTTTTTTGGGTATTTTTTAGCATTGACTTTCATTATAATATGTTTGAAAAAAGATTTTACACAACTTTTTATTTCACTTAATATAATTTCTTATACAAATACGGCAGCCCAATGAAATATTCATGACTTCGCGGCCCTACACCAATATGAGCACAAATTTACACTTCTTCATGCATATATAGTCGAGCGGGCAACCGTGGAGAGAGCACAACCTCAAGCGGAGTTTCTTTCACGTTAGAGATTCCAAACCCCTCAGCCATATCAACACTCTCCCCCGAAACATTTTCCACCTCAAACGATTGCAAAAACCGAGCAAGCGTAAACTCCACTAACTGAAGAGCAAACGAGATCCCAGGACACACTCTTCGCCCACTTCCAAATGGCAGAAACTCAAAATTATGACCCCTCACATCTATTTCCCTTTCCAAAAACCTTTCGGGTTTGAACTCTAAAGGGTCAGGCCAAATACGAGGGTCCCTGTGGATTTTCCATAAGTTGACTAACAGGCGTGTGCCCGACGGGATATTGTAGCCGCTGACATGGCAGTCATCCGTTGACTGCCGTGGAGGAACGATCTGATGGGCGGGGTAAAGACGTAAGGTTTCCTTGACTATGGCTTTTAGGTAGACTAAATTATTTATATCTGATTCATTCACTTGCCTTTCTCTACCCACATACGTGTCTAACTCGTCTTGAGCCTTTTCCAATGCTGACGGGTTGTTGAGGAGTAACGCGAGTGCCCATGTTAGGGTTATTGTTGTCGTGTCGGTTGCCCCTAATGTCATAACCTGTACCGATTCTGAAAAGTTAAATAATTTACAAGGTTTATGAAACAGAAATATAGGTGTTATACAAACTTTTGAAATTTAAAAAGAATGGTCGAGAGTTAAGAGTACTAATGTTCTATTTCTAAATCTGAAAAATGATGGCAAGTTCATCATTAACATTTGATCGAAACGATCCACCTCTATGAGGGAAAGGAAGTCTTGGAAAAGTTTCTTTTCAAATGACAGAATGTTGCTCCCTTTATCTTCAGCGCCACGAGAACAATTACTGTTTCTTGTGTTAAAAATCAATAATTTGATGAAGCCAAGATATCGTCAAAAGTTTACTTTAAAAAAGAAAAAGACAACTCGTTTCACAGGGTGGCTAAATCCTTAATAGCTTAGTCATATGAATAGATAAGCTTTTCTTCTACATATACAACATGAAAATGTTGGGATCGAAATAGACATATTTTTTTAAATTGTTGCTAAATTTAGCAACCCTTGTTTTACTAACAGTTTTCAGAAAGTTATGTATTGTTATATGCCTATTTTAACATTTTATTGTAGTAACACCTAAGATACCTAAAACTAGTTAGAAAGTAAAGTCGGAAAATTAGAATGACTACGAAAATCCTGCAATGGTAAATTCTTCCATTCCAATCCACTTTGCGATCTCCATTTATGTATAAGGTTGCAAGCATATATATAAACATTTTTCCTTAATAACCTACCACATACCAAACATGTAGCTTTGTTGATAGTATCCGCATTAAAGCTTTTTTCGTTGAGTGTGGAATCATCAAGAGTTGACAACATAATATCCATAAAATCGTTATCTCCCTTTATCTCCCCATTTCCCCCCTTTTGCTTATGCTCTTCTAACCACCCTGATAAAACATTATCAAGCTCAACTCCTACCTTTTTCATTTCCTTTTCATATCCCCCAATGTCAAAATACCTCAAAAATGGCACCGCGTCTCCCATCGTGTACACTCCCACCAGCTCAATAAATTTCCTCAGCGCTGTCCTACATCGTTCCCCTTCCACCGTTTTTCCCAATTCCGTAAAAGTTTTCCCTGCCACTATCCGAAAAATGACATCAATTGTTAGATCTCCAAACCATCTCTTCATCTCAACCACTGTCTTGTTTCCCTTTTCATACGCACTATTTATCGATGATGTTACGACCGATTCCCTAACATGACCAAGAGAGGCCAGACGTTGGTTCGACAAGAGTTCCAAAATAGCAATCCGTCTCATTTCACGCCAGTAAGGGCCGTAAGGGGCGAACCCGAACATGGCATAGTTATACCCCATGTGCTCTAATCCTATGGCCGGGGGTCTGTTGGAAAACGATTTGTCGTTTTTCGTGAAGCATTCTTTTGCTACTTCCCAACTACTCACTACGAGGGTTGGATGTACTCCGACCCTGATGGTGAAAACTGGGCCGTACATGTCAGCCAGGTCTCCCAGTACCACATGTGGTAATTTGGGGCCGCCTAAGAGGCGTAGATGACCTAGCACAGGCCATCCGCCTCCGGCCATGGGCGGTGAATTTCTAGATCTTGTACGGATTAAAATACCTAAAAAGTAAAAAATGAGAAGGACGGAAGTAAGACATGTTATTGTTACCATACTTGGGAAGTGTTGGAGTATCTCCATGGGAACTTTGGGTGATTTTTCTTGCGGTAGCTCCATATTTGGTTTTGTTCTGCCAATAAGTAGTAAAGTCAGAGTTACTTATCTAGAATAGTAGTCACGCACTCACACACACAAACTCTAGAATAGATTGATTTTTGTAACCGATGTCAATACTTATCGTTGTCAATATAATTGAGAAGTGTATACCCACACCCGTTGCGGAACTAGAATTTAATTGTTTGTGAGGATAAATTGTATGTTTATATATATTTTTTTAATTATAAAATATGTTAAAAATGATATAATCCTCAATTTTTAAGTAAAATACATAATTTCTTTTGTAATTTTTTCAATATAAAAGGTGATTTAGGTACCCGTATCTAATCCTTTGATTTGACACTGGGCAACATTTGACCATTGAACTTGTGATTTTTGTTTGTACCTATTCTAAATGGAGTCAAAAGTTGTAACGTGAACACGTAATCTAGATAGGGTTTTCTTCGTTAATTTATTGTTGCTAATTAGTTAGTAGCTAAATAATCCAGAAGTAACAATACCGGCCACGTATATCACTTGATTGATGAGCTTAAGAAAACAAAAATCTGGATCTTGGATATACTATTCGTACAAGTTTTAAAAAGTATGTTCACACTCTGGTTACATCGAAATGATGTATCCCCGGTTTGTCTTCAGTTTATGACCATTGCATCAATTATAGTTCTACTATGAATAGTCTGGAACGCAATTTATAAACCTGCATTTATCACCCTTTTTTTTTTTTTTTATTGTATGCAATTCTGGTGGTGATCTAGAAAATACATAATTTAATCCACGCTACCCCTTCTCTTCTAATATCATGACTCGAAGGAACTGCTCAAGAGTAAGAGCTCTTACATTAGGCTTAGAAACTACTGGCCTAGTTGAAACTGCGTCTCTTCTATCTGTTAGGATTTTGTTGCCCAAATATGCACCCAATCGATGTTTCCAGCACCCTGAGATACATGAACATCTAGCGGACGCCTCGGTCTCGGTCTTGGTGGTACCAAGGCTGGAGGACTCTTAATGTTTACAAAATTACAAGATTCCAAATTCAGACCAATAATTACACTCTGTATATCTTAATGTTTTTTTCTAAAATATTTGCCTCTTCTTATTCATGCTAACGAAATTACCATTTTTTTAATTTTTTACTATGCATTTTCATTATAATTTGTTTAAAAAAAGATTTTACACCAATTTTTATTTCACTTAATATAAACTGCTTATATAGATTCGGCAATGAAACTTTCATGACTTCGCCCTACCCCAATATAAGTACAAATTTAGTCTACTTCATGCATATATAGTCGAGCGGGCAACCGTGGAGTGAGCACAACCTCAAGCGGAGTTTCTTTCACGTTAGACATCCCAAACCCCTCAGTCATATCAACATTTATCCTCGAAGCATTTCCCACCTCAAATGATTGCAAAAACCGAGCAAGTGTAAACTCCACTAGCTGAAGAGCAAACGAGATCCCAGGACACACTCTTCGCCCAGTCCCAAATGGCAGAAACTCAAAACTATGACCCCTAACATCTATCTCCCTTTCCAGAAACCTTTCGGGTTTGAACTCTAGAGGGTCCGGCCAGACACGAGGGTCCCTGTGAATTTTCCATAAGTTCACTAACAGGCGTGTGCCAGACGGGATCTTGTAGCCGCTGACATGGCAGTCCTCCACCGACTGGCGTGGAGGAATGATCTGAGCGGCAGGGTAGAGACGTAAGGTTTCCTTGACTATGGCTTTTAGGTAGGCTAAATTCTTTATATCTGATTCATTCACTTGCCTTTCTCTTCCCACGTACGTGTCTAACTCGTCTTGAGCCTTTTCCAATGCTGACGGGTTGTTGAGGAGTAACGCGAGTGCCCATGTTAGGGTTATTGTTGTCGTGTCGGTTGCCCCCAATGTCAAAACCTGTACCCATTCTGAAAAGTTAATTAATTTACAAGGTTTATGAAACCGAAAAATAGGTGTTATACAAACTTTTGAAATTTAAAAAGAATGGTCGAGAGTTAAGAATACTAATGTTCTATTTCTAAATCTGAAAAATGATGGCAAGTTCATCATTAACATTTGATCGAAACGATCCACCTCTATGAAGGAAAAGAAGTCTTGGAAACGTTTCTTTTCAAATGACAGAATGTTGCTCTCTTTATCATTCAGCGCCAAGAGAACAATTACTGTTTCTTGTGGTAAAAATCAATAATTTGATGAAGCCGAGATATCGTCAAAAGTTTACTTCAAAAAAGAAAAAGACAACTCATTTCATAGGCTAGCTAAATCCTAAGTGGCTTAATCATATGAATAGATAAGCTTTTCTTCTACATACACTACATGAAAATGTCGGGATCGAAACCGACAATTTTTTTAAAACTGTTGTTAAATTTAGCGACCCATGTTTTACTAATAATTTTTAAAAAGTTGTGTATTGTTATCTGCCTATCTTAACCTTTTATTGTAGTGACACCTAAGATACCTAAAACTAGTTAGAAAGTAAAGTCCGAAAATTAGCATTCCAATCCACTCCGCGATCTCCGTTTATGTATAAGGTTGCAAGCATATATATAAACATTTTTCCTTAACAACCTATTACATACCAAACATGTAGCTTTGTTGATAGTATCCGCATTAAAGCTTTTTGGATCGAGCGTGGAATCATCAAGAGTTGACAACATAATATCCATAAAATCGTTATCTCCCTTTATCTCCCCATTTTCCCTCTTTTGCTTATGCTCTTCTAACCACCCTGATAAAACATTATCAAGCTCCACTCCTACCTTTTTCATTTCTTTTTCATATCCCCCAATGTCAAAATACCTCAAAAATGGCACCGCGTCTCCCATCGTGTACACTCCCACCAGCTCAACAAATTTCCTCAGCGCTGTTCTGCATCGTTCCCCTTCCACCGTTTTTCCCAATTCCGTAAAAGTTTTACCTGCCATTATCCGAAAAATCACATCAATTGTTAGATCTCCAAACCATTTCTTCATCTCAACCACTGCCTTGTTTCCCTTTTCATACGCACTATTTATCGATGATGTTACGACCGATTCCCTAACATGACCAAGAGAGGCCAGATGTTGGCCCGACAAGAGCTCCGAAATAGCGATCCGTCTCATTTCACGCCAGTAAGGGCCGTAAGGGGCGAACCCGAACATGGCATAGTTATACCCCATGTGCTCTAATCCTATGGCCCGGGGTCTGTTGGAAAACGATTTGTCGTTTTTCGTGAAGCATTCTTTTGCTACTTCCCAACTACTCACCACGAGGGTTGGATGTACTCCGACCCTAATGGTGAAAACTGGGCCGTATATGTCAGCCAGGTCTCCCAGTACCACATGTGGTAATTTGGGGCCGCCTAAGAGGTGTAGATGACCTAGCACAGGCCATGCGCCTCCAGCCATCGGCGGTGAATTTCTAGATTTTGTAAGGATTAAAATACGTAAAAAGTAAAAAATGAGAAGGACGGAAATAAGACATGTTATTGCTACCATATTTGGGAAGTATTGGAGCATCTCCATGGGAACTTTGAGTGATTTTTCTTGCGGTAGCTCCATATTTGGTTTGTTCTGCCAATAAATAGTAAAGCCAGAGTTACGTATCGAGAATAGTAGTCACACACACACACACACACAAACTCTATAATAGATTGATTTTATTAAACCGATATGTCAATACTTATCGTTGTCAATATAATTGGGAAGTGGGGTAGTTAGTTATATAGCCATTTAGCAGTAACGGAATTTGGATTTGAAGCTGTTTTTTTTTTTTTTTTTTATAAAATTAAACGAAGCGTCTATTGATAAGTGAATATGTACAATTCACAAACAAAACAATTACAAGAAATTACATTACATGATAGCCTATGAATCTTAATCGCCAACAAAGTTCGGGCTAAGTTTTCAATGTCTACTGATAAACATATTTGTACGATTGTTAGTAACATTATTTAACTTGTTTATGCTATTAATTACATAAAACTCAATGATTCTAAAAATTTGTCCGGAACTAGACTCCATTCCTTCGTTAATTCTAACATTGCGTTTCCGCCACAAACTATATACCGTTGATGCGAGTAAACACTTTTCTAGAGTGACGGATACCGATTTTCCTTTGAAAACTTCACTTGACCAATTAACCCACTCGTTTCAAGTCAGACACGAGCCCATAAATTCAGCTTTTGAACAAGCGATAGTTCACACTCTTCTAAAAAACTCGCATTGAAATGATTTGAACCTGTTTGGCTAAGTAATATAATCGTCAATTTTTAAATAAAATACATAAAAAAGTTTCGTAATTTTCCCAATATCTAGCGTTTTTTAAACCCGTATGTAGTTATTCCCCAACCATTGGGCAACATTTGATGTAACATGTGATTTTTGGTTGTATCTACTCTAAATAAATGGAGTTAAAAGTTGTAACGTGAACACCTAATCTAGATAGGGTTTTCTTCGCTAATTTATTGTTGCTAATTACTAGTAGCTAAATAATCCAGAAGTATCAATACCGGCCACGTATATCATAAGTTTAAGAAAACAGAAAACTGGATTTTGGATATACTATACGTACAAGTTTTAAAAAGTATGTTCACACATCGGTTACATCGAAGTGATGCATCCTAGGTTTGTCTTCAGTTTATGATCTTGCATCAATTATAGTCCTTCTATGAATAGTCTGGAACGCAATTTATAAACCTGCATTTATCACTTTTTTTTTATTGTATGCAATTCTGGTGGTGATCTAGAAAATACATAATTTAATCCACGCTACCCCTTCTCTTCTAATATCATAATCCGCATGAACTGCTCAAGAGTAAGAGCTCTTACATAGAAATCCCAATGATTATAAAACACATTTCACATAAATTTATCATTCTGATATTTAACACACATCTGAAATTTTTTTAAATAAAAATAATAATTAAACTAGTGGTGAATGTAAACAAAATTTATACAAATTTATTTTTGGTGGTTTGCATTTTAATTGAAGTGAGTATACTGAAATTGTGTAATAGATATTTAATTGTTCATATATATCTATTATTTAATATACGTTTGGTTTTTTCAGTTTTTTTTTACTATATTTTTTTACTTTCGTGTCCTAATGTTTTTACTTGTTATATCTTGATTTTTTAAATTTAACTTTTGTATCTTTTTTGTTTCTATTTTATTTATTTTTTAGTCAATTTTGAAACACTAACACTTTCGAATCATAACTGTACGTGATATTACTGTTGTGGGTTTTTTTGGGAGTTTGAAAAGAAAGTCGAAATTGAGCGAAAATGAAAAAAATAGAAATCAAATACATTTTAATCAAGAAAACAAGGTAAAAAAAAACAAAATATGGTAAAAAAGTAAAAAAAAAAGCCAGCTTTTCCGTTTTTATACATTGAAAATTATCATGCGCTTTTATTAATTTTGGCAACCCCATACATTTGGTTCTGTTTACGTCCCTGTGTACAAGGTTTATGAAACCCAAAGAAGGTACTGTATTCAAATTGGAAAAAGATTGGTCAAGAATTAGAGTACTAATGTTCTACGTCTAAATCTGAAACATTATGGCAGGTTGATCGATAACATTTGATCGAATCGATCCACCACTATTTTTAGTATCTGGTGTATTTTAGCTTGAAACTAGATGCAGTGTATATAAACTGCTTTGTTAATTTTGTGGAGCTAGAAACTTGAATGACTGAGTATAAAAACTGGGTTAGCTCACATGTTATGGTGAATGACCGTGTTGTTTTAAAAAAAAAAGGATCGATTCACCACCATAAAGGAAAGGAAGTCTTGAAAAAGTTTTTTCTTCGAAACCAATCATTTGATGAAACAAGATATCGTTAAAAGTTTACTTTTAAAAAAGAGAAAGAAAAAGACAACTCGTTAGACAAGGGTAGCTAATCTTCTAACTTTACTTTAAAAAAAAGTAAAGTTGAAAGATTAGAATGGCTGAAAAAACCCTGCAATGAAAATTTCTTCCATTCAAATCTACTGTGCAATCCCTAATGAATAAGGTTGCAAATAATATAAGAAAAAATGATTATTTGGTACATAATTTGAGACTTAATTATTAAAAACTCATGGTTAAAATTATTATTTTAACTTAGGTATATATGCTTTCTAATACTACTTTTATTACTTTTTTTTATAACTTTGATGTTCGCTAATATTGCATTGATATGTACTAAATGTCAAATAAAAATTAAAAATATTAGTTTTTGGATTTAAATGTATTTTTATGTACTAATCAATGATTCTCTTTATAAGGAATATAAACATTTTTCTTAAGAACGTACTACATACCAAACATGTAGCTTTGTTGATAGTATCCGCATTAAAGCTTTTATTGTCAAACGTCTGATCATCAAGAATTGACAACGTAATATCCATGAAATCGCAATCTCCCTTTACCTCCTCATTCTCCTTCTTTTGCTTATGCTCTTTCTAACCACCCTGATAAACACATGTTCAAGCTCCGCTCCTATATTTTTTTTTATTTCTTTTTCATATCCCCCGATGTCAAAATACCTCAAAAATGGCACCGCGTCTCCCATCGTGTACACCCCCACTAGCTCAAAAAACCATCTTAGCGTTGTTAAGCATCGTTCCCCTTATGTGGTTTTCCCCAATTCCGTAAAACTCTTCCTTGCCACTATCCGAAAAATCACTTCAATTGTTAAATCTTCAAACCATCTCTTCATCTCAACGAGTGCCTTGTTTCCCTATTCATACACACTTTTAATCGATGTTGCTACAACCAACTTTCTAGCATGACCAAGAGAGGCCAAAAGTTGGCTCGACAAGAGTTCTAGAATAGCGATCTGTTTCATTTCACGCCAGTACGGGCCGTAAGGGGCAAACCCGAACATGGCATAATTATACCCCATGTACTCTAACCCATGGTCGAGGGTCGGTCGGAAAAAGATTTATCGTTTTTCGTGAAGCATTCTTTTGCTACTTCTCAACTACTCACCACCAAGCTCGAATGTACTCCGACCCTGATGGTGAAAACTGGGTCGTACCTGTCAGCCAGGTCTCCTAATACCACATGTGGTAATTTGGGACCACCTAAGAGGCATAGATGGCCTAACACAGACCATGCCTGTAACGATCCGGATTTTCATAATGAAATATTGCGGTAAAGAGAAGTGAGTTATCCCATATCACCTAGATATGTGAGTATCTATATGGTATATAAACTATAAGTATCATTTTTTCTTATCAACAAGTCCTTTTAAAGTCATGCGGCCCAAGAAACGAGTATAAAATTGGGCCAAAACGGACAATATTGGTGGTATGAAGCAGATGGTGACGGTCTAATCGGAGGAGCGGGTCGTTAAAATTGGTATTATAGTCGTTATCTAGCCGATGTGGGCACTGACAACCCCGGAAGGACGGTGTGCCCGACGAGC
Source organism: Primula vulgaris (assembly GCA_963920805.1). Taxonomy (NCBI): domain Eukaryota; kingdom Viridiplantae; phylum Streptophyta; class Magnoliopsida; order Ericales; family Primulaceae; genus Primula; species Primula vulgaris. Next base: position 11,309,120 of record OY987212.1, read on the forward strand.
ACGTCGTGCCTGAAGGGGGAAGAGTGGAACGATCCAGATTTCCATAGAAAAATATTATGGTAAAAAGAAGTGAGCTATCACACATCAGCTAGATATGTGAATACTTATATGATATATAAGATAGAAGTATCATCGTTCTTATCACCAATGCCTCTTAAAACCGTGCGGATCAAGAAACAATGACGAAATTAGGCCAAAACGGACAATATTAATGATAGAAAGCAGATGATGATGGTCTGTTTGGAAGACCGGATGGTTACAATCCCCCTCCGGTCATAGGCGATGAATTTTTAGATCTTGTACCGATTAAAATAAATAAAAATTAAAAAATGAGAAGTACGGAAATAAGGCATGTTATTGCTGCCATAGTTGAGAAGTGTTGGCATCAACATGGGAACTTTGGGTGATTTTCTTGTTGTTGCTCTCTAAATTTGGTTATGTTTTGCCAATCTATAAGATCATCGTATATGTTATATCAAAACATAATTTTTTTTTAAAATTTAATGATTATGGTATAAAAAGTGGCATGTATCAGGAAAATTATAAATTCCCTAAATTTCAGTAAACACAAAATTCACATTATATATAAGAAATGTATATGATTCGCTTGATAAATATAATAGTAATAAACTATCATGGAGTCCATATTTTTATGGTTAGAATATTGTTATGATTATTAAATGATAATAAACAAATAAAAAATAATAATATAAGATTATTATAAATAAATTAATAAGAAAGATGAAATTTTATTTAGATATAAACAGTTAATTAAAAGATATAAAAATATGTTAGATTAAGAAAATAAGTAAGTTTGGTAACATGGTTGCTTAATCAGTAAAGTCAGAGCATATTATATAGAATAGTGGCAACCCACTAGTAACTCTAAATTAAGTGTGGCCACACTACTAACTCTAAAATGCTTATTTAGACGGCACTAGGGGTAGTTATATATATATATATCCGATTGGGCAATATTGGACCATTTCCAAGGGAACATGTGGTGATTTTTGATCGTAGCTATTCTAGATATTGGCGTCAAAAGTTTATATATTTTGGTCAAAAGTTGATGTGCATGTGAGCACGTAATCTAGATATGGTTTGCTTTGCTACAGTAATTAATTGTTTCTAATTAAGTTAGTCGTAGCTATAGCTAGATAATCCAAAAGCATGATCAATACCGGCCACGTAATCACGTATACCATTTGATGGATGACTTTTAGAAAAGAAAACCTGGATTTTGGATACACCATACAAGTTTTAAAAAGAGAGCTAATTAACATGTTGACACCCAGGTTTTGTCTTCAGTTTATGACTTTAATAATATCCGTTTTTGCTTGAGATTGTAGTTTCTGTCACTACAAGAATATGGCCAGATAGTAACGGACTTGTTGCAATTCTGTCTCTATATTGATTGTGGCTAAATTATCAATAGAATATCAACAATTTTAGTAAGTATATATACAGATGAAATGAAGCAAAAGTTCAGCAAATTAAAGCTATACACGCATACCCTAAATAACGTAAAAGTGTAGACCGTCATTTAAAGGAACCTCGAAAAATATTACAAATGAGAACACGAATAATAATTATTTTGGACAAGACATTAAAAATTAGTTGGAAAATTTATCTTTGAACATAATTGACAGAAACATGAGGTCGATCTCCATATAACGAGGTCATCTAGATAATTACACGATTCCAAATTCAGACCAATAATTACACGATTACATTTAATATTTACCATTACCTTATGAAGTGGGACCTTAAAAAACGTATTTTAGTGGGACTTAAAAGATGTATTTTAGCTGATCAGTAAATAAAATTTAAACACACATTACACAGACTAAATATAATTAAGCTACGTCAGAGATCATTCTAGTGGTTGTGGTGGCATATTAAGAGATCATAGAGGCATGCTTGTATTAGCTTTTTCTAATTATTTGGGAAAACAGTCCAATGTGTATGCTGAGATTTTGGCTCTTAAAAATGGTTTACTTATTTGCTATACTATGGGAGTAACAAATGTTCTGGTGGAAACTGATTCTGAATTGATTGTTACTTGGTGGAGAACCAAGTCTTATCCAGGCTTAAAATTTACTTCTATTTGGAGGGATATTATCACCCTTTTGGATTATGTTGGCCTCACACTAACACATGTTTTCAGAGAACAGAACCAAGCTGCAGATGGTTTGGCCAAAATGGGGTCAAATGGTACTAATTTCATAACAAGCAGAGCAATGGATTTACCAAAGAATGTATATGCTGCTTTTTATTTGGATCAAAAAGGCACTCCCTGTCTGAGGGGTAGCTATTTTAAGACTTAGAAAAAGGTTAAAACTTTTGTTTTTCCTTGGACTAATGATGATATTTATCTGAAGTCATTTGAATTACCAAAGCAAATTATCAATGAAGACTTTCAGTCTGAGAAAATGTTGCGTTCTGGGATTATAATACATTGGATAAGAACAGATTTTTAAAGCTTATGAAGATATTATTCTGAAGCTTTCTTTGCGCAGTTTTCTGGTTTACAAAGGCAACTTTACAATGAGGACCAAAACTGAGAAAAGTTGTGCTTTAGTCTGCTAATTAGTTTTTACAACATATTGCAGGTATACACAAGTTTGTCTAGAGTTTTTAATCTCTTTTGGTACTAAGACTGATGTCAATTTCATTAGGTAGCTTCTTCGTGTACATTACTAGAAGGTCTTTGAATGCTTAAAAATCCAGCGCTCCTTTTGCTAATTGGAAAATTGAAAACCAAGAATCAGACGCTTTAGATCACGACTGATCTAGGAGATACAAGGTGGGAGGGGGTATAAGGAGAGGCGTTTGTCTTTTGATGCTCATTTTCCGGTGAAACAAGAGGTCTAGCTGGCTGTTTGACATATTTTCACCTTTCTAGCAATTTTCCTATATGGTTTTTTAGCCAATGTTCAGAATAGTTCTCGATGTAATGACCACTATGGGGGTCTATCCCATAGATACCTTTTATTTATATAATTTCTGTTTGTTAAAAAAATTTTTTTTTAAAAAAAAGCTACGTCAGAGATAAACATATACATAAATAACAACTTTATCAACTGATGGAGACCAAATGTAGAGGCTAAATTTGGCGATGATAACAAAGAAAAATTGCAACTTTTGAAAGAGGAGATGAGCTATAATAGAGAGATATTTTGGTGAGAGAAAGAGAGGCTTAATTTATTCTTCGATTATTAGTAATGAAAATAACCCTATCTATGGTGTTTTATCTAAAACAAATAGAAAAAAAGTAGCAAAAGGAAATAAGTCACAAAACAATCAGGAAAGACAAAAAGATAACAAAATTGAAAATAACCCAAGCAGTATCGTCTTTCTTCATCAACCCAATTGTGGCGTGAGACAAACATGAAGCATTGTTGTTGTGTCGACATCCAGAACGTTAACACCAACGTGTTATCAAAAAACGTGTTACTTAATGGTAGAAAAAACAATATCATGAGTTTTACTAACTCTATCACGTACAATGTAGGTGTATTGGACAATCATTTCTTGTTGCTAACTTGATGTCTTTATCCATAAGATAACCATTGCTGGCCAAACTTTGTTGTCTTTATCATTTTTGGTAGCTATAGTACTTAGATCGATCGACAAAACCAGTTGCGGTGCCAGAGATTAGAATGAGGGGGGTCACGATTCTAGTTTAGAAAATAAGAAAGGCTAAATAAAATTCCAAAGACAATCAGGGTAAGATTATCCATCAAATTAACTCTTTCATCTTAAAAAATGTTACTGAAAATAGTAAGACGTTTTAATTTTATACTAACCCACCTTTCACAGCTGTATACCAATATGATAAATCTCCAAGAAAATAAGGAGAAAACAAAGAAATTCACAAAGAAAATAGATGAGATATAGAGAAAATAAGAAGAAAAGAGAGGTCAAAAACCTTTTACTGCTCAATAATAAGTTCTCCGGAAAACCCCTATGAAAACTAATAATACTCCAAATTTAACAAAATAACAACAGTAGTCCAAAATAAAATAACTCAACATGGTCCAAAACAATTAAGAAAAAATAAAACAGGCTCTCATCTAATAGATAGGCTCGGCTAGGTCCGTGCTTATCACAATAATAATATACCATATCCAGGATAAACAGTAGAGGAGCAGGACCAGCACTTCTCCTGCCTCATGGTGGCTTTCGATTTAAAAGCTCTTTAATTTATCTTAGCTGAAGAGAAGATATCGCGGCCCCGCTTGATGGTACAGTTTGATAAAGCCATAACTTTGATCGGTCACGTTAGACTTTTCAACAATAAAATAATGATAAATTAGGCGTAAGTAATGAACACTTCTTGGTCTTTATTATTGATCAGGTCATTACACTTGTTCGGATTGTTACACTTGCTCGGATTATTATTAACTTACTACAATTGCGCTCGATTTAACTATTTGAACTCTTATCTTGGTCGTTCTCCTTCTTCTTCGATACTCGGCTCTTTCTCTGTTCGGTTTGTTTCTTCACTGGATAAGCTTTGACTAGTTTTTCTCTTTTCTCAACTTCTCTCTATAGTTTTGAATAGATTTTTTCGGGGACGCTTCTAGGAGGGGTAGTTGGCTATTTATAGGCAACTAAGCCTTCTAGAATGTTGACAAATGTCTTCATCTCAGGGGGTTTTTCAGGTATGAGTCCCTAGTTAAGTGGGCTTGGGCTTTTGATAATCACAATCTTATTCTATGATGAAAAGGCATGTGATGACCCATTTAAGCGTTGGATACCCATTTATAAAGTGGATTGATTATTACCCGAATAGAATATTCGGGTCCAATTTTTATGTCCTATCAAGTGCTCCCTGACTTCCTCGGCATGGTTTTCCATGTCGAGGGAGTCATGCTCGGTCTGTCGAGGATACTACTTCGGTCTTGTCGTTCCCAATGCTTCATCGAGAAACGCAATAGAATCATGACGGTTCTCAGGGGGGCCCATTTATAGTTACCCATCCTACTATCTTTCTTCGAGGAAAAACTCCTATAAAGGGGGTGCGCCCCCTCCATAATCATGCATTTTACTACTACTGTGCTTGTGACGTAATGGCTTCCTCTGGTTCTACTGGTGAGAGCTCTTTTAACTATATTTCTTATTTAGAAACTGAGGTCACGAAATCTCGCACCGCCAATAAGAAACTCGTGGCCAAGGTTTCAAACTACAAGAAAAGGTTGTCTGACATGGATTCTGCTCATCATGTGACGATGGTCGATCGGGATTGGGCCTTCGAGCGTATAAAGAGGCTCGAGGTTTGTCTGGCTAAGCAGAAGGCAGCGAAAAGGGCCTATAAGCTTGCCTTCAAAGAGTTGCATGCTCGGTCTAAACCGAGTTCGGATGAAGATGAAAAAGGCTCTTCCTCGAAATAATTAGTCTTTTGTGATTTCTGTTGTAATTTCTTTCGAATGGGGAGTTTTCTCCTCAGTTGTAATCGAAGTTTTTGAAATTAATAAAATATTTCCCGATCCTTGTTCTCGTCTGTTTATTTTCTTGATACCCTATGGGATGACTTAATTGGACGTGTACTGCTGTAGTTTGCCATAAATGCTCTAGGGAAGTTCAAGAGGTTGTCTTTCTTCGAGATGACCTTTGATCTATCCCTTATTTCTTTCTATAAAAGGTGATCGTCCCTGTATTCTTGTTGCAACTCATTCTTTATTATCGTACAAATGGCTTCTCCTCGTGAAGATAGTGGTGACAATCTTCGTGAATATGTTGCCCATCTCGAGGAGGAGGTTAGGAAGGCTCGTATCCTCGAAAAGAGGGTTGCCTTTTTAACCATGGAGGCTCGCCGAGCTGAAGAGATGGACGAGCGCTTGGAGGCCATGGAGAGTGAATATCAGAAGTCTCTGATCGACAATATTTGGGCTCATGCTCGGATCAAAGAGCTTGAGGCTTCTAGAAATAGGCACATTGCTTCCAAGAGGGCTTACAAACTGGCTCTTAAGGAAGTGTATGCTCGGTTGAAGGGGAAGCCGAATGACAAAGCAGGCCCTTCTATGAAATGATTTTATTATTTTTATTCTATTTCCTTTATGCTGACTGCCTCTCTTGTAATAAAGTATCAATCAATCAATAAATATTACTTTCCCAACGCAATTTATTTGACTGCGCATGCTTGTGGCTTCATTAATGCTTTTTCTTGGGCTTGGTGTTTGACCTTATCCACTGGATCTTCTTAATCTCTGTATCTAGGGACCACTGAGGTTTCTTGAGCCCTGTGCACAAAAATCTTTTTCACCAGAGTTTTCTTGAGCTCTGTGCAAAAGATCTTGATATTTATTTGAACTGCTGCCTTTCCCCAAAATGACGCGTGTTTCGCTGCCATTATGACTTACCCCCTTTAAATATTGGTAAGAATCCAAGCGTTTTTTGAACAAGAGTGGCTTTTAATTACCCACGCTTTTTCAGAGCCTTTTGGGAATCCAAACGTTTTTTCTTGAACAGACACATCTTTTAATTGTCATCGCTTCTTAGAACCCATTGGCGAACGGTTGCGACTCTCAATACCATCCCTCATCTAATTGATCTATAAATACCTGCTTAAAGCATGGTTATATTCACAACCCTTATCATATTATCTTCCCCTACATACAAATCTTCATCTTATAATTTCCTTAAGATGTCTGGTCCTTTCACCCAATCAGCGTTAGCTTTGCAAGTGGGGGCTTTTGAAGCCTCCTATGGCCATGTACAAAGGCTGTTGAAGGATGCCGAGGAGGAGTTAAAGGTGATGCGTTATCACCATACCGAGATGGTTCGGGAATTAACGTGGCTAAGATCCGAATTGGATTATTGCCGACGTGCTCGTCAGGCTCTAGTCGAAGAGAATGAGGTGTTAAGGGGGAACTCGGCACTTCGAGACAGGGATGTCTCTGCCGGTCCCTCTCATCGATACCGATCGACCTCCCCCTAACCTCTCCATTTTCTTTTTTTTTCTTTTGATTTTCTTCATTTCTTCCTCTTCCTCTTTTTTGCACTCTTCTTCTTTTCTGTTTTTTGTTTCTTTGACTTCCTTTTTATTTGTCTGTTTCCTTCATTTCTTCCTCCTCCATTTTCTTTTCACTATCTCTTTTTTATTTTTTATCTCTCTCTCTTGCTTCTTTTTATATCCTTCTTATGCATCCTTTTTTTTTTCTTTTTTATCGTGTTCCTTTTACTTTCTTCATCCTCTTCTTTCTCATCATCTCTAGCTCTCTCTACTTTTTTCCTTTTTCTATTTCTTCCTCTTCTTTCTCACCACTACGACGTAACAATCAATCATGTGATCCTAAGGATTTTGTGTTACTTCTAGGATTTTTGTCATTTTTCATTTTCCTCTTCTTGCTTTTCACTTCTTTTTTATGTTCCTCCTCTTGTTTTCTTTTTATGTTTCTTTCCTTCGTCTCCTGCTGTTCGCCTGATCCGCTGATGTTGTCGATTCTTCTTTGGCCATGTTGTCTACTCATTTGGCTCCACAACTCAACACACAATGTAGTAGATTTTCTTTTGATGTAATCCTCGGATGTAGTAGACCTCAATGTAATAGATTGTCTTTTGATGTAATGAACAATGATGTATTCCATCTTTATTAATGAAAAGTATTTTTGCCCCTTTATTTTTGCACTTCTTTTTATATTTCACCTGTGGTTTGTCGGTTTTCTGGAATCTGGATCTTTGAATATCTTGTCTTTATTTATTTTTGTACTGTAGCATCAGATGTCAGTAGATGTCCCCATCACTGTCGAACATAGGTGCATGCTCCCTAGTAGGTCAGGAAATATACATGCTCCCGAGTAATGTCATAAAATATCATACTATCTTCATTCTATAAGTACTTATCCTTTCTTTAGTAGTTATCATCTCTCATTTTTCTTTTATTGCTTGTTTCTCCCTCATCCCCTTATTTTCTTCTGTACTATAACAATTTCCCAGAATGTCTGGACCTGTGGTGAGATATCATGCTCAGATGAAGGGCTTGGATACTGAGGTATCCTGGGTCCGTCGTCGAATGGCGAGGCTTGAGAAGGAGTACGGCATTCTGGCCTTGAGTCTGTTCGGCTCTCACCCCGAAGAGACAGTGAAATGGACCGAGATTTCGGCATTGAGTCATCAGCTCGATCACTTGCTGCTTCAGAGAAATCGTCTGGCTAACTCCTAATATGATGCTGAGGAAATTTGGGACCATGTTCAAGATGAGTTCGATAACTCCCCTCAAGGCCTGGCTAACATGATGATTAGGAATGCACGGCTGGAGGAGCGCGTCATGGTTCTTACTAGGGAGAAATCCGAACTCTTCGCGGAGAATGAAAATCTGATTTCCATGAATGATTCTTACCAAGCTTGGTTGAACTGCTCTGCTCGTTTTGCTTTCTCTCGGTCTGGCAGTTCGGTTTTTCCACCCATTGGTCCTTAGTTAGATTGGGCTGGTTTTCTTATGTATTTCCTGTTCTGGAACTTGTATCTTTTTTTTTTTTGTATTTGAATAAGATGTATCTGTTCGTATCTCGTGCTTTTGTTCTGTGTCGCGCTTTGTGTCCTTTGACTCTCTATAAATGCTCCCTATTGCTTGTTCTTCATTATCCAATCTTCTTTTCTCTCTCTTGTTGATAATTTTTGTTTCCTCTAACTTGCTTTTGTTTGAGATGGCTCCCATTACTAGATCTGCCTCCAAAAAGAAAGCCCTTCTGGAAGAGGAGCCTACCTTCTTGCTACCCCGTCCCTCTGGTTTTGGGGAGGAGGATTTGACTCCTCTTCAGCTAAAAGAGATTGAGATGTCATGGCTGAAACATGATCTAAAGTGTGCTCATACTGAAGTGAGGAGGCTTAAACAATATTGGGATGCGGAGGGCATTGCTCGTTTCAAAGCCGAGCAACAATACAAGTCTCAGTCTTACTCCTTACAGCAGGCTGAGATGGCGATTGCTCATTTGATTAAGGAGAAAGAGTGTCTGGAGGATCTCTTGGCGAAGAAGGATGCCGATATGGGGGGTAGTTCTAAGAAGTAGGATGGTGTATTTTCTTGTAAAAATTCTCTTCGGTTGTATTTTTGTGTTTTTCCCCCTTGTGGATGAATAAAACTTTTGCTTTACACTCGATTCTGTCTATTCTGTTTTATTTCTTGTTTACTTTGCCTTTATGTCTAACATATGATGTTTCAGTACACACCGAGCAATGTGCCCGGTTATCCCCCCGGAGAGCGTTGTTAGACTTGATGCTTAATGCCGTTAAGCTAGAAACGGTCTCCGTCCACCTTGTTCGGTGTGTCCTTTCGGTAAGGAATGGTTGGGCATCGAGGATCTTAATCGGGGATATTATTGGTAGCGTATGCTGGAAGCTTTTCGTGGTAGGGTCCACTGGCCGTTTATTTAGGTGTAATGATGTGAATTGCCTTGGGTAGTGGGATATGCGCTGACGTGGCAAAATCTGGAGCGTTTATAAGTTAAAAATAGCAGCGGTTGTTGACTTATCTATGGTTGGAAAAAAGGTAAACCTCTGTCACACGAAAAGGTGGTTATTATTTTATTCTTTTTGTGACTCCACTCCTTTTTTACGGTGCCAAGCAATCCCTTTTGTTTTTATCACATAATTTGCTGAAGAAAATATCTGTCTCTCTAAAGTATACTCTTCCCGCCAAAAAGGAAAAACGTGTTGCCGCTCCATCTAGGGTTTCGTTGTATTGTCGATATATTTGCTGCTATTCGAACGTATCCGCTCAGAATGACAACTGTAAGTGCTTTGTTATTATTATGTTCTTTTTGTTTTAGGACTGGTATTTGATTTGTTGTTGTGGTCGTAGATATAGCGTTGGTAACATGTCGTGGTTGTCTATATATGTCTGACGATATTGAGTTATGTACTGGATTTATACTGATTGGGAAAGGAGTAAAACGTAGGGTTTGTGGTTAATTGTAGCAGGGGGGGTTTCTTTATGTTGATGTTATTGTGGGTTGTGTGTTAGTATATTGATGGATTTTTGTTGATGTTTGGATAGGAAATTTTGACCCAATGCCTGGCCCAAGTGGGCCCCTTTGTGGAAAAGGATTTTAAGAAGCTTGCCGGAATACCCGAAAACATACATGTTCGGCTTCCGATATCGGACAACGAGGTGTTGGGGTTTGTTCCCGCCGGGGAGGTAGATGTACTTTCCTCGGCATTCTTCACTGGGGGTTTAAGACTTCCTTTCAGCAAGTGGGTGGCTTCGTTCTTTGAGGCCGTTCAGATTTCTCCGGCCCAACTGGCCCTAATGGTTACCGTACCCTAAACGGTATTCAAAGGCTATCGGAGTTGGCCGGAATTCCGATCGAACTAAAGGATGTGTTCGGGATCTATACTTTGAGTTTTGAGCGCCGTAGCTCGTATCTGAAGACCATGCGTGCCTTCTGTCGGCTTGTTTTTGGTCTGCCGGATACCAACAAGGGGGAGAACCTTGGTGTTGTGATTGTTTCCGGTAATTGGGGTTGTGTTGGACACCAAATTCCCGGACCTGCTACCAAGGCTCCCATGATTCCAGACCTCGGTGCTCCCAATATCGAGACTCTCTTAGCTCTTTGGAAATGGTGGGGGCCTGGATCAACGAAGGATCCTGCTAGTCGTACTGCTCCCGTGCTGCTCGGATACCCTACGGGGCCAGTGACAAAGGGGAATCCTGTGCCCGAGATCCCTAAAGAGTCCGAGGAGGAATTCTTAAAAGTGGTCCGAGCTCGAAGTGCTGCTCGGGTAGAAAAAAAAACCGTTCGCTCGAAGCGTCGTGGACCGGACCCCGTTGTTGGAACAACGAAGAGAGCTAGGGGGACCGATACATCGGTCACCGAGGGGGCTGCTTCCCAAGGGGATATCCCCGAGGATGCCCCTGCGCCTGGCGAGGTATGTGTATATGTATATTGATTCGCTTGTCTTTTGATTGTTGTGTTGTTCTCTAGTTCTTGGCTTCATTGGTTATCTTGTTTCAGCTACTGACTTCTCCATTGGTTACCCTCGCTCTTGCCCGGTCTATGGGTATTATTGTGTTTCAGGGGTCGATGGATAACATATTCGGACATATCAACCTCATGGTGAACATGGGCAAGAGTACGATGACTCTGCCTGCGATCTCGCCTATTCGTACTGAGGAGATGATGGATCCGCTCGTTGTCTCGCCCACCCGTATTGAGGGTGTGAGCGAGCACAGGGCCCCTGAGACTGGCCCTTCGGAGAAGGAGGTGGAAGTGGAAGTTGACAAAGAGACTGCCGTGGATGTTGGGAGGGGTGGTGAAGATGGGGTTGCCGAGGAACTTGAGGAAGTGTTGGAGGATGGGGTTGCAATGGCCCGTTATATTGACCGATGTGGGGGTGAGCTGTTGAAGCAACCCCGAGCCTTGAAGATGGGGTATATTGCTCTTAAACCCCTCGCTTTCAAGGATGCAGAAACAATATCTGCTCGGCCTACAATGTCGGTTATAGAGCAGGCCAACGCTGATGCGCTGCGGGTATGTTGGGCGCGTATTTTGTATTATGTCATGCTGCTCATATTTTGGCCGGAATCTGATGTTTTGAAATACAAGTTGTCTTGAGTACCGTGGTGCTGAGGGATCAGATGGCAGCGCTTGGGGCTGATAAAGAGAAGCTGGTGGCCGAGAAAGAGAAACTCGTCGCCGATAATAAAATCCTGGGCGATAATTACGACGAGCTGTCGGCGGAGTTCATGCTCCTGACCGAGGACGTCGATAAGTTGGAGGATGAAAAAGAGAGTATGGTCGATAAGTACGACCAACTAGAGGCTGAGAATCTGCTCCTGGCCGAGGATGTTAAAGCCGAAAAGGCTGAGGTGACCGCTCTAAAAGCGGCGCACGCGGAGGAGCGGACAAAGTTCGCAATGATGGCTAATGTCTATTGCGCTCATGTGCGCGCGCTTAATTTCGTGAAGGTTCCTTTGGCGGATAGAGCGTGGTCGGAATTGGTGTACCCCTGTCCTCATGGTGCACCTCCTAAGCCTCAGGATTGGGCCAACCTCCGAGACGAGGAGCTCCCACGGCTGCCAGGACACACTACTTCGACGAAGCTGCGTCCCCATTCCGGGTCGGCTCCAACGACTCCTCGGTCTGCTCCTACCGTCACTCCCCCACCCGCATCCCCTCAGGTGGAGCCTTGACCATTTTCTTGTAGTATTTTCTCTGTATCTTATTGTAAAGTCTTTTGGTACCCGAATTGTGGGTCTCTTTTGTATCTAGAAACATATTCTTTTGGGGAAGTGGTAATATAGGTGATGTGTTTGTTTTTTGTTTGGCTTTTCCGAGTTAATTTCCCCTTTTCTAGGGTCATCATATTTTGAAGAATGTGAAAACAAAATATTGTCAGGTACCCTATAACCCTCTGGCCATGGTAGTCTGGACCTCGCCTAGTCGTAGCGGAGGTAACGTTATAGATGACCTTGAGAGATCTAAGGCTTTCCTAACTGCTGAACTGAATTCTGCCCGTCATAAAATCGATGATCTGAATGTTCATATTTCAAACATGTCGATTCGGTTACGTGACTTGGGAGAGAAATTCAGCAAAAAGACCACATATTATAAGGCGAACAAAGGTAAGGCGAAAGAACTTCTTGGTGTACTTCGGCGCTCTCGTGATGAAGCCCGAGGCCGTGTGACGAGCTTGAACTTAGTCTTAGGTGACGTTTTCGAGGATGCGGACCTACTGCTATCCTTTGTCAAAGCGTATTGGGCCCGAGCTCACGCTCTAGAGGTGCTTGAGCATGTAAAAGGGATGAGTGGTGTTGCCCGGGCAGAACGCATGGTTGATGCGACGGCCGGGGTAACTGAGACCACGGCTGCCTTGAACCGAGTCGATGCGGTCGTTCGTGAGCGCTTGGGGACTCAAATTGTTTCATTGCGAGATATTCATTTCGCTGATGTAGTGAGGGGCTTCGGATTAATAATTGAGTTGTTTGTTTTGTCGTATTATTTGTAGCTTTTTTTTTTTTTTTTGTGAGTATTCATCTCTTCCTTTCTTCCCATTTTTTTTTTAGGCACATGCTACTACGTCGCACCAGGCTGGCTCTCCAAGCCTAGTTAGTCCGGGGCCAGGACCTACTTGTGCCGCCGGAGACGAGGTCCCATCTGGTGTGGCTAGTGATGAGCATGCCAAGGTTCCTTATATCTTTTTATTGGGTAAAAATGTCGAGTTGCTCAATCTGTGTGGCCGACTTAGGGCCAAGTTGAAAACTCAGGCGTCTTCTTTTCGTGAGTACGCTCGGCGTTCCGAGCATGTTGTTAGGTTCAGGAGCGTCGTTTAGATCGATATTGGCGGGTAAAGGAAAAATACTTCGGTAAACTAAAGTCATTGGTAACCCAAGCGAACATGCTGGTGAAGTATTTCCGTTTGTCCCGATCCAGATACGATGCCTCTGCAGCTATGATCGAAGCTCGCAAGCTTCCTTTCGACGATGCTCGTCGGAAAGCGGTCTCGGATGCTCACGAGGTCGCTAAAGGAGCCGAATTTTCTGCACGGCTTAAGACGCTGACATGTGTTGGCGCTCATATGACCAACTTTGATGCCCTCATTTCTGAGGAGCGTTTTGATGTCGAGGAAACTGATGGGGATAAGTCGACGGATGACGAAGAAGTGTTACTCGGTCAGTTACCGTCGTGTTCCTCATGTAGTAGTTCTTAAATAAATTTCTTTATTTGGTGATTGTACCCTGTTGCCTCCGTAACGCGGGCGAGGACTATTTGTTTTATTTCTTTACTCCTGTGTTCGGATCTTCTCATTGTTGTACGAATATTTCATTGATTGGATTGATTTTCCTTTGCTGATTTCTTCGTTTGGCATGGTGTTGCCTCCATAATGTGGGCCTTTATTATCTGCTTCGTTTCATTATACGTGTATTGGACATTCCCGTTGCTGCTATTTCATTGTTTTGATTGATTTCTTTTCATTGTTTTCGCCATTTGGTAATTTATCGTCCCCATAATGTGGGCCTGAATTATTCTTCTCATTGCTGTATTACTTTTCATTCTTGCTCATTGGGTCAACGGGTACCTGCATATACATAAGTATTCCTAGGCATTCTTTTAGACATGCCATGTTGGGAATTTCATAGTATTCCTAGGCGTTCCTTTGATAACACGCCATGTTGGGAATTTCATAGTATTCCTAGGCGTTCCTTTGATAACACGCCATGTTGGGAATTTCACAGTATTCCTAGGCACTTCGGCCATGTTGGGAATTTCATAGTATTCCTAGGCGTTTCTTTGATAACACGCCATGTTGAGAATTTCATAGTATTCCTAGGCACTTCGGCCCTGTTGGGAATTTTATAGTATTCCTAGGCGTTCCTTTGATAACACGCCATGTTGGGAATTTCATAGTATTCCTAGGCGTTCCTTTGGTAACACGCCATGTTGGGAATTTCATAGTATTCCTAGGCACTTCGGCCATGTTGGGAATTTCATAGTATTCCTAGGCGTTCCTTTGATAACACGCCATGTTGGGAATTTCATAGTATTCCTAGGCGTTCCTTTGGTAACACGCCATGTTGGGAATTTCATAGTATTCCTAGGTGTTGAACCATGGGGTTCAATAATTGATTTTGATTATAACTTTGATTATGTTTTTAATGATTTTACGATTTCTCTATTTCGATGATATAATGCTTGTTTTTTCCAAAAAGAGAATTTGTAAATTGCAGAATGCCAGAAAGATAGAGCTCGGAAAAACGAAGCCACAGGTTCAAGCGGAACCAGAATCGGAGCTAAAACGAAGGAGTTATGGGCTTTCGAAGAAGACCGAAAAAACTGCCAGAAGAACAGACGACCGATCGACTGGACAAAAACGACCGATCGTTTTTAGTCCAAATTCTTCCAGTGAGCAGGTCGAAAAAACGACCGATCGTTTTTTTAGAAACGACCGATCGTTTTCTGGAAAACGACCGATCGACTGTAGAAAACGACCGATCGTTTTCTGCAGTTTTCGAAAACAGCTTTTCAGCTTATTCTGGAAAATAGCTGTTAAAAACCCTCAACCACTTCCAACGGTCATAACCCAGAAAAACAGACCTTTGGTCTACATATACAAGATCAATCTCTCTTCCAAACCACAAATCAACACACTAATTATCATCCTTCAATCCCTATATACAAAACCCTAAATATCACCATTTTGGTGTATATATTCAAAAGAGGGAAAATTGAAGAAAAAGAGAGTAAAGCTCAACCATCATCATTCTCACCAATTAGCTTATTTAGAAGCAATTAGAATAGTGAGTGTAGTTACATTATTGTAACAAAATTTGTAACGAGTGTTTTATAAACTCTTTTGTGAGCGAGTGATCGGGTAGAGGCTTTGTAAGCAAGTGAAGCTTAAAAGCTCTAGGTCTTTTCATTCGGGACACTCATAAAGTGAGGGGGAGCTTAATCGGTTGATTAGCTCGATAGGATTGTAATATCCGAAAAGAAGATTTTTTAGTGAAATACTCGGTAGTACCGAGGAGAGGACGTAGGCCGGTTGCCGAACCTCTATAAATCTTGGTGTCATTTTCTTTCCCTAAACTTTTACTTTCCGCAACTTATTATTTGTTTATTGCTTGCGTTTGATTGTTTAACGATTAAGTAACGCTTAAGCTTAGAATTGCTAAAAGTTGGGTTGTTAGTTGCACTTAGATTTTAATTCCGCAAAAAGCGCCAAAAACCTTATTCACCCCCCCCCCCCCCCTAAGGTTAGCACACGGGCCAACACTAGGCACTTCGGCCATGTTGGGAATTTCATAGTATTCCTAGGCGTTCCTTTGATAACACGCCATGTTGGGAATTTCATAGTATTCCTAGGCGTTCCTTTGATAACACGCCATGTTGGGAATTTCATAGTATTCCTAGGCGTTCCTTTGATAACACGCCATGTTGGGAATTTCATAGTATTCCTAGACACTTCGGCCATGTTGGGAATTTCATAGTATTCCTAGGCGTATTTTTTCACGCCATGTTGGGAATTTCATAGTATTCCTAGGCACTTCGGCCATGTTGGGAATTTCATAGTATTCCTAGGCGTTCCTTTGATAACACGCCATGTTGGGAATTTCATAGTATTCCTAGGCGTTCTTTTGATAACACGCCATGTTGGGAATTTCATAGTATTCCTAGGCACTTCGGCCATGTTGGGAATTTCATAGTATTCCTAGGCGTTCCTTTGATAACACGCCATGTTGGGAATTTCATAGTATTCCTAGGCACTTCGGCCATGTTGGGAATTTCATAGTATTCCTAGGCGTTCCTTTGATAACACGCCATGTTGGGAATTTCATAGTATTCCTAGACACTTCGGCCATGTTGGGAATTTCATAGTATTCCTAGGCGTATTTTTTGATAACACGCCATGTTGGGAATTTCATAGTATTCCTAGGCACTTCGGCCATGTTGGGAATTTCATAGTATTCCTAGGCGTATTTTTTCACGCCATGTTGGGAATTTCAGCTGCATTGGCTAGACAGCATGATATGATACTTTATTTATTTAAAAGTCAATGACATTAGGTTAGAGAGATAAGGCGGCACCTGTATTTGTACGGACGGTCTGGCTTATATGTAGTACTTCTTTAGGTTAGCCACGTTCGAAGAATTTTTCTCCCCTCTGCTATTTTCGAACAGAACGCTTTTGAGTTTGTAGGTAACTGGGCTTGTTCTTTTGACGATCTCGTATGGTCCCTCCCAGGTGGGGCTCAATTTACCATGTATTTCATTTCGGGTATATACCGTTACTCGTCGCAGCACCAATTCTCCGACCATGAACTCCTTGGTCCCTTTCACCCTCTTGTCATATGCTTGTTTGACGCCTTGTTGATACTTCGCGAGTGTAAGAGCTGCTATCTCTCGTTTCTCGTCTATCATGTTAAGTTCTTCTCTTATTCTTTGTTCATTGTTTCCCTGCTCGACTAAAGTCGTTCGGAGCGTGGGTAGCCCAATTTCTGTTGGTATGATGGCCTCAACACCGTACACTAAGCTAAATGGGGTTTCCTTGGTGCCCGTCTTCGGCGTAGTTCGGCACGACCACAAGACGTTGAGTAGCCGCTCGGGCCATCTCCTCTTTGCTTGCTCAAGGGTTGTCTTGATGCCGTCTAGTATTGTTCGGTTCGATACCTCTGCCTGGACGTTGCCCTGTGGATATGTCGGCGTCGAATAGAACTTTCGGATACCCAATTCCTCGTACCACAGTTGTAATTGTGCATCTTTGAACTGGGTTCCGTTGTCGGCGACAATAGCGTACGGTATTCCGAACCTGGTTATGATGTATTCCCAGATGAATTGTTTGACGTTGCTGGCTTTGATTTCTCGGAGGGGTTTAGCTTCAACCCATTTGGTGAAATAATCCGTCGCGACGATCAGATATTCCACGCTCCCCGGGGCCTTTGGGAGTTTTCCGACCAGATCTATTCCCATTGTGCAAACGGCCATAGAGCCGATACGGGGGCCATTAGAGACGAGGGGAGTCGTGGTATTTTGGCAAATCGTTGGCACTTATCACAACGTTGGACATATACATCCGCGTCTCGCTTTATATAGGGCCACCAATACCCTTGGGTAACTGCCTTGTTTGCAAGGGATCGCCCTTTGATGTGTGCTCCGCAGGATCCTTCGTGGATTTCCTCCAGGACCGGCAATTGTAGCTCGGGAGGCACGCACAGTAGGTGGGGTCCCCGGTAACTGGATTTGTACAGTTTGTCGTCCTCGGAGAGCCAGAACCGAGGAGCTTTTCTCATAATTTTCAGCGCCTTTATCTTGTCGGCCGGAAGCGTTCCACTTCGCAGATAAAGAGTCATGTCATCCATCCAACCTAGTTCGTACTGTACTGACGTCACTCGATCTATCCTTTTAATTATGCTCGGAATCATCAGTAGTTCCACTGTGATCGACCGGGTGTCGGTCAATGCTAATGTCGAGGCTAGGGTGGCCAAGGCATCGACATGTGCATTTTCGGTGCGATTGATTCTGACTAACTCGCACTGTTCAAAGGTGGCCATCAAGCTTTGGACTTTTTCTTGATAGAGGATCATCCGGTCATCTTTGGCTTGGTACTCACCGAGGGCTTGATTGACAATGAGCATGGAGTCTGAACTTGCAACTAAGTGAGAGCATCCGAGGGACCGGGCGACGAGCATGCCATTTATCATGGCTTCGTATTCTGCCTCATTGTTGGTAGCTCGGAAGCCCAGTTTTATGCTTTTTTCGATGAATGCTCCCTCTCTAGACTTTAGGACGATCCCTGCTCCGGATCCGTCCTTGGTCGCTGATCCGTTGACATGTATCTGCCAGTGTGATTGCGGAGAGAGTGCCAATGGCTCGTCGTAGCCTTCGGTGAACTCCGCGACGAAATCGGCCAAGACTTGTCCTTTTATGGCATGTCGGGGTACGAACTCGATATGAAATTGGGATAGTTCGACCCCCCAGGCGGCAACTCGACCGCTTATGTCTGTCCGTCGAAGTGACTCTTTGATATGAAACTTCGTGTATACCCGGACCTGATGAGCTATAAAATAGTGTGGCAACTTCCTGGTTGCGACGACCAATGCCAGACACAACTTTTCCAAGGGTAGGTAACGTGTTTCGGCTTCGACCAGAGTTTTGCTGACGAAGTAGATCGGAAATTATTCGCGACCCTCTTCTCTGAGGATGACTGCACTCACAGCTGTAGTGGAAACTGCTAGGTAGCATGCCAGAATATCTCCTTTGTTCGGCCTTACCAGCAGTGGTAGAGTCCTCAAGTACTCTTTGAGATTGTTGAATGAAGCCTCACATTCCGGGTCCCACACAAATTTTCTATCTTTCTTGAGTGATTTGAAAAACGGTCGTCCCTTATCTGCGGATCGACTGATGAACCTGCTCAAAGCGACCATCATTCCCGTGAGCTCTTGTACCTGTTTCTTATTCTTGGGCGCTGCCAGGTTCTGTAGAGCTGTGATCTGGTCGGGATTTGCCTCTATTCCTCGTCGGCTGACCATGTGCCCCAAAAATTTTCCTTTGCTGATTCCGAAATCACACTTGCTCGCATTGAGTTTCAGTTTGTGCTCGCCCAACGTACGGAAGACATCTCTGATGTCTTGGAGGTGGGATGTTGCCCTTTCGCTTTTGACGACCATGTCGTCTATGTATACTTCCATCGTCTTCCCTATATGATCTCTGCATACCCTGGTTATCATCCTTTGGTATGTTGCTCCCGCATTGCGCAGGCCGAACGACATTACCGTGTAGCAATAATTTCCCAAAGGCGATATAAACGACGTCTTTTCTTGATCTTTGTGGGCTAGGGGAATTTGGTGGTATCCTGAATATGCGTCGAGGAAGGTCATTCTTTCTGCTCCCGCAGTCGCGTCCACCAGTTGATCTATCCTCGGAAGGGGAAAGTGGTCCCTCGGACAGGTTTTGTTGAGATTGGTGAAGTCTATACAGACTCTCTTCTTTCCGTTCTTTTTTGGGACGACGACTGGATTGGATAACCATTTCGGATAGAAAACCTCCCTTATGGCTCCAACCTCCAATAGCTTTTGTACTTCAGCGATTATAGCTGCTCTGTGCTGTACAGACACTTTTCTGCTCCTTTGAGCTATCGGCTTGTACTCGGCATTAACACTTAGGTGGTGGCATGCCGTTTCGGGGTCTAGGCCTGGCATGTCTTTGGGACTCCAGGCGAACTTATCAACGTTGCTGAAGAGGAATGCTTCCAACTCTTCGGATTCCCGTTTTGGAAGGTTATTCCCGAGGAGGAAGTAGTGCTCCTCGTCCATATCAGGGATATACACCTTCCTAAGTGTTTCTCCTACTTGTTCTTCAACAACCCTCTCAGTTTTAGATATTTGGTTGATCAGCTTCTTTGTGCTGGTGGGTTGTTTGACAACGATCAGCTGTTTTTGCAGGGCTGCGGTAATGTCTTCACAGCGTCTTGAATCTTCTTGACATCCTCTGGCTGTCTCGATCTCTCCCCTGTCATTTGGGTATTTGACTTTTTGGTGGTAGGTCGAGGGTATGGCCCGCATGGCATGCAGCCAAGGTCGGCCCAAGATTGCGTTGTGGCCGGAGTTGTCGTTGACTACTAAGAACTCTACGGGAACTGAAACGGATCCAGTTGTGACATTGAGGACGATCTTACCCAAAGGTTTAGTCGTCTCTGAGATGAACCCGATCAATGTGACATCGGTAGGTTGGAGATCTTGTGTCTTGAGTTCCATTTTGTCGAAAAGCTCTCTGTACATGATGTCACAAGAGGCTCCTTGGTCGATAAGCACTCTGCTGACCGTGTCGAGGCCAATTTGAACACGGAGATTAATGGCGTCCCCATGGGGATAAATCACCCCTTCCTCGTCAAGACCCGAGAAGGAAATGGGTGGATGTCGTCGGGGCGTGCATTGCCTTTTAGAGGTCGACGCTTGTGACGCCTTGGCTACCTGGCCGAAGTGCGCCCGTTGCCGCTGTCGTGATCGATCTCCACCTGTTCCCTTGGGCCGTGACATGTGAACGACGTTGATCATTTTGCCCTGCCGGTTGTCGGCTCCCTCGATGGCCAATTGTTTGCCTTTGTTCCCCTCGCCTTTGATGAATTTGGCTAGGTATCCCGCATCACCCCACAGGTTCATTTTCCATCGCAGGTTACGGCAATGCTCGGTGAGGTGGCCGTGATCCTCGTGATATGTGCAGAAAAGCTTGGAGTCTCTCATATTGGGGGGAGAATTGATCGGTTGTGGTCGGGAGTACCAACTTTCCCTGCATATATCTTTTAGGATATCGTCAGCGGACATGTTGAAAGTGTATCGTAGTTCGACCGGTCCGAAGTTATTTCGGCGTTCCCTCTCTTGGAACCGATCTTGTTGGAGCGGTTTGGGGGGCATTGGATAAGTGAGCTGGAGCGGTTTATGTTCGTTGATCGGTGTTGGGTATGCGATCTGGAGCGGTTTGGGTTCAGGTTCTCGTTGTCGCTCTACCCTCCTGTGGACCTCGGGACCTTTGTCCTTCCTGGTCGGTTTGAAGGCTTCTTCCTGATTATTCCTGGCTCTTTTGCGACCCACCTGTGCTTCTCGAACCGTTTCTCTTCTTGGTAGGGTTCGGTTGAGGAAACGAATTTCATCATTTTTATCGGTGAGGTGGGTACAGTAGGCCAGCAGAGAATCCGTGGTCGGAAAATCTTTGCCTATGAACTTCCTTCTCGCTCAATAGCCATTAGGGATGGAGTTGATAAAGTTCTGGATGGATATATTATTGGCGTATTGTGGAATCAGGTTTGCTACGTCGATGAAGCGTATGCAATAGTCGTTGAGCCTCTCATTCGGCATCATCGTCATTTTCAGAAGGGTTTCGATGCTAACCTTCTTTTTCCTATGGGCAGCGTATCGTGTGGAGTACGCTCTTAGCAGCTCTGCCCAGTCTCTTATGGAGCCCCGTGGTAAGTTGTGATACCACGACGAAGCCTCTTGGCCCAAGCTGTTTTTGAAAAATTTGCACATGAGTGCCTGGTCATCACTCCACAATTCCATCTTCGTCTTGTAGTGCCTTAGATGGTCGATAGGACAACTCCTTCCATCATAAAGCCTAAACTCAGGGATGACGAACCCCGCCGGATTGCGATATCTCGTGATCTGTTCGGCGCATGGGGTTTCTTGGCATACGTTCCATGCTTGTTGGAACGCGTCATCCGAGGCTTGGTAGGGGGGGTATCCCCGCTGATGTGGTGGTGGTCCATAACTTTCCCCGATCATGTGTTCGGGATATCTACCGTCCTTCGTGTGAGTATCGAGGAAGGGGTGATTTATCCCCATGGGGCACTATCGGAGGGATCATCTCTGGGACACTGCCCCCTTGATAGGGCACTCTTGTATTGGTTCGTCGCCCTGCTGCTTCCAGGGCGGCCCTGTAAGCTGAATCTTCCGCTTCACGGCGTAGATCTTTGTCTGTATTGGCGAGCTGGGTAATTGGCAATGCGATGCCGGCAGCTGTCATGGCCGTCATGCATGCTGCCAGTTGAGCTTGCAGCTGAGCATAGTTCCTTTCATCGGCTGATGGAACAACGTGTTGTACTTCCACCGTGGATGGTGTAATTATCCTCGGCGGATGAGTCGGTGGTCGGGACAACTGTTCAAGTACATGACCCCCGGGCATACCATATCGGTGATCTTCGTTCGTTTGCAAACGAGTGCCGGAGTTGACCAAGGCTGTTGGCAAAGGGACTCTTGAGCTCGACCCTGCATGGGATCCGGGTTGGCGTCTTCGTGCACGCCTTAATACGGGCATGACTTGTTCGTCATCCGAGGACGAGGAGGGTTCGTCAACAATCCCTTCAAGTTGCTGGGGTGGTTCTTGGTTGATGTAGGAGGTTGTTGGTTGATTTCCGGGCTGGATAGCGTCATATCTATCACGGATTTCGAGTAGATCGTCGAGGTCTTGTTGGCTGATTTGCGCGTTTTGGTTATTGGTTTCTACTATCTCGGGATGGGTTTCTTCTACATTGGTCACCATTGTCGCTCGTCTGGTAGAGTATTGGTATTCGAATTCTAAACTAGTTGGGGACTAGATGAATCCCGGAGACGGCGCCATTTGATAAAGCCATAACTTTGATCGGTCGCGTTAGACTTTTCAACAATAAAATAATGATAAATTAGGCGTAAGTAATGAACACTTCTTGGTCTTTATTATTGATCAGGTCATTACACTTGTTCGGATTGTTACACTTGCTCGGATTATTATTAACTTACTACAATTGCGCTCGATTTAACTATTTGAACTCTTATCTTGGTCGTTCTCCTTCTTCTTCGATGCTCGGCTCTTTCTCTGTTCGGTTTGTTTCTTCACTGGATAAGCTTTGACTAGTTTTTCTCTTTTCTCAACTTCTCTCTATATTTTTGAATAGATTTTTTCGGGGACGCTTCTAGGAGGGGTAGTTGGCTATTTATAGGCAACTAAGCCTTCTAGGATGTTGACAAATGTCTTCATCTCAGGGGGTTTTTCAGGTATGGGTCCCTAGTTAAGTGGGCTTGGGCTTTTGATAATCACAATCTTATTCTATGATGAAAAGGCATGTGATGACCCATTTAAGCGTTGGATAGCCATTTATAAAGTGGATTGATTATTACCCGAATAGAATATTCGGGTCCAATTTTTATGTCCTATCACAGTTCTTACTGATTTTCTAGAATTAAATTGTCCTGTTTTTACTGTATCTTTTTGAAGCCTACGCTCAATTGATTTTCTCAAGATTTTATCTCTAAAAAAGATTAAACTTTAGGTAAAACAGGCCTGAATGACAACTTATACGTAATGGGCAATATTTTAAAAAAGTTAAAATGACTTCAGAAAAGTAAATATTATAAAGGTGAATTATATATAGACCTTTTAGAACACTGGCGCCAACGAACAAGCAGATTATAGATTCGCATTATTGTGAAGATTCTTTATCTATAGACCGATAATACTACGACCACCACATAAAGTGATTTCTTTCTAGAGTTGCATCACATAACTTAGAAAATACTAGTATTGGGACCTTAAATGCAGTTACACAAGCTACGTATAGGGAGCAATTTTATCCGTAAAGGTTTGAACCCAAACGTGGTGTGAGGCGAACTCGAAGTGATAAAGCCATAACTTTGGTCGGTCGCGTTAGGCTTTTCAACAATAATATAATGGTAAATTAAATGTAAATAATGAACACTTCTTGATCTTTATTATTGATCGGATTATTACACTTGTTCGGATTATTACTTATTTATTACAGTTGTGTTCGATTTGACTATTTAATCTCTTATCTTGGTCGATCTCTTTTTTCTTCAATACTCGGCTCTTTCACTGTTCGGTTTCCTCCTTAATGGCTAGGCTTTGACTAGTTTCTCTCTTTTCTCAACTTCTCTCTATAATTTTTGAATAGATTTTTCCGGGGCTTTCTAGGAGGGGTAGTTGGCTATTTATAGGCAACTACGTCTCCTTGGATGTTGACAAGTGTCTCCATCTTAGGGTTTTTTTTTAGATATGAGTCCCTAGTTAAGTGGGCTTGAGCTTTTATTAATATCTAACTCTATTTTCTAGGAAAGGCATGTGATGATCCATCAAGCATTGGATACCCATTTATGAAGTGTGGGTCGATTGCTACCCGAATAGAATATTCGGGTCTAATTTTTATGTTCTATCACGAAGTTTCGTCAAAATATCGACATTAGAAACATTAATGTTAACATTTTCCTTCACCAACGGTGTAAACTCGAAGGAATGCAACAAACTAGCAAGTACGAAATGCAAAATACGAAGGGAAGAAGTGATCCCAACGCACACTCTTCTACCACCTCCGAAAGGCAACAACTCAAAACTTTTCCCCCTCACGTCAACTTCCTTGTGCTCGTTAAGAAATCTCTTGGGTCTAAACTCATTAGGCTCGGACCAAACTCGTGGATCCCGATGAATCTTCCAGAGATTTAGATACAGACGAGTGCCGGAGGTTACAATGAAACCTCCGACACGACAGTCCTCGGTTGTCTCTCGTGGAGGTGAGAGCTGAGCCGGTGGGTGTAGGCGCAAAGTTTCTTTTATAACCGCTTGGAGATAAGTTAATTTTTTGATATCCGAGTTTCTCACTTGTCTTTCTCTTGCCACATGTTTGTTTAGCTCATCTTGGGCCCTTATCAATGCTTTGGGGTTGGTTATTAGTAAAGTTAGTGCCCATATCATTGTTACTGTTGTACTATCAACACCTGTAATGAGAACCTGCAATAAAAAGGTCCTTGAAACAATTATATATCTCAAGAAAAAAAAAACAGTTAACTGATTTATGCTTTGATTTTCAAGTATGAGTTGTTTATTTTACAACTTAGTTCTCTGGATGAGCAAAGCCTAAGATTAATTGTTTCACGGAAGTTTTGAGTTTTGTATGTGAAACGATAATTACTAGTATATACTGTGAGGGACTAGACAGTCTAGATTGGTAAATTTAAAAACTTCAATATAGAAATACAATATTGAAGTAGATTTTTATTGCTATGATACACTGTCCTGGACAAGTAAGTTCGCAAATCCAGCGAATTTGAAATATCCGATATATAGCTATCACTTTTAAAAGGAAAGATGCCGAGAAAAACCTGAAAGTAAAAAACTTAAGAGATACAAAATAAACAAGAAATGATAATTTTCATGTTTCAGATTTAGCAAATAATAAGCTATGGAGTATATGTGTGTATATTTTAGACCATGAGAATTTTTTTGATATTGTAACTACTAATTAAATAGGTACTCCTATTTATGAGAAAGAAAATAAGCATGATTGATTCCTGGATCTTGTAAGTTTTTATGGTAGCAGGAAAACGTCTGGAGAATGAATTTGGAGTACGAGTCGAAGCTAGCAAAGTAGTTTTTGTAACAGTTTAGTCAATTTGCGACAAATTTGTGACAACTTTTTAAATTAGCGACGAGCTTGTGACAGCTTTTAACTATTATTAAATCAAACATTATTTTGTAGTATGAGTTGACTCATTAGTATTACTCCACCTCTATCCGTTGCACAATATAAGTCCCTATTGGAATTCCTTTAATTTAATGAGACATCATAGTTATCCTAATTTTACACCTACTTTTCAAAATTTGCCGTTACTTTTACTATATATTTTTTATTTAATTAAATGCTAGAAGGACAAATATAAAAAATTACATAACAAAACTTTTTATTAATGTAAAATAAATTTATATTGTGGAATAAATCAAAATAGCATACTGAACTTATATTGGGGTGGAAACGGAGGGAGTAGTAAACTTAATTTAGTCGTTAATCATTAGTACAAGGTACGTATCACTTTCAAACATGTCGAGTAACAACCTAAACCAGCATGCTTAAAGATGTCACTCACTAACAATAATCTAACATATGCTGAATTTTCATCTTCAAAATAGAGAAAAGTTTTTGCCTACCAAATCTTTTGCCAACCTGTATCACCGCTAAAACTAATATATATACGTAAGACTATTTTTATTTAAATTTTTGGATAATCAACAAACGATAGATCACATCCTATCAAAAAAAAAAAAGAGAAGAAGAAGATCACATACTATAATGTTTTACATATGATTACACGTTAGCTCTACAAGAAAACAGCAAATTACTGGCGGGAAAATCCAATGTCATATTTTTATTGTGGTAACATATTTTAATCAGATGTCATTATATCTCGGGATCACTATCATATGTTGTTACTATATACGCACGCCAGGACGGAAAAAAAATGCACATTTGGTAGAAGGAAAAAATCTACTGTTTGTTTTGGTATTAATAACAGGCGTTTTGTGTTGAACAAGAAGGGTATACGGCCAAGGCAAAAATGTCATTTTTTTGAGGAGAAAACATTAATATTTTTTTGAGGAAAAAACACATTTAAGGATTCAAATTTAATTATTAGTTATATGCATCGGGGTGTTGACATCTACCGATCAAGTACTCTCAATTTAAATTGCGACGATATCATTCTATTATAATAAGGCAAACCAAAAGAAATGAGACTATGCAATTTTACCCAATTTACCAAATATACATTCAGTATGTTTTAATAATTACCAATATATTTAATCTAATTAATTAACAATTTGTCCTCGTTATATTTTTCTAATTACGGATGTATGTTAAATTAATTAACAATTCGTTTTAACCTGTATAACTAAAATAAATGATATTAAATCTGAATATTATGTTCAAAATAAAATATATTATAAGATTTATGTCATTACGTGTTATATAATCTAACCTTTTTTGGTTTCTATGATCTTTTATTTTATTATTAGTGGTAAATATATAAAACAGATTCATATATGCCATCTACTTTAAAAAAAGATAATTTTTTTTGTAGTAACTTCTGTGTATAAAAATACCTCTACAAAATTTTTCTTTATACTTTAATGGTTTTACTGTCTTGTTTTATAAAACATATACCCGGGAATTACTAGTAAGTACCAAAATTAAAAGTTTCATGATTTTTTTTGTTAGAATTTGTGTTTCTCGTGTCTTTAAAGTGTTGTTCTAGACGTCTTCTCATGCAAGTGTCAGCATGATTAACGATATATGACTTAAACTGTTCAACATGTGACCTGAAACGTCGGACCGACATGAGACATAACACAAATCCAACACGTCTTTTTAAATCGTAGTTAAATCGTAGAATTGCTCTAAATCTCCGTCCATAACAAAACAAAATAAACCCCGTCCACAACTAAATCAAAACCAAGAAGCCATTAACAATCAAATTAAAAAAAACACTAGTAGTATAAAAAAACAATGTTTTTAAATATGAGTACCATTTATGAAATTATCCCATAAACGATAAGGTTATTGAGAACTGAAAACGCCACACTCACAAAACTCCCATTCAATCAACACACATAGAGATTATAGAGAGAGATTACAGAGAGAGAGAGATAGAGACGATGTCTGCAACCTCACTGTCCTTTTTAAGTGCTTGTTCATGTTCTCAGAAAACCCAATTTGTACCTAAATTAGCAAGTGTTTTTGTTAACTCAAAAGGATTAAACACTAGTTATAAGCCTCTTGTTATTGAAGCTAAGGCAACTACCAAAACACAAGACCGAACTGCTCGCCATACCCGTCTCAGGAAAAAGGTTTTATAATGCTTTTAATCCCTTTTTTTAGTTTCCGTTTGTTCGCCTTTTTTTTCATTGGACAATTAATATATTTTTTTTATAGTAGCAGTGGCTCACATGCTGCCTGCGCGACGCGTAATGACATAAATCTCGTAAATGTGTTTTACTATGAACACAATAATCGCGTTCGGTATTATTTATTGAAATTATGCGGGTTAAAATGAATTGTTTATTAAATTAGGGTACATTGGTAATTGGGAAAATCGAGTGAGGATGAATTGTTAATTAACAATCTTTACCAGCCTCACCCAATTTCTGGGTTTGCTTATTATAATAGATAGATATCTTGTTGTTGGGAAAGTTAATGTTTATTACATACCTTCGGACTTAACTATCAAAAATCTCAATTTGTGATTCTTGTTAAGAATTGGTACATATCAATGTAGTTAAAAACAAAGCTTAAAAATAAGCTGCATCATTGAGCATTTGTACCAAACGTTGAAAGAGATTTTAATCATGTGTTTTTGACAATTAAGTCACAAAATATGGACTAAACGCTCATTTTTCCATTGTTTGTTTTACCCTTTTAGAAGATTGTGGCAAAGATGTAGCCTTTATCATGTATTTTTTGTCAGAATTGATTGATTAGAGCACTGTGGCCCTCTTAAGTAGAAAATAATGTCATATTTTGATTTTTAGCCTCTTCTTTAATCGAATTACTTTTTTTACTATTAAATAATTTGTTTCTGGGATTTCTAGGAAGTTAATGCTAGAAGGTAAATTAAAGCTCACCCTTTATTTCATTTCCATTTGTTTTCCCTTTTGATTGGATTAACTGAATGTGTATTGTTTTACCTTTTGAAAAGCATTTGGCAAAGATGTAATCTTTACCATGTATAATAAGTCAAAATTGATTGAGTAGATAGAAAACAAATGTCAGATAGGGACCTTAGCATCTTCTCCAAGTTACCTTTTTGCTTTTAATTAAACTGTTATGGGATATTAAGGCAGTGTAGTAGTAGGTGCAATTGTTTCAGCCGATTGTACGGGATATTGGTGTGTCTGATTAAACACTTTGGTTCTTAATAGCTAGCTATTTGTGGGTTTACTCTCTTGAGGGTTTCATCAAGCTTATGCCTGATCTTTTTCTTAACATCTTGTATTTTAAGCTTAAGTTTGTTCATTTTAGTTGTTCCTACTACCAATTTTTTTATTATAAGTATGAAATTAGCCCCCCGATGAGTGATTTCTGGTTCCGGCCTCTAGTTTTAACTCATATGTTCATATGGTTCAAAGAAAACCAGCTTCCCTTACTTCCTTCACAACAAGTGTACTTCCTGAATTCTTAAGCATTTGCAGGGTGTATAAGTTCTAAAAATTTCAGTGAACATTTTCTTTTTTGTTGGGTGATTTATTCCTTTCAATTGTATTAGGTATACTGAATGAAGTTGAAAATGCAGGTTATTTCTTTTCATGTTGAGTAGCAAGAGCAAGAATCATTTTTGAGAATGATGATTGTTAAGAATTTTTATAATAGTAGCTGTTAAGTAAAACCAAATGTTAGGGTCAATGTGTGGATAGATCTTTTGGTATGCTTGTTATAGAAGGGACAATGTGGGATTTTCAGATGCAAGGAGTCATGGGAATAGTGTGCTTAGAGATGATAATATGAGACTTGATTGTACATTTGTATGTGTAACAGACAAAGATCCATTCAGTTTTTGTAGGTATTAGAGAGAATATGTATCCCCATAAAAGGACCTATTGTTTTAAAGAATGTATCTCTTTAGGAATCACAGGCCCGTTCACTATATAATTGACTTGTGACAAACAACAAACTCTAACGGTGGCCAGTGGGGAAAAAGCTTTATCTGAGTTCATTTGAGCAGGTGAACTCACAAGATCATGAATGATTGTTACTGTAACAGAACTATCCAAACTTTTTGCAAGCTAGGAATATGTCTGTTGTCCTTTGATAATCGAAAAGATGAACCACTTTGGCCAATTACAGAATAGTCATGGGCTAAAGCGACTTAAGACAATACTAGTGATACTATAGGTTCCACATATAGATAGAGGTTCTAACAAGGTATCTTCTTTATCACCCAAAATGTGAGATGATTAGTCTAATCTAGTTGTAGGACTCTATATTCTGTGCAACTAAACATAATGCCACAGGAGTACACAGGATGTCTGTGTGTGTCCCCACTTTAAACATCAATCTATCGTTGATACATTAGTGATGATGAAAGGTAGACGGATGTTTGTCTTGTTATGGACTTAGATTTTTAGAAAATAACTTAATTCCTTTTATTTTTTATGTGGGTTGTTTTCGAAAAAATGTTCATTTTTTCGTTTGGTTTTGGAGAAAAAAAAGTGTTTCCAACATAAAAGCTTGTACCATGTTGATGCGTTTCCATTTTGAAATTTCAGGTGGAAGGAACAACAGAAAGGCCAAGGTTATGTGTTTTCCGATCCAACAAGCACTTATACGTGCAGGTTATCGACGATTCTAAGATGCATACTCTAGCTTCAGCTTCAACTAAGCAGAAACCTGTCTCGGAGGAGTTTGACTACAGCTCTGGACCCACTATTGTATGTATCCCTGACACTAATTGTTTTTGATTTTTCTTATTGCTTTCTTGGAGGAATTAGGCTAGATAAGATTTATTCGGGGTAGGTGGTTGGTGCTAGGGCTGGGCGAAAAACCGGAAAAACCGAACCGAAAAAGACCGAAACCGAAAAAAATCGAAACTGGACCCAAAAAAACCGGTCCGGTTCGGTCCAAAAAATAAAAAGACCGAAACCGAAAAAAACCGAACCGAAAAATATGCTCGGTTTCGGTTTTGCTAAAAACCGAACCGAACCCAGCCCTAGTTGGTGCGACCGTGCTAATACTGCTGTTTGCGTGATGAATATTTAAATTGTATGGAATAAAAAACTTAGGCATGTAAAAATAAAGTTCAAAAATGAAACATAAACATGATTTTGGTTTGATTAGTATCTTTTAGTTTGAAATTGAAATTTAAAACATAAGGGTGAAATGTTAGTGAAACTCAATTTGCAAGAATATCATGTGATGTGCTTAGCACCTGTTAAATTGTTTTACCATGTGAGTTGTGATGCAGACATGGAAAGCTACTATCTTTATTTATAATAATATTATCTGAAACTTTGTATTTTTCTGTTTTAAAAGTATCTAAGTAGGTTCATGTGTTTGAGATTCTTAAGGGTTTTCCTGGGACAATGTGTTTGATAATTTGATTTGGGGTTGTGTTTTTTGCTAGCGTATAAATGGGGATGTATTGAAAAGTTGAAACTGTTTAGGCATATTTGAACGATTAAGTATTGATTGGATTGATAATTTTGTTTGGTTCTCTGATTTTATTTTCTATTTCTGGTTCTTACTTCTATAAATCCCCACTTTGTGTCAAATTACTTACCAACCGGTCCTACATCAAATAGTTTCCTTACCTTGCGTTGACATTTCCAAAGACCAGTTATTGATTCATTCTAATGGTTCGTGTTATTTGTAGAATAACCCCTTGGATGAAATAATAAATTACCAAAATAAAAATAAATCACCAAGTAAAGATCAAGTTCACAAAGCAAAAATAAACTTGATATTTTGGTTTGATTAGTTGCATTTATTTTTTAACTTGAAGTCTAATGCATAATGTTTTAAACCTTGGGTTGAAATGGATGTACATATAATATTTCAAACCATGTCTATTTTGAGCTTAAATAGTATTTATCTTTTAAGTAGTCTTTGAATTCTTTCTCCTTGAGTTGATAGAAATTTAAGGAATTGTTCGCTAGTCGGTTCATTTTAAGAACTAGTGTTACTTGTGGAATTTGCTTCAAACCTCCCTTACTTTCAGTTCAATGAATAACTAAAAAATGTAAGGGGCTCGTGAAATATATTCCTAATTCTTAATTTTTTAAACCTTGGGGTAAAAGTATCAATGAAACTCGGTTTGCAACTGTATCATATTAGGGATAAAGCAGTTTTTAAATCGGTTTACCATTTCGTTGACAAGCTTTTGACCGGCTGACTAGTCAGTAGTCATTAATGCCTGGTATTCCTTGTAGAATTCCTTTAGATATGAAAATTTGCAGCTGAGTTGCTGACCATATGCTTGTTTAAAATAGTTTTTGAGCTTGGCACTTGCCTATTCTAATTTGTAAATAATAAATTTTTAAAGTTTCTCCTCAAGTCATTTTATTATCAGTAAAAGTATTAAGAACAAGAATGTAACGCATGCAAAATCTGCATTTGCTTTTTGTATCCATCAAGGAAATACCATATCAGAACCAATAATAAGCAATATCGACAAGGTTTTGTTTGATTGATTTACTTGTGGGCCTTTCTTAAATTTGTTGAGGTTTAGAGTCTGTTGTAGCCTGTAGGGATTTAGGTTCATGTAATTTTCCGATTATAGAATTGAAATGGTGATGTAAGATAATGATATGAGATTAACTCATACAACTATTTGAGACTGACTAAACTGCTGGGTCATCCAGCTTAAAACCTCTGATAAATAGGCTTATTTCCTTAATTAGGATGACTTGTTTGGTTGCAGCTTTTAACCTCAATTGTGTTTTAATTTTTGCTTATAAGCTGCAGCAAAAAAGCAAATAAAATGAGCTTGAAAGTTGCAACCAAACGCACGCTCTAAAGTACCGGGCTCATATGTTTTTTTTCCTTCAATTATTTCAGGATATAGCTAAGAAAGTGGGTGAAGTAATTGCGAAGTCGTGTCTGGAGAAAGGAATAACAACTGTGGCTTTCGACAGAGGTGGTTATCCTTACCATGGCCGTATTCAAGCCCTTGCTGATGCAGCTAGAGAAAATGGCCTTCAGTTTTAATCAAACCCATGATTCGTTTATGTATTTTAATAACCTTGTAGTTTATGTAACCTTGTTACATTTGACGAGATTGTTGATTAATCTGAGTTCTGTAATCCATTTATGTATGTTAGTTGAGTGTGCTTTCATTAGAGGCCAAGTTTGGTAAGTAGAACTAAATGGAATTGTTATGAAATTTAGTAGATCAGTAGTTGTATTGTCGGAATGGTTTGTATGGTATGGTGTAAAGCAATGAGTATTCTGAATTACAAAAACCAATCACTTCCATTGCAACTACTTGTCGAAACGCTTTCAGAAAACCATTCAAGTGCCATTTTCTTAAAAAATAGTTGATCTATTAGCCATCTCTTGCTCAAGTCAATTTAGTGACTTTTTTTTTCTATAGAAAAACGTATGAGCAGAACACAATAATTCGGGTGGTGAGTTTGAGTATATTGCACAGCTTGATTGGTTTAAAGTCTCACTGAACATAGAAAAACAATAGAAGTTTGAAAAAAATATAATAAATGTTAAATAAACGTTAGTATTTGATATTCCATCAACCCTTCTACAATATCAGCGGTCATAACTTCGAGTTCTTGCACGTTAGCGTTTTCAGCCTGTCATAACAGAGGTGAAGTCAGGATTGGTTTACGGCGTCAGAATTTACATAAACTACTAAATTAAGTGAAATGAAAAAAACTATAGATATACCAAATCATCGTTTTTAGCGTATTTAATGTACATACATGGTGAAAATTAAAAAAAAAAATCATAATTTTCGGAATTATGCGGTATGATGTCGCGCCCGATGGTCTGTACTTAGTTTCCGTGCGAGTTAGTAAAACATGTCAAAAGATGCCATTTATATTATGGACCAAATCTGTTACGTTTCCAGAACAGAAGGACTATCAGTGTTCCAAATAAAACTATGGGAGATGGTATTAAGCTGAATACAGATTTAATTCTCCTTCTCCACTTTCATAAACACATATACACACACATAGATACAGATATAGATATAGATATAGATATATATAGAGAGAGAATCGAGTGAGGAAGTAAAGATGACATTATTTCACTTTTTTAATTGCGCAATTTTGACGTTTGGTCCTCATGCTGTTTACTACTCCGCCACTCCTTTGTATGTATATATCTCTCTCTCTCTCTATATATATATATCTATTGATCTATATGTGCATATATATATATATATATATATATATACTACTTATATTTTATAGTATTAAGTCTCTATCTTTCGCTTTTCAAATTGATCACTAATTGTGATTTAACAACACCTAATTCACCTCAAATTACGTCTTCTTAGTTCCCAATTCAATGAATTTATTCAATTGGATGTAATATTAGCTCCCCTTATTACTCTTAAAAATTGATCAACCTATGTATCAAAGATCTCTGTATTTCGCTCTCTTTTGCTCTTCAAATTTGATCGCTATTTGGGATTTAACGATCCCTAATTCACCTCAAATTACTTCTTCTTAGTTCCTAATTCATTATTGTCATTGAATTGGATGTAATATTAGCTAGTTTTTTGTTTGTTTTTTATGTTGAGGTAATGTTTGTTGGAATTGTTAAAATGTCATTCTTTTTTGTGATGATCGGGCGATGAATTGGTGTTGGTTAAAATTTGGTCGTTTATTGAGATCGGTGAATTATGTAATTTAATCATATAGATTATTGTAAATATTAACCGATTTGGCTTAGTGATATATAGACATGTTTTGAGACAGTTATGCAATAGTAGTTTTAGTGGTGAAGTGTTGATTAGGATATTACTGAATGTATTTAATACTTAAAATAATGATCAGCTTTACCAGTTGTCATGTAAAGGAACTTTTATACTGATTTCTCAAGTATCTGAATCAGAAAATGGGTAATTTCAAGTTTTTCCCAATTTATAAATTATAGGTGTTTTAAACAGTGATAGGACAGTGTATATATCGTAGTTTGGTCAATTTAGTTATAAGAAAATGTGAAAAAAAAATCTGAAACTGTAGTCAACAAAAGGGATATGAAAATTTGAGTTATCTTGTAGAGAGAGAAAAAGACCCTCCTCAGTTATGTACAATTTTCATCTCATTTTTTCGTAGTTTCAGCATTGAACGGATATCTTGTATTCTTCTTAATGTTCATTATCATGCATCTCTTTCCTAGTATATTAAAACTTATTTCGAATGAGTGGTGATACTCATACAAAAAGAAAAATGCACAATTTCTAGCAAAAAAGATGGCTTTCTGTATTCAGTAAATGTTAGCTGTTCGGTCTAATTGATAAAATCCCACTGTTCTGAAAAGAGGGAAACATGTGTTCCAAATCATAAGGGAAGACGCTTGATTGTCGAGTGTATATATGGTTTCATCATTTTCTAAGTTTATGTAATGGCGAGTCATGCTTTTTCTCAGATAAGGCGTATGTTTACAATATACTTTCGTGTGCCTTTTACATCTTGTATCCTCCTGATTTTGAAATTATTGGCATGCCAGCTATCATCATGAAGCCATCTACATGTCCATTCTTGTGTCGTTTGTTTCGATTTTGGTCGAAATATTACAGATTGTTGTTTACTTTATTTTGATTATTGCTCAATTAGATAGTATTAAGCACCATTTAGTTTTATGTTTCTTTTCCTTTAGTTGGAGGTACTTTTCCTGCTGTTTTGTTAAAATGAACAACTTTTTGACAATTAAATTGAATACTTGTGTGCAGATCAGAATTCGATACTCTTGGCACTTCTATCAAGTCTGCTGTTGTATATCTTATAACAGCAATCGTGAAGGTTGGATAACACTTTTTAAATTTTCATATTCTGTAATTTCATCTAATATGTTTGTTATTCACTTGATGTTAATATTATTGAATTTTGTTTCATCCTTCTTTTTGGTTGATAACACTTTTCATCGCATTTTTGGCAGCTTGTTTGCCTGGCAACCTTTCTTAATGTTACGGAAAATGAGAGCTTCGATCCGTATCAGGTACTCCATATATATATAGTTGTGAAATATTGTTGTAGCTTTCAATTCGAATTTGATGTTCTGGTTCTGTACCGACTACTATACTATGGAGTTTGATGTTCTGAAAGCGTGAACTGTTTTTGATTTTATTTTTATACTATATATGTATTTTCTGTTGGAGTGATTCTTTCCGGCTTGTTGCATGTCTAAAACACATTGCGTCCTCGAGGGAATTTCTTTTAGGTAGAAGTCTCCTAAAACATATATATGCTGTGGCACTTTCTGGATATGAGCTAAACGTCGCAACAGTTTAAAAGTTAAAACCCATTAATAAGCCTAGTTGCTAGTTTCATAGAGGATCTTCTTACAGGTTTTTGGTGGTTACATCTCTACTTTCTTGTTTATTAACTTTACAGACCTAGGTATTTATATGTTGAAGGGTCATTGAATAACACTCCGAAGATTGAATTTGATTGTATTCAGTTTATTACTTGCCCGGAAGATAGAACTCCATCTATTTCTTTGTCCAACTGATTGACATTGAATATATCATTTTAGTCAATTTATTACCTGTTCTACTATTTTTAGAGTCAATCAGAACCTAAAAAACTTTCAAGTTTAAGTGTATTCTGAGTTTGTTTAGTTATCCCACCATCACCGTGTCACATATCAATATGCTTTTAAATAATGCTCTGTTAAAAACTAAATAAATACAGAGGGTTAAGTAAATAATCTCATACTCCATAATCCTAAGATTTCGTTACAGAGTTGGCAGTTATCCCATGTCCACTACTAAAGATACAATTCAAATTTCTCATGTTTTTATCACGTGTATTTGGTTTCAGATGCTTTTTCTAGCTATGTTGTTTTCTTATTTTAGTCAGTTATGTAATCAATTTACTATCACAATCTGGTAAAGCACAAACTTAAAACTGAATGTTATGCCTCCTTATTTCAGTTGTTTTCTTTAAATAATTTTTCCATATCTATTGCTGTCTGTTTTTATCGTTTTGTGATAATTTTAGATTTTATTTTCAGGAACTGTTGAAAGCATTGATTGGCTTTATAGATGTTGCTGGGCTTTACTATGCACTGACCCAATTGACTTACAGAAACATTTCTCAAAACCATAAGTTCCAGGCTGTTGGACTCGGTGAGAAAACCATGAATTTGGTTCCAAATTTACTTTGTTGCTTGTTTCTGTCTTGGACTAAACATTATTTATTTTTGGTCACCAGTGATTACTGTTCTAAGAATCTTAGCTGAGGTCAATTTTTAATGGCTCCGAGTGCTATGTTTTAAGTAATGATTTAAACTGAAGACAAAGTATGTCTCCTTGATAACTCGTAGTATAAAATAAGAACAGTATAGGAGCACAAGTTTGACGTCAATAAAGGGTATGAGTTCCCTTTTTTCTTTAGATTCTCAACTTGGTGGATTTTTAATGGGATATTATTTAGAGTTTGCATCTTCTGTTACTTTTGTTGAACGGAAATAAAACCATAGTATATTGAGTGTTAAGGGGAAATCATAGAAGATTCGTTTTCAATGTGTTTTATAGTAGAACATGATCTCAATCGTCTACACACTGATTCCTGTATCTTGATGTCTGTCTTGATAATATGCTTGTTCCTGGCAATTTTCTAATCGACAAGTTACAACTTTGGTTTTTCCATTAATTTCTTGCCAATTTCTAGGTTACAGCATTGATACAAAAGTCGGCAATATACTCATCTCTCAGTATTTTCTGCTCTTTGTAGGGTGGGCATTTGCTGACTCTGTTCTGCATCGGTTATTACCACTTTGGGTGGGAGCTAGAGGACTAGAATTTACATGGGACTATCTTCTGCAAGGCCTTGAAGCAAATGCAAACCTGGTATTATGAGCTTCTTAAATCATTTTTTTTTTAAAATACTATATATATTTTACTTATGTGGAACTATCTATCCATATATATTGGAATTAGCTACAGTTGGGCATTCTAACGTGTCATAGATTTTGATTGTATATAATGTACCGACCTAATATTTTTTCTTAGCGATTTGTACACTGCATAGAAAACTCATACATTGAGAACCAAGATTAAAAGTGTGATAGAATAGTGATTGTAATATTTGGGTTTCCTGACTCATTACTGCCTCTCTCTTATTTCCCCAATTTGGTAGAGTAAGTGTACTAAATTGTCCAGAAATATAATGTCACTGCAGTAATTGTTAAGTTTTTGTAGGCTGATAGCAATGCAGAGTACATAACTATAATTAACTCTATAAAATGGTATTTCCAGTTTTGTTGTTGTTGTTGTTGTTGTCGTTGTTAAACGGCTCGTTAACTTTAATGTCGATCTTGATCCAGGTTTTGAGCATTTCTCTTGCTGCATTGGGATCGCTGATGTGGCTGAGGAAAAACAAACCTAAACCTTTGATTCCATTTATATACGCATGTGCAGGAATACTGGCTACCATGCCTACAATCATAAAGTATGTTTTCTCTCCTGCTATCATTGGTATTAGGAAGTTTAAATTAAAAATAGACTACAAACATCTGTAAATTTTGAATACGTTTCGTAAAAGTACAGAAAAGAATTTGACATCTGAAAGTTATTACTATCATTCTGTGAAAATCTCTCTTTTTTTCTCTTTCCAACCGAGTAATGCATTTTCTCGAGTTGGAAGTTTATATCATTTTGGGAAAACATCTCCGACTGTGCTTCTTTTCCAACTGAACTATCCGTCAAACTGCTCAAGCTTCCTGGCTTTTATGCCGTAGACATGTTTTCTGCCAATATGTGGTTTCTGGCAATACTATTCTCAAGTTATTCAGTAGTTTTAATCCTGGCTTTGGGGGAATCTACCCAAGAGTTAATACTATGCAGCTACACCGAGTTCCATGTCCTTTTTTTTTCCTTCCCTTTTGATGATTTTAGAGTATGAAAAAATAGGTTTCTCTGTCTTGCTAACTGGGTAGAAGACCTGGAACTTTTAGTAAATTCTAATGGTGTTAACTGGTTACTTTGTTATTACTCTTTCGTCTTCCATGGTATATTTTATTTTCCTTTGTGTAAATTGTGCGCAAGTTGGAATCTGAGTCTCAAAATTAATCACTTTTACATTTTCCTTTTTATTTTTCATTCCAATTCGGGTTTCTTGAGAAAAATATAATTTGGTATTTCGATTTCCATGATGAAAATGTGTTTTGCAGCTATCTGAAGCACGGCTTGGAATGGCACTTTCCAAAAGTGGTAGGTTTTGAGATCTGCACATCTCTGCTAATGGCTTTTATTAGCTGGCAGCTCTTCGCTGCAAGTCAGATGAAATCAAACTGAGATAAACCGAGCCTAATTTAAAACTTTAAAGGGAGTTCTGCTACCCACTTTTCTTGGAGTAGATTGTGCCTATCTGTTACGACATAGAATCTTCCCAGCTTTTCTGCCACACATTGAATAACTTTGTTTGCGCTTCTTTTGTTACTCTTTATGTTACATTCATTAGCT
The DNA here is from genome assembly GCA_963920805.1 of Primula vulgaris. NCBI lineage: Eukaryota > Viridiplantae > Streptophyta > Magnoliopsida > Ericales > Primulaceae > Primula > Primula vulgaris. Next base: position 11,348,012 of record OY987212.1, read on the forward strand.
TTGTAAGCAAGGAGAAATTTTGCGGTAGGTACATTATGACTGCATTATTTTCAAAACTAGAAGACATTTTGATTCGTATTTACTTTTCTCACACTTTTTTGAGTATACGAAGCTGTGACTTTGTATTCAGGTTGAAAATAGTCTTCTAGTTTTCTTGTCATTATTGTTTTTGTGGCTTCTGTAGTATCCCAAAAGATTCTAAACAGGAATTAATAAGTCGGGTTATTTAAATCATCTATTAGTGATTCTATGTCGATGCTAAAAAACTGTTGGACATGTGTCGTTTTGTGCTTTTATTTTTTTCTTTCAGCTCGGAAAATGGCTGTTTTGGTTGAATATAAAACATAGTAGTAACTAGTAATTAATTTTCTTTTTCATTGGTGTTATTTTATCATTATTTTTCAAAAATATATTTTCTTGTTTACAAGGATAAATTAATAAAACATAATACTTTTGAAACTAAATTAACAAAAACATACACAAAAATTTCTAATTAACAAAAATATATCCAAAAGTTCATACCCTAATTTGTATATTTTATGTCATTTTTCTAAAAGTTCATACCCTCATTTCTTCCCTACATACCCTAATTTGTATTTTTTATACCCTTATTCCAAAAGTTCATATCCTTATTTCAAAAGTTCATAACCTAATTTGTATGTTTCATACCCTTATTTAAAAAGTTCATACACTTATTTTTCAACATTATAAACTAATTAACAAATCCAACTCTTACCCGTCCTCCGATCTCGAACTATCACGTCGTCGTCGTGGGCCTCTCCTTCGACGACCGCATCTCCGTCGACATCAAATTTGAGTTTTCGATCTCGCTGTACACACTCGCCGCCCATTTCGATAGATGTGTCCGTCTCAATCTCCACGAAATAGAGAGACCGGAGAAAGATAGAGAAGAAGAAAAAGTTCATAAAAATAGAAGGAGGACGATGAGAGATACCGGAAAGAGAGAGGAATGATGACAGATTGGAGATAGTGAGAAGGATGAGCATAGAGATCAGAGGAAGAGAGAACAAGAAGAGACAGATTGGAAAGAAGGTGAGAGAAGGAGAGAGATGAAATAGATTGGAATTGATGAATAAACTTTTTTGTTTTTTATTAATTATTAATTGAATGGATGTTTTTAATAATTTAACTTTTGATGGGATATTTTTGTTAATATAATAGATGTGGGGGTATGTTTATGTTAATTGCCCTGTTTGCAAAGGCTAGAAAGATTCTTTTATGTCTATGATATCGTGAGCAAAATTTTCAAAAAAAAATAAACGATAAAATTTATCCGACTATTTGTGATTGCCTGCAAACTAATGGGAAAGTACATAGAGAGAAGTAATGGTGAAAAAGATAGCGTTGTTTTATCAAGAACAAGGATTGGTGATAGATACATACGAATGTTAAGAGGGTATTAAATTAATGACTATGCAGTTCAAAGTTCAATGATTTTGGCTAGAATTGTGCCGTAATGATGAGAGGTTCGCTACTAAAACTTTCACTCTGGAAACATAATTGCTCCTACTGAGAGTTTATGTATGGTTAGGAAACAAACTCAATAAATGTTAACATTCAATTGATTAGGAGATGGTTCTATGTGCATTACAATGTGACAGGGCCAACTACTAGTGAAACACAATCTTGACCCTTGTTTTCATTAAGGATCGACGTCTCTATTGGCTATTGCCATGTTAAGGCAATGGTCTAACTTAAACATGCTACTCGTACTTATTTTACCAATAGGAAGGTGTCAAAATAAAAGATGGAATTAACAACACGACCAACTTAATTACATTCACCTAATCTTTTTTACGAATTACACATACCAGAAGAAACTTCTACAGACGCCATGAGCTAAACTTTCCCATCAGTCTTTCTGTTATTTCTTCATTTAGAAGATATCGCCTGCATGTGTCACCAACAAGCAAAATATTAGATCAAAATATTGCATCCAACCACATGAAAATGGAAACGAATGCAGATTATCAGGTAATGAATGATTTAGTTCCAGAAGATAGTCAACCAATGACTTGAATAACTACCGGTAACAAAATCAAAGTTTAAACTGCGGCTTTTCTTTAAAGAATGAGACTGCTTATAAGAAATCCCAACAATGCCATGTTGAGTTAGAATTTCCGTCAAAATACAAGAGCAGTTTTCTAATTCCATAAGATAAACAATAGTATATCAGAAATGGAAGGAACCATAAACTATTTGTAGTAGTATCTACTAGGCCATAAGTTAAGAGAGTACATTGAAAAATAGACAATACTCTTTTTTTTTTTTTTTTAAAGATTTGACAATACTCGGACTAGTGTTATGAATAACATTGTTTATAAGATGCATGCTATTAGCACAAACGAAGAAGCGGATTGATGAACATATGGGATCATTGTACTCAGCCAGTGCCGACCCGGTATCTCGGAATGGCTAAGGCTCAAATTTTGTTTGTTGCTCGATAAATACAAATCAAAATAAAAACAAAATTAAATTGTAACCAAAGAGTTTCGAACTCATGATCTCCTATGGTAAAATACCAAACTACTTTACCATTTGAGCTATAGAAACACATTATTTAGATGTTTACTATTTTTATTTTAACTACCAAGTATACTAAAAATATAGCCGGATGTTGCCCGTAATTTTTTTTCCAAATCAATTCCCCAAGGCCAAGCCTTACTCGGCTTGGGCCTGGGTCGCCCCTATATTCAGCAATTGCTATATTGGAGGGGAGCAGATAATTTTAAAATAGAAAACTCCCGCTCCACTCACATAGTCCGTTGCCTAGTTTGTGAAGCCATCTGTCATGTCGGTAATAAAGTTCACTATGTATAAACCCAATAACCAGCAAGTCAATTCTCTAGTATATGATAATTCTACTAGAAAGTTACTGTCCAGCAATTTGCTCTTCATAGATCTAAACCCTGCACCTCGTAGTTGAGAGAGTGGGTTCTGGCCAACTAGGCTAGCCCTAGTGGATTAGTGAATGAGCAATCTATTAAGGCAAAAGTAGGAAAAAGAAAATACTCACCGTTAGAGGTTGCTAACAGAAGTTGCAAAGCGTCCATTAGAGGTTGTTTTGGCACTTGGACAATCTAGCTCGTTCCTCCCAGCACCAGTTATATGAACTCGCATTTCATATTTACTGATTAGTTCAAAAATGCAAACATCTCCCATTTGAATGTCGTTGCCCCGCACAAAAGCCATCCAACCCCCACAAAAAGTGTGTAGAGTTTGGACTCTTGTGGATGGGACAGAGTTTACAACCCAAACTTGTCCCTTTAAGTTCCGAAGGACTATCTCAATTCTGCGGTTGGGGAGGTGAGTCATAGAGAACTGATATGGTACTTTCTGCACATACCAAATTGTAAGTCATACAAACAAAAATTACACAGACGAAATATGCGGGTAGTGAAGTATAAAAGAAAAAAAGAACAGTGGTTAACCGTGCGCCAATGTAAAACGTCTATATAGTAGTTTCTATGGTAAGTGGCAATTAAAACCTATCTAGGAATGGTGTTTGCAAAAAGAGAAACATGTATTTCCCCCAAGTACGTATAACTATTGAAGTGATAAAATTAAAATGCCAACTTTGTGTCTAATTCTATACAAAGATGGCGGTTAACAAAAAAAATTAAACAATTTTACACAATAAATGAAAGTAAATTCGGGTTAATTTGCAAAATAAAACAAGTACATGGGGGTTATTTGCAATTTAAGTTAGTTCTATGAATGCATATCACCGATTAATATTAACATTATACTTCATAATTATTTGATGAAGTCATATAACTTAAGTTTCTGCTTATTGAAGTTTCTCAGACACATGTATGTTCTATGTCATCAAGTTATACGCAGCTTAAGTATTTTTATTATAAGGTTTCAATAAGCTCTGTAAATTAAGTACTTTCTCAGCCAGCCATACACTTTTGGTCTCCATTTCTTGTATTCACAGCAGTTTCACCAAATATCCCCTCCTCCCTCCCTCTCTTACATACTACATTCCAGTTCACATGGAAAAATATCGCTAAGTCAACTACATATGTCAATATATAAAGTAGTTATTATGAGAACATGAAAGTTATCATGAGATAATACTGCAACGGAATATGGAAAATTTTCTGGATTTTCTGATTTATTATTAACCATATACGTCCCTCATAGAACAAGAGTGACAACCTAACTATTGAAAGAAAACAAAAGTAATCAAATTACCAGAGTGTATGAACCACTGATGTTAAACTTTTTCATCACCCTAACAAAATGGGGAAGTGTGGAAACGAAAACTTCAGCTGCAAATTTTTCTTCCGGCACCGACTTTTGTGACATACAACTTTTGGTGTACAACCCCTGTTTCTCTTTTAAGCTATCACTGTTCACCATCGCTGTTTCATAAAAGTCAGAAATTTGGAAAATCTTTAAGAATGCAGGGTCTGATCAAATGCTGGGCTTGCTTTATTGTATCTTATATAAGTATAAAAGTTTACTTTCACGTAATGCGTAAAGTGTTTTAGGTTCGTTTTGTAGAGTGAAAAAAACGATACTCGTACTTGCTATGCCAAACAAACAGTTCACTTAAAAGTAAAAGTAACTATAAGTATAATTTATGACAGTATATACCAAACAAGCAAAGCTGTACATATAAATTGTATATACCAGTATCATAGCCTAACCTGACTTGCCATACACCGATTTTGCACGTGAAACTTTCTTTTGCAATACAATGTCGCCTTCCATTTTCTTCCTTGAACTTGCAGAGAAGTGACGTGAATTAATAGCACATTTATTGGATAAACCCTTCACAACTGGTTTACCATTTTGTCTCTCTAAACCTTCGCTTCCAACCCTTAGAATATAAACACGTAACTCACACTCCCCCACTAACTCGAAGATGCAAATGTCTCCCACATGGATGTTGTTATCACGAACAAAAGCACACCATCCTCCACAGAGAGTATGAGACATATTAACTTTTGTAGTTGGGATTGAATTAACTGTCCAAGTTTCTCCTTTTAAATTACGGAGAATCATCTTTATTTTGCAGTCTGGAAGGTGTTCCATAGAGAATTGATATGGGATATTCTGCACCATAATTTAACCGTTGATAGATATTTGATGCCAAAATAGGAATAATAAGGACCATAACAGGTTCTCTCACAGCACTGTTTGGATTTTGGACGAGTCAAATTTTTGTATGTTTTTCCTGTTTCAGTGTTAGTTGGGCTGCAGCTTTTATGCAACTAAGCAGGATTTATGGAGATTGAGAAAAATGTTGATTCTACAGCTTAAAACCTAGAACCTTTGTTTTTTTTTCTAAAGGGCACTTTGGTTATTTTATAAGTAGTTCCTTAAGGATCATGATTCGATCACATGATCTGTAACTATGGAAAAGGAGCAAAAAGTGTCAATTTATAAAGGGCATTCGATACAAGTTCTATAAGAACATCAGGTTCCATCAGCAAGGACCATCTCATTCAGAAAATACATTTACATGTTTTTTTCCAGATTAAATAAAAGAAAAGGATCACTTTAAATATAGGAAAAATATGATTTTAGACCCCTAATATTTCTAAACTATAACATATTCACCTTCCATTTAATAAATCTTAAGTCTGCTACATTTTCTTCACATATATTTAAATTTATCCCACCCGTGCCTGATACCATATCGGTGGAATCAAAATTGTTCAAGTCAATGACACACCTAAATGCATGTCCAATACTACTATACCAATATTTATTTCTATTAGTGTCAAATTCAACTTCTCTCTAAAGTATCTGTGTGTAATACCTTCTTGCCCTTCAACTGACTCTTATATCGTTACTACTAGTTCCATATACATTTCCTACATTTTCTCTTAACTATTTATCATCATCACCTATAATGAGAAACTGTTTTCTCAGGAAACTCTTTTTTTTTCCTTAGCAAAATTTGGGTTCTGACAAAACTGTCAGTATAGTCAAGCAGCATATACTATCTGAACAAAAAGAAAGCCCAATAAATTACTTCAGTAGCACGCAAAAAGAATATAACCGAGCAAATAGCCGAATAGAGTATCTGCACATAGCCCCTGATCAGAACATAATGCATTTACAATTCCTGACAAGTAAGTTTACATGACTTCCACATAAAATGGCATGGCGATGGCTTATTGACTTTCCATATCAATCTCTCTATATGGCTCCACAAATTTAGAGTGAAAGCAAACATATTTAACCTTATCCATCCATGTTAAATTTACACAACTTTTCATATCAAGAAAAAATGGTGACATAATGCTAAAAGTTTACAATCCATTATATTATGTTTGGAGAGTCAAGTTTGGTTTTAAACTTAAAGAGGGGGGAAGGAGGAAGAAGTGCTCTTTAAATTCAGGTGAAGTATAGGGAGGCTGATGGGGCTATGTTTTCTGTTAAAAACTCTTCAAATTTAAGGATGGGTGAAGTGTGGGGAGGCTGATCTGTATGCTCCATTGTTTCTTACCTCTTAGTTAGTTTTAAACATCGTAAAAGTGTTCTTGACCGGGTGACATTTCGGTAACCATAGCATCGTCCAATCCATGCTTGAAAGAATCAATGACAAAAAATAATAGTACAATGCAAGAACTTACTAGGGTATATGAACCGCTAATGTTGAAAGCTTTCATAGTTTTAGTAAAATTAGGATAAGAAGAGCTAAATGACCGAGCTAATTCTTCAGCTTCAGAAGTTGACAACGATCCACTAACAGTATCTGGTTCATGTTTCTTGCCCCCAACATTTCGAATGGCAGTATCTGTTTCAGTAAAAGAAAACTTTAGAATTTTTCATTGGTGTACCTCTCTCAAAAATGCTTTTTGGTTGTAAAAATGAAAACATACACATAACACGATATTTGCAGGTTAGGACCCAAAATCATAGAGAAAGTTGTCTTGAGATGATCATCGGTGGTTCAGGGTTCTAAATTATACATCTCTAGGAGAACCAAGTGTAGTTTTTTTTCAACTTCACTCTCCAAAGAAAAAAGAACAAGAACATAAAAAAAACAGAACATTCTCTTCTCTTTTTGGTCTTGTTTCGTTGCAGCCCTAAGCTAAACTTTTTTTCTGGACTGCATTAGTTGACCAGCTTAAAATCAAAGTTTTTCTGTATTATTTTGCTCTTAATAGGTCAGAAGCTTAAAGTACTTGGTTTTTTCTTTTCCTGAATCCAGCTTAATTTTTTAAAAGTTGCAACCAAACAAGCCCTCTAAACGAAAGTGTCACCAAATTGTAGTTTCCAACTTACATAAACTATTTTCTTCAACTGTCGATTGTAGAGGCATAGCAAAACTAATATTAGCACTTTTTGATGGAATAAAACAATTCCCAGTCTCAATAGAACCAGCATTTACTTGATTTGTTTCATCTACAGATGCCAGCTCATCAACACGCCATTCATCTGATCCCCTCAGTTTCTTTGGGACACTTCCGAATATATCATCTAGAGAAACGGGCACGTTCTCTCTCTCTCTCTTTCTTGCCGTAAGCTTCTCAATGTGGTTCTGATCTTGACTGCACTCTGCACTAAATGCAACTTCTTTCTCACACGAATTTTGGTCGAAAATTTGAACAGTAAAGTACAAATTTCCAATATATCCAAATACTAAGGTATCACCGTGTTCTAGAAAGTGGTCTTGCACGAAAGAAGACCACCCGTTATGGAAAAACAAATCATCATTTTGTTGAATTAAGTCCACAAGCCAAAATTTTCCACTTGGACCCACTAAAGTAACAGTTCCTGACGCTTGGGCCTCAAAATGTTTGACAAATTTAGATGGAATTATCTGCCAAAAAGGAAAAAGAAACATGATCCACGACAACAGAAAAATAACTTTTAACAGAAAACGGTATGAAGAGCAAAAGTAAATAGGGTCAGATAACTTCAGACCTTAACAGATTCCGTTTTGTATTCAGCTAAGAAGCTAAGAAATAACTTTTGAATTGACATATATCGTACATCATGGATCTTGTTTGGTTGTATCTTATAACCACAAAAGTATACCTTTCTATTGCACGTGGAAGTATATTTTTACATGATACTCTATGTTTCTGTTGGACGTGGAAAAGTACAATTTTACATGATACTTTTTGAATTGGGAGTGGTGAAATGTACTTGATTACGGTGTAAAATAGTTAAAAAGTACAGTTTTTAAGAAAATAATGAATCAACTTACTTGAGAATATTATGCTTTTGGATCTCAAATGTATAAAGAAGTTCACTCTTTATTTTACCCGCCAAACACTCTTTTTAATCTAAGTAAAACTAAACGAGGTTACTTTTGAGGGTGCAAAAGAAGCTAATCATCTACAATTCCTGAAACTTACCTCTCACCACACAAAGATGGGTTATCAACAAAATTTAAATAAGCAGATAGAGAACATTGACACCAATCCAACGAACTCTTTGCATATAACTATAGTCTATACAAAGTTTAAAATACATATTACTCGAACTGCTACAAGCTCTAGATAACATGAACTACAATAACTGTCTGTTTCAGTTTTTCAAAGGGCGGTGCGGGATAGGCGGCGATTAGGCGCTAGACGATTAACCAGGCGCCTAGGCATTAGGCGGGAAAAAAGTCGGGCTAGGCGGAAAAGAGTCGGCTTAGGCAGCCACTTAGGCCCCACGCGGTCCATTCTGAAAAAAGTAAGTGTTTTGCTACTTTCTAGCTATACCCTCTATTTCCATTACTTAAAGTGCAATAAATGTTGTTTCAATACTCATCTAGAATGTAATTTGGGAAATCAATATAAACCAGTATAGGGAGATCTTAACCTGGTAAACACTACATACAACAAGAAGAAAATAGAAAATAGTGATTACTTTTTTTCCCCTTACGAGCACTCACAACAGATTAGCGAAAAGCAATAAGTAGCTTCTACGGATATAAGAAAATAACATGTAAACCTACTTAATAGTCTCTCCGACAATATAGCATTGTGAATTCATCATCATCAAACTATGCTTTCACAAGAACTTTAAATCGGCCATACGAAACCGTATAATAAATCATCCTTTTTCGCAACAATAAATTTCCCACGCCATTCCTTTCTAACCAATGCTATTTATTCATCGATTTGCCTAATGCTCATGTTATTACGACGCACTTGCATCCAATTTTTTTACGGTCTGACCGTAACTTTATTTTGGTTTCTTACACTAATATATGCACTATTTCTAACACTATTCCTAATTGTTGCATCCATTAGTCTCCTTATTGCATACTCAAACCATTTTAATCGACTCTCCCTCATCCTAATCTCTCAATCGGAGTCATTCCTAACCTTGAACGAATGCCCTCATTTCTAATCTAATTTTTTTTAGTCCACATATCCATCTCAACATCCGCATCTCTACTAAACCCATCTTATATTTCATGTTTTCAGCTTTTGATTAACTTAAGCCAAAACCTCAGGCCTCTAAAGCCTGCATCCAGAAACTTAGCGTATTGTTTACTAATGTTCTGGTCTAGTCTGTTGGATAATAGAATAATCTACATAATTGTTTAATGTATCAGAATATTCTAGTTTGTGTTACAAGTTGCTAGAAGCTTGTAACACTAAGTAATAACTAAGTTAAGAAGTTAGTAGTTGGAAGTTGTAACATTTAATGTACTTTTGTCCTATAAATTGATGGAGTCACAACTCATTTGAGTGTGCTCAACATTGCTACTAAATACTATTCTCTCTCTAAATTATATATATACTCTAAAATCTAACATAGTCCACTAAAACTATATCATCTTTAAATAGCATGCACCAAGATATTTATCCTGAAAATGTCTAGCATGTTCATCCAGTACTATAACGAACAAAAAAGGGCTTAAAGTTGATTGTTCTATGACACCCTATAGTTATAGGCTATCCATCATGTGACCATTTGTTATAATATTCGTACTTGCCTGCTCATACACGCCCTTAATTATATTCTGTACTGAAGAGATACAAATAATTTCTTTAAAACCTACCACAGCTGGGAACTCCATCATAAACTTTCATTAAAGCAATACAAACCATATGTTAATCTTTCTTTTTCGTCCTATTTTTCTCTTTCATTTGTCTAAGTAAATGTATTGCCTCTGAGTCGACCGTCTCAACGTAAATCCGGACTGGTTTTCAGAATTATCAATAACACGCCTCAACCTAAGCTCAATTACCCTATCCCATAATTTCATTGTATGACAAATAAGCTTTATTCTCCTATACCAGTTTTGTATGTCATCCTTACTGTTGTATAACGGTACCAACGTGTTTTTCTCCGTTCATCAAGCATCATTACTTATCGCCAGATCTGGTTAAAAAATTTGTTACCCATCTTATCCCTTTATTCTCAAACATTTCCAAATCTCAACATAAACACCATATGGGCCTAGTTTTTCCTATACTTTCATTTAATGCATAGTTGCATACTTAGCGGGACCTATCTTAATCTTTGCATAAAATCAGGATTAATCTCTTCTATTGCGACTAGAACATTACCTAATCTTCTAATTTTATCTTCATTAAAAAACTTATCGAGATAATCTTTTTATCAATGATTAATCTCCCCATGCATTCCTAACACCTAAAAAATCAAGTTCCCCTTCCTTTTCTACCTAATTTTGTATATGATTACTCGTGAACTTTTAACACTTGCTACACGAATGACTGTCTTTGCATGTTTTCAATCATCCTTGTACTTATCATAGGTGCTAGTCGATCATCCTTACACTTCCCTGTTACATTACAGCAATCTCTCTTTTTCTTAAACTAATTTTTTCGATTCTTCAATCCACCACCATGATTCATTTTCAAGGGCGCTACCATATACGTGTCATCTTTGCTAACATCGTATCCATTTCTTCCCTGTCTTCCCAATCAGCCTCTTTAACTAACCTATTTCTAAATGTTCCCATTTCTATCATTCTCCATCTCCATCATTCAATTTAATCTCCATCATTCAATTTAATCCTTGACGGTTCAATTTGTACATCTCTTTATTTAACTCTTTAAATGAATATCTTACATTGTGTCATGACGCTATCTCAGGGATAACTTTTCAATCCTTACAAATACTTATACATGTATTCTTAGTCAAAAAAATCTGTATAAGAAACTGCATAAACAAACTTATAGTACCGTGACATAATCTATTTATCTGTATAAGCTGATGTGAATGCTGAAAAGCATATTATGACAAATTAAGCATGCAATTAAGCACTTCGTTATAGAGAGGGAATATAACAGCAGTTATAAATCTGTTCAAATTGGGTCATATAACAAGGTACCTGAACTCATTTACTTTACATAGTATAGTTGTGTTAAAAAAAAAAAACTTAGCTAGCTAGCTAACTCCCTAATCAATTTAATAATGTGAAAAAATTGATCAATTTGAATAACGTGCTGCAAAAGCCCAAAATCATATGAATGAAAATTAAGCATGAAATTAAGCTCTTCATTATCAAATGAAAATGGTATACAATATGCTTTATTAATACTCTAATCCTTTAACAAAGAGCTTAATCACCAAGCAAGTTAGTCACCTAATTTTTTATTTAGCACTGAAAAAAATTGATCAACTTAAATAAGATGCTCAAATGCTCTAGATATTATTAATGAAAATTAAGCATGAAATGGAGCTCTTCGTTATAAAATGAAAACGTTACGCAAAACATGCTTTTATAGCATTTTCATACTCTAACAAAGAGCTTAATCACAAAGCAAGTTCATCATATACTTATTTATTCAGCAGTGTAACATAATCGATCAATTTAAAAAGCTGCTGCAAATGCTCAAAACCGTATTAATGAAAATTAAGCTCTTTGTTATACAAAATATGCTCCATAACATTCTCATCCTCCAACTAAATGCTTAATCAAATAATTATCATTAAGTACTGTTAATACTGTAACATAATTGATGAAAATTAAATAAGCTGCTGAAAATACTCTTAAATCATATTGTATCCTTTTGAAAGTAAGCATGTATTTAGTCGCTTATATATATATATATACACTATATATCTATATATAGAGAGAGAAAGAGGGGGTATAAAATCAAGCTCTCTGTTATACATAATACGAATATTTTATAACATTCTCATCCTCCAACTAAAAGCTTAATTAAATAATTATTTATTGAGTACTGTAACATAATTGATCAGATTGAATAATAAGCTGCTGCAAATACACTAAATCATATTGTATCCTTTTGAATTTAAGCATGCATTTAATCTCTTATATAATAAGAGATAGTGTGTTAAAAGTACTCAATAATTATTTATTGAGTAATGTAACCTAATTGATCAAATTGAATAAGCTGCTGTAAATACACTAAATAATTATTTATCCGTTTGAAATTACGCATGCATTTAATCACTAAAAAGCTATATACTATATGTGTATATATATATATATAGAGAGAGAGAGATAGAGAGAGAGAGAAAGATACCAGTTGTTGAGGATTAGAGAGAGGATCAAAGGAATGAATAAAGTGACGTCTTTTGGGACTCTGCATCTCTCTAAAACCCAAGCCAACTGAACCTCCTCAGCTACCTATGCTGAGGATTCTCTCTATTTTTTCTGTATTTATTTACATATATATGTATTTGTATAATTGTATATTGATGTAACGGATCAAATGTGTGTGTGTGTGTGAGAGAGAGAGAGAGAGAGTGTGGGGGAGATCCGTTTGCAGCAGTGGGTTTTTATTTTCTTTTGCTGTTTTAATTTGATCAAAGTTGCTTTTTTTTTTTTTTTAATGTTGATTTAAGTTTCAATAAAAATATATCGGCATTATCAAGACGGAAACTCAAATCGGGTGAAGCTTTTAAGAATTGAAAAAACAAAAATTATTTAATAAAACTGCACTAGTTATTCATCTATATTTTTACTTTTGATATTTTTTTTATGTTTATATTGCATTTTTTTTTGGTACTGATGATTTAAGTTTCAATAAAAATATATCTGCATTATCAAGACGGAAACTCGAATAGGATGAAGCTTTTAAGCAGTGAAAAAACAAAAATCATTTAATAAAATTGCACTAGTTATTCATCTATATTTTTACTTTTGATTTTTTTTTATACTTGTATTGTATTCTTTTTTGGTATTTAATTGTATTATACGAGTTTTGTAAAACCTAAAATGTCAAAAGATTATATGAACAACATATTTTCTCAAAACTAATTTTTTTATGTGTAATTAATGTTTGTATCATTTTAATTATAAACCTTTTGAAAAAACTATTTTTTTGGAATTAAAAGCTTGGAATGTAGGAATGATACGTATTTTCCCTATCAAAACAACAGTTCATAAGAAATAAAAATGAGTAATTTCATCTATGTTTTTAGGTGAAGTTTGGTTTAGTACCTTGTCTTTGAAAAATGAAGTTAGTGACCTAAGATTATCAAAGTTTTATAATTTAGTGACATCATGTCAGTATTTTGGATGAAAAACTTGTGAAAAGTTTAAACAGTTAAAATCCAGCCCCAAAGTCTTAAAATTAACAAATTAGCCATTTAATTGATGAAAGTGGCAAAATTAACTCTTTTTTCCAATACCAATAATATGTTTTCCGGAAACAAGACATGATTTTAAATAAACATTTTTTTCTTAAAATAGCAAATTTTAAAGAGCAAAACCTTTCTGATAAAGTGATAGTTTATTTCTTACTTATTAAGTATATGAAACAATTTAGGTCGAATAATGTTTTCTAATTAGAATCTCCACCTTTTACCATTTTAATGTTATATACTTATCGTATCAAGTTTCATGCATGTGGTTAACAAATTTGCATATACTTTTTGAATCATTATAGCACAACACAAGTCTATGTTTGTAACGAATAAGAAATAGATGTGTCAGTGCGTATAACCATGGATTAATGTGATACTATTGTTTCAAGAAATGTTAAGAGTACAATAGCTAGACATATGGAGGAAATTGAAATTTAGAAATAATTTAGTATCTGAGTCAACGTATATGGTTCCAAACATTAAAGTCACGGTACTAAAAAAATCTAAATAATAGTTGGTTATATTATATACCAATTATAGTTTTCACATAAAGACGGGATTGTTTGGGTGCTTTATTTAATATACACACACTATTACATGCATATATGCCAGAGAGGTCAATCGTCGTAGGGTAATATTCTCCATATACATCCTTAGATTTTAATAAATAACTTATATATATAGTATCAATTAATCTCATGAAATGGATATAATTGATGAAATCTTTGTGAGACATAGTAATTGATTAATGATATATATGCAAACAAATTTAACATCTAAAATCAAAAAGTACACATGATTGTAACCAAAATATACAGTATAGGTATATTTGTTTGCATATTTTGGTTATTTGACTATTTTGTATGAATTTCTATTGGTTGGTATATATATATAAGGTGGCCAGATTTGATACAGTATTAGTGTACAAAAGAAATACGAGTATGAGGAAATTTGAGGAAATGAATGTCTATATATACGAATTGCTAGTGAAGGACAAAACTTCTTTATTCTTTGCCAATATTTTAGATTTAGATGCAGCACATAGCTATTAAATTTATTTGTCGCTTGTGAAAAAAATGAGTGTACTTACAATTTATATAATGATGGGATTCCAAAATTACATCTATATCATACATGATATGCCTGGTAATTAAATTCCAACGTGCACTTATTCAATTTTTTCTTTGTTGTTGAAATTTTTAGAATTTGTTGGGTATTCATTAACAGGTAAAAGGTGGAAATTGAACTCATGACCGTTAATTTACCGGTGTCAAGCTCGATAAAAGTAATATGACATTAGATGACGAGATGAAGAACATAACGTAAAAATTCGATCTTAGGTCGCTATCTTATGATCATTTGTTCTCTTGAAAGCTTAACCATATCAAGAATACTGCAAAAGTTGGATACCCTTAAATTTGAAAAGACTAAAACGAAAAAGTGACTGTTATTCCCCTTTTAAAACATAACTAAAGGTATATCAGTATAGGATAGGATGTGAAAAATGATTTTGAATTAACTTATTTTCTTATAAGTTTTTGGTTTTAATTTTATTGTAACCGTCAAGTTATATTAATGCGTTTACTTTTATCGGATTCGATCTCAATTATTGCTAGCATGTGGGCATTTATCCCATATAAAAAAAAAGTTTCATGTTTTTAATAAAATTTCTTAAAAAAATAAAAAGAAGAAGGTATATAACAACCTTGTTCCATAGTTAAAACATTTGAGTTTATTAATAAAGATGGAGTGTTACCCAAAAGAACAAAACATAAAGGTATATCCCTTCAATCTATCAAATCTTCTTAGATAGGATTTTTTTCCTAATATCCTATATTCTTAACTCAAAAAATGTTAAAAACACGCAAACCCTTAATTAGCTAATGCTAATACACTTTCATCAGGTGTTTTTGACCTTATTAGCCTGTCCTAGGCCCCCATGACAAATACGTACACATACAACATTTTCTCATTTTCTTTAGCAAATAGTCGTTTATTTCAAGTATAAAACCGAAGCACAATTTAATCATCCTCTCATTCTGTTACCAACTTTTCACAGCACTTCTAGAAAACACACACACTCTCTCTCTTTTTTCGTAAATTCAAATATGCAATACGATTACGAGAACCGTTACCAGCCTCACCTCGACTCACAACCCCAACAGCTGGCTTGCCCTAGATGCGACTCGATAGATACAAAGTTTTGCTATTATAACAACTACAATCTCTCTCAGCCCCGTCACTATTGCAAGTCATGCAAACGTTACTGGACACATGGTGGCTCCCTGCGCAACGTCCCTGTTGGTGGTTCAAAGCGCTCACCACCTTCTGAGTCTGCACCTCATGAAGACATGACCCTAAATGGACCTGTATCTGATGATAAGTCGTACTTGGCCGGTATTAACCTGAATGAGACACCGGTTTATGACACATGACAGGTTCAGGGTGGGGGTTAATATGTGGGTTAATTATCGAAACATTCGTTACGTTGTTTATGAAGATTATTCTATTTCGTTCCTATATTGTGGAAGACAAGGATAATGATTTTATTATTTTGAAGATGCGACAAAATTTGGTTTTAACTAGATGGAAAGAAAAAGCTTTGAAGCTAATCATATTTATTTTATTTTATTTTATATATAAGTTGTATGGTATTCCATGATTTGCAGTATAGTGTATGATGAATTCTTTTAATATCATGAGCAAGCCTAAAAATATCTAATCATGATGAATCATTTTTTTTTTGTATCCCAAATAAGCCATGCACGGAACCTATTCATGACTGTATAGTCTGTATGCGGTTGGTGTAAATTGTAGTGTGTTTCTAATTAAATACTATCTGCAGGTAGCAATGCAATGTTGTTCCACTAGTTTGTTTGAAATATCTTTTACCAAATCGTCGACAAAATATAGTTTTTTTCCAAACTCCTGATTAGTTTGCGCTTGTTGGGTATCTGGTGGTTCAGCTTCCTGACAATGGTTTCAGTTAGTGTGTTGTGATATGCATGCAGGTTGTCGTTTTCTTTTCTTTGGCGTGTTATTAATTGTTTGCTAGTTTACTGCAATGTAATTAACTTTACAAAAATAAAAAGATGCCTGGGTTACTTTATACTTCGGCATTTGTAACAATGCAAGAGGTCATATTCCGAGCACGAGAACGATAACCAAGAAACTCTGTTTAGGAATTGGTATAGTGTTCTTCCTGTCAAAACTTAATTGAGATCATGTGTAGAAGCCTATACATAATGCTTTTCGGAACTCTCATAACATGAAATTAAAGGAAAATAAAACATAATTAAACTTGCCATAATACTATATTACTATCTATGTAAAAATAATGTCAATTAAAAAGAAAAAGAGAAATCATGCAAGATGTCAAATTATCATTCTTTCTAATAAAATACATTATGAGAGTTATAAAAATCACTGGGGTTATGGAGATGCCATGGCCGTGAATGTCATAGTCACCACGTAAAGATACCCTCATTGCTACTCTATCAAAGAGAACTGTGAAGAAATGGCCAACACAAACCTTATCCTGTAAAACTAGAATAAGAGTTTATGCCGAAGATGATTGAGGAAATGAACGATCGTATATTTGCTTTTCGACCCCCTTTATCCTAAAGATTAGCTAACTGTAACAAGATCAATGATTTAGAACGTGAAAGTTTAGCTAGATAAAGATTTCGTTTCACTAAAGCATAAACTTTTTGAGCCTATCAAGAAGGCATAATAGCTTAAAATGGGTAAGTTATTTAAGCTTTTCCACAAAAAGTTTTCCTTGTCATAAAAGCAAGTGTCGAGCCCTTGAGCTTCGCAACCAGACTTTTTTAAATAGAGAGATTAATTTCAATCCAAACTGAAGACCCTTGGCCCTTTAGGTTTCTTGTGATTTGGATGCAAATATTTTGTCCAAGAAGCACACAAAGTGGACATAATAAAGACGGATCTCATCACCCTAACCAATGATTATAGTGACTGACGACCAATTAAGTTGTAACGACGTTTTTAACTCCATATGTTAAAAATTAGAACATTGGCGAGGGCGAAACAATGTATTGAGGAACAAAGTGGTCGTAATGTTTACCCTCGAAAACAAAAACAAAGTAGTCGTGATGGTGTGCGCAGTTGTCAAAGATGGGCCATGGTTGTTGTTGGAAAAACCATGTTTAACATGGTAGTTTCCGAATGGTCACAAGACCATCTTTGAGTCAAGATTCCAAGTGACAGCCGTTGTCTTTTGGCACCATACTCAAGACGGTTGAGTAGATGGTATGACAAGGTTCGTAACGGTATGTCGCATGACCTATTCGAAGAATGGGAGTGAATGAAATTGGCGTCAAAAATTGGGGTTGAGAAAGAGGAAAACTCTTAAGGCTGAAAAATGGATTTAATGAGGATAACTCATTGATATTTGTCCCACATTGGAAAATGAAGTGTTATTTTTACAATATATATACTAAGATATCCCATGTGGATATTAAGTAGTGTGTCCACACTTGCGCTTGCTCGTCGGGCCCACTTGCTCATCGGGTAAACTTGCTTTTCGGACGTGCCTGCTCGGGAAAAACGTGCCTGCTCGGGAAAAACGTAACTGCTCGGGGAAAAGCCGTAACTGTTGCAATAAATATGAATTCATTGCAAAGTTAATACTGCAGTTTCGAATTTCGAAAACTGACAGTAGTAAAGTGACTTTAATGGCTGAGATACTCAGCAAGCCTATAAATAGACAGACCCCCCACCGGTCAAAACTGAATTCGAAAACTGACAGTAGTAAAGTGACTTTAATGGCTGAGATACTCAGCAAGCCTATAAATAGACAGACCCCCCACAGGTCAAAAACTGAAATCAAATAGCAGCATATATCATCTCTCCAAAAACAGTAACATTACATTTTAGTCAGAGAGAGCCACCCATCAACAGCTCGACCTTGACTCGTCGCCAGTTTCCGGCGAGTCATCCGAGACGTTGTACCTTGGGATCGAAGCGCCAAACATAATCAGAAACCTCAAAGGTGGTTAGGCGAATATCGGTTAAGGGCAGACTGTTAAACAGTCGCCTCGTCTATTTATTTTCCTGCATTTTTTATTCCGTCTTTACATTCCTGCAATTTTATATTCTGTAATTTATTTTCCTGTTCTGTAATTTCATTTCAGTCCTTTTTTTTTTCTTTTCTGTACTTTCTATTCCGTTCTGTAATTTATTTTCCAGTCCAGTAATTTTATTTAATTCCAGAAAAAGTCCAGCAGTTTAGTAATTATACTATTCTGTCTGGCAATTTTGTTTAATTACAAACCAGTCCAGCAGTTTAATAATTTATATTAATCTGTCTGGAATTTTAATTAATTGCATTTACTTTCTGCAAGTGTCGGAATTTGTAATAGAGTCACATTCCATTATAGAAATAAAATTGTTTATTTCTTTTAGTCCTTGCACTTTAAATTATTGCTTTTACGTACACCAAAACCCAACAGTCTTAACCGATAACATTTTTTGGTTTGTGTACTGTTTTATTTTAATTTTTAAATTAAAAAGAATAGTGATTCTTCCGCTACAATTCTGGTTTTAGAATATTTGTCGCAAAGAAAAATTCCAAGAATTGTTTTATTCTGATTTTGGTATTTATACCGTTCTCGATAAAATATCAACCAGTTTGGTATTAGCTTGATTTATTTATTTTTTATCTTAGTTCTTTTATAGAAACCAAGTTTTCTATACTTGGTGTTTTGTTCAATAATATTTAAATACACGTTTCTTATAGTCTTTTGGTTGTATTTTCAGAAACCGAAAGATGACGAACGAAAAAATCTCTGATCCTATTGTCCATTCGGTGAGTTCGCATGGCGTAGTGGTTGGTGGGAATGTCCATAACAGTACGGGCGATGCAAATGTGGGGGCTGATGCTCAGGCGCATGCTACGGCGGCTGCGGCACAAACTGATGCTACGGCCAAAGCTGCGGCTGCGGCAGCGACCAATGTTGCAGCTGCGGCTGTGGCTGCGGCCAAGGGCAAGGCACCGATGCGTTTGGCTATGCCTATTTTGCCGACCTCTCATCTGGAGAAGCTGGAAAAGTTTAGGGGTGACAACTTCAAACGTTGGCAGCAAAAGATGCTGTTTTATTTAACCACCCTAAACTTAACCCGGTTTCTTAAGGAGACTGCTCCCGTCCTAAGCGAGGACGATCTGGACGAGCAGTCGTTCTCGGCGGTTGAGGCATGGAGACATACCGACTACCTATGCCGGAACTATATCCTGTGTGCTCTAGATGACACCCTATTCAGTGTCTTCGAGCCCAAAGCAACTGCGAATGAGCTTTGGGAGACTCTCGAAAAGAAGTACAAGGTGAATAACGCTGGTGCAAAGAAATTTGTCATCACGGACTTTCACGAGTACATGATGACTGATAATAGGAGTGTCATTGAGCAGGTTGAAGAGCTACAGCTCATATATAATCGGCTTGATGCTGAAGGGCTAGTTATCAATGAACCCTTCCAGGTGGCTCTCATGATTGAGAAACTGCCACCGTCATGGAAGGAGTTTCAGAACTACCTAAAGCACAAGCGGAAGGAAATGAGTCTGGAGGGGCTCATAGAGAGGTTGAATATCGAGCAGAGCAAGCGTCGTTCTGGAAAGAAAAGCGGTATTGCGAGTAGCTCGGTGGCAAAGGCCCATGTGATTGAGGCCACGCGTGTCAAGCGGAAACGCCCTGACAACGCAGGCAGTGCTGTTGCTGTAAAGAAATTTGCGGGAACCTGCTTTGTGTGTAACATGACCAGTCATCGTGCCGCGGACTGTTATGACAATAAACGCATTGCTAAGCCCAAACCCCCACCGAGGAACTTTAAGGGCAAGGGGAAGATGAGGGCTCCAGCTCAGGCCAATGTGGCCGAGGAAGTAGAGGATGACATGCATCTCTTTGCAGTGGTCTCCGAAGTGAACCTTGTGGGAAGAAACCCCAAGGAATGGTGGCTAGATACCGGCGCCACGAGCCACATCTGCTCCAACAAATGGATGTTCAAGACCTACGAGGCGGTGGTTGGTGAGACCTGCTTCATGGGCAATTCTGCTACTTCCAAGGTGGAAGGAAAGGGGACTGTGGTGATGAACCTGACCTCAGGAAAAGAGCTCACGCTGACTGGGGTGCTCCATGTACCAGATATTCGCAAGAATCTGGTTTCAGGCTCGGTTATGGTGAAGAAGGGTTTTAAACTAGTTTTTCAATCCGATAAAGTTGTAATCACCAAGAATGGTATTTATGTAGGCCGTGGCTATATGACTAACGACATGTTTAAGTTAAATGTAGGAACTCCAGCTCCTAAGGCTGAGTTCGCTAATAAAGGTGCTAAGGCTGAGGCCAGTACCAGTAATGTAATGATTGTTGCCAAGTTGGCCAACAATAATATTTCAGATTCTGCTTATATTTTTGAGTCATTTCATTTGTGGCATGGTAGATTAGGGCATGTGAATTTTAATTCTATGAAGAAATTAATATCACTGCAACTAATACCAAACTTTGTCTTTAATAAACAACATAAATGTGAAATATGTGTAGAAGCAAAGTTAACCAAATCATCGTTTCAACATGTTGAACGAGATAGTGAACCTCTTGGTTTGATTCACACAGATGTGTGTGATTTGAAATTTATTCAAACAAGAGGAGGGAAAAGATACTTCATAACTTTTATAGATGACTGTACTAGATACTGTTACGTTTACTTAATGAAAAGTAAAAGTGATGCAGTAGATATGTTCACTCTATATAAAACTGAAGTAGAAAATCAACTCAATAAAAAGATTAAAATATTGAGGAGTGATATGAAGCGCCGTTCGCACAAATATGTGCAGAAAATGGCATCATTCATCAAACCACAGCTCCATACTCCCCAGAGCAAAATGGAGTTGCGGCGCGTAAAAATAGAACGCTCAAGGAAATGATGAATGCGATGTTGATAAGTTTTGGATTACCCCAGAACATGTGGGGGGAAGCGTTGCTTTCCGCTAACTATGTTTTAAACAAGTTACCACATAAGAAGCGAGACAAACCACCATACGAATTATGGAAAGGTCATCAACCTAGCTATAAGAACCTGAGGGTTTGGGGATGTCTCGCTAAGGTCCTAATCTCCGCTCCTAAAAGGATGAGAATTGGTCCGAAGACAGTGGACTGCGTGTTCATTGGATATGCACAAAATAGTAGTGCGTATCGGTTTCTCGTACACAAGTCGGAAAATCCCGATGTGCACGTAGATACGATAATTGAAAGCCGAGAGGCTTCTTTCTTTGAGGAGATCTTTCCCCGCAGAATGCCAACACCTGTACAGACTCAAGAGTTGAACAGTGATGGAAATGTGGGGGCAAGTGAACCGTCAGAGAAAGAAGAAGATAAAGAGCCTCGATGAAGCAAAAGGGCAAGGAAATAAACTTCCTTTGGGCCTGATTTCGTAACCTTCATGATAGAAGGTGAACCGGTGACATATCAACAGGCTATGTCAACATCGGATTCCCAATATTGGGAAGAAACAATCAATAATGAGATTGAATCGATTATGCAAAACCACACTTGGGAACTGGTGGATCTTCCGCAAAGATGCAATCCCCTAGGTCACAAGTGGATCTTCAAGAGGAAGTTAAAGGTTGATGGCACGATCGAGAAGTACAAGGCAAGACTTGTAGTCAAAGGCTTCAGGAAAACTGAAGGTGTCGATTATTTCGACACATACGCTCCTGTCTCCAGGAAAACGTTGATTCGGATCGTCATTGCTCTCACGGCATTGTTTGATCTGGAAATACATCAGATGGATGTAAAAACGGCTTTTCTAAATGGAGAATTAGAAGAGGAAATTTATATGGAACAACCTGAAGGGTTTGGGGTTCCAGGGAAAGAGCACATGGTGTGAAAACTTGTAAAGTCTCTATATGGACTCAAACAAGCACCCAAGCAATGGCACGAGAAATTTGATAGAATCATGCTATCAAATGGCTTTCGCATAAATGAGTGTGACAAATGTGTCTACATGAAAGAAAGTGAAAAAGACTGTGTAGTAGTCTGCCTTTATGTGGACGACATGATTATAATAGGGAGTACTAATAAGATCAACTCCACTAAGAAAATGTTGTCGCATCATTTCGATATGAAAGACCTGGGTATAGCTGACATTATACTTGGTATGAAAATCACCAAGACGTCAGAGGGGTATGCCCTGTCGCAAGGTCATTATGTTAGACAAACACTTGACAAATTTGACAGTGGTAGTAAGGCAATGTCAAGAACTCCAATTGAGTTCAACTGTAGCCTGAAAAAGAATTTCGGCAAAAGTGTGAGACAATTGGAATTCTCTAGAATCATAGGAAGTCTCATGTATGTGATGAACTGTACTAGACCTGATATAGCCAACTCAGTAAGCAGACTGAGCAGGTATACCAGTAATCCGAATGAGGAGCACTGGAAGGCCATAATAAAGCTTCTCAGGTATATGAGATATACAGCCGATTATGGGTTGCACTATATAAGATATCCAGCGGTACTGGAAGGGTATTCAGATGCCAACTGGATATCAGACTCCAACAGTACAAGATCCACGAGTGGATATGTGTTTGTAATGGGAGGTGCTGCCATGTCTTGGAGATCCTCCAAACAAACTTGCATTGCAAGGTCAACTATGTAATCAGAATTCATAGCTTTGGACCTGGCGACTGAAGAGGCAGACTGACTGAGAAGCTTCTTGGAAGTGATTCCAATGTGGCCAAAACTTGTTCCTGCGATAAGTATGCATTGCGATAGTCAATCAGCTATTGCGCGGGCTCAGGACCATATGTATAATGGAAAGTCTCGACATATACGTCGGAGACATAAATCCGTAAGAGAATTGTTAGCTAACGGTGTTGTATCTTTAGATTTTGTGAGATCAAAGGATAACATTGCGGATCCATTTACAAAGGGCTTGACTCAAGAGAGAGTCGAAGCGTCATCGAATGGAATGGGATTGAAGCCCATTAAATTGGTAGCCTTCCCATAGGCAACCCAACCCAGATGGGATTTACCTGCTGGGTTCAATGGGAAACTGAACTGTGGGG
This sequence comes from Primula vulgaris, assembly GCA_963920805.1. Classification (NCBI taxonomy): domain Eukaryota; kingdom Viridiplantae; phylum Streptophyta; class Magnoliopsida; order Ericales; family Primulaceae; genus Primula; species Primula vulgaris. The sequence goes on from OY987212.1 coordinate 11,371,611, forward strand.
GTAGCCGAACAAAGCACTCGGAAACCTGTAGTTCCCAGCCCAATTTTACGATGACAGAGTGATAGACCTGTACCATAGTAAGGGTGAGCATGTGGCTCTTAATGATCCAAGTATCTCGAAGGTCGAGTAAGGTGAGTCAGGACACCTTCTACTTGGAACCACCTATAACGAGTGTGTAAGGCCGGTACCATGTGATGAGCTTGGGCTAAATCACTAGAGCACTTAGTTGAAGTTGCCAAGGCAGTCCAGGCAAAATATGGACAACAACTAAAGGGCTTAGTACGTGGGTAGAGAGGGAACTGTGCGGGTGCCATTATAGGATACACAAATCTTAATGGTTCAAGGCTTTACAGCTACCTAATAGCAGTATTCTGGGTGGTACTCCGCTAGGGCAGGTTCAAGGCGCGCTCTACCTGACCTTAGGCAGTGAACTTTTGTGGTTCTCTTGTTTGCATTTAGGACATAGGCTTTTAAGCCAATTGCATTCATGTGGGGGATTGTTGGAAAAACCATGCTTAACATGGTAGTTTCCGAATGGTCACGAGACCATCTTTGAGTCAAGATTCCAAGTGACAGCCATTGTCTTTTGGCACCATACTCAAGACGGTTGAGTAGATGGTATGACAAGGTTTGTAACAGTATGTCGCATGACCTATTCAGAGAATGAGAGTGAATGGAAATTGGCGTCAAAGATTGGGGTTGAGAAAGAGGAAAACTCTTAATGCTGGAAAATAGATTTAATGAGGATAACTCATTGATATTTGTCCCACATTGGAAAATGAAGTATCATTTTTACAATATATATACTAAGGTATCCCATGTGGATATTAAGTAGTGTGTCCACATGCACATGTGTGTATTGTGTACCACACTTGCGCTTGTTCGTCGGGCCCACTTGCTCATCGGGTAAACTTGCTTTTCGGACGCGCCTGCTCGGGAAAAGTGCGCCTGTTCGGGAAAAGCTTCCAGCAAAGCTGTAACTGTTGCAATAAATATGAATTCATTGCAAAGTTAATACTGCAGTTTCGAATTTCGAAAACTGACAGTAGTAAAGTGACTTTAATGGCTGAGATACTCAGCAAGCCTATAAATAGGCAGACCCCCCACAGGTCAAACATAACATTCTGAAATCAAATAGAAGCATATATCATCTCTCCAAAAACAGTAACATTACATTTTAGTCAGAGAGAGCCACCCACCAACAGCTCGACCTTGACTCGTCGCCAGTTTCCGGCGAGTCATCCGAGACGTTGTACCTTGGGATCGAAGCACCAAACATAACCAGAAACCTCAAAGGTGGTTAGGCGAATATCGGTTAAGGGCAGACTGTAACAGTCGCCTCGTCTATTTATTTTCCTGCATTTTTTATTCCGTCTTTACATTCCTGCAATTTTATATTCTGTAATTTATTTTCCTGTTCTGTAATTTCATTTCAGTCCTTTTTTTTTTCTTTTCTGTAATTTCTATTCTGTTATGTAATTTATTTTCCAGTCCAGTAATTTTATTTAATTCCAGAAACAGTCCAGCAGTTTAGTAATTATACTATTCTGTCTGGCAGTTTCGTTTAATTACAAACCAGTCCAGCAGTTTAATAATTTATATTAATCTGTCTGGAATTTTAATTAATTGCATTTACTTTCTGCAAGTGTTGGAATTTGTAACAGAGTCACATTCCATTATAGAAATAAAATTGTTTATTTCTTTTAGTTCTTGCACTTTAAATTATTGCTTTTACGTACAACAAAACCCAACAGTTGTTTGGGATTACTACAATTAAATGTGCGCCCCTTGCTATAATTCATAGTCTAACATAGATAAAGTCCTAGTTACTACATTATTTTCTCCTGCAAGAAAAACTAAATAAATAAAATATCTCTATCAGTATGATTTTAGTTGAAGGGAATTCCAGTCCAATTTTCAATATGTGCGCCAACATTCAAATGACAGCAGAAATAAATTCCAGTCTAATACAAATTGATTAAACCATGTGATCCAAGTTTCCAGTTACTAATATGACTCGATCCAGCTCCACAAAAATACTTTTCGGTTAACTTACAATTAATCTTATAAGTTCACTAGTTTCATTGTAAGCAAGTTGATTTAAATAATTTAGCCCAGTAATAGGCCTAATAAATCAGGGTTCACAAACAGTATCGTTAATTCGATATGATGAACCCAAAACTTTTCTAACACAAAATATTACGTACGTTAGGAAACATTGCCAAAACTCATGAAAACACATACACTATAAACGCTCCTTTACAAATCAAATTAGCTATAGAATGACTGAAAATTAAAGAAAAAAAACAATTCTTTTTTGTACAGATATGTAATTTACATATTGTGCACATACACGAAGGTTCATGAATTGTACGAGCTTGACATATGGATGAAGTAGAAACTACGAACAAAATAGAACCAGAGTCAACTTATAAGGTCCAAAAAAATTAAAATTGCAAGAGAAGCAAGTCTTCACAGATAGTAAGTATTGTCACCAAGGCTAGTCTTAACATAATCAATGGCAAAAATTTTGTTTTTGCGCTTTTGTTTTTCTCATACTAACATGAATATCAGATAGGTTAGTTATAATATTCTAATTTTGGTAGACTGCCTGGACATTGTATCAATGTCATGACGGCTGTATTAGTGGTGATGGCTTTTGGTGTCGTCTTCTTTTTGTTTTGCCTATACTGGTTTTATTCACTATAGTTGTCTCAAGTGTGCTGGTGTTGACGGTTGTTATCGTGGGGAACTTCTCATATCGGCGATGGTTAATACGAATACACACGCTGCACACACATGGGACCAATAAACATTTAAATTCAAATTTATACCAAAAGGTTAAAACAATAGTATGGTTAATTTTTTATGCATATTAAAAAACTGAGACTCGATGCATAACAATTCACATATCCACAATTCTAATAATCTTTCCCTTTTATAAGAACCACGTCGAGACGGCTCCCCTAAGTTTTGATTCTTCACTCAACACTCCAGTATCTACAACTCGCATGTCGTATTCAAGTTATCCCGCCATTCTGACACGCATTCGGAGCTCATACAATGCGTCACACGACTTATTTCGTGCTACTGAGACTACTGAGTAGTTAATGAGTATTATGCTAATATGTGATACCAATATAGTATTTCGTCTTCATCATATAGTAGAGCTAGACACAATGAGAATTGTCACACTATACCATGATCATCCATGTTCACTTAAACAACATTGCTTTAAGATATCAATGGGAAGTCTGGTCCAGGAACGTTTGAGAAAACCACACTTTCCATATCTTAGTCCGGTCCAGGAACGAATCTCTCTGAACAAATCTCTAATTAGTTATAAGTTGATTTTAGTTATTGCACGAGTCTTTCTTCATATTTATTCATGTTGTCCTAAATTTATAGGTTTCTGGGATTAAATGCAAAGAAGTTAAGCCGTCAAGGATTAAAAAACATATTTGTGTATTCAAACACAAGACTGAATAAGGAACTCTAAAGGGGAGGAGGGGCTGACTTTTAGTAAAGTGAGGAGGGTTGAAACACTAATTTTTACAGATTTTAATCAAAATAGATAGAAAATATACATTTGCATCCTTTTTAATAAAATAGGTGCGACCGTAATCCCGGTTGTCTCCGCCTAGTTTAAAGACGTAAAAGTCAAAACCCAACTAACATAAGAAAGCACTCCTAGAAACAGCTTCACTAAAAGTTAACATCAGTATAAAAATTGTATTAACTTAATACTCCAATAACACAAAACAGGCAAATATCCAAAATCATTCCAAGGAATTCTTTACGGTGGATCAAACTGAAATTCAGAAATAGATAAGTACAATTGAAATAGGTAAATCCGTAAGTTAATGGACGCGCATTCATCCAAAATTCTTGCATTCTAAACGCTTGACATATGGATGAAACATACAATACAAACAAAATAGCACTGGAGTCAACTAATATGGCTCCAAACATTAGAAGTTGCAAGAGTACCAAGGTCTCAACTAATAGCTGGACTGGTCCATATTTAATTTCAACTAGAAACACGATTATGTTATTTTGTGCTTTCATTTACGTACACTAATACGCATATCCTTGTATTTTACAGATAATTAAAGCATATATCTCATGATACTTAAATTCAAATTAGGGCAGTGTACTTAAATAATGAAGAATGTAACTTCTAAAGAAATCGATTTTGACAGTGCATGATATGTCTATACGTACATGTGATGCATTTAAAGAACAACTAGCTACTGTGATCAGTAATTTAAATGCAACATATAGCTGTTACTACATTTTTTGTTGTCTCTTCTATATATAGAAAACTAGAAATGAAATCACAATTGTATTTTAAATATAAGAATGGGTTCAGTGAACCGGTGGAGTAATAATAATAACTCTGATATTAAGTTTAGAATCATCTGGAAAGATATTTGCACTATAGTGGGTTTTTTTTGGGTCTAGTTTTAAGCGTGTTTATAGTCAAACCAGGGTGTAAACACTACTTTTATCAAGATTTCGGATATGAAAAAACATGTCCATGCTATTCATTAAATAGGTCAACATGAAACCCTTGTTTAAGACGGTTTCGTTCAAGATTTAACTTAGTAAGTTGAACTACTTTGTGGCTAATGATGAGTAATTTGAAGCTAATTAAGAAAGCTCATTTGGTTCATAAGCTTATGGTTCTTTGCTGTCTGCTGATTGTATTCTTTTAGCTCATAATGAATGGGCTCTGAAGCTAATTAATAGACATTATAAGTGATTTTTAAAGTCCTATCTACTTTTTTGGGGACCTTATTTTTATTGGTACAGTTTAGTTGTGCATGTATGATGACGAAAACAATGAAGATAGCTGAAGTTATGAAGATTTAAGCATTATCCATTAAAATGCTTTACACATGAAATGATAAAAGATTTAAGTTGGCGGTTGCAACTTGCAAGTTTCTTGGCTTTCAAGTTCACAGTATCTTTTATATAAAATGACATAATCTAATGGAAATTATTTGACTTAACATTTTAATTAGCACATCCAGCATCTTTGGTTATATTCATCAAAGAGGACTAGAGGAGTAATACTTTTTTTTTTTTATAAACACTGGACCAATTTATATTAGAAACTGAAAATGTCTTACAAGAGAAAACCATTAACCAGGCAAAGAAATTACAAATAAAACCTGAGAAAGCAAAACCTTTTATCGAAACTTTATTTTGAGTAACTTTCCTAATGCAACCCTCACCTCTTATCATGTTTAGTAAACAAAATGAATGCCGATATGAGAGGTTCGTCAAGATTTAAACTTGCCAAAGCAGAGGTGTCTTGCGACACTTCTCAAATCACCAACCCGGTTGGTATGCACATTTACCAAAACAGAGGAAACGCAAGGGGATTATTCCAGTAAAACTCAAAAGTAAGATCAATAAGAGTGCCAGTCAGTAAAGAAAACAAAGGCTAAAGCCTTTCATAAAGAGAAAACTGCCCAAAAGCTATAACAAAGGCTAAATCCTTCCATCAAAATTAAGAAGAATGTGTCTTCAATGCTTCAACTGTAGACTTCCGAGAGTAGATAGGTGATCAAGCTTTTTAAGCTAGTAACTAGTAAAGACCCCAAAGAATGGGGGTTTATATGCAAAAGCTTCAGAAAAAATTCATCATTAGCAGTAAAGGAAACTAAGAATCCGAAATCTTAGTAAAGGGGCAAAAAGCAATTCGTTAGCTTCAGCAAATGCATCATTAGCTCAATATTAGTAGACAAAAACACCCCCTCTGAGGCAAGGTGTTTGCTTCTGGTCCAGCCAATATACTGCATATGTGTCCTTTGAAAGTTCTCTAGGGGAAAGAAAGGTCTCATTCTGCCCTTGAGAGCCTTTTTTTGCAAGGCTATCTGCCACTTGATTTTGTTCTCTGTATACATGACAAATATTGATGCCAACAAAACTCATTAGTGATAAAATATCATGCCAAATGTAATCAAATTTGGGGCCAGGAGATGCATTTTTTTTCCACCAATTAACCATTATATCAGAGTCAGTTTCAATAAGAACATTAAAGTAGCCCAAACTGTAGCAAATGAACAGTCCATTTCTCAAGGCCATGAGCTCTGCAAAATTGTTAGTGTGATTGCCTAAGTTATAAGAGAAAGCAAAGAGCATAATGCCTTTATCATTTCTCAAAATACCTCCACAACCACTAGGACCAGGATTGCCATATGCAGAACCATCACAGTTAAGTTTAAGCTTGCCTGAGGGGGGGCAAAGCCAAGAGACCAGCTTTGGTCTCTTCATTCTACAGCTGATATTATTAACATGTAAAGCATTAATAGTCAGAGTTTGAAAATTGACAGTGGGGGATTTAGGTTTGATGAGCATGTTAAGTTCCCTTAACCACTTGTTAACCTTATTAATGATCTTTTCAGAGCTCATATTCTCATTATCAAACCTGTAGCTATTTTTGCTAAGCCAAATTTCCCAGCTTATTAAGAAAGGTACTAATGCAGCCAGCAAACCAACCTGTGTATTGTCACAGCTATTACACCAGTTTACCACAAAACTTTTCCACATACCTTTCACATACTTAGGGTAGCCAAAAATTTTGGCAAAATGGTTCCAGACCTCAAAAGCAATATCACTATGGCTCATGAGATGTGCAATGGAATATGTAGAATGAGAAAAACAACAGCAACATTTAGTAGCAATGATAATGCCATATTTTTTAACATCCTCATCCAGTTTAATAGCATTACACCAAAGTTTCCAGAAAAATATGCTGATTTTGGAAGGTAAAGTCTGGTTCCAAATATGTTTAGCCATAGGGAGAATATCTTTTTTGGTTCTGAAAAAATCAAAAGCATTTTTAGTAGTGAAAACACCATTAAGAGTATTAGGCCAGTATCTAGTGTCATCTCCCTTTGTGAAAAGGAAAACAAATTTAGACACTTTAGCAATAAGGTCATCACCCCCCATAGTATGAAGTAGGTCATAGTCCCACCCACCTGCTTTATAAACCTGATTAAGAAGGACATGAGGGTAAATGACAGTAAAATTATTAAAAAGAGGGCCCTCCCCCATCCAGTTCTCAAACCAAAAACTAATAGCACCATCTTTTTAAATTCCATCTGCTGTTTGCCATTAAAACTTTAAAGCTTGAGCTAAAAATCTTCCAAGCAGTGGAATGTGAGGGATGTACCACAGGGTTACCCCAATTAGCAGAATTAATAAAATATTTTTGAAACATGAAGGTTGTCCAAGGTGTAATAGTATCAATTAACCTCCAGCTCATCTTGCTATGCAGTGCTTTCATGGTGTCATTCAAACTCTTAATACCTAAACCCCCTTCAGCTACAGGGCAAGCTAATTTAGACCATTTGAGCCAGTGGTGTTTATTTCTACCCTCATGCTCCCCCCAAAAAAAATTAGCAAAAGCTATTTCAATTTTATCAATGACAAGTTGGGGAGGTTGAAGTACAGCCAGTAAATGCATAGGAATAGAGGACAACACATGTTTAATTAAAGTAACCTTAGCCCCAGGAGATAATAAACCACTTTTCCAACATGCAGCTTTTTTACAAATTTTCTCAATTAAAGGTTCATACATAGTAGCAGTTAATTTAGCATAGTGTAAAGGAATCCCTAAGTAGTTAGTAGGGAAAGAACCCTCCTTGAAACCAGTAACAGTAGCAATAATATTCTTCCTACTATGCAGAGTATTCCTATGAGTAAGAAAAACACTCTTACTCCTATTAAGGAGTTGACCAGAAGCAAGCTCATAAGCATTAATAAAATTCATTAGAATATTAAGATTTTTCTTGCACCCATTAGCAAAAATAAGAACATCATCTCTAGAGGAGTAATACTTAATCACTACAATTCCTCTATAAATTCTTTAATTTAAAAATTATGCATATAGAAAGAGAAGGTAATAGATGAACAAATTACCTGGCAAATCTAGAGTGTGATGAAGATCTATTAATTTTGAATTGCTTAGAAGACTTCTCAGATTATCTAAAGTGTGTAATCATCACTGAAGAGATGGCGATTCCATATTTACGAATCAAATGATTTTTGAAATTTTTTGTAAGGTGAAGAGAGAGAGTCACTCACTAAAAGAGGAAACCAGGTGGTCTCAAGTGACACACGAATAGATGGGCGCACCTGAAGAAGGGACGTGTGTTATTAATTTCAGCCATTTATATTTTAGTACTCAAGTTTATATCGTCTTGCAGTTTGAAGATTTAATTTGTAATTGCAACTTTTTTCCGCTTTACCTTTTGTTCTTTGTAGGGTTTCTCACCCATATTTTTATACATTAATAAAAATGTGGGGTTTCCCACCAGTTATATATATAAAAAAAGTTATACAATAAGTCAATAGTGGCATTTTGTTCTATGAGAGTCCGAGAGTCTCGTTTTGTTTAACACTGTGTATAATATTGACGTTGAACCCAAGTCATTAGACCCCATCATAAAACTATCATTAATTATAACAAAATCTCTTTCTTTCTTTCACATTTTCTTCGGGATGCATAATAGATGATCAATTAGCAATTTTATAAAGAATTATTTTCCCAAAAAAGAGAAATACAGAATACTATATATCTGCTATATAAATTAAACACATCAAAGTTCAGTGAAAAAAGAACACCAGTTCATCTACTCCTCAAAAAGCGGACCCCCAGTTTCAAGTTAAAAACAAGTAAAAGTCTCTCAAGGAAGAGTTTTGGCAAAATCAATTATTAGGTTTTAGCCCTTTCACCCAAATTTTAGCTAAGCTCAGTTGTAAGTTTCTAAGTCACATTGTTTTTGCTTTTCGGTCTTTACTTTGCTGGCTATGTCGGTAGGCGAAAAAATGACCGATGCATTGATCCTCGTCCTCATCTATATCGACAAATAAAGCAGGTAGATTGTTGTTAGCACCTTAGTGCTTGGCTACTTTGGCTAGCGGGTTTATGAGTCATATGGTTGGTTTATGAAGTCGTTAGCTGATCCTTGGCGTGTAGGAGCGTCAAAGAAATCTGGTTCAATATGGTTTGAACGTTTGGCAGAATTGAAAGCAAGGGAACAGCTACTCGGATATGGTTTCGATTGCTGGTCGGTTTGGTTGGTTAAGAGGATTGTTGATGAGGATCAACATGGCTGCTTGGTTCGAGATGGTTTAGCTGCTGCTGGGGAGTCTTCTAAGTGCGGGAGACCTTTCGAAAAGAAGCGGGAAACATTAGTTTGAACTTTGGGCAGCAACTTCCAACTAAAGAAACCGCCCCATGATGTTAGTGGGTCTTGTAAACTGCCATGTAACCACCAAGCACGAAATTATAAGTGTTGGTGGGTTTTATTCATTCACTTGGTCAGCGATTAAGTGTTGTAAATGCATAGAACGAAAATCCCTTTGTATTATTTACGGTAATAAAACAAAGGTTGGCTGCGGCCGTATGTGTGTGTGTTCGTTTATGTTTACATACGTTTATTCTGTCCATATACTTGTCTTAACCCTAATTATTATCGCTGCATATTAAGTGTGATCTCTTGAGTGAAACACGAGTGAATTGCGAGGCATACACGAGTGAACGAGAGGCAAACACGAGTGAACGAGCGAGTCGTTGTTTGGCTGAACAAACCGGCGGTTAACGTGGGCTTTAACCCAAGTTTGTGCCATCACTTGGTTGGTTTCGAAAACGAAAAATTAACCCTGTTGTTCTTAGACGAGACCAGTCCTGGTTTTGTAACTGTTTTTCGACATGAGGGTGAGCCGAAAAAGGGCTCGACTATGTTGTCAGCGTTGCAAATTAAATCTGGTTTGAAGAAGGGTGCTGAGACCTATCTTGCGGCTTTTATCGAGATCAAACCTGATCTGATCGTGGAAATTCCGGATAATGTTGCTGAAGTGCTAGAGGAATTTGTTTATGTTATGCCTAACGAATTGCCTAAAACGCTGCCACCAAGGCGGAACATTGATCATAAGATCGAATTGGTTCCGGGTGCTAGACCTCCAGCGAAGGCACCCTATCGAATGAGTCCCTTAGAGTTGGCTGAACTACGAAAACAACTTCATGATTTGGTAGAATCTGGTTTTGTCCAGCCCTCTAAGGCCCCTTATGGAGCACCTGCTTTGTTCCAGAAAAAGCAAGACGGTTCTATGCGGATGTGTGTGGACTATCGCGCATTGAACAAGGTTACAATAAAGAACAAGTATCCTATTCCTTTGATTGCTGATTTGTTTGATCGATTGGCGAAGGCGTCTTACTTTACTAAACTGGACTTAAGGTCGGGGTATTGGCAAGTTCGTATCCCGGAAGAGGATGAAGGAAAAATGACGTGTGTAACGAGGTATGGTTCATACGAATTTTTGGTTATGCCATTCGGTTTAACCAACGCCCCTGCTACGTTTTGCAACTTAATGAACGATGTGTTCCACGATGTAGTGGATAAGTTCGTTGTGGTTTACTTAGATGATATTGTGGTATACTCAGAAACGTTAGAGGATCACATAAAACATCTAAGGCTGGTCTTTACGAAACTAAGGGATAATAGTTTGTTCGTGAAGAAGGAAAAGTGCGAGTTTGTTCAGCGGGAGATTATGTTTCTTGGCCATCGAATTAGCCAAGGACAGGTCCGAATGGATGAGAGAAAGGTTCAAGCGATACTCGATTGGGATGCTCCTAAAAAGGTCCCTGAATTACGTTCGTTCCTTGGGCTGGCGAATTACTATCGAAAGTTTATTAAAGGGTATTCGAAGATCGTTGCACCGCTTACTGATTTGCTAAAGAAGGGAAAAGTATGGGATTGGTGTACTCGATGCCAAACTGCCTTTGCTAAGTTAAAGGCTGCGGTGTCGACTGAACCGGTGTTACGGCTGCCCGACTTCAAACTTCCTTTTGAAGTACACACTGATGCGTCCGATAAGGCGATTGGTGGTGTATTGGTTCAAGAGGGACATCCCGTTGCATTCGAAAGTAGAAAGCTGAATCTTGCGGAACAAAATTACTCGGCTCATGAGAAAGAAATGGTTGCTGTTGTGCATTGTTTGGGTACTTGGCGAGTGTATTTGTTGGGTACGACGTTCGTGGTTCGAACCGACAATGTGGCGAACACTTTCTTCAAAACTCAGAAAAAGTTGTCGCTGAAACAAGCACGTTGGCAAGAGTTCTTGGCTGAATATGACTTTGATTGGCAACATAAACCGGGCAAACAAAACCTTGTGGCTGATGCGCTAAGTCGTAAGGGTGTGACTGAACAATTGTGTGTCGTTGCCTAGATACAAAGTGATATGATTATGCGGGTTCGTGAAGCTGCTGAAAATGACAAGTCTTATCAACAACTTGTTGGACAGGTTAAGGAAGGTCTTGTAAAAAGATTCTGGTTGGAAGATGGTTTATTGTATGCTTCGGGCGATCGTTTGTATGTGCCTACGGGGGAACTGAGACGCTGTTTGTTGAGGGAAACCCACGATGTTAAGTGGGCGGGTCATCCTGGAAAGGAACGTATGTTAGCGTTACTTTCAAGAGGGTACTACTGGCCGAAAATTAGTGATGACGTTGAGTTGTATGTGAAAACCTGTTTGGCTTGTCAACAAGACAAACTCGAAAAGAAGAGGGAGGCGGGCTTCCTACAGCCCCTACCTCCACCGATAAGGCCATGGGTTTCGGTTTCTATGGATTTTATTGGGGGATTGCCGGAAGTAAAGGGTTGTTCGACAATTTTGGTTGTGGTCGATCGGTTCTCTAAGTATGCTGTATTTGTGGCTGCACCGACTGTTTGTAGTGCGGAAGTGACGACTGATTTGTTTCATCGATTCGTCATCAAATACTTTGGTGTACCTGAGGACATTGTGAGTGATCGAGATGCTCGGTTTACGGGCAGGTTCTGGACTGAGATATTCAGAATGTTGGGTTCGGAATTGAAGTTCTCAACAGCGAACCATCCACAAACGGATGGACAAACTGAAAGGATCAATGGGTTACTGGAAGAATACTTGCGTCATTATGTGACGACGAGCCAAAAGAATTGGGTGGAGTTGCTCGACGTTGGACAGTTTTGTTATAACATCCATCGTTCGTCAGCAACGAACCAATCTCCTTTCGAGTTAGCATTGGGATATCAACCCCTAACGCCGCACGAAGTGGCTAAACAATCTGGACAAAATCGATGTCCAGAGGCTTATCGATTCGCTAGGAACAAGCAGGAATTATACGAGGAGGCTCGGGATAGTTTGGCTAAAGCTGCGAGTCGAATGAAAAAGTATGCGGACAAAGGTCGAAGGGCTTTGGAATTCCAAGTGGGGGACAAGGTTTGGTTGAAACTTACTCCACAGATATGGAAGAAAATATCGGCTAAGAAGGTACATCGAGGGCTGGTTCCGAAGTACGACGGGCCGTTTGAAGTAGTGAAACGAGTTGGGGCAGTTGCTTATAGGTTAAAGCTGCCAGAAAGGTTGAAGGTTCACCCCACCTTTCACGTGAGTTATTTGAAACCGTTCGTTGAAGATGAACAACATCCGGAACGAAAGACAGTGTCGAGGGCTCCACCAACAATACGAAAACAGCTTTTGTATGCGGTTGAGAAAATCCTGGATCGAAAGGAATCGGGCCAAAGCAAGAAGAACAGACGTGTTGAGTATCTTGTTAAGTGGGACGGTAGACCTGATTCGGAAAATTCTTGGGAGCGTGATACGACTTTGTGGGAGTTCGAAAAACAGATTGAGGACTTTCTTAATGCCACTCCATCGAGGACGATTGAGACTTCGGGTGGTGGTGGTTTGTTAGCACCTTAGTGCTTGGCTACTTTGGCTAGCGGGTTTATGAGTCATATGGTTGGTTTATGAAGTCGTTAGATGATCCTTGGCGTGTAGGAGCGTCAAAGAAATCTGGTTCAATATGGTTTGAACGTTTGGCAGAATTGAAAGCAAGGGAACAGCTACTCGGATATGGTTTCGATTGCTGGTCGGTTTGGTTGGTTAAGAGGATTGTTGATGAGGATCAATGTGGCTGCTTGGTTCGAGATGGTTTAGCTGCTGCTGGGGAGTCTTCTAAGTGCGGGAGACCTTTCGAAAAGAAGCGGGAAACATTAGTTTGAACTTTGGGCAGCAACTTCCAACTAAAGAAACTGCCCCATGATGTTAGTGGGTCTTGTAAACTGCCATGTAACCACCAAGCACAAAATTATAAGTGTTGGTGGGTTTTATTCATTCACTTGGTCAGCGATTAAGTGTTGTAAATGCATAGAACGAAAATCCCTTTGTATTATTTACGGTAATAAAACAAATGTTGGCTGCGGCCGTATGTGTGTGTGTTCGTTTATGTTTACATACGTTTATTCTGTCCATATACTTGTCTTAACCCTAATTATTATCGCTGCATATTAAGTGTGATCTCTTGAGTGAAACACGAGTGAATTGCGAGGCATACACGAGTGAACGAGAGGCAAACACAAGTGAACGAGCGAGTCGTTGTTTGGCTGAACAAACCGGCGGTTAACGTGGGCTTTAACCCAAGTTTGTGCCATCACTTGATTGGTTTCGAAAACGAAAAATTAACCCTGTGACAATTGTCACGGTGCAAGTAATGCAACCACCTAAGTTAATAAATGTAATTAGTCAAATAAAACATAGAAGCACCTATTTCCATCATGGTTTTTTCAAAGTATGCTTCGTTAAATTAGTAAACCTTTTTATTCATCAACTTTACAAATTACAAGTATGTACCTTCTTCTTTTTTTAATGAAAAGGAGCAATAGTAGTATATGGCGGGCCTAATTTTATTCCTAGGCTCGGCATATATATTTTATTCGCTAAACACCCATCGGGCCCTACTAAAGCAATTGACCAGATAATATAGCAGTAATCAATAAAACAGTTTAATATCATTTACCGTCCGAGGCTGCACCGCTCCGACACCTAACCTGTACCAAGCTTACAAAGGAGAAGTGCAATAACAGAGATAATATAAGAACGTATATATTATGCATGTCGGTACAGGGGGTTGGTGTTTTTTTATCAGAAAGATGGGTCCGTTGGAACGTAGGAGGAAGCCGTGTATGGTGTTGGTACGGCGGCCCGTTCCGATGATTCCCGAGTTCCTGTCTGTTTGGGTATATTTATCGGATTGTTATTATAGTTCGATTGGACCTTTTTCGTTAACAGGCACGGTTCGGCACATGTCGGGACACAATAATATATGTATTACCTTTTAGCAATGGAAGTCAGAGACACTGAAATGGGTTTACTAAGATAGTAAGCTAGTGACCATATGTAATCAGTGAGCTGGTCAACGTTGACTGAGTAAATAAACCTCTAAGCCAAGTATATGGCAGTGAACATGAGGTGTGCTTTGTTGTACTATCCGTTCCTGTACAGTTAGTATGTATGTATGTAATCATACGTGTAAGGATAAATGTAGAGAAAGAGGGAGTAACCATGACTATAGTTGCCTGTATATGGACCCACAGTGGAGCCGGTTGGTAACAGGCGCTCACAAGGCATCGCGAAAGATGAGGCGGCTGTTTCGGCCTCAACTCTGGTGAGATCTCGTCACCTGTCCTTGATGGTGTATATATCGTCTATATATATGTGTTCGTATGTATATATCTCAGCCTCTCTCTCTCTCTCTATCTCTATATCTCTATATATATTTCATATATGTTTATATCTATTGCCCTCTCTCTGACCAGAAAAAGAGGGGGGAGAGAAGAGTCCCAAAAAAGCCCCTTGATCCCTCTGAAAAGATTAGTATTTATAGGGTTAAAATAGGTTTTACTATTCACTTGGACTTTTCTTAATCGGGCTGAAATGGTTAACGGTTTTTATAAATGCAGTACAGTTTTGTATAAAATAAATACCGTTAGACAGTTCTAATAAATAGAGAAGGAATACAAAAATACCCTCGCCAACAGCTCCTTGTCCAGTGGCATAGACATGACTGAGGGCTCTGTAGAGGGTTCGGTCCTGGCTATAGTGCTGGATAATAAATAAACCGTCAAACAAATGTAAAGCATGTATCTGGCACGGTTATCTTTGCAAGGCGGTGTCCGAGGTCGTAAGACCGAGGCATAATAAATAGCACGATCCGAGTCTGAAACAGAGTAAAGCCTGAGGGCATCGCCCAACGTCTCGATTCATAGGTCCGATAAATAATGTCATAAGACAAGGATAGAGCCTGAGTCACGGGGCTGAACAATTAGGTCATAAGACCGAAGCATTGTCGGAGGTCATAGGACCGAGATCGATCGTATAATACTGATAAATAATGTAATAAGACTTAGATAGATCCCGAGTAACGGGACTGGAAAATAAGGTCATAAGACCGAAGCACTGTCGGACGTCATAAGACCGAGATCGATCATATAATACTGATAAATAATGTAATAAGACTTAGATAGATCCCGAGTCACGGGACTGGAAAATAAGGTCATAAGACCGAAGTACTGTCGGAGGTCATAAGACCTAGATCGATCGTATAATCCTGATAAATAATGTCATAAGACTGAGAGAGATCCCGAGTCATGGGACTGGTAAATAAGGTCATAAGACCGAAGCAGTGTCTGAGGTCATAAGACCGAAGCAGTGTCTGAGGTCATAAGACCGAAGCAGTGGTTGAGGTCATAAGACCGAGATCGATCGTATAATCCTGGAGCTAGTGATGGTGAAATGTGTCAGAGGAACCCATGATGGGCAAACCTGTCAAAGGAACCCGTGATGGGTTGAGCTGTAAGAGCATGACTAATTCCATCACGTGAAATAAATATAATGAAATGTATGTGAACCGTCGTCATAGAAACATGACTAAGTCTCCCTCAAAGACGGAGCTTTCGAGGGGCTTCAAAGAGTAACTTGTCGTGGTAGAAAATATGGGTCTTCCTTGGGATTTGAGGGGTTCAAATAGTAACTTTATACTAGGTCGAAGATGTCCAGGACGGACAAAGGTCGGGGAATGTCGAGGGGGGACTAGATCAAGGGACGGAGATCGTCGAGTGAGTCTGTGATGGGTTTAGGCCGCCAATGGTGGGCAGTGCTAGGAAAGCCATGGTGGCCTAGGCTCGAAGGCGGTCGATAATGGACTATGCCAGGAAAGCCGTGGTGGGCTAGGCTCAGAGACTGTCGGTGATGGACTGTGTCAGGAAAGCCGTGGTGGGCTAGGCTCAGAGACTGTCGGTGATGGACTATGTCGGAGAAGCCCGTGATCGGCTGAGCTCGAAGGCTGTCTATGATGGACTATCTTGGAATAGTCGGGGTGGGCTAGGATCGGAGGCTCTTGATATGGGTCGATACATCTACTGAGGCAGGTGCTCCCAGTGGGTAGTCCCCATTCGCGGTATAAAATTGAAAGACTCTACCGGAGTGATAAGACTTTACTTATCATTATTGGAGCAGGTGCTCCCAGTGGGTCGTTACTCGCCTGGGGCATACGGTGGCCACATAGATTTATTGAGGTTTAAAACTGAACTGGCGCTCCCATAGGGTCATAACCCGACTGGGGCGTACGGTGGCCACATAGGCTTATGCAGGTTTGAAACAGAACTAGGGCCCCCATAGGGTCATAACCTGTCTGGGGCGCAAGGTGGCCACATAGGCTTATGTCGGTTTGAAACTGAACTGGTGCTCCCATAGGGTCATAACCCGTCTGGGCTGCACGGTGGCCACATAGGCTTATGTCGGTTTGAAACTGAACTGGTGCTCCCATAGGGTCATAACCCGTCTGGGGCGTACGGTGGCCACATAGGCTTATGCCGGTTTGAAACTGAACTGGTGCTCCCATAGGGTCATAACCCGTATGGGGCATAAAACTGTAAGATTGTACCGGGGTGATAAGACTTTACTTATCACCATACCGGAGTGATAAGACTTTACTTATCACTATTGGATTGTACCGGGATGATAAGACTTTACTTATCACCGTAAGACTGTACCGGGGTGATAAGACTTTACTTATCACGATTGGACTGTACTGGAGTGATAAGACTTTACTTATCACGATAAGACTGTACCGGAGTGATAAGACTTTACTTATCACGATTGGACTGTACCGGAGTGATAAGACTTTACTTATCACGATAAGACTGTACCGGAGTGATAAGACTTTACTTATCAATATAAGACTGTACCGGAGTGATAAGACTTTACTTATCACGATAAGACTGTACCGGAGTGATAAGACTTTACTTATCACGATAAGACTGTACCGGAGTGATAAGACTTTACTTATCACGATAAGACTGTACCGGAGTGATAAGACTTTACTTATCAATATTGGAGCAGGTGGTGCCCCCATAGGGTTTTACCCGTCTGAGGCGTACTGTGGCCGTATGAGCCTAAGTGTATTAGGACACCTGTTAGAGAACCGTGGCCGCATGGACCTAAGTGTATCAGGACACTTGTGAGAGAACCGTTGCCGCACGGGCCTAAGTGTATCAGGACACTTATGAGAAAGTTGTTTGAGATTAAACCGATGCTCACAGAGGGTCGACACCTTGCTGGGACGTACTATGACCGCATGGGTCTAAGTTATCTATTTTATTCAGCATATTCTCTGGCAGTTTTTCTACATGATTTTTTTTTGTATGGCTTTCAGAACTATTTAGCAAGTTTACGTTCCCACAGACGGCGCCATTTGGCGGGCCTAATTTTATTCCTAGGCTCGGCATATATATTTTATTCGCTAAACACCCATCGGGCCCTACTAAAGCAATTGACCAGATAATATAGCAGTAATCAATAAAACAGTTTAATATCATTTACCGTCCGAGGCTGCACCGCTCCGACACCTAACCTGTACCAAGCTTACAAAGGAGAAGTGCAATAACAGAGATAATATAAGAACGTATATATTATGCATGTCGGTACAGGGGGTTGGTGTTTTTTTATCAGAAAGATGGGTCCGTTGGAACGTAGGAGGAAGCCGTGTATGGTGTTGGTACGGCGGCCCGTTCCGATGATTCCCGAGTTCCTGTCTGTTTGGGTATATTTATCGGATTGTTATTATAGTTCGATTGGACCTTTTTCGTTAACAGGCACGGTTCGGCACATGTCGGGACACAATAATATATGTATTACCTTTTAGCAATGGAAGTCAGAGACACTGAAATGGGTTTACTAAGATAGTAAGCTAGTGACCATATGTAATCAGTGAGCTGGTCAACGTTGACTGAGTAAATAAACCTCTAAGCCAAGTATATGGCAGTGAACATGAGGTGTGCTTTGTTGTACTATCCGTTCCTGTACAGTTAGTACGTATGTATGTAATCATACGTGTAAGGATAAATGTAGAGAAAGAGGGAGTAACCATGACTATAGTTGCCTGTATATGGACCCACAGTGGAGCCGGTTGGTAACAGGCGCTCACAAGGCACCGCGAAAGATGAGGCGGCTGTTTCGGCCCCAACTCTGGTGAGATCTCGTCACCTGTCCTTGATGGTGTATATATCGTCTATATATATGTGTTCGTATGTATATATCTCAGCCTCTCTCTCTATCTCTATCTCTATATCTCTATATATATTTCATATATGTTTATATCTATTGCCCTCTCTCTGACCAGAAAAAGAGGGGGGAGAGAAGAGTCCCAAAAAAGCCCCTTGATCCCTCTGAAAAGATTAGTATTTATAGGGTTAAAATAGGTTTTACTATTCACTTGGACTTTTCTTAATCGGGCTGAAATGGTTAACGGTTTTTATAAATGCAGTACAGTTTTGTATAAAATAAATACCGTTAGACAGTTCTAATAAATAGAGAAGGAATACAAAAATACCCTCGCCAGTATATAATTTCATTGTCATCTCAGCAAATTTTAAAAAATACACTTTCACTGTCTTTCTGAACTTATTAGCCCGTCTCAGGGTCCCATGACAAATTCACTCAAGTACTTTTTTTCTTCTCTTATTCATCTTTTTATCAACAAGACTCGTTACTAACTAGTATAAAAACGAATCACAACTCAATCTCCCATTCACTAAACTTTTGTTGCCTATTCTATCTCTCTACATATTTCTTTCATGACAACAATGCTTTCGGAGGAGTATGGAAATCGTTACCAGCCTCAGCTCGACCCACAGCCAGAACAACCTGCTTGCCCTAGGTGTGACTCGATAGATACAAAGTTTTGCTACTACAACAACTATAATCTCTCCCAGCCACGTCACTACTGCAAGTCATGCCGACGCTACTGGACACGTGGCGGATCCCTACGCAACGTCCCCGTTGGTGGCTCAAAACGCTCTCGAACTGAGTCACCACCAAAAGACTCAACCCAAACCGAACCTGCATCTGATGCCAAGTTGTCCACCACTAATCTTAACCTCAATGACAGTGTTTATGGGGAGACTTGGCGCGTTGAAGGTGGGGTTTATTACGTCGGTTAACTGATATTGTTCTATTAAATTATCTTTCATTTGGTCCTGAATTTTTATTTGTAAGAGTCTGGTTTCGGAATTATGAAATAAGTAACATGCATCTTCTAGTTCCTGTTGTGAATGCTAGGTGATGCTAAGTAATGAAATTACAATTTTTGAATTAAGAATGAATCACTTTCATTTTTCTAATCCAGGAATACAGTCTACTATAAATACTCCTAAACTATGAACGTAAATTATGCACATGAATCGCTTAATTCTTTAGAGTATTGTAGTCTTTTTTTGGCCTCTATATAAGTTTCGATCGGGTAAAAATTGATTATTTTCTGAGTAAATATCGAGATAATTTTTATGTTGATAGTACTAACTTTCACTAGGCAACCGATCTCTAAATAGGACTAGAAGCCATGATGGCTTGAATTGGATATTTTATATAGTAAAAAAGGGCATATATATTAGATATCATATATATTCCCTTGTTACCCCGGTTAATGGTTTGTAAAAGATGCTAGTATGAAGAAACTTTTCATTTTTTTGGAAGATTTTATTTTAAAAAACTGAATTTTTTTTCGTGTACAAACTATGGGGTCCATTGGAGTAATAATTTTTACTAAGGGGGCGGAATTCTTTGATCCTTCCAAAACTTTTAGTTAGTGCTCTGATTCTGTTTTTATCGTTTAATGGATTTATTTTCCAGGATTTGAAAGTATTTTTTTTTGTCGTGTTATGATGTAATCTGTTTTGGTAGGGACTTGGAATAAAATTGAATAATATTACGATAATATCAAGTTAGCAGGGACTGTATTGTACTACATCTCCTTAACGATTTAGTTGCTAGAGTATGAAATTTAACTGAAATATCAAAAACAATTTAGGTATTTCTGTTAACCTGGTTGGATGTAAATTAGTTTTGTTTTTCATTTTGATCTATCTTTTTTCCTCTCATTATAATATTTTAGTCCTAATATTTTTTGGAACTTTTATAAATTTAATCATGTTCGAAATGTTACAATTTACAATATTTATACTAAAATAAATGATATTATTTTACTAAAACAAAGGAAAAAAAAATACATTTAGTGTATTTTACTATCTACTGTTAACGATTTAGGTAACGGACTAAAATAATTAACAATTAAGATAATCATCTATCAAAACATTCATAATTTAGGTTATCAAAACATTCATAATTTAGGTACTATCGTTAATTGAAATTGATGAAAGTTAGTTTGAGTTTTTATTTTTGTCCTATTGTTTATAACATGCCTAAATTTAACCTCAAATTTTTCGAAATGTCTCATTTTAGTATAAATTCTTAAATATATATTCATATATATATATATATATATTTGTATATGTATAAATATATATTTGTATATGCATAAATATATATTTGTATATGTATATACATATATTTTTGTTAATAATATAAATTCCAGATTAACATTTTCTTCCTATATAAACGATGTTTGTGTATACAAATTAAATTATAAATACTTAAAAAATATTTTCTATTTAAAATTTGTATATATATTTTTTAAAAATAACAATTTTCCTACCGTTTATCCACAAAAGTATTCAAATAATGATGAAGTCTAAAATAGTTTTTGTCCAAATGTCACTTCTAAAACTTATGTTATCTTCCTTTTAAAAAAATCGTTATGTTTTTTTATTAAAAGAATGGATTTCAAGAAAAATAATTTTTTTTAAAAGAAAATTTAGTCAAATAATATGTTTTTTTTTTTGAAATTGAGATAGTTAATATGTGCATGTGTTTTTAGCATAAAAAATGTAAATTGTAATTTTTTGAAAAAAATAAGACTAAATTTATACAAGTTACAAAAAATATGACCAAAATGAAAGTAACTTTCATCCAATTAAGTTAACAACGATATATGAATTGTGAACATTTTGATAGATGAGTACATCAATTGTTAATTCTCGTAGTGTAGTATATAAATCGTTAACATCAGTCTGTACAATACAGTACACTAAATATATTTTTTCCAATAAAACAAATCAATTTATAGCTTAATTTGGCTATGTACATACATATTAAGTATTTCATTTAAAATAAAAACATATTATTTGACTAATTTTCCTTTGTTTTTTTCTTTCTTAACATCCATTTTTTTTATTAAAAATATAACACTTTCTTTAAAGCTTAGATAACATAAGTTTTAGAAGTATGACATTTGGGCAAAAAAATTATTTCATGCCACATCATTATGTATAATTTCGTGGAAAAAAGGCCAAGAAAATTGTTATTGTTTTTCAAAAAACACTCATTTTTTAAATATAAATTTTTTTATGTTTTTTTAATTTTTTTTATACACAAACATCGTTTATATATGTTTATATAGGAAGTGAATGTTAATCTAGAATATATTATTTGCAATAATATATGCATATGCATAACATAATATGCATTTATACATATACATGTATAAATATACGTTCTATGTACGTATTGATATTATATGTTTATATACAGATAGATGTCTGCCTAACCCCCTCAATTGGAGTATTTTCGCAAAAAAAAAATGTATACATGCACGTGTACATATCATACTACTAGTAATCGTGCCCCACGGGTTGCCTGTGCGGCGCATAATGCAATAACAATATAGAAAATATGTATAATTATGATATAAATACGTGGATAATAAAATAAAAAACAGATTTTAAGATTTAAAAGAATGTTTGGTTGTTAAAGAGTGATAAATAGTTTTATTAGTTTTTATTTTTTATATTTTTATGGGAGTATGGTATCATTGTAATTAATATAAAAGTGTATGCGTATTTTTAGAAAAAAATGGCTAAATTATACAAACTCATTTGACTTGCCTTGACTTGGCTTATTATAATAGAATGATATTTATAAATCAACCCAAGAAAAAGCGAGCATGCCAAAATTTGGCCATTTTTTCAAAAATGGCCACAATATTTTTTTTACTAATTACTCATTTACATTTATTCAATTTAAAATATAAAAAACACACAAAAATCATTATCTTTTCAAAACAATTATAATCATATAACAAACAAAATCGTTTTACGTGTATTTTGTATAACAAAAACATTATATTAGTCACCATTTCTAATTTAATATATTAATTCAATCAATATACTTTTTAAAAATTTATTTACCTGTATCATATATATATACCACGCGTCGCACACGCAACGCGTGTATAACGATTACTAGTATATATATATGTATGAATTTATACTAAAATAAGACATTTAATAAAATTCAGGGTTAAATTTAGGCATATTATAAACAATATGACTAAAATGAAACTTCAAACTAATTTCCATCAATTTCAATTAACGGCGGTATCTGAATTGTGAAAATTTTGATAGATGAATATTTCAATGGTTAATTTTTTAGTCTGATACCTAAATTATTAACAACATATAGTACACTAGACTAAATATATTTTTCCCAAGTTGGTACTTCGGGGGGGCGAAGCCAGGATGTGTAAATGGGGGGTGCCAAAATATAACACAAAAAAAAGCAACTTAAAATAATAATTTTTCATACTCACCCATAATCTATATAACCCATTTAAGTGTTGTTGAACAAATACCAAAGCATAAACACAAAAATTATTGCAAATAACTAACATGATACCTGATAAAATCAAAAGAAATGAACCCGACGGCTGCTCGCATTCGCAAATGCATCAATGATAGTTTCCGTGCTAAATTTTGAAGCAATATCTTTCTCAATATACATCATCATACAATCTTCAAGATAATCGGCTTCCATTTTATTACGAATACTAGTTTTGATGATATTTATAGCTGAAAATGATCTTTCTGCGGTGGCGGTAGAAACGGGAAGAGTAAGCACGAGAACCACAATTCTATAAACAAGCTGATATGTTGTAGACCATTTTGTTTCTACCAACCATTGACAAAGCTCGGAAATCGATGATAAATTCTTGTATTCAGGAAGAGAAATAACACAATTCTCGTAATGTCGAAGTTCCAATTTCAAGTTACTTTTCTCAAACTCCGTAAAGTCCTCCGGATAAAATTTGTCAACAAGTAGACAAATATCATCAATTTTGAATATTGAAGAGTGACAATTAGGATTCAAAGTAGAACTAAGAACTAACAATTCCATTACTTGCTCATCAAAGCGACGATTTAGTTCTTGAATTTGAGAATCTATAGCACGATAGAAAATATCAACTCTATAGCGGTCAAGTACTGAAAAGTTATCACGAGTGGGATCATACCTCGAAGAATATTTTGCATTCAAGTTTGGGATATCAATGTTGCGTGATTCACAAAATAGTTTGACGGTAGCAACCAAATCATCGAATTCATCATCTCTAAGATTTTGAAGAAGGCTTTTAGTAGATAAAACCATTGAAGTAGCCTTAAGAATGTCTTGAGTTTTAGATTGCAAAGCTAGACAAAGAGAATTCGTGATTCCTAACATTGACTTCATAAGATGAAGTATAAAGACAAATTCAAAGGAAGTTAATGTCTTATGTGTTGAACGAGCTTCTCTCTTTAGAGAAGTAAGTCCATCTTCATAAATATTAAGTAAAACCATGCAAGCAGCACTATACATTTTTATCAAGCTAGAAACAGACTTTAGGTGAGAACTCCAGCGAGTATCACCAGGTCGTTGCAGATTACCAATTTGATTTAATCCTCTTCCAGTCTCAAGCTCTTCAATGGAAATTAAGAAAGCAATATCATCGGCATGGGCAGCTTTCAACTCATCATTTCTCTTGCATGATGCACTAACAATATTCACGATCCGAAGCAATTTAGCAAAAAATCGGTCGACTAGAAGCACTTCTTTTGCTGATGCCACTAATGCTAATTGTAATCGATGTGCGAAGCAGTGAACATAATAAGCATATGGGCAATCACTTAATATCAAAGCTTGTAGTCCATGAAACTCACCCCGCATGTTACTTGCACCGTCAAATCCTTGTCCCCGAATATTCCGAATATCGAGATTGTGGTGATTGAGAACTGAGCATATGCTATCTTTTAGTGTCACTGCCATAGTGTTGGGAACATGAACAATACCAAAAAAACGCTCCCGTAAAACACCATTTTTATCAACAAATCTTATAACTACTGCCATCTGCTCCTTTTTTGACGCATCTCGAGCTTCGTCCACTATAATGCAGGATTTAGCATGTCCAATTTCTTCTCGAATCGCCTCTTTCACTTTTATAGAAAAGATATGTAAAATTTCTTTTTGAATATCAGACGACTTGTAAGTAGCATTCTTTGGAACATTTATCAATGCTTTGGTGGCTTCTTCATTATATGATGCTAATAAATTATAAAACTCAAGGAAATTACCACGGTTGTTTGATGTTGATTTCTCATCATGCCCTCTGAAAGGCATAGCTTGAAAGGCCAATCTTCGAACCAAGTCAATAGAAATTTTTAAGCGAATGCGATTGTTAAAAACTTGTTCGGCAGAAAATTTTACAATCACCCTTTCAATATTTTGAGTTGGGTTTTGTATTTCCTTCCATTTATGTTCAGCGGTTCGATGACAAGAATCGGAATTAACACCTTCATGCAAACGAAAAGAACAAGTTTTCCCGCTATTGACCTTCCTCCAACCATCAAAACCTTCAACAACAAATGCACTATGTCCTGCAAAACTAGACCCATCCGGAGGCGCAAAAAGGAAACAAGGAAAACAGAAAGCCTTGTTCTTGGCCACTGAATATTCCAACCACGAAAATAAAGCAAACCACGGAGCTTGAAATCTTCGAGGACGAGCCTTGGCGGATGCAAGAGTATACGGATATTTTTTTCCTAAATCGGGACGATTTGGACCATGTAGAGTTATGTACGCCCTACGAACTTCGTCACGCCTATTAACAGGATACTCCCAAATTTTTCTACGTAATCCAGGATCACGCTCTAGCGAATTAATATCAAATTCTACTGTGTCGATTCTTTGAATTTTTGTTGGAGGACTAGGCGTATCGATTGTCACGTGATCAATACTACTACCAGCATTCTCTTCCGTCGGAGAAACATTAGCTCTCTTAAAGAACGAATTTATTTTAGGTGTCTTTCCCATTTTATACTCGATAAAAATATTAGCGATGCCAGATCTGCAGATTAAAACTCTAAGAGTTAATAGCCTATTTTTTTTCCCTTTGAGTACTTTAATCAAACACCTATGGTGCAACATAACATCAATACATATAATAAAAAGAAGCATATTAAAGGAAAAAATAAATAGAAGAGTATACCTTGCCGAGCCAGAAGGATAGAATTGTTGATGTTTTTTTAATTAAATCTAACCCCAATCAATGCGGTGCACATCAGCACAGAGGAGTGGAGTTTTTCTTTTTTCAACTTTGTTTTTTATTTTGATACACACGCTGACACGCACGAAGAGAAGTGTTGTTGATGTTATTTTTTTTTTAATTAAATCTTAAAGAGTCCAATATCAAAGAAAAATATAATTGGGTCTTTCGGCCCAAATTTAATTCTTGTGTTTTGGGTTCAAACATTAGCTATAAATATATGTACAAGTAACATATTTTTATGGGGGTGCCAAATCTACACCTAAAAAGAAATTGTACTAAAAAAAAATTGCGTCACTTGGGATTTCTAAAATTATGGGGGGTGTCGTGGCATCCGATCGTCTCCACTTAGTTTCCCCCTGCTTCGGGGATAGATTTCCGAGACAAATAGTCTATTAATATTTGTTTTAAAAAAAAGAAGTCTCTTAATATACTAATGGAATAGTATAATTTTAGTAATATAATAGGGGTAAAATTTTTAGTACAACAAAATCTTTAAAGGACTAAAATAGTACTTTGAAAAGTATTGACGAATGCATAGTTGAATAATCATTTTGTCGCATAGTAATCTCTTTCACGTGGTTTAAGAAAAATAGAAAATATAGTTAAATTGCTGAAAATACGTGCAACTTAAATTTAAATTTTCGAAACAAAATTTTCAAAATTTCATCATATGCAGCATTCAACTATTTAATTAAATTTTAAAAAATTTATTTCGACACTTTAGATATATATGAGGTTTCTGTAAGTTAAATTTGCACGTAGTTTCCTAACTTTAAAAAATTAATTATTTAGAAAGGATTGAGTATTGTTCTTCCGCACATACCATCACAAATGTAACTTTATGAACAATGTATATACTATCACAAATGGCACTAGATTAGTACGATCCATGTATTATCACAGATGTAATTGTTGATTATGAAGATAATAAATAAGGTACTTCTATAATTGCTCTACTTTCTGCCTAATTGTATAAATTCTTTTTGGGATAAATCATAACAACAATACCATGTTTAGATTTTTTTATAGTTTTTGCCCAACTACGACTTCTTTTTAGTTGTCATTTAATTTCTTAGTTAACCATGAAAGAGTTTTGTTTGTTTGCTTTGCTTTTTTTGGCTCTAGGTTGCGGATTGTTCTGCCACTGTATTGAATACGTACGTATTATGATATAATATGAAACTTGCCTTCCAAAAAGAAAAAAAACTACGATCGATTATTCCACTTTATAGCTGCATTTTTTATGCAAAACTCAGAAAAAACAGTGTTTGCAATAGTAAAAAAAAGAAGAAAGTAATTTTGCTTAAATACGCCATACGCCATCAAGTTGATGAATTTGCTGAAATTTAAAAGTTTGTTAAGGAAAAAAGAGTGAAGCAATGATTGTTTCCGTTCCCTTCAAAAAATTACGTATTTTCGTTAACAAGTTTGGCGATTTGTACAAGGTTCAAGGTCAATTTGTTTTATCACCAAAACAAATTTAAGTATCGATCAACCTGAAATTGACCCATGATTTTGATATCTTGATGATGGTTTCCAAAGCAATTATGAGTCCTCTTAAGTTTGGATTCATACTTGGCATGATAAAAATTCTGCCTGTCTGTTCTAACCTTAGTAACCGGATCAGCGAGAGTAAAATACTGTACATTAAGATAAAATGTCAAAACATAAAACAAATGGGGCATAATGCAATTCTAGACTCATCAGCTTGATGGGATTTAACCCACAATGCAAACTCTCAGCTTGCTGATAAGAAGTTGCGGTCAATTACAATTCACGAACAAATAAGAAGAGCAAAAAAATGTCAACGTGAAGAAGAACGAAAAACAATAGAAGACGGGGAAAACAAAATGAAAATCTATTAAAGATTCCAAAAGCATATAGAAATATATAGGTGTCACAATCTTTACAGCAGTCATTTCCTTTGTATTTTAACTTTTAGAAACATTGTAAAGACAAATGTGTTTTCCAAGAAAGCTTAGACACATACGATTGCTGCGGTTCTTGGAAATGTAATTTGATTACGTACAAGAGTGACAAACAAATGCTATGTTAATTAGTAGAAATAAAAGGATCTTCAAAATGACAGAATAAATAGAATGACTTGTTTCCCAGTCACCCTCATCGGGAAAGATTATGCAATTAGCCTAATTTGTATGATGCGCGGATGTTCTCATATCAGGATTATCTTAAAAGAAAATGAAAAATGAAACAAAAGTGACAACCAAATGCTATGTTAAGTAGTAGAAATATAAGAATCTTCAAAATGACAGAATAAATAGAATGACTTGTTTCCCAGTCACCCTCATCGGGAACGATTATGCAATTAGCCTAATTCGTATGATGCGCGGATGTTCTCATATCAGGATTATCTTAAAAGAACATGAAAAATGAACGAGGAATTTTGTAAAAAGGGAGGAAAGAAGCTAAAGTTATCTCACAAGTCACAAGTTATGTGATGATCAGCTCTTGGCAACTTTGCTAATCCTCTTTCGATATCCAACGATGATTTTTCTTGCGAGCCAGGGTTTTGTTGTACATTAGACATGGAAACACAAACACAGGCCTTTTGAATTTTAAAAGCCAAAACTACTTTTTTTAGTAGGCTTTCAAACAAGTGCTAAATTTTTACCATAGGCATTAGCCCAGTTGTGCTTAGATTGTCATTAGAACTACCTGCAAGAAATTTGCTCGCACTCCGTCAAAGTTGGTGAGAAATCTAGGAGTGCATGCTTGTAGCTAGCATTCATGGTGCACATAGAAAATACTTTCGCAGAGTTCTAAGGCGAGCTTAGCACTAATAAATAAAGCCTTAGACGTCTTCCCACTAAAGAAATTTGCTTTTTCGCTTAGGAGATGAGAAAACATGGAAATATAAGCAAGTTTTCTTCCTAGAAAATATCGGACAAGCAAGGTGCACAAGTTTAATTCGAAAAGTGGAAGAAATCTGGTAAGCAATAATTAAACTAATATTTCTGGAGAAAGAAGCCGAAATTTGTTAAATTAACTTCCTGGCCCTAATTCTTTCTAGAGATTAATTATCGTATCAGTAATATTTTAGTATTGCAAGTTTTTAATGCAATTTGAATTTTAAAAATGATGTCCCTAGCTCTACCGTGGAAGGCTAGAGAAACATCAAGTTCCTGGTTGAGGACCAATATTTTCTTCAAGTGTCAATTCAGCTCATTTGAATTGTGATCTGAGTTACGTTGCGAGTTGGGACTTTTATAAGCTCGCACTTTATCTTTGTCTGAGATGTAGAAGAGTCTGTTCTTTTTCTTCATAAAGGTAAGATGTGGATATCAAGAGACACAAATTAACCGATTTTATTTAGATGAACATGAAGAGAAAAACGGAAACAAGCAACTTATAATAGTATTAGAGACAATATTGACATAGCTAGGACATGCGTGCGATTTAAAAATCTAAACTAGTCACAAATCGAAAGTCACATGCATGCTGTGAATTCAGGACCCCAAGTTAATATTTTTTTGCTTGTAACTGGTTCTTGGAATACATGCATTTCTACTGTTATCATCCCAAAGTTTTGACACCATGACCAACACCCGGGCTGTGGCCTGGACCAGTTGAGTCGACATTCTGATCATTGTTAATAACAAAATCACTAGTACCATCATGAGGATCTGCGTTTTCACTTGATGAGTATTTGGCATGAATATTAACCTCAAATTTATCATGTTTCGGTTTCTCATAACTGGATCTCTTCAATTTCCTTGCTACACAGGACAAGAACCCATCAGACAAAATTAGTAAAAAAATAAAAGCGTAAGTGCACATAATCTTTCCTTTGCCCATTTTAGCGTAAGAGGATATATATATATATATATAATGTAATATCCAAAATCTTAAGCATGTAAAGTCCTTTTGAATGAGATGCGTATTTGCAGAAGGCATTTGGGTATATATATAGAGAAACCCCAACAAGTTTCAACCCTTGAAACAATTGATTTGACGATACATGGGTCGTTAATTACATTATTACATATGTGAAAGTAAAATATATGTTGGCAAAAAAAACGTTAGCTTGTCTACATTTTTTTACTTGCTAGCTAAATTATATCTTACTTTAAAAAGAATTACAAAAATCACTAACAAGAATTCCACATGAGCATGGTAAATTTTTGGCTACATTTATTTGTGATGAAATCATTTCTATTGAATGAAATCAAAATAGGGACAGTTATTTTTACATCATGTTGTTGAAGGACGGTCTTTTATGATAAATTGCAAGGACTTTTATTATTAACGATGGTTTTTGGCCTCTCATAAATGAACTTTTTTTTTGAAATGTAACATTCAACAATGAAGGAACTAGGATTTCAAGATGCATGTGGCTGACATATTATATATATTTTTAATAATAAGGGGGCTGGAATGACATAATCATCAAAATTTTACCAAAATATATATTAAAAAAATTAAATGCTTACTGAATATAGGGGATGCTTTAACCATTTTTAGTATATAACTAATTCAT
The DNA here is from genome assembly GCA_963920805.1 of Primula vulgaris. Classification (NCBI taxonomy): domain Eukaryota; kingdom Viridiplantae; phylum Streptophyta; class Magnoliopsida; order Ericales; family Primulaceae; genus Primula; species Primula vulgaris. The sequence goes on from OY987212.1 coordinate 11,401,757, forward strand.
GTCTTGACATTCAAACAAGAAGATATCTTTATACGTTGATATGCACCATGGCAACTGTACATATAAGTATATAACAAACATGAAACATGTACAAGTCTATAAGTCAAACAATATAATGATGTAAATTTCAAATTGCGAAATTTCCGTAATTTAAAAAAGCAAAAAGAAGCAGAAGAGAATCTTAAAACGAATCTCTTCAGTAAAAAGGGAACTTTTGCCACCGCTCATAGTTTTATGGGTCCGACAAAATCAATAAGTGCTATAGTTATATATATGTACTGCTTGGAAGTCAATGGTAAAGGATGTTGTTTCTTGTTGGGAAATGACTTCCTTGTATCATGCGATCTATAACTATATATTCTCCCACTTCTGGGGAGATTCTTGACAAACAAAGGCACAATGGAATGGAATAGACTATGGGTGGAGAAAATATACTATGGGTGGAGAAGCCAAACTTTCCTTCATACCACAATAACATGAAACAGAATTTTAACTTCCGAAACAAGTGATGTTAATCTGATCGACGGTCAAAAAATTATCAAAAACAACATTTGCAGGATGACTACGGGTTATTAATGTAACGACCCGGCCTCACGGACCGAACCGCTACGCTCGTATCAACAATATTGTCCGTTTTGGCACAACTTTCCAAGGGGGTCACCCATCCTGATACTACTCCAAGCTAAACACGCTTAACTGTGGAGTTCCGTCTTCGCTATTGTGCCGCACGGCTTTAAATGACCTTATTGATAGGAAATGGATCTTTAAGCTCATATATCACACGAGTACTCTCGTATTTGGGCGATGTGGGACTGACGCACAATATCGCACCACAGAATTTCCTTTCGGGAAATCTGGGTCGTCACAATCACCCTCCCTTTAGGCACGACGTCCTCGTCGGACACGTCGTCCTTCAGGGGTCCACACACACGTGCTAGTCCCCACATTTCCGGTCAGATAGAGGCTCTGATACCACCTGTAACGACCCGGCCCCACGGACTGAACCGTCACGCCCGTATCAACAATATTGTCCGCTTTGGTACAACTTTTCAGGGGGTCACCCATCCTGGTACTACTCCAAGCTAAGCACGCTTAACTGTGAAGTTCCGTCCTCGCTATTGTGCCGCACGGCTTTAAATGACCTTATTGATAGGAAATGGATCTTTAAGCTCATATAGCACACGAGTACTCTCGTATCTGGGCGATATGGGACTGACGCACAATATCGCACCACAGAATTTTCTTCCGGGAAATCTGGGTCGTCACAATTAAAGACCAAAGCTTCAATTTATCGACAATAAAAAGATCATCAATTGTTGTCACACGATGTGAAAAAAGTTAAATAAGTTTCTGAAATGCGTAGAAGAACATATGAAAATTTTGCAGACTTTTTTTTATTGTTTAGCACGATAAGTTTTTTTATTTGAAATTTTTTATGTTTTAAGTTGAATTTAATTCTATTGTAATAAGATCGTTACAACTATTAATTATCAATGAAATGGTGAATTTACTCACCAATTTATATATGTATATATAAGGCAGAATGGAATAGAGGGATTTACTTTTTGTTCCGTTAGATTAGTCTAATTCAGTCTATATTTATATATTTTTTTCAATAGTGTGAAAAGTGGAATCACTAGTTTAAACTCATTGGCAAACACCAGTACTCAATTAGCTCTTACACAGCAATATATTAAACAAATGCAACAAATTTATTTGGGAATAGACGAGTGATGGCAAGTTCACGTTCACCTTTTCAACCAAAATCTATAGCGTGTTTGTGAATTGTGATATGCATTAACACGTGGAATAAGTTGAGCAAAAGCATTTTTTGACAAATTCAGGCTGGAGAAAAAAGTGTTGTTAGCACATTTAGCACCCAGTTTATATTGCCCACTTTCTCAGTTAGTAAAGTTCTCAACAATCAAGTGGATCCAAGAGTGAGGGCTGTCTAGTCACTTTCAGTATGATAATATTTACATAAATGTGAATGTCTACCGTTAATTTTTATGATGGGTTTTGTAACTTTTGTTGACAAGGAAATACCGTGTCTGGATCCAAAGTTTAACGGTTCTAATGGAGCCTTCAAGGAATATAGGGCGGCTAATATTATTGCTTGTTGAATCTGGATGTTCTTTTTTCAAGAAAATAATAATTATGAGACATATATTTGGTTAATCTCATGCCAAAAAAGTAATATATAAGAGAAAAACACAATTCATATAAAGTAGAAAAAGAGTCGAAGCCAACATGAGCGTGTCTAAGTATTCGAACAAGTGAAAAATGAGTGTAATGTTGTTCACATATCATTTTCATATGGAAGCATTTGAAGAAAGTTGTTAGCTTTCTACCATAGTTCGAATTTCACACTGAATTCCCTGGAACAGTTAGCAGAGTGTTGGTTTACTGTATACCAAAAAAAAATGATTAAAAAATCAAGCAAAAATGAAAACGACTAAAAGCCAAAGGTTTTTGACTGAGTTATTCCTCATATATTCATGAAAGAAATAGTAAAGCTTATTGCTACTTTGCTGTTACACCATATGGGCTATAGATGTATCAAAAAAACATGTTATCAATATATATCATGCATCAATCATAGCATTGTGCAGAGAACCCTGGACCACCATAAAAGAAGTAAGTCCCGTAATTAGTTCTACTAGGTTGGACTTTTATATCGTAACACAATGGATTTGTCCTATCATCTGCATTAAAAGACGCATCAACCCAGTCGTGATTGACATCCAGAACACGAACGTTACGAAAGTAACTTGCTTTGCCTAACCCTTCGTGAGGAAAGCGTCCGCTTCCCATGTGGGTGAAAGTGTGACGGCCCTCTGTCTCTACATTTATGATCTCGCCACCCCACGCTATCTCGGTCGCTCCACGGGACAACGATGGAAGGAGATCACGATGCCAATATCCGAGACGCTGGCCATTAATTAGAACCCACCAATGTCCATTATTTCGATCCTGTCAAAAATATATTAATGGAAAATTTCAATTATATATATTCAGCTGTGAAGACTTGTTTACCAATGAGTTAATCAAATAATATAATTTATTATAAGACAAAATTTGTGGAGTTTGGTTAGTCAGAACCTACCCATTTACGGTGGGTTCTCGTATTGTTGAGAATCGCCAAGGTTAATTACACTGAAATTAGAAAATAACCATCGAGTTACATGGTTATTTGCAAGTGTAAGCTTAGTATAAGTCAAATCTATAGGCAGTGAGTTGCCAGTGAACTATATCTTGTATATCGGAAGGATAAGCTTCGTTTTTCCTTGCAATATATGCTTATTTATCCAAAAAAACCATTGAGTTATACATATTTATACTCAATACAGTTATTTGCAAACGAAATTGTTTCCCATTTTACAGCATTGGTTTGCAAATTGTAATTGAAGTTTCGCTCTTGGTCAGAACAAATGCAGTGATCTACTTTGGTTGCAGTTTTTACTTTTTATGCTCTGTGATCAATTTTTCTTTACACATCAATTTACGGTGTTTGGTTGGCTGGCCAGTCTAAAATTAAATTTCTTCAAGCTAAAATAATGACATAACTTTTCCTAGATTTGAAATGACTAAAAAAGTTGGCTTATTAATTTGCTTAAACTCTCAACCAAACAGTCTTGAATAGTTCGGAAAGGCGCAGTTTTTGTGTTACTGTCTAGATTCTGTAAATTAAACATTCCAAAAACAAGAATTTAACATTAAAAATAGAGAAAATATCTTTACTTGCAATCCGCCAATCTGCAAGTATATTGTTAACACCAATACTTTTTATTCAAGAACATCATCCAATACTGATTGATCATTAAAAATTTAAAACCATAAATGAGATTGTTTTAGTAGTTTGACTTACTTTATGAATGTTAAACTCAATGTCAAATTGAGAGCCATTATATGTGGAACCATCGAAACTACATCCGAGAGAAGGGCTTTCAGGTAGTTGGACAAAATGGTCACATTCAAGATCATAGCAACGAATTTTTTGGTAGTTATCGTTCTGAAATTGAGCAAAATTTAAGTAATTACTAATTACGAAGGTCAAGTTTAGCATTCAACATATGATAATTTCTCAACATAGTTTTCAATAATAACAGGGTAAACCAACAAACCTGCATATATTTTCAGACAATCAATATGACAGCACTCTCGGCTTTCTCACTAAAGTTGAACAAGCCAGGTTTAATTTATTCATGCATGATCATGACCCTAAGTTGTTCTTCTCACTAAATTTGAAAATCACAAGTGAATATGGTTTAAATTTTGGCGACGACAAATCCTTTTTGGAATTGTTTGTAATGCAATTTCTTTTATTAACTCCATGTAAATTTCCTTTGTACCTTTTCTTTAAATAAAACATCTAAAATTAGACCACTGATGGTTAATCTTTTCCCCTTATTCATGACACTTCACCTTATAAGGGGTTTAATAACCTACTTTTTTTAGTTACATTTTCTCATAATTCAATGGCTACAGATGTGAGGTAAGAAGTTCAGATGTGAGGTTTGAACTGATAAACCAAAGCTTCTAAGCTCATCCATAAGACGTTCTTTCACCTTTTGAACTTTTCTCTAGTTAATGCAATTTCTTTGGTGGTGATAATTAACCAGAGCGAAATCTAGCTAAGGCGTGTTTTTTTGCAAGAGTTACGCTAAAAGTGTAAAAAGTGTAAGCTTTTAGCGGTGTAAAAAGCGGAATAATCTGATCATAACACTGATCTCGTGAAAATAAGTTGCTTTGCCTTTAAGCTTCGAGTGGAGCTTTTATTGAGCTCTGAACCGGGTTTTATTTGCTATGAAGGGCGTTTTTAAAAACATTGTTTATAAACCCTCTTTTTTCCTCATACAGTGTAAACTACTGATGATAACATAAAATAAGTTGAAAATTGTAAATACGTGACTCAATTGATACATTTATACCAAAGGAAATATGTAAGGTATCAAGTTCTAGGTCTAAATTAAGTTTGTTTTTTTCAAGTAAAACAACTAAACAAGAGCTGGAAATATTCGCGGCGGAACTTGTAACATCATCCAAGCAAAATAAACAATATTATCGTTTATATATATGAAACTTACTGTGAAGTATACAAATAATCTTGTCTTTGCATCGCCAAATTTTTCAGGATACACCTACCATCATGTAAAAACTATCATATTAGAATCAACTTGAAGAGGATTTAAAAGTCTACTTCATTTTTCAATTTCATGTATGTTTATTACATCAGAAAAGACACCTCTATAATTATAAATAACACTGTAACGGTGTATAAGTATATATAAGTTAGTAACTTACCATCCACCCAGCCTCCAGTGAGGTACCAAATTTAGTTCCCATGGCTGATGTAACCCAAATTTGAGATGAGCTAAACTCAGAATCTGCTTCTGTGTGAGGGTTCCATAAGTTAATATTTGCGGCGGCTCCGTTAAAAGTGCCTGTCTGGAGTACCTTAGCATACTAGAAGAGTACACAAGAAAAAGAAAAGGCAAAAAAATACTAATAATCAAAGACCTTCTCAATTAAAGAAAGTTATACCAAGTTATGTGGAATATAACAATAAAATTTGTTTTTTTAAAATAATCATGATAGGCAAACAGCAGATTACAGGTGATAACATAAACAATTTCCAGAAGTACAAATCTGATCTGTTTCTCTCTATACCTCATGTTTAAAAGGACTGCGAGGGTTTGGATATTTTGGAAATCGGCGGTTGTTCCGACCCCGTCTAATAGGAACTGTTCCATCTGGACAAGTTCCATACTTATGCCATGTCTGCCTTAGCTTTGTCCCAGAGTTATTGCTCATTTTTATTCCGCTTGGGATATAACTCGGGTGTACCTTTTTCAGGATGAAATGATATTAGAATCTTATCATCATTGGCAATGGTACATCAGTACTGCACGCACCGTTTGATAGAGAATCCAGATTAGAGTATCGATCTTTCAAATATCATAAACAGAATAATACCTTCTCTTGTACCGATTTAGAATTTCAGTCATATTGTAAGGATCACCAATTAAATGAACAATATTTCTTCTCAAACTTTGGAGCTAAACTTAGTTCAAAGATCTGGATTTGTGCTTAAAGAACTCTTTATGGGTATGCTTTTTGCTCAAGTCTGAATAGTAAATTCTATATGTAAAGAACTTGGTTGACCAGAATTCTTTTCTATTTCATCTCGGTTGCAAAAAAAGGATGCTACAATTTTATTTCCTTACTGTTAACATTTTGTTCTGTGAAATATTATTCCCAGAAGGTATTTTCCCAATGGTAACAATCGGTATATACCTGCGAATTTTTTAACATGGGATTATCGAATGCAGGTTGCTGGTAATAATCAACACAATCGATAATATCTCCATCTTCAATGCTCTGTGGAAAATGAAAATCGACACAATAAACACTAACCTGTCCATAAACATACAAAAATGCATACTTGACCTGCATTAAAAACATAGTAGAAAGTAGAACCTGACCTCTATGGTCTTGATAGTTCCTTTGGGTTTCATCATTAGGTTCCTTCTTTCCTGAGCATCGCCAAAGGAAAATACCAGGAGAAGTATCGAGCATGAAACCAAGTTGATAACCATTTTGTTTTGCTCACGGTAGTTCTTAAGATTAAGAGAATATATATATATATATATATATATATATATATATATATATATATATATATATATATATATATATATATTGAAAAGTAAAGGTCTACGTGACATAGTAAGTAATTAAATTCATATCGATCTGAACAGGTAACTTAATAAATATTTGATTCTCTCAATCGCCATAGTTGACATAATTCCTAACAGCACATTTACTTTAAAAATACGTATCAGGTTCGATATTACTTCGTAATCTCTTTTTTCCTTTCTGGATCCAATACATGTTTCCCAAATAAATCATTATTAATTAGACTTGCTGTGTATGTATTCCAGGTTTTTATATCTTTATCATGCTATATTAGGTAAAGATTTATATTCGTTGATTATCTTAAAATTCATGACTCATAGGAGTTATATTTTCTTTCTACATTTTATATAAAAAACTTGTACATAAATGAATGTCTACCGTTAATTTTGATGATGGGTACGTTTTGTAACTTTTGTTGACAAAGAAATATCGTGTCAAGATCCAAAGTTTGACGTTTTTTTTTCAATTCCAGAAACTCTATCAAATCAAAGTTTTTTTTTTTTTATAACATTACCATCTAATCTGAGGCCTCTTCCTTGACTCTAGTACAATGAGTGTTTGGAGGCCATTTTTGCTTGTTGAATTTGGATCGTCTTTTTTTTTTAGAAAAGGAAAATTATGAAACGTATGTTTTATGAATCTCATCCCAAAAAAATTATATGTACCTTTGAACACAACATATATATATAGAGAGAGAGAATATAGAGATTTATCAAACAGTTGTTGTGTCCCTTTCCTACACCTAAATAAATTTCATCTACTTGTAGAGACACCAGAACTTTAGTTTGGCCAGCTGAAAGAGAATAACATAATTATATAGCAGAGAAAGATTCGAAGCGAGCGAATCTCAGCATTTGAACTTGCGAAAAATGAGTGTTTATAACACGTTCACTTATATAGTTACACATCATTTTCATATGTAAGCATTAATTTGAAGAAAGTTATACATCATAGTTCAAACTTCACATTCAAACTTCACATTGAATTACCGTAACCAAAAGAACCAAGATAATAAAGGGAGCGTTCTTTTACAGTATAATGCAATACCGTAACTCTGAGTTACAAACCGTAATTCAAAGCAGATACGGAACCAAAACTAAATATGTGTGGTTGCAAAAATTAATAAAAGCGTATAATATTTTTCAAAGTATAAACACATAAATGACGGATTTTTTTACCATATTTTCTTCATTTTTTTACCTTGTTTTCTTGATTAAAATGTATTTGATTTCTATTTTTTTTCCTTTTCGCTCAATTTCGACTATATTTTCAAACTCCCAAAAAAACTCACAACAGTAATGTCACGTGCAGTCATATGTCGAAAGTTTCAGCGTTTCAAATTGACTAAAAAATAAATAAAATAGAAACAAAAAAGATACATAAGTTAAATTTAAGAAATCAAGGTATAACAAGTAAAAAGATTAAAACACGAAGATAAAAAAATATAATAAAAAGAACATGAAAAAACAAACGTATATTAAATAATAGATATATACGAATAATTAAATATCTATTATATAATTTCAATATATTCACTTCAATTAAAACCACCAAAAAGTTTTTGTTGAATTTTTTTAAAGATATGTGTTACGTGTCAACATGATAATTTAGTATAAAATGTATTTTATAATCAATTGCATATGTTAATTTTTTAAGTCTTGCTTATATATTATCACCACATACAAAATTATGGTATGCTATTGCACCAACAATATATAATTTTGGAAGGAGTTGCAAACAAAATATATTTAAGTGGTTGTCAAAATACCGTATATATAAATTATTATGAAAAATATTAATAAAAAAAATTATTTTTCAAAATTGTGGGGTTGTCGTGGCAACCCCTGGTCACATGGGTGTCCCACCCCTGATTCAGAGTTACGAGTTTGGCTATGATTGACCTTTTTTTTTTATTTTTTTTTCAAAAAATAAAAAATGAAACACAAAAATACTTTACAAATTACAAACTTAGTTTTAACTTTTACGACATTTTTTAAACAAATTTTAATGAATTTTTTGTCTGAAATTGGAAAATTGTTAAGAAAAGAATTATAAATTATAAAACTAAGTTTTAAATGTAATACCCAATTTAAGAATTTATAAGACTCATTATTAAATTTTAAAAAACTTTTTTTGAAATTTTTTTATTTTAAAAATAATTGTATAAAATAAAAATAAAAAACATGAAAAAAAGCCAAAGAACTAAAATATCCTACTTTTTTTTTTACTATAAACCCCATATTGTAATTTTAAAAATCAGTTTTATAATTTCTAAAAAAAATATTGAACATTTTTTTCTTCATAAAAAGTCAAAAGAAAGTAAAAAGAGTACAAATAAAATTACTCGAAAAATGTATATTAATTTTTAAAAAATTTCTAACTTTTAAACCAAGTTTTATAATTTTACAGTCTTTTTTAAAAAAAATCCAAAAAAAGAAGAAGTCAACCATGCATGGTCCAACTCGTAACTGTGAGTTAGGATTTGTAAGTCCGAGTTACTATATAGCACTAGATACAAATTATTCACTCACTGAAAGAACGTTCCCAATAACAAAGATCATGGAAAAATGAAAACTACTAATTAAAAGGCAAAAGTATTAAAAAGAGTTATATATTCCTCATCATATTCGTGAAAGCCAAAGTTATAGTAAAATTTATTGCTACTTTGCGGTTACTCTTACATCATAGGGCTATATATAGATCAATCAAAAGAAACATATGTTAGGATTAATATTCAATGCATTGTGGATCATTCAACCCTGGACCACCATAAAGGAAGTAAGTCCCCCAATCAGTTCCAGGAGGTTTGACTGTTAGATCATAACACAACGGCTTTATCACTTTATTATCATCAAAAGATGCATCAACCCAGCCGCGGTCGATATCCGCAACACGAACATTGCGAAAGTAACTTGCATTATTTAACTCTTCTACAGGAAAGCGTCCGCTCCCCATGTTGGTGGTAGTGTGAACGCCCGATCTACCTTCATTTATGATCTCGCCACCCCACACTACCTCGTCGGCCCTATCGGCCAACGATGTAAAGAGAGAACCTTCCCAATGTCCAACAAAATCACCATTAACATAAACACACCAATTTCCATATGCATTCTGTCAAAAATACATTGAGGAAAATTTCAATTAATATATATTCAGCTGGGAAGACTTATTTAGCAACGAGTTAGAAAAAACGATGGAGTATATTATAAGACAAGATTTGTTGACTTACATATTTACACTTAATCTAATTTATTTGCAAAAGTAATTATTTCCCATTTTACAGCATTGGTTTGCAATTTGCAATTGAAGTTTGGACAAATGCATTAGTCTAGTTTATGGTTGGACAGCCTAAAATTAAATGCCATCAAGCTAGAATAAATGACGTCACTTTTCCAATATTTGAAATATAACTAAATACGTTTGGCTTATTAACTTTTTCAAACTCTCAATCAAACAGCCTTGAATAGTTCGGAAAGGCGCAATGTTTGTGTTACTATCTACGTAAAACATTCCAAAAACAAGAATTTAACATTAAAAGATAGAGAAAATATACTTACTTTACAATCTATAAATGTATTGTTAACATCCAAACTTTTTTATTCGAGACTCTGTGGCGGAGCCAGACCCATTGGACAGTAGGGGCACAATTTAATAAAAACAACGATAATCAAAAAATTGATAAACGAAAAGAAAATCAAACTTAAATTGCAAATGTTAAATATTATTACTTATTTTATATTCGACTCTTCCATCCTTGTCGTTTTTAAAAATTCTTGTGCATTGATATTTACTTATAAAAGAAAACAAGAGCGAAATTAATAATTTCTATTCTCTACATATCTAAAAACAAGTTAATATATATATAAAGCCAATTAAATTTGTAATGTTTGTTAATAGAAAGGAATTAACACAACCAAGTTAAAATCCCAATATGTTTTTGGTCTATGCATGTGATTATAATTACATGAGTATAGTTATCTTACCACCTTGTTAAAGTTACAAGTTTATAACCATACGGTCCCTACCTATTAGAAAATTAAGCTTTTTATCATTTTTACTTTATTCAAGTTTAAAGTGTTATATTGTTGGGAGCATCTCCCAATCAAATAAATAATAATACACTATAAGAAAATAACCGTATAGCAACAATTGATTTGTTATTATACGGCTTGTTGCAGAAAATTTAGCAACAATTATCAGCACTTACTAACAGAAATTATTGCTATACTATTGCTAAATTTTAGCAACAAGCCGTATAGTATCAGACAAATTGTAACTAAACTGTTGTTATATAAATATTTTTTTGTAGTGATATAAGGACTAATTAATTGCATATAAAAGCTTATTTGTAATTTTTCAATACACAAGGCCTGTTGGCGTGACAATTATATTGAAAAAGGATAAAACAAAGAACTTTAACTGTAAGGACCCTGGATCTTATTAGCCCTAAATTTTTTGTACAGAAAATTAAGATAAAACAATCAGCTCAAGATTCAGTGGCTATGACCACATTGACCAGGGATGAAAATTATAATTAAATGACATATATGTAATAACCATTATGACCAGGGGTATATTTGATCTTTCACATAAAAAATCAAGCGGGGATCTACTGATCCCCTGGCCCCTTCATAGCTCCCCCTATCAAGAGATAACTTTTCGAATATTTTAAATAACTAAAAACATTGGCTTACTAACTTTCTCAAACTCTTAACCAAACAGCCTTGGATAGTTCGGAAATGCACAATGTTTGTGTTACTTTTTTTTTTTTTTTAAATAAACAGTGGGATATCCCACAATTTTATTAACTAACAAATAAAACGTCATTATTACAATTTAATGCTTAAAATAGCAAAACAGAGAAAACTTAAGGACTAAAATGAAAGAGCTGAAAATTATAAACACGTGTCCTTTATCTAACTCCACCGCAACCTTTCCTTTCCCCCAAAACTTCATTTCCACAGAGAGAAATTCTCTCTCCTCTTCGTCTTCATCTCTTTTCTCTTCTTCATCCTCATTCCAAATTAAACCCAGAAACCTTAGATTCGTAAATAAGATAAACCCATAGCTTCAGTGATAATTAAACCTCTGAATTAAGCTGGAAAATCTTCTGTTGTATTTGATATTTTTGGATCTTCATCGCATCCCAAATTAGCCAGGTAATCCGCAGCTTTGTTACCTTCTCTCTCAATATAGTTTATTTTTATTACTCTACTGTTAAATTGCTGCATAATTTGATCTATTAGAAAAAGTAACTTCCATGGACAATTACTCTTCCCTTGTATAATATTTACCATTTGCAAACAATCTGACTCAAATATTATGTTGGCATCCCCAATAGTTTGAACCCCTAATAATAAAGCCTTCATCTCAGATTCTAGCCCAGAGCTACTTGTAATTGAAGTGGAAAACCCTAGAAGAAAATTTCCTTGATCATCTCGCATAATACCTCCAACACCACTTGTATTAGTCAATTTACGAAAACTTCCATCAACATTAATTTTGTTATATCCCTTAGGAGGACATAACCATTTTACTATTCTCAGCCTTTTGTTGGTCTTCACTAGTGTATTAATACCAGTTTTGATATCAAAATTTGGTGGAAAACATTTATCCTTGCTGGAGCAAGCTTTAATCAATTTAATGATGCTCTCACAAATCCTTGCTCCATTCATTTTTATATTACTATATCTACTACTGCATCTCCGTTTCCAAATTTCCCAAATTATGAACACAGGAATAATTTTGCATAGCTTCCATTGTAATTTAGTCTTTACTATATCTGACTGAGTCCACCAGTTTATGAATTTGCCCCTTACCAGTTCTGAATTGATTATAACACCCATTAATTTAGAAAAGAAAGTCCACACTTCTTTGGCTATAGGACCATTACTGAATAAATGTTCTGATTCTTCAACTGCACAGCCACAACATTCACACTTAGAAGATAACTGTATTCCCAATTTTTGAATAGCAGGATCCAATGGAAGAGCTTGATTGAAGAATTTCCAGATAAAGCATGAAATCTTCACAGGTAGTATTTTATCCCAGCACAACTTGCTAATCCAATTCATTGGTTGCTCATTTCTCATTAGTTCCTTAGCTGAATTTAAACTGAACTTTCCCATTGTATTAATATTCCAAATAGGAGTGTCTTTTCTTAAATTATTTATGCAAGTACCACTAGTAAACAAATGTCTCAAATGCTGAGGAATAATATTCATTATTTTTTCTATATCCCATTCTCCATTTGTTATCACCTCTGCAGCCTTGACATTATCATCCAAAAAAGCATCCATCAATGGACCTGTACCTAGCCAATTATCTAGATTAAGAGAAATATTTCCTTCCCCTATTAGCCAAACAATGTGTTTTTCAGCTTCATTTCTCATCTTAAACATTCTTGACCAAGCATTATCACCTTTCCCATTAATGACACAGTTAGGATGCATTTTTCTACAATACTTAGCTTTCATGAAATTTGACCACAAGCTGTTTTTAGTTCTGAAATTCCACCACAATTTAGTTGCAAAATCCATTGAAATATCCTTGAAACTTCTTAGTCCCAATCCACCTTCCTCCACTGGGGAACATACTGTCTTCCATTTAACCCACTGATGCTTTTTGACTAAATCTGAAGAACCCCACAAAAATTTAGCCAGAAGTTGATCAATTTTTTTAATAACCTGTATGGGAGGATTCATAGCTGATAAAGTATAGACTGGAATAGATTGTAATACATATTTTATTAAAATAAGTCTTCCACCCATATTTAACCACTGACTCTTCCAATTGCTTAACTTTTTTCTTACTTTCAGGATAAGCTCATGGAACAGAACACACTTTTTATGGCCATCATACAACTTGCAACCAAGATAAGTGAAAGGAGTCTTCTTTACTTCTATTTGCAGCTCTTCTTTGATCACTCTCTTTATTTCTCTGTCAACACTTTTAGATACATAAGCAAAGCTCTTATCCAAACTGATTTCTTGCCCAGAATCTTCATTGTAGCTTGTTAATACTTTTTTAACATTAAGAATGGACCTTTTAGTAGCAGCACTAAAAATAATGATATCATCTGCAAAAGCTAAATGAGTAATGATAGGACCATGCAGAGGAGATTTAAAAGCTTTCCAACTCTTTTTTTCCACTAAAGCATTTAAATTTCTTGTTAACACTTCTGAACAAATAATGAAGAGACCTGCTGAAATAGGATCACCTTGTCTCAGCCCATTAGAAGGGAAAAAATACCCTGAGGATACCCCATTAACCAGAATAGATGTCCCATTACATGATATAATTCTCCATATCCTGTCTATAAATACTTCAGAAAAACCAAGCTTCCTTAGAACACAGATAAGAAAATGCCATGAGACTTTGTCATATGCTTTTTTCATATCCAGCTTGATAGCTAGATTTTTTCCACTATTTTTCTTATTGAGGGTAGCAATAAACTCTTGAGCCAGTAATATATTCTCCACTATATCTCTATTCTGAACAAAACCACTTTGGTTAGAAGAAATAATGGTAGGCAAGATTATAGATAATCTTTTAGCCATAATTTTAGAGATAACTTTGCTGAAAAAGGTACATAAACTAATAGGTCTATATTCTGAGAAATCATTAGGAGCTTGATTTTTAGGTATAAGAGCTATTATAGTGCTACTAATACCTTTAGGTAGGACTTGCCCAGCAAAAAAATGAAGAATTGCAGAGCACACATCCTTACCAATTAGTTGCCAATTGGAAGTATAAAAACAGCAAGTAAAACCATCCACACCTGGAGCACTATCCATGTTAAGACCCCACACTGCTTCTTTTATTTCTGTTTCATCAGGATCTTTATTAAGCATTTCATTATCATCATCCATAATAAGCTTAGAAATAATGTCCAAACTCTTATAGGAGCCCTTTACAACTTTAGCAGCATCCAAAAGACCTTTGAAATATTCAACAACCTCCTTTTGAATGTCTAATTTCTCTGTAATAACCTCCCCTGTAGCCTTTTTAATATTATTAATATAACTTCTAGCTCTTCTTTTTTTCACTATACTATGAAAATACTTAGTATTAGCATCTCCTTCTTTGACCCATTTTAAGTTGGCCTTTTGCCCCCAAAACTCCTCTTCAATTTTTATTCTGTATTTCAAATTAGCTTCAGCTTTATTTAACTCTATTTTATTGATCATTACAGGATCATTCACAAATGTGCTTTCCAGTTTGAGCACCTCATCTTCAGCATCAATTACTTTCTGGAATATATTCCCAAAAGTTTCTTTATTCCACACAGATAAGGCCTTCTTAGTTCTTTTTAAATTGTTAACTAGAGAATATAGAGCATCACCCTTAGAATAGGGCACCCAAGCAGAAGATATTACCCTGTTATAAGCTTGATGTTTAGTCCAAAACTTCTGAAAAATAAACCTTTTAGGATTATTGTCAAAAACAGTTTTGCATCTAATTAACAAAGGACTGTGATCTGATGAAGCTTTATTTAAATGTTCTAATGCCATATGCTGAAAAACCTCTAGGCATTCCTGGTTGGCAAGAACTTTATCAATTCTTTCAAAAATAGCAGCTTCATCACTTCTCTTGTTCCACCAAGTAAATCTAGAACCAGAAAACATCAACTCTTCCATGTTCACATTATTTATACAGTCTATATAATCATTAGCTGCTCCCAAGTTTAGGTCAAGACCACCTATCTTATCTTCTGTCTTTGAAACAGTGTTGAAGTCTCCTCCAATAATCCAAGGTTCTTTAGTGCTCTCTTGCTGCAACCAATCCCATAAAGGTACTCTTTCTTCTCTTGTACACTTAGCATATACTACTGTAAATTTTATTTGTTTTAGCATAGAACTCGCTTTGATAACAAAACTAAAACCTTGCTCCATTTGATTAGTCACCTCCACAGTAATACCGATATTATAAAACACCCAAATTTTATTATAATCCTGAGAAACAGCATTATCAAACCCAAATTTATACTTATAAAGGTCTAACTTACTACTGCTTGTCATAGGTTCCAAACAAATTAATATAACAGGCTTGTGTATCTTGCATAAAAACTTCAATCTTCTACTTGTAGCTCCTTTACCTTCCATTCCTCTTACATTCCAAATAAGAGCATTAATCATTTATACACTTTTCTAGCCCCTACATTAGAGGATCTCAAAACCATACTCTCCTTTTCTGCTATTTTGAACTCCTTTTTTTTCTGTTTTCTTTTTGCACTATTAGACATGCAAATTTCCCAATTTTCATCTTCAGGCTCTATTGGTATGTGTCTTGGTGATAAATTTAAATCCGTTAGTACATTAGATTCTCTCAATTCATCAATAACATTGTTTTCTTCAGTTTCAGTTTGATTGATAACACTTCCAATCAACTTATTAGCTACAATTTCTGGTAGCTCTAGGACTTCACCTTCCTCATGTGTTTCCACTAATTCTTCAGTAGAAATTAGTTGTCTTTCACTTCCAATATCTTCTCCATCTTTGTCTGTAGCAATATAATCCAATTCTTCAATTATGATATCAGTAGAATTTCCTTCTCTAACCTCAATAATATTATCTACTAGATTAGTCCCAGTATTTACTAAAGTAGTGCCTTTCTGCACCTTTTCTACAGGATCTGCCTCATTTACTGCAGCAGTCTTTTCCACCATTGAAGAAGGTTTTTCCACCACCATGCTATCTTTACCAAAGTTCTTACTTTACTTTACTTTACAATCTGTTATAAGTGTATTGTTAACACCCAAACTTTTTTATTCAAGAGCATAATCCAATATTGATTAATCGTTTTAAACCAAAAAAAGATGTGATTGTTTTAGTAGTTGACTTACCTTTTCAATGCCTAACTCCATATCATACTGATGGCCATCAATCCTGGAAACATAATCGAAACTACTTCCGACGATAACCCTTGATTCAGTATTTTGGACAAAATTGTTACAAACAAGATCATAGCAGCTATTTTCTCCATAGTTATCGTTCTGGAAATTGAAACAAAATGAAGTAATTACTAATTACCAAGGTCAAGTTTAGCATTCAACATATATGATCATGTCTTAGCATAGTTTTAAGTAATAATGGGTATACCAACAAACCTGCATTTAATTTTCAGACAAATCTATTTGGCAGCACTCTTCATGCTATAACGGGTTTAATAATCTACTTTTTAAGATTACATTTTATCATAATGCAATGGCTTTAGATGTGCGGTAAGGAGTTCAATTGTAATGGGCCATCTTTTGAACTGATAAACCAAAGCTTCTAAGCTTATCCATAAGATGTTTTCTCACCTGTGAACTTTTCTCTTCTATTTTCCTTTTTTGCTTCATCAATTCCTTTTGGTGGTTATAATTAACAAGTGTTTAAAAAGTGAAATCTTAGCTAAATTGTTTTTGCAAGAGCTACGTAAAAAAAATGTAAGCTTTGAGCGGCCTAAAAAGTGGAATAATTCTGATCATAACACTAACCTCACAAAGCGGCCTAAAAATCTATTCAAAGCTTTGCGTTTCAAGCTTTGAATAGATCAGCTTTTATCGAGCTCTAGATCGAACATTTTTAGAAAGAAGGGAGCTTTTGAAGACATTAGTTATAACCCTCCTTTTTCCACATACAATGTAAACTACTGATGATAACATAAAACAATGTTGAGAATTGTAAACACTGACATTTATTCCAAAGGAAATATGCAAGGTTTAACTTCTGGACTGAATTAAGTTTATTTTTTTCAAATAAAGAGAGAGCAGGGAACATTTCCGCAGGAACTTGTAGCATCTTCCAAGAAAAATAAAAATATAATTTTATGAAACTTACTGTCATGAATACAAAAAATCTTGTCCTTGCATCGCCATATCTTCCAGGATATACCTACCATCATGTAGAAAACTTTCATATTAGAATCAACTCGAAGAGGAATATTCTACTGCAAACTCATGTATGCTGAATTGATAATTACATCAGATACGACACCCCTATAAATAAATAGATTTATTCTTTAGATATAAAAAAATTCAAGATATTATAAGTAGTATTGTAACAATATATATAACTTAGTAACTTACCGTCCACTCAGCCTCCACTGCGTTACCCTGAGGAGTTCCCATGCCTGCTGTAACCCAAATTTGAGATAAGCTAAACTCACTGGCCGATTCCACGTGAGGGTTCCATAAGTTAATAGTTGCGACTGCTCCGTAAAAAGTGCCTTTCTGGTATACCGTAGCCCACTAGAAGAGTACACAAGAAAATAAAAGGCAAAATAAATAATAATCAAAGACCTTCTCAATAAAAGAAAGTTATACCAAATTATGTGGGACATCATTCCGTGAACAATAGAGCTTGTTTTTATGAAAATAATCATGATAGGAAGTGTTTCAGAAGTATATATCTGATCCGCTTCTCTCTATACCTCATGTTTACCAGAGCCAGGAGGGATAGAAAATTTGGGGAATCGACGGTTGTTTCGACCCCTTCTAATAGGAACTGTTCCATCTGGGCAACTTTCATACTTATGCCATGTCTGCCTTAGCTTTATCCCGGAGTTATTGCTCCTTTTTATTCCGCTTGGGATATAATGTCACGCCCCAAAATCCATAAACACGGACATCGAGGCATGACCTTTTTAAAACAAAGAAAAGAGAACCTGTTGGTACGAAATTAAAATTTTTAAAAGAAAACATTTGCAAGCTAAAGGAACAATTAACGGATAAATAAAAAGTTTGCCAAACGCGGCTACAAGACAAGATTTGTAAAGGCTAAAAGTTAACAGACGAATGAATTTGCCCGTAGCCTATAACCTCAAAATGAACTAAATAAAAAGAAAGTGATTAAAGAAGCCCCGAACCCATGCGATACCGCGCTAATGCAACCTAGCCAACGCCTCAACCTAATTTGTACCTGAAAGACAAAAATTGTAACGGTGAGTCCCACGCACGTAACTAGACGGGACGGCACCACAAATACCGTCACTCCATCCCTTAAATGCAAGAGCTCACAAATTCTACAACTACGATAATCGACGTATAAAAAGAAATATAATAACATTCTATAACGGGATGAATTAAATAAATTAAATATCGTCAACACAAATCTATAACAAACATGGACCTCTCATGCCACCTACCCCAGTCCGTAAGGTAGGTCATTCCCTATCCCCACGGCCGTCTTCTGTCCCCGGAATTAGGAAGAGACAGAGACCATTGCAACATAAAAGTAGATTTATAGTGCGCACTTGGACCTCTCATGCCACTCGTCCCAGTCCGTAAGACGAGTCATTCCTTATCCCCACGGCCGTCTACTGTCCCCGGAATTAGGAAAAGACAGAGACCATAACTAACATAAAATAAATATAGTGCACACTAGGACCTCTCATGCCACTCGCCCCAGTCCGTAAGACGAGTCATTCCCTATCTCCACTGCCGTCTTCTGTCCCCGGAATTAGGAAGAGACAGAGACTATTGCTAATATATCAATATTAAGGCCTCGGCCGATAATATTATACTATTCATATAACACATTCTCATACATATAAATATTAAGGCATCGGCCAATAAATAATAAACCAATCATTTATCACATTCTCTTACGTCATTCTAACGTAATTCAACGAAACCCAAAAGCATAGGTGCTAGATTCGCAACTAGCCAAACAAGTCTAATCAACATGAAAACTCATTCAAGTATTCTAGCAAACACCTTGTATGCATAAACTACAATGCATCTATATTCAACAATAAATTACCTAATTTAACAACAATTATAATAACACAATATCAATACATAAAGACATGCAAACTCATCCATATTCTCGCTAATCCGAAATTAACACGACTAAATCATCAATTAACAATTAAGTGAATTAAATATATAATCAACTAAACCCAATTAACAAATAAGTGAATTAAACATATAATCAACTAAACCCAATTAACAAATAAGTGAATTAAACGTATAACAACTAAACCCAATTAACAATTTAAGAACATAAATAATATAAAAGGCAAAAACCCCCAATTTATAATAAACGTAAACCCTAATCCTAACATACACCCTCGTCTAGTCGCTATGGATAACCCCCGTTACCTTAGCGTGTAGAGGAGATGATTCCAGCAATAATCCGCTAACGTGGTTTCTCTTCTTCTTCTTCTTTTTCTCTTTTCTCTCTTTTCTCTCTTGTTTTTAGGTTTAAAAAAAAATGAAAGTGCCTGATTTTTAGTTTTAGAAAAACTGTTTTTAGATAGTTTGTGGAAGCGAATTATTTGGTCCCCAAAGTTCTAAAAGCTAACTCTTAATCCAAAAATATAGTTTTACTACTCAAAAATAACAAATCTTTAGAAACAAATCTATTGGGTCCTTTTTATTAGTAAAATTAGTAACAGGTTTTTAAAATAAGGTTTTTCGGAAGAGTTTCGGTTTTTGGCTAAAAATTAGTCGAGTGACCGGTTTTTGGTAAAATTTGAATAAAACGTTTTTGGATAAATTAAATCCTAATTAAAAACACTAATAAAAATACGGGATATTACAACTAACCCTCCTTAAAAGAATTTCGTCCCGAAATTTTCTCTCTAAACAACTATACCCAGAAATGATAAAGTTACAATAAGACCATAAGAACTTAAACGCACAATTCGTGTCATAATTCAAAAATAAAATACGCAGGGTTCACAACCCGTAACAGCTCCATAACTCCTTACATGAACAACACGTAAGAATCTAAATTAAGGTAAACACCTATATGCAATATCAAACATAAGGGTTCACAACCCGTAACAACTCTATAATTCAATACAAGAACAGCATGTAAGAATCTCAAATAAGGTAAACACCTATATGCAATATCAAACATAATAAAAGACAACTCAATAACTCCGTAACTCTAGGCGTTACAACCAAAAATAAACTCCAAACTCTAGGCGTTACAACCAAAAATAAACTACAAAAATCTAAGCGTTACAACTAACTCGGGTGTACCTTTTTCAGAAGGAAATTAAATTAGAATCTTATTATTATTGCAATGGTACATGTGCATACACCCAAGTACAAAAATCTTAGTTTGTGCTTATTTTGATGTAATTAAGAACTCTTACTGGGCATCCCTTTTTGCTCAGGTCTGAGTAGTAAATTATATATCTAAAGAACTTGGTTGACCATAATTCTTTTCTATTACATGATTTACATCTCGTTTACAAAAAAAAAAGATGCTATTGTTTGATCTTCTTACTAGTTTTTGTGAAACAAATTAGGAGTGCACAAACAACAAAGTGTAGTAAATTATTGACAAGTGAGAGTTCCACTATTGTTGCTGATGCTTAAATATCATAAAAGAAAATAATGCAAGATGCTTCCCGACGGTATTTTCTCAACGTTATTAAAATGTATACCTTCGATTTGTTTAATATGGGATTATCAAATGCAGGTTGCTGGTAATAATCAACACAATCAATCGTATCTCCATCTTCAATGCTCTGTGGAAAATGAAAATTGACACAATAAGTAAACACTAACTTGTTAATAAACATATGCAAATGCATACTTGACCAGCATTAAAAATATAGAAGAAATTGACCTGTATGGTCTTGACAGTTCCTTTCGGTTTCATCATCAGATTCCTTCGTTCCAAAGCATCTCCCATGAAAATTGCCAGGAGAAGTACTATCGAGCATGAAACCAACTTGATAATCATTTTGTTTTGCTTGCATGCATTAGTCCTTCAGGAAGAGAATATATATATATATATAGAAAAGTAAGAGTTTAATTTAGTTTTGTACACCCTATACTATATCAAACAATTTAGATTTAGTGCATCCAACTACCATTTATTTTAATTGGCGTACCCAACTATTGAATTACTAATCATTTAGTATATATCACCTTTTTTTTTTAAAAAGGCCACTTTACATTTCCCCAAAGAAATTTTGTAATGGTATTGCCATGTCACCACTCGCTTCCATTATGTGTTATTTCAGGAATAACTCTTATTATACATTCAAAAATAAAGTTCAATTTGGTATTTAATGTTTCAATTGTAATAATGTTCAATTTCAAATATTGTAAGCTCTAAATTTATGAAGACTGAAATTCCTATCCGCTGTTCTAGATGCAGTTTTGCATTAAGGTTCCAAGTGGGGTTGGAACTGCAGTTGGAACCAAGTGTATAAGGTTCCAAGTGAGGTTGGAACTGCAGTTGGAACCAAGTATATTAATGGACAGAACTGTTTTAAAATTAAATGTACTTGAAAATAATTCACACGCACATTTAACAACGGAGTTCACCTAACTAGGCTACGTCTCCGGGGCACTTACCCAGATTATGATATTATAAAAAGCTTACAATATATGACTCAAGTCTTAATGAAAAACTTAGACTCCCTCTAGGTTTTTCTGCCTATCACTATATTGCTCCTACTCTATAACTATCACTTATAAATCAATGGCATCCCACCATTGTTTTCTTTTTAAAGCTCACGTGTATTCTCTCTAGAAAATAAGTTCTTTATAATTTAGAACACACACTTTTTACAAGCTAGGTTATCAACTATTTATACAAGTAAAATAATCTTCTTTCTTTAGGATCTTGAAGATTGCTTTTGACTTGTTTTGATTGGCTTCAATCTTTCCATGTAACGAGACTCTTCAGCGTAGAATTGACTCCAATCTTCATAAGTTAATACCTGTTAAATAATTAGCTTGGAAATAGGAGTTAGTCTTTTCCTATAACTAGGAAACATATAAAGATAATATCTTTTAGAGATAATATCTTTCCTTATATATATGAAACACCTAACTCCATATTACATTCAATCTTTAAACTAATTATACTGAATATAGATAAGGAACAAAATATTGAAACAAGTGATAAGGACAAGCATAAGAATAGAGATCATATTTAAAAGGAAACATAACCTTATAAACTTATCTCTTTATATCTTTTAGAAAACATCTTTCCTTAACACTTTGATATTCTCAATTTACGCATATTAAACCTTTAAGATCATATGAGAATATATCCTGCATACTGTAGAACAAATATTAATCAATAAAGAACAGTTATGCAGTTTTACAGAACTAGACAGAATTCTGCTGAACAGCAGGTTGCAACTGAAGTTGCAACTGGTACTTGAAACCACCAACGCTGTCTAAGCAGGTTGTAACTGTGGTTGTAACTGAGCTTACAACATTACTAGAAACCTATCAATATAGGTTGTAACTGAGGTTGCAACATTGCTTGAAACCTAACAACACCTGTCTTAGTTCATAATAAACAGATAAGATTATTTAGTGAAAACCATTAGACAACAAATAGAATTTAGACCAGGAATCTGGTCCTAACAAAGACTTCATTGTTATTTCTACCGATTATAACAAAATAACCTCATCTCTTGTTCTCCTTTTCCTGCTTCATTTCTATGGCTTTTATCCACATCGACCACTTATTTCAAAAAACAAACCACTCACCCGCCTCGACTAAGGCCGCCACCAGACGATTCACACAGTCCACACTAGTTATATTACACAATTTAAGTACTTTCTAATATATGTACTAAAATACTTCAATTTAGAAGGTATATATGTTGTTATTCTTTTAGTCTTTTTCTTACTTTTGATTCATTATAATGGTGTTAAATAAGGGAAGTGTCTTATTTGCCCTTGCATTTGGATGGGAAAAGTCGGCGACGGCATTGTTTTCATTAATTTGGATGAATTTGGTATTAAATCGTCGGAATTTTTATAGTTGGGTACACTAACTAAAAAAAAAATAGTTGGGGGCCCTGAATTAAAAAAAATGATAGTTTGGTGTACAAGTTAGAAGTACATGAATACCAGAAAGGTGAAGGTCTAAGTGACATGGCAAGTAATTACTAATAACATTCATATCTATTGGGACAGGTAACTTGATAACTACTATTTGATTATCTCTCTTGCCATAGTACACACAACTAATTCCTCACTGTTACTTTAAAATACTTATCTGGTTTCGCATTAAAGAAATCTATCTTCTTAACCTCCTTTTTCCATTTTGGAATCCAAATATCAAAGAAATTGTTGAGTTGTGGAGCCAAATGAGATTTGGCCATGTTTTCTAATTATCCCACATCACTTGGAATTGCAATATGACCCATGTTGTGTTTTATTTATATGTCTCAATATCTTGTATTTTAATTACACATTTACACAACACCTCTATATTATAAAGAGAGAGTTCTATTTGCGAGAGAACCATAGCTTGTAACTAGGCTAGATTACGATTGTAATCCTCTTAATAATATTAAGTGCCACGTATAGCGGCCCGGAGACGTAGCCAATTTGGGTGAACTCCGTTATCAAAGTGTGTGTGCTCGGTTTAGTTTTCTGTCTTTTTTTGTGTTCGCCTGTATCGACCTAACAGAAATTAAATGCATACTTTGTTCTGTTACTTAACGTGTATGGTAAAATTCAACTTCCAACTTAATATTTGTAGTTGGATATTGCTTCTTTTGCTGAGGCAAAGATGGGAGACTGGCCCAACTTATTTCCCTTGGCCATCTCATCAATTTGGTCTTCCAACCTTATCAACGAAATCATATTCAAACTGCTCGGAATCGTGTATGTTATTCAAAAGTTGAGGAAATCACATTGTTCTGATGAAAATCGTGCAATCCATATAGAGGAAACAGCTTGGACTGCTACTCTTGTCGCTTGTAGTGGAACCATTTAATTAACAGGTTATATAACTTTTATGTTTGGACTTTGGATTAAGTGCAATTGGGTACCCTAACTAAAATAATTAGTGGAACTGGGGGAATTATCAATTATCGAGAAACTAATAGAACTGCTGATAATTTGGCTGAGCTTGCGCTTGCCAAAATTTTCACCTACGATGATCCTGTGGTTCCTTACACGGACACTTTCCATTTTGTTATTTTAGTTGGTTTTCTGATTTTTTTATTTTCTTAAAAATTTGTGTGCTTTTGGACAGTCACATTATACAGCTTCTAAAAATCTGAAATAGCCTAAAAAAACTATAAATTCAAGATTTTTAAAATGTAGATTTTCAATGGATTTTAAAACATATTTTTAATATATGATTTTGGACCAAAAGGTCAGTTAGCAAACACGTACTCTGGTAGCACCACTGGTAATTAATTCGTTTTTAATGAATACAAACTCCATATAATGCTGAAACATTAGAGGTTTAAATTCAAATAAGAAACAAATTAATATCTTAAATTAAAGGTTTAAATTAAAATTCATAATATCACTTGTATTGGTATCTTGGAGACTAAAATCGCTGCTGATAAACTTGATATCGTTAAAAAAGCCACTTTACCTCATTGAAATTGGTTGGATAATTTGATCCATGCTCCTAATGTTAGAATTTTAATTGATGTTAACCCTAATCATGGAATATTACTATAGTAAAGTTCTCTTCTCAATTTATTCACTATCAATTTACAAGCTCATTCATTCGGACTTGAAGACAGAAGATGGCCGATTTCAATCAATTGGTGTAAGCAGACATCCTGTACTCTCGCTAAAAGTAGAAATGAAAATGAAGAGTACAAATATTTTCACTAGGGTGAAACTACTTATAGGCTTCACTGCCGCAGCAGATTTCACAAATGACAAAAAAGATTAACAATCCAGTCTACTTTTTGGAAGCCTATTGACGTTTAGAAGTTGCTACATCTATAGATTCAATAGAGACAAGAGCCACTGTTTGCTAAACTCAATAGTAATCATGAGATTAAAGAATATCAAGAGCCTTATAGCTTTGCTAACATTTTTACCTGGTAAACTTGATATTTTGTAATATCACGAATTAAAGGTTTTTGTGCATGTTTTTTTTGCTGTAAATTAGTTTAAGCTGAAAAATAACTTATTGAATTGCTCTTTTGGAGCATCTTGAGTTGGTGGTTTGTACTAACCAAGATTTTTGTTGCATTGCTTATATATAGTTTCGCTTGCCTGCCAAAAAAATTAAAAATTCGTGCCCTGAATATCTTTTATGTTTCCCGAATTAGTACTATAATTTTAAAGATCATTCATCATGTTTCGTCCGTCTCTACATGCAATCGGAAATGACCTTTGTACAGTATGTAATGTCCAAAAGTCGTGTACGAACTATGAAGTGTTGATTAGCAGTAAGCCTTATAAATGGTAGAAGTGGCATTCATTAATCAGAAGTTGTCCTCACTACCGGCCTGATTAATCGCCCAGAAATGATTTATAATCTATTCCAAAACTGCCCCTCATAAATCAATGGTGGCCTCGCATATCTAGCACTCTTCTCTCCCCTGTTGAATGAAATATGAAATGCCAAGGACCAATTATTAAATCTAACCAGAATCAAATCATCACCCGAAGAAAATATCGCATTAATTTTCCTGCAAATGCGATACGTTTATTGAAAAAAAAAATGAAAATGTGATCAAATGTGATGCCAAGACCTTATCAGACCTAAAAAAAAGTGTACATAACAAAAATCAGTGTCTTACTTTGCAAGAAGCCAGTGTCAATAACAAAAAAACCACCAATTAAAAGTGTCCACGCAAAAACCATAACTTCTTGTCGTAATAAATCACACGATTGTAAAGTAATGTAGAAAAGAAAGAAAAACCGAATTAGGCCAGAAAATGGCTCCTCGTTTGGTTGCATGCTAGTAGTGTGTCAATTCATTTCATTAAAATCAACAATTAAACTCAACTTACCAAAAGGAAAAAAAAATATTATAACATAATAGTACCACAACACATGGATAACAATGTTATTGTTGCTCACTTCATTATCAGGCTAGATGTTACATAAAAGCCGATGTCACTAACAATATTTTGTCAAAGAATAAACGTTTCAAAAGATCAAATTGAAGCATATTGGATTAGAGAATAATTATGCAGACTTGTTCACCAAGTCTTTATCAAAGTATTTATTTCAGAAACACGTCAAATATTGGCTTTAAGAAGCTCTCCGAGCTATCTAAAGTGACGTGTCCCTGCACCATGTCATGTGCAAGTGACGGGCAGCATCCTGTCGTTTGCTCGATTTTCTCATTTCAGATTGTGTACTATTTTTGTTTTTAGTCAAAGGGTTTTTCAATTGAATTTATGTTAACAAGGTTTTTAACGATACATTAAAGAAAATCCTCACTAATACTGGTCTAAATGAGGGAGAGTATTCAGTCGTATAATTCAAATCACATTGTATTCGTTTTCCTTTGACCAGATGTTTTTCCAATGGGGTTACTCTCCCTTGGTAAGTTTTGATGAGACACTTTATGTATGTGGTTACCGCTTCCATTGTTCTAACAAAGTCGTACTCTTTTGTACTTCGACTAGAGTTTATTCTCAATAGGTTTTCGCTGCCAAAGTTTTAATAAGGCGTTTGTTTAGTGGTGAGTCCGTACCAACAATTTACAAGACATATTAACTCAAATGTGATTAAATGTACGTTTGTAAGGCCAAGTGAGAGTGTTGTAACTCATTTCAAGAATGTGGATTGTCCAATATCAATGCTAGAGTTACCAAGTCTTAAACTTAGCATTTCCTCCTTTGTATATTACAAACTTTTGTATTCTTGTATATATTTAACATTAACTTGTAAAACTCTCAAGCTCTAGTTTATATAAAGAGGCTGTAGATATAAAATTTGTTACACTTGAATACAAATATTGTCCCTCACCATATATACCTCTCTATCTTAATATTCCGCTTAAAAATTGTAGTTAGTAATTACCTAGGTCAAGTTTAACATTCAACATATGATCATTTCTCACTATAGTTTTCAGTAATAATAACAGGTAAACCAACGAACCTGCATATATTTTCAGACAAACCAATATGAGAGTTTAATTAATTCATTTATGCATGATCATGACACTAAGTTGTTGTTCTCAGTTCTCACTAAATTTGAATATCACAACTGAATATGTTCACAAAGTCTACGCAATGTTTGCCATTTTCGTTACATTATATTAAACCTAATGAGAAATTATCATGGTTTAAATTTTGGTGAGGACAAATCATTTTTGTAATTGTTGGTAATGAGATTTCTTTTTATTAACTCCATGTAAATTTCTTTTTTTCCTTTTCTCTAAATCAAATAAAAAAAATTAGATCACTGCAGATGGGTCAATATTTTCCCCTTATCCATGCCACTTCAAGTTATGAAGGGTTTAAGTATTTTTAAGATGGGACGATTTGTGTCCGGTCCACTTTTATATCTTTTATTATAAGTTAATAAAATACAACTTATTTAATTTTTAATCCAAATATGTATACATACCAAAATTTTAAAGAGATAAAACATTGAAATTTGTGTTTATAGGAGTTGAAATTCCTATCCGCTGTTCTAGTTGCAGTTTTGCAGTTAGGTTCCAAGTGAGGTTGTAACCACAGTTGGAACCAAGTGTATTTAATGGACAGAACTGTAAAACGTTAAATGTACTTAAAGTGAACACAAGCACATTTAACAACGGAGTTCAGCTAACTAGGCTACGTCTCCGGGGCACTTACCCAGATTATGATATTATAAAAGCTTACAATATAGGACTCAAGTCTTAATGAAAAACTCTTAGACTCCCTCTAGGTTTTTCTGCCTATCTCTATATTGCTCCTACTCTATAACTATCAAATATAAATCAATGGCATCCCACCATTGTTTTCTTATTTAAAGCTCTTTGTGTATTCTCTCAAGAATGGGTTCTTTATAATTTAGAACACACACCTTTTACAAGCTAAAGTTACTAAGTATATAAGCAAGTAAACGCAATCTTCTATCTTCAATATCTTTTGATTACTTTTGACTTTGTTGATTGGCTTCAATCTTTCCAAGCATTACGTGATTCTTCAGCGTGGATTGATTCCAATCATCTTTGATTAATACCTGTTTAGTAACAAGCTTAAAAGTAGGAGTTAATCTTTTCCTTTTAAAAGGAAACATATGAAGATAACATCTTTTAAAGATAATATATTTTCATAAACATATGAAACATTCAACTCCATAAAACTATCAATCTTTTGAACATATCTTTACTGAACATAAATCTATAAGGATCAAAGATTGAAACATGTGATAAGGATAAGCATAGGAAATCGAGATACATATTAAAAGGAAACACAACCTTATAAATTGATCTCATTATATATTATAGAAAGCATCTTTCCTTACCACCTTGATATTCTCATTTTACGCATATTAATCTGTTATGATAAGATGAGAACATATCCTGCATACTGTAGATCAAATAATAATCAATAAATAACAGCTATGCAGATTTACAGAACTAGACAGTGTACTGCTGAGCAGCAGGTTGGAACTGTGGTTGCAACTGAGATTGCAACTGGTACTTGGAACCTAACACTACCGACTTAGTAGGTTGTAACTAAGGTTGCAACTGGTACTTGAAACCTAACACTACTGACTTAGTAGGTTGTAACTGAGGTTGCAACTAGTACTTAAAACCTGTCAATGTTGTCTTAGTTCTTAATAACAGTTAGGATTTATTTAGTAAAAACCAATAGACAATAAACAATATTTAGACCAGAAATCTGGTCCTAACAATCTCCCCATTTGTCATTGCTTTTGACAAATCAATTAAGTTTATAAGTCATCCCAACCACCTGCAAATTCAATATCAGTAAGCTCCCCCTGTATGTTAGAATTGCAGGCATTTTAAATAAGCACAATCATTCACACATTCAATTTTAAAAACAGCCATACTTCAAACTTGAAATTGCAGAAATTTAAAGGCCAAAAAAAACATGGCACAACAATGTCTTAGTACAGCAATTGAAATAGTAATTAAAGACAGCAGCATTGAGTCTTGAAATTGAATGAAACTGAACAATAAAAAAAACATAACAGAACATAATAACAGAACATAAACTGAACATAAACTTCACTCCCCCTATTTGTCAGCAACCATTGTAATCAGTCACGAGGTATATCAGAATGTGAAGCTCTTTCTCTTAGAGGATTGTCTCTAACCACCTCTTCATCTTCATTCTCACTGCTTATGGAGAAACCATCATTGCTGTGAGTAGCATCACTATCATCATCCTCACTCTCTATTAGATTGACCAGCAACTTCTTGGTTTGGTAATCATCAGCGTCCAATTCAGCTCTCCTTTCCTGATTATAGGCCAGTTTCTGTGTCAAGTACCACCTTACACCCCTTTTCTTTTCTGAAGAAGCAGTAGAAGTCTCTTCTTCTTTTTCTTTGCCTTTCTCACCAGAAATGTCATTAACATGCCCTTCTTTTAACAACTTAGCAGAAATATACAGGGCAGATGGACAATCAGAGGAGGGTTCATTCAAGATATTAATAGGAGAATCTCTGTTCATAGAATAAACTTGGCCTAGAATGATACCAGATATTAGGCAGGGGAAAGGAAGCATAATGGAAGTAGAATCTGTGTCACTGAAATCTCTGATGAGATTGAAGACATGATGTCCAAAGTTGATAGGCCTAGAAGACATGATTTTATAGAGAAAGGTGGCCATATGTTTGCTTACTTTGGAAGGCTGCTTGGTTGGAGTCCAGTTAAACCTAGCTATTTTATGCAAAACAGCAGCACAAAGAGTGAGAGAGGATGTTTTGATGGAATTTCCATCAAATCTATTGTTCTTTCCAGTTAGAACCAAAGCAATGACCTCCATATCATAATTAACATCTTCAACAGAAGAATTTGGTGTATTTAGGAAATCATTGATAAGTTTTGGAGTAAAATCCAAAGTATGACCTCTCAGAAAAACTCTCCCATAAGCAGGGTTTCCCTCATCAAACACAATGCTACTTAGATTAGCATAGAATTCTTTAACAACGGCAGGGAGAAAGGAATCAGCATAAGTAATTGTTTTTCCTAAACCAACAGCATGCAACAGCTTTTCAACATACACCTGTATGTGTGGATAACTGACCAAATTGAGCTTCCTTTCACAGTGAATTTCTTTACTAGAAAAAGCCCTAAATCTCCTATAAGTTTTTCTACTCCAGAACTTAGGATCAACTTCATTGAATCTAGGAACATACTCAAACTTAGCAATAATAGGATCATTAACAGTATTCCTCCTAGCACGCTTTTTAGTCCTATGTGTCTTAGGAGAAGAGGACTCACTTACCTTAGCCTTAGAGCTATGACTGGTGGGGGATTTGGATAAGAAATCCCTTAGAGTACAATCATCATCAGAACTGGGGTTATTAGACATGGTTCCAACTGGGGGTTGTAACCGTACTTAGAACCTTGCAGTGGGTTTTTACAGAAAGCCTAGGGTTTTACAGTGGAGAGAGAGAGAGAGAGGGAGAGAGAGAGAGTTATTCTGTAAATTGTAATTGATTTGGGATAGTAAAAAGAGATTTGTATAAATAACAATAAAGACCATATCTTTTTGTAATTGGAAAGAGATACATGCAAATCAATTATGAAACAGATTTAGCCTATAATAAGGAAGTTTCTTATCAACAAAATTTTGAAAAGGTAATCACACTTAGATCACGAATGAAACAGTTGGCATTTAGATAAATCCAGTAGTTAATACAGATAAACATTCCTTTTTAAACAGATAGATCCAAAATTTGAAAAATCAAGAGTTGAAGATATTAAGGAAATTTGAATAGATTCAAGATAAAGATAGCAATTAAACAGATATTTAAGCTTTTGAAAAACGGAAATCTAGCAATTTACCCAAGAAAATATGTTTATCATTGAATAGCCTTAATAAAGATTAGAGTTTAGGAGCTTATATTGAGCAAATCCGTTTTTATCTCTACACAAAAACTAGTTTGATGACCTCGGCAAGGAAAGAGTATAAGTGATGTCAAAAAGAATTTTGTCTTGTTAGTTATAATTTAGACTCAGGTTTCAACTGATGTTGCAACTGAGCTTACAACCAGTATTTTTAACACGAGGTTTCAACTGAAGTTGCAACTGAACTTCCAACCAGCTATTGAGAGCATGAGGTTTCAACTGATGTTGCAACTGAACTTGCAACCAGCTTAAAAAATATGCACTTTGTGCTTGCAACTCTATTACCAGAGAGGTTTTCACAGACAAGTTACCTCACATCTGTTTTTGAGACACCAAAAAAAAAGCGCCTTTTTCAAAATAAAAACATCATAGCTCAAGTAAGACTTAACCTTAGAAATAAAAATTACTGAAGGTACTCAATACAGACATATTTAGCAAGAATATTCAATTAGATTGATAATGACATACCCCTATGTCACTTCTTAATGATTCAAACTTGTTTGTATCAAGGGGTTTTGTGAAAATATCTGCTAATTGTCTTTCAGTTGAAACATGTTCTAAAATTAAGCTCTTTTCTTCAACTAGTTCTCTTATAAAATGATGCCTTAGATCAATATGTTTAGTTCTGGAATGTTGAACTGGATTTTTAGCTAAATCTATAGCACTTTTGTTATCACAAAACAAAGTTAATATTTCTTGTTTAACATTATAATCAGTTAACATCTGTTTCATCCAAATTAGTTGAGTGCATCCACTTCCAGCTGCAACATATTCTGCCTCAGCAGTAGATAAAGATATGCAATTTTGCTTTTTACTGAACCAAGAAACAAGGTTGTTTCCAAAATAAAAACAACCACCAGAAGTACTCTTTCTATCATCTATGTTTCCTGCCCAATCTGCATCACAGTAGCCACTTAGAAAATGGTTTGTATCTTTAGAATACCATAGGCCTAGGTGAAGTGTTCCTTTTACATATCTTAGAATTCTCTTGACAGCTAGAAGATGAGGTTCTAGAGGGTTTGCCTGATACCTGGCACAAACACCTACACTTAAGCAAAGGTCTGGTCTACTAGCAGTCAAATAAAGC
Organism: Primula vulgaris; assembly: GCA_963920805.1. Classification (NCBI taxonomy): domain Eukaryota; kingdom Viridiplantae; phylum Streptophyta; class Magnoliopsida; order Ericales; family Primulaceae; genus Primula; species Primula vulgaris. The sequence goes on from OY987212.1 coordinate 11,434,269, forward strand.
AAGCTTCCAATCATGGATCTGTAAAGACTGGGACAGACACTTTTACCTTTATCAGTTTTAGACAGTTTAAGAGTGGTACTCATAGGGGTTCTCTTTTCTTTACTCTCACTCAGACCAAACTTCTTAACAAGATTATCTGCATACTTACTCTGACATAGAAAAATGCCTTTTTCATTCTGTTTAACTTGCAATCCTAGAAAGTAAGTTAATTCTCCTCCACCACTCATTTCAAATTCATTCTTCATATCAGAAATGAATTCATCTATCCTTTTATTAGAGGTTGAGCCAAACACGATGTCATCAACATAGATTTGAGCAATGATTATATCCTTTGTAGTTTTCTTAGTAAACAGAGTTTTATCAACTCCCCCTCTGTTAAAACCTTTTTCAAGCAAAAACTTGGTTAATCTATCATACCAAGCTCTACGAGCTTGCTTTAGACCATACAAAGCCTTTTTCAGCAGATAGACATGTTCAGGAAATTTAGGATCTTCAAATCCCTTAGGTTGGCAAACATAAACTTCTTCATTTATCACACCATTTAGAAAAGCACTCTTAATGTCAAGTTGAAACAGTTTAAAATCATACAGACATGCAAGAGATAGTAACATTCTAATGGATTCAATTCTATCTACAGGAGCAAAGGTTTCATCAAAGTCAATTCCCTCAATTTGTGTATAATCCTGAGCTACTAACCTAGCTTTATTCCTGATAATCACTCCATCCTCATCACTTTTATTTCTAAAGATCCATTTAGTCCCTATAACATTTTTATTTGAAGGTCTGGGTACTAAAGTCCATACATCATTTCTCTCAAATTGAGACAATTCATCTTGCATAGCTAAAATCCATTCACTATCTTCTAAAGCTTCTTTTATATTCTCAGGTTCTAACTGAGAGATATAACAAGCAAAGTGAACAACATTATTTCTTTTACCTCTGGTTTTCATACCTGAAGCTACTTCTCCTATGACATTGTCAAGAGAATGATTTTTCTAAGTCCTTACATAGCGAGGCTTGATTGTAGTTGGGATAGGAGATCCTCCATCTTCTTCTTCAGATTCTGTTGAATTCGAGGTTTCAACTTCAGTTCCAACCTCAGTTGTAACCTCAGTTGCAACTGGACTTCCAACCACTATGGGACTTCCTGTTTGTTGAGTTTCTTCTTTCTCTTCTTCTGAAATCTCAGGCTGTTCATCATTACCTGTAATCTCATCAACAGTTTTTGAGTCATCAAATAACACATTATAAGATTCCATAACACAGTTTGTTCTTTGATTAAAGACTCTAAATGCTCTACTATTCTGAGCATAACCAAGAAAGATCCCTTTATCACTTTTAGAGTCAAATTTTCCAAGATGCTCTCTATCTCTGAGAATGTAACAGACACACCCAAAGACTTGAAAATACTTAACATTGGGTTTTCTACCTTTCCATATTTCATAAGCTGTCATGGAAGTGCCTTTAGTAATGTAAACTCTATTAACTATATGGCAGGCAGTATTAACAGCTTCAGCCCAAAATCTGTTGGCAAGTTTCTTAGAGTTAAACATGACTCTAGCCATTTCCTGAATGGTTCTATTTTTTCTTTCAACTATGCCATTTTGCTGTGAAGTCTTAGGAGCAGAGAACTCATGACTTAACCTAGGGAGTTGCAGAATTCTCTAAACTTGATGTTTTCAAATTCAGTTCCATGATAACTTCTAATCCTAGCAATATTACCACTGGTGGAACCTTTTTCAAGTTGCAGTTTTAAGCACAGAGTTTTGAACAGTTCAAAAGTTTCAGATTTATCTTTTAAGAACACTACCCAATAATATCTAGAGAAATCATCCACAACTATCAAAATGTACTTCTTACCACCTATACTAGCAGTTTGCATAGGCCCCATCAAGTCAATATGAAGAAGTTCTAGGACTCTCTTAGTGTAGATTTGACTGGTACTTTTGTGAATACTTTTGGTTTGTTTGCCTATAGCACAGTCACCACAGATACTTTGAGTTTTAGCACTAAGTTTAGGAATTCCTCTTATAAATTCCTTGTTAACAAGCTTATCTAAGGTTTTGTAATTCACATGCCCAAGCCTTTTATGCCAAATATCCACATTATTAGTAATGGCTTGATTACACCTACTTTGAGGCAATTCTTTTTCAGCTTTTTCAAACAATAGCAGCTGTTGGTTGATCTAACTCCAGTCATGATTAAATCATTGTTAAGATTAGTAATTAGACACCTTTTTTTGTCAAATTTAACAATCATTTTGTTATCACAGAGTTGACTGATACTAATAAGATTAGCTTTTAGACCATCTACAAGAAAGACATCCTCAATATCAGGCATTCCAGGTTTGTTTAAGGTACCTTTACCAACAATTTTACCTGTATCTCCACCTCCAAACACAACAGTGTTTCGTGTAAGAATGGTGAAATTTTTTAGGAGACTTGCAGTACCTGTCATGTGCTTAGAGCAACCACTGTCAAAATACCAATCATTAGAAGCAACAGCATTCAAAGAGTTAATGACAGCTTTGTTGTTAGTAACTAAGGTAGCTTTTTCTTTAACAATCCAGACCCAGTTCAATTTTTTGTTCATAGAAGCCAACCAGGTCTTCTGAGAAATATACCTTCTGTTCTTCTTTAAATAACACTGGATTTCTACATGACCAGATCTTTTACAGAAGTTACAAAGTTTAGCTCTAAAAGTAGATTTAACCTCATAGCTATTCAGTTTTTTCTTGGTTGGAACTGTGGTTGCATCTCTAGTTGGAACTGTGGTTGCATCTCTAGTTGCAACTGTACTTCTAACCTTCTTCTCAAAAACCTGAGTTTTATTCCTGGTTGCAACCTTGGTTGCAACTGAGCTTCTAACCTTATAGTTAAACTTATGAGTTTCAGCTTTACCATCAGCTTTAATAAAGGTAGTTTTTCCTGTACTACCACAAACATAATAACCTAAGCCACTGATGTCCTTAGAACCTCTAGAATAGGACAGCATGTCATCTAATTTCTCTGAAGCAGAAATATTCAGCAGTTTTATTATTTTTCTAGTTTCAGTAAGTTCAGCTAATTGAATGTTAAGCTTCTCAGTAAGACTATTAACCTCATCCTTTAGATTACCATTAAGATTGTTCATAATCAAGGATTTCTTACTAATGCATTTATACTTTTCATAAAGAACAATATATTGCTGAGTAATGTTTTCATCAGAAGGTTCTTACTCATCGCTACTGTAGTTTTTAAGATTAGTAGGAACTATGGTTGAAACAGATTCACAGTTGCTTTCATAGGTAGGTTCTTTGTCAGTGATTATTCCCATAAAATTAACAAAATTAGAACCATCCTCTTCATCACTGTTGCTCTCAGAATCACTATCACTGTGAGTGGTTATATAAGCATTTTTATTCCTTTTTAAAGTGTTTGCACATTCAGACTGAATGTGACCAAAACCCCTACATTCTCTGCATTGAATATCTCTAGGTTTGTAATCTTTATTATCCTTCTCTTTAGGATTCCACTTTCCTGTAGAATTGTTGTTAAACCTAGATTCTGGCTTACCTTGATACTCCCTTTTCTGAAAGTTTTTTGAACTACCAGTATCATCATCTTTTTTCTTATAAAACTTCTTGTAAACCTTTTTAGCAAAGAAAGCTAGCTGTTCTTCATCACTCATTTTATCACAGACATTAGGTTCAAGTTTCTTAGCCTGAAATGCTACTCCTTTTTCTGGTCTTTTATGTTTGAAGAATTTTAACTCATGAGTGCTTAGATTTCCTATAAGTTCTTCTAGTTTAAGATTATCTAAGTCAGTTGACTCTTCAATAGCAGTAACCTTAATTTCAAACCTTTCTGGAAGAGACCTTAGAGTTTTCTTAACAAGTTTAGCATCACTGTATTTTTCACCTAAGGTTCCAGCTTGATGAGCAATATGACAAATTCTTTGTTCAATGGTTTCATCTTCCTCCATTCTTAAATTTTCAAATTGAGTGGTTAATTGTTGGAGTTTAAAAGCTTTAACTTTAACAGTTCCTTCAAAGGTTATTTGTAAGATGTCCCATGCCTCTTTGGCAGTTTCACAATCAGAGATATACCTGAACACACTGAGAGTTACACCAGCAAAGATCAAGTTTATTGCTGTGGAGTTTGCACTTGATTTTCTGTCCTCATCAGCAGACCATCTGTCTTCAGGCACATAAACTAGATCACCTTCACCATCAGTAACAGTTGGAGCTTCCCAACCATACAGTACTGTTTTCCAAGCATGTTCATTTTGCTGTTTAATGAAAGATCTCATTCTGATTTTCCAAACTCCATAGTTAACTACTCCTTCAAGCAATGGTGGTTTGTTGAATGCATTTCCTTCCCTCATTAAGTCCATTTTTTTTTACCAGAACACAGGATCCACACCAAGTATATCTGATGTGAAGCTCTGATACCAATTGAAATTCCTATTCGCTGTTCTAGTTGCAGTTTTGCAGTTAGGTTCCAAGTGAGGTTGTAACCACAGTTGGAACCAAGTGTATTTAATGGACAGAACTGTAAAACGTTAAATGTACTTAAAGTGAACACAAGCACATTTAACAACGGAGTTCAGCTAACTAGGCTACGTCTCCGGGGCACTTACCCAGATTATGATATTATAAAAGCTTACAATATAGGACTCAAGTCTTAATGAAAAACTCTTAGACTCCCTCTAGGTTTTTCTGCCTATCTCTATATTGCTCCTACTCTATAACTATCAAATATAAATCAATGGCATCCCACCATTGTTTTCTTATTTAAAGCTCTTTGTGTATTCTCTCAAGAATGGGTTCTTTATAATTTAGAACACACACCTTTTACAAGCTAAAGTTACTAAGTATATAAGCAAGTAAACGCAATCTTCTATCTTCAATATCTTTTGATTACTTTTGACTTTGTTGATTGGCTTCAATCTTTCCAAGCATTACGTGATTCTTCAGCGTGGATTGATTCCAATCATATTTGATTAATACCTGTTTAGTAACAAGCTTAAAAGTAGGAGTTAATATTTTCCTTTTAAAAGGAAACATATGAAGATAACATCTTTTAAAGATAATATCTTTTCATAAACATATGAAACATTCAACTCCATAAAACTATCAATCTTTTGAACATATCTTTACTGAACATAAATCTATAAGGATCAAAGATTGAAACATGTGATAAGGATAAGCATAGGAAATCGAGATACATATTAAAAGGAAACACAACCTTATAAATTGATCTCATTATATATTATAGAAAGCATCTTTCCTTACCACCTTGATATTCTCAATTTACGCATATTAATCTGTTATGATAAGATGATAACATATCCTGCATACTGTAGATCAAATAATAATCAATAAATAATAGCTATGCAGATTTACAGAACTAGACAGTGTACTGCTGAGCAGCAGGTTGGAACTGTGGTTGCAACTGAGGTTGCAACTGGTACTTGGAACCTAACACTACTGACTTAGTAGGTTGTAACTAAGGTTGCAATTGGTACTTGAAACCTAACACTACTGACTCTGGTTTGGCCAAGCTTCAAGAGAATAACACAATTAATATAAAGTAGACAGATATTTAAATCGAGCTCATCTGAGCATTCAAACATGCCAAAAATGAGTGTAATGTCGTTCACTTATATATCATTTTCATAATAAAGCATTTGAGAAAAGTTGTTAACTTTCTACCATAGTTCAAACTTCACATTGAATTACCCTGCAACAGTTAACAGAGTGTATTTACAAAGGGAGTGTTTTTTTACCGTATAATGCAGTGCCGTAACTCCGAGTTACAAACTATAACCCAGACTTACGAGTTTTGACCATGATTGACATTTTTTGGGTTTTTTAAAAAAAAAAAAAATTACAATTTTTTTTTACAAATTACAAAGAATAATTTAAAAATACCAAACTCAGTTTTAATTTTATGACTTTTTGGGATTTTTTTACATTTTTCATATGAAATTGGAAAATTGTTAAGAAAATAATTATAAATCATAAAACTGAGTTTTAAATGTAATATATACCCAGTTTTAAGAATTTATAAAACTCATTATCTAATTTGTATATATAATTTTTTTGAGGAATTTTCTATTTTTTTTAAATGTATAGAACAAAAATTTTAAAAAATACCAACAACTGAAATTTCTTAAAGTTTTTTAATTTTCAAACTAAGTTTTATAATTTATAAAAAAAAATGAACATTTTTTTAGTTTTTTTCATAAAAAGTCAAAAAGAAAGTAAAAAAGTACAAATAAAATAACTGGAAAAATGTAAAAATACATTTTTTTTTTTTTTTAACTTTACAACCAAGTTTAATAATTTTATAGTTTTTTTCATTATTTTAGAAAAACAAAAAAAAGTCAACCATGGTCAAACTCCTAACTATGAGTTAGGGTTTGTAAGTCCGATCCAGTTACGATATTTCACTAGATACAAATTATTTATAACATAAAAAAAAGAACGCTCCCAATAACAAATTCATGCAAAATTGAAAACGACTAGAAACCAAAGGTTTTAAAAAGAGTCATATATTCCTCATCATATTCGTGAAATTAATAGTAAAATTCATTGCTAGTTTGTTGTTACATCATATGGGCTATATATAGATCAATCAAAAGAAACATATATATGTTATGATTAATAATCAATGCAGGCATTCAAGAGACAACCCTGGACCACCATAGAGGAAATAAGTCTTGTAAGTAGTTCCAAGAGATTGGACAGTTATATCGTAACACGATGCATTTGTCACTCGTTCACCACTAAAAGATGCAGAAAGCCAGTTGTGATTGAGATCCTTAACACGAACGTCACGAAAGTAACTTGCTTTGCCCCACCCTTCGTTAGGAAGGTGCCCACTTCCCATGTCGGTGGCAGTGTGAACGCCCCCTCTATCTTCATTTATGATCTCGCCACCCCACGCTACCTCCGTTGCGTTAGAGGACAACGATGTAAAGAGGTCACGGCTCCAATATCCGACAGAATTACCATTAACATAAACCCACCAATGTCCATTATTTGGATCCTGTCAAAAATACATTAATGGAAAAGTACTTCAATTATACATATTCAGTTGGGAAGATTTACTTAGCAATGAGTTAGAAAAAACAATATATATTATGGCAAGATTTGTTAAGTTTGGTTAATAACTTGATCACAACCTACCCATTCACCGTCAGCAATATTGTCGAGTTTGGTTACACTGAAATTATAAAATAACCATTGAGTTACAAATTTATACTTAACCTAGTTTATTTGCAAAAGTAATTGTTTCCCGTTTTACAGCATTTTTTGCAATTTGCAATTGAAGTTCGCTCCTTGTCAGAACAAATGCAGTGGTCTAGTTGGGTTGCAGTTTTTATGCTCTGTAATTTTTTTCTTTACATATCAATTTTACTGTGATCGAATATTGGCGGGGCAGCCTAAAATTGATTTTCTTAAAGCTAGAATAAATGACATAACTTTTCCAATATTTGAAATAAGTAGGAACGTTGGCTTATTAACTTTCTTAAACTTTCAACCAAACATCCTTGAATAGTTCGGACATGTACAATATTTGTGTTACTATCTATGTAACACATTCCAAAAACAAGAATCTAACACTAAAAGATGGACAAAATATCTTTACTTGACAATCAGTAAGTGTACGCATTGTTAACACCCAAACTTTTTATTCAAGGAGCATCATCCAATAGTACTGATTAATCGTTTTAAAATATAAAACCAAAAAAATGAAACTGTTTGAGTAGTTGACTTACCTTATTAATGTTAAAGTCGATTTCATGTTCAGAGCCACCATAATCGGAAGAAGGATGGAAAGTAGTTCCGAGGGCAACGCTTCCCGGTAGTTGGATAAAATTGTCACATTCAAGATCATAGCAACGATTATTTTCGTAGTTATCGTTCTGAAATTGAGCCAAAATTAAGTAATTACTAATTACCAATATCAAGCTTAGCATTCAACATATGATTATTTCACAACATAGTTCTAAGTAATATATAATAGGTAAACCAACAAACCTGCATAATTTTCAGACAATTTTATTTGCAGCACTCTTGGTTTTAAATCCATGACACTTCATGCTATAACGGGTTTAATAACATACTTTTTTAGATACGTTTTATTATAATGCAACAGCTATTGATGTGCGGTAAGAAGTTCAATTGTCATGGGCCAGCGGTTATAACTGGTGTTTTAAAAAGCAAAATCTTGGCTAAAGCGTTTTTACAAGATGTACGAAAAAAGCGTAAAAAACTTAAGCTTTTAGTGGAATAAAAAGCCGAATAGTTCTCATCATAACACTAACCTCGTGAAAGTAAGCTTTGAATAGAGCTTTTATCGAGCTCTGGATCGAGTTTTTTTTTTTTTACTACGAAGCGTGCTTTTTAAATAATTGGTTATAACCCTCTTTTTTCCACATATAATGTAAATTGTTGATGATAACATAAATCAATGTTGAAAATTGTAAACACTTGACATTATTAATGCATTTATACCAAAGGAATTATGTAAGGTCTTAAGTTCTAGGACTAAATTAAGTTTGCTTTTTTCAAGTAAAACGAGAGCAGGGAATTTTTGTGGAGGAACTTGTAGCATCATCCAAGCAAAATAAATAATATCATTATATGAAACTTACTGTGACGAATACAAATAATCTTGCCCTTGCATCCCCATATTTTTCAGGATATACCTACCATCATGTAAAAAGATCACATATTAGAATTAACTCGAAGAGGAATATTCTACTGCATTTTGCAAACTCATGTATGCTGAATTGATGATTACATTAGATAAGACGCCCCTATAAACAGATTTAGTCTTTAGATATAAAGTTATTCAAGATATTATAATTAGCATTTTAACGATATATATAACTTAGTAACTTACCATCAACCCAGCCTCCACTGAATTACCATCTGGAGTTCCAATGGCTGATGTAACCCAAATTTGAGATGAGCTAAACTCACTTTCATATTCCGTGTAGGGGTCCCAAAAGTTAATATATGCAGCTCCTCCGTAAAAATTGCCATTCTGGAATGCCGTAGCATACTAGAAGAGTACACAAGAAAAAGCAAAAGCAAAAGAAGATTAATCAAAGACCTTCTCAATAAAGGAAAGTTACACCAAATTATGTGGAAAATAATAAAGAACTTGTTTTTTTAAAATAATCATGATAGCCAAACAGAAGATTACAGGTGATAACATAAACAATTTCCAGAAGTACAAATCTGATCTGTTTCTATCTATACCTATGTTCACCAGCAGGGTCGAGAAGGTTTGAATATTTGGGGAATCGACGGTTGTTTCGACCCCTTCTAATAGGAACTGTTCCATCAGGACAACTTCCATACTTATGCCATGTCTGCCTTAGCTTTAACCCGGTGTTATTGCTCTTTTTTATTCCGCTTGGGATATAACTCGGGTGCACCTTTTTCAGCAGGAAATGATATTAGAATCTTATTATCATTGGATGGTACAATATTAGTGCACACACCTTAAAATTTCAGTCAGATTGTAAGGATCGCCAAATTAATTAACAATATTTCTTCTGAAACTTTGAAGCTAAACTTAGTACAATACTACAAATATTTGGATTTGTGCTTATTTTGATGTAATCAAGAAAACACTTACATTTCGTCTGAATAATAAATTCATCTAAAGAACTTGGTTGACCAGAATTCTTTTCTATTTCATCTCGTCTACCAAAAAAGATGCTACAGTTTGATCTTTTTACTATAACCTTTGTTATGTGAAATGATATTTGGTACTAGTTTTTGTGAGAAAATTTAGGAGTGCACAAACAACAAAGTGTAGTAAATCATTGACAAGTGACTGAGTGAGAGTTCCACTATCGTTAATTATGCTTAATTATCGAAAAAGAAAAAATTGCAAGATGTTTTCTGATTTTTTTTCTCTCAATGCATGGTATTAAAATGTATACCTGCGATTTGTTTAACATGGGATTATCAAATGCAGGTTGCTGGTAATAATCAACACAATCAATCGTATCTCCATCTTCAATGCTCTGTGGAAAATGAAAATTGACACAACAATTAAACACTAACTTGTCTATAGACGTATATGCAAACGCATATTTGACCTTCATTAAAAATATATATAGTAGAAATTGACCTGTATGGTCTTTATAGTTCCTTTGGGTTTCATCATTAGGTTCCTTGGTTCCAAAGCATCTCCCAAGGAAATTACCAGGAGAAGTACTATCGAGCATGAAACCAACTTGATAATCATTTTGTTTTGCTTGCATGCATTATAGTTCTTAAGGTTAAAGAGAATATATATAGAAAAGTAAGGGTTTAATTTAGTTTTGTACACCCAAATATATCAAACAATTTCGATTTAGTGCATCTTACTATATATCATTTCTTTTCATTGGTGTACCCAACTATTGAATACTAAGCATTTAGTATACCACTTTTTTTTTAAAGGGCCACTTTACCTAATTTCCCCGAAGAAATTATGTAATGGCATTTGCCATGTTACTATTCGCTTCCGTTATGCATTATTACAGGAATAACTCTTATACATTCAAAAATAAAGTTCAATTTGGCATTTAATGTTTCAATTGTAATAAAGTTCAATTTCAAATATTGTAAGCTCTAAATTTATAAATACTTCATTATAATTTCTACTAATTACTAAATACATCGTCTCTTGTTCTCCTTCTCATGCTTCATTTCTACGGCTTTTATCCACATCGACCACTTAATTATTTCAAAATTCAAGCCACTCACCTGCCGACCCCATGCACATCCTCCACCAGACCACCACCATACAGTCCGCACTAGTTATATTACACAATTTAAGTACTTTCCAATATATGTACTAAAATACTTCAATTTGGAAGGTATATATGTTTTTATTCTTTTTCTTGCTTTTGATTCATTATAATGGTGTTAAGTAATGGAAATGTCTTACTCGCCCTTGCATTTGGATGGGAAAAGTCAGTGACGGCATTGTTTTCATTAAGTTGGATGAAATTGGTATTAAATCATCGGAATTTCATAGTTAGGTACACCAGCTAGAAAAATAATAGTTGGGGGGCCCTAATTTTTTTTTTTTTTACAGTTTGATGTACATTAAAATCAGAAAGGTAAAAGTCTCAGTGACAAGGTAAATAATTACTAATTAATTCATATCGATTTGGACAGATAACTTGATGCATTACTATTTGATTCGCTCTCTTGCCATAGTTGTACACGTAATTAATTCCTCACTGTTACTATTAAGTATAAAGGACTGATCTGTAAACTTTTATAAAGTATAAGAGCTGTATGTAATTAGTTTTATCTGTAACATTGTATAATTAAAGGACTGATTTGTAAAACTGTGTAATTTGGGCTTTGACAGACCAATTGGGTAAACTCTGTAACTTGTATGACCACTTTGTAATTTAGAGAAACTATATATATATATATATATATATATATATATATATATATAGTTTCTCAGTTAATATTGATATATATGAAAATTCACTTTTTATTCGTTTTCTCTCTATATATATATAAACTGCCCTAATACATATATATATATATATACATATACAAATATCAATTAATCTCATACTGAGATTAATCGATTTCTACATGGTATCAGAGCGATTTAATTGATCTTTCGCTATTCAAACTCACAAAATTGGGTCTGATTATTTTGTTTTCCGCTGTGATTGATTTCGAGGGTTTAAAATTTGGGGTTAATTGGATAAAAAAGGTGATTTCTCTGGTTATTACTCACTCGCATCAATTGGTTCTTCTATTGGTATATTCTAAACAACTATCTCTTTAATTTGTTGATTAATTTGAGATTCTGGAAATTAGGGTTCTTGATTTTTTGAATTGGGGGTTCTGGTTTCTCTTGTGTGTTCTTCTTATCCTGAATTTACAATTAATCAATTGGCTTTTATAAGAAATGTTTCTCTTCTTATTTCTTGGAATTATGTCTGAAGATTTAAACAGCAATGATAGGGATAACAATCCACCTATACTTATTCAACATATAACCACTATGAGTCCTTATTATATAGGTACCAATGAAAATACTAGCAATAGCTTAGTTAACCCTTCGTTAACAGGACCTAATTACCATTCTTGAAAAAGATGCATGAAAATTTCTATAGGTGCTAAGTCAAAACTTGGTTTTGTTACTGTTAGTTTAGTATGTCCTCCTATTGATGATTCAATGCATGAAGCATGGTTACAGTGCAATTTAATTGTGATGTCATGGATTATTAATTCTGTAAGTAGTGAGATTGGGCATTCTATCTTGTATGTGGATAGTGCTGCTAAGATGTGGAGAGAATTAACAGAGAGATTTGGACAGGGTAATGAGGCTAGGATATATGAATTACATCAAGATATTCATAGTATGGTACAGAATGATCTTACAGTTTCAGCTTATTTTACCAAGTTGGAAACATTATGGAATCAATTAAGTATTCTTAGTCCTCTTCCTAGGTGTACATGTGGTGTAACAGGAGGGTGTACTTGTAATTTCATGGGGGCTATAATTGCTAGAGAACACAGGGTTTTTAAGATGATTTTCTTGATGGGATTGAACACTAAGTATGCTCATGTTAGAAGTCAAATTCTTTTGATGAAACATCTTCCTTCTTTAAATGATATATATCAATTGGTTAATCAAGATGAAAAACAGCAGAATTTAGGAGTACATAGTGTAAATCTGGGTAATAATATGGTTCTTGCAACTCAACATAATCAGAATTTTAGACCATCACAGAATCAAACATTCAGACCACCTAGTAATCCAGCTTTCAGACCTTTTAGGCCTTCTTTTGGTAGAGGAAACTCAATGAAATGTTCTCACTGTGGGTCTAGTAGGCATACAAAGGAAAGATGTTACAAGTTGCATGGGTATCTACCAAATTGGGTTCCTAGGCCAAGGGGTTTTAACTCTAATCTTGGGGTGAATAATATGGTTCATCAGGTTTCTTATCAAGGGGAAGAAAGTTATGGGGAGAATCAGTATAATATGGATAATAATAGGATTGGGTATCAGGGTGGTATAAATAATCATTTAGGACAAACTCCTTTTCATTCACCTTATCCTATTATTCAGCAGGTTAACAATGAGATTACTGGTACAGAACAGAAAAAGAATTGTTTGGGTAATCAAAATCAAGATGCTGCAAATAATCAGGATACCACACCATCTTCTAATATGGTGTATACAGGCATGTCAGGTATAAATGGCTTCTTTCCTTTTTCTAATGCATGTCAGAATAGCTATCAAAATTGTTTATTAGATAATAATGATATATGGATTATTGATAGTGGTGTTAATGAGCATATGGTCAATTCATTAGTACATTTTGACAGTTTTAAAGAAGTAGTATCTCATGTTAATTTACCTAATGGACAAACTGCTAGTGTAACACATATAGGTACTGTAGTTTTTAGGAATGGAATCATTTTGCATAATGCTTTATGTGTGCCTTCTTTTGGGTTTAATTTAGTATCTGTTAATAAAATAACCAAGGATTCTTCTTTATCTGTTATTTTTGATTCACAATCCTGTTATATTCAGGACCAGACCTCTTTGAGGATGATTGGTAGGGCTGAGGCAAGGAATGGTTTATATGTTTTCAAGAGAGTTGGAAGTGTTAGTTGTAGTAGTAGTGTTTTACAGAATAAGCCTAATATTTGGCATCTTAGGTTAGGCCATCCTTCTATTCAAGTGTTAGGTTTGATTTCCAATGATGTAAAAGTCAAGTTTACTACCCAGAATTGTACTCCTTGTGATGTTTGTCATTTGGCAAAACAACATAGATTGAGTTTTCCTTTAAGAAATAATAGTGCTGCACATATTTTTGAACTAATACATTGTGATATCTGGGGTCCTTATGCTACTGCTACTTATGATGGTTTTCATTATTTTCTTACTATTGTTGATGATTTTACAAGATGTACATGGATTTTTTTTATTAAAACACAAGTCTGAAACTGCTACTATTTTACCAAATTTTTGTAAGATGATTGAAAATCAGTTTTATTATAGTATTAAGATATTAAGGAATGATAATGGTACTGAGTTTAATTTGTGTAATTTTTATGCTAAAAATGGTATTATTCATCAAACTAGTTGTGTTGAAACACCACAACATAATGGAATAGTAGAAAGAAAGCATCAACATTTTTTAAATATGGCTAGGGCTCTTAGATTTCAGTCTTTTTTACCTTTAAAGTTTTGGGGTGATTGTGTTTTAACTGCAGCATATCTAATCAATAGAACACCATCTCCTTTGCTGAATAATAAAAGTCCATATGAAATGTTTTACAATAAGAAACCTGTTTATAGTCATTTAAAAGTCTTTGGTTGTTTGAGTTATGCTACTACTTTGGTTAGAAATAGGAATAAGTTTGATGCTAAGGGAAGAAAATGTGTGTTTATTGGTTATGGAACTAGTACTAAAGGTTATAAACTTGTTGATATTAACACTAATGATGTTTTTCTGTCTAGAGATGTGTCTTTTTATGAGGAATTTTTTCCTTTCCAAAAGAATGAAAATACTATTACTAAAGATTTTGATACTATTAATGAACCAGTCAATACTAATACCAACACACCTCCTATAAGTAATAATAATCATATTAATACTGATACTACTTGTTTAGGTAGAAAATCAGTTAGAAAGGTTTCTACACCTCAGTTTTTAAAGGATTTTCATTGTGATGTTAATACAGTTTTATCTGTTAAAAAGAAAAGAATACCCTATGATATATCATCTTATATTGCTTATGATCAAATATCAGAAAAACACAGGAATTTTTGTTTATCTGTTTCTTCTATTATTGAACCTACTACTTATAAACAGGCTAGTAGTGACCCTTTATGGGTACATGCTATGGAAGAAGAGGTTAAGGCTTTAAAACTTAATAAAACATGGGTTTTGACAGAGTTACCTTTAGGAAAACAACCAATTGGTTGTAAGTGGGTTTATAGGGTTAAATACAAAGCTGATGGTAAAATAGAAAGATATAAAGCTAGGTTGGTTGCTAAAGGTTATAATCAATTAGAAGGTATTGATTTTGAAGCTACATTTTCACCTGTAGCTAAAATGACAACAGTTAGGTGTTGTTTAGCAATAGCAGCATCTCAGAATTGGTTTTTAACACAGGTTGATGTTAATAATGCTTTTTTACATGGTAATCTTGATGAAGAAGTTTATATGATACCTCCACCTGGTTTTGTACAAAAGGACAGTAGTTTAGTTTGTAAGTTACAAAAATCATTATATGGTTTGAAACAAGCATCAAGGCAATGGTTTTCAAAATTAAGTACTTCTTTAATTTCTTTTGGGTTTGTTCAATCTTCTGCAGATTATTCTTTGTTTACTATTAATAAAAATGATAAGTTTCTGGCCTTATTGGTTTATGTAGATAATATTATTTTAGGTAGTTCTTGTTCAAACTTGATTAATGAGGTAAAAAGATTTCTTAACACACAGTTTAAGTTAAAGGATTTGGGCCCTTTAAAAAATTTTCTGGGATTAGAGGTGGCCAGAAATAAAGATGGGATTCACATTAATCAAAGGAAATATGCCTTAGAAATACTTGCTGAGACATGTCTTTTAGCTTCAAAACCCAGTAATTTTCCAATGGACACTAAACAGAAATTTAGTTGTAGAGATGATGATAAATTTCATGATATTACTTTATATAGGAAATTGATTGGAAAGTTATTATATTTAACAATAACTAGACCAGATATTAGTTTTTCAGTACATGTTTTAAGTCAATTCTTAGCAGCTCCTAGCAAAGCTCATTATGCAGCAGCTCTAAGGGTCTTAAAATATATCAAAAAGGATCCAGCACAAGGTATTTTGCTTTCTTCAAATTCTACTGTTATTTTAAAGGCATATAGTGATTCTGATTGGGCTGGTTGTGTAGATACAAGAAGGTCTGTTACTGGTTTTAGTATTTTTCTGGGTAATTCATTGATTTCTTGGAAAAGTAAAAAACAAAGTGTTGTATCAAGAAGCAGTGCTGAAGCTGAATACAGAGCTTTAGCTATTACATGTTCTGAAATTATTTGGTTAAAACAGTTGGTTCAAGATTTAGGTTTTAAAGATGAAAAATTAGTGGCTTTATTTACAGATAGTAAGAGTGCTATAGCTTTAGCTTATAATCCTGTTTTTCATGAAAGAACTAAACATATTGAGCTGGATTGCCATTTTATTAGGGATTTGATAATTCAGAAAATAATACATCCATTACATGTTCATACTAATGATAATGTGGCAGATTTGTTTACTAAAGCAGTTGGTGAAGCATGTTTTAAGCATTTACTTGTCAAGATGGGTATTTTGTCAATTCATTCTCCATCTTGAGGGAGGCGTATTAAGTATAAAGGACTGATCTGTAAACTTTTATAAAGTATAAGAGCTGTATGTAATTAGTTTTATCTGTAACATTGTATAATTAAAGGACTGATTTGTAAAACTGTATAATTTGGGCTTTGACAGACCAATTGGGTAAACTCTGTAACTTGTATGACCACTTTGTAATTTAGAGAAACTATATATATATATATATATATATATATATATATATATATATATATATATATATATAGTTTCTCAGTTAATATTGATATATATGAAAATTCACTTTTTATTCGTTCTCTCTCTATATATATAAACTGCCTTAATAAATATATATATATATACATATACAAATATCAATTAATCTCATACTGAGATTAATCGATTTCTACAGTTACTTTAATATACTATCAGGTTTGGTATTAAAAAAATCTATCTTCTTAACCTCTTTTTTTCCATTTTGAGATCCAATTATATCAAAGAAATTAAGCAGCACTGTTATTGCGCCAGACACGCACAAACAAACTAAATGTCCGACTGATCCAGTTATAATTTTCAAATTATCTTTTCCACCCAATTTTTGTTATAAACAAAATACTCATCTAACCCATATTATTTATTTTGGTAATCATCTCTCTCTTTCATAAATTATTATTATAGAATCTTAGTTGAGCCTAAAATTTACAGCACAATACAATTATAAATATAATATTATACCATCATAGTTGAGACTATGCTAAACTTAAGTATCAATTAAATATATTTAAAAAAATTAATGATTTTAATATCTTTTATTTGACGGAACATTTAATAAAATAAAACTCAAATATAATATTATAGAACGCTGGTTCAGACTATCCTAAATTTAGATATTAACTAAAAATATTTTTTTAAAAATAATGATTTTAATATATTTTATTTGACGGAACATTCAACAAAATAAAAACTCAAATATAATATTATAGAACCCTATTTGAGATTAACTTAAATTTAAATATTAATTAAAAATATTAAAAAAAAAGTTAATGATATATTTTTAGATATAGGGCCGGATAACAGACACTTAAATTTTGGGATGAAAAAAAAATTCCAAATTTACATTGAGAACTGCTATGCTGAGAGTCCGTATGAGCCTATCTGGCTCATTAGCATTATTCCAAATTAAGTGCATACTTTTTTTTGTTACTTAACATGAATGGTAAAATTCAACTTCCAACTTAATATTTGTAGTTGGTTATTGCTTCTTTTGTTGAGGCAAAAATGGGAGACTGGCCCAACTTATTTCCCTTGAACATCTCAGCAATTTGTTCTTCGAATCTTATCAAAGAAATCAAATTCAAAGTGCTCGGAATTGCGTATGGTATTTAAAAATTGAGGAAATCACATTGTTCTGCTGAAAATTGGGCAATCCATAAAAGCGGAAACAAATTGGACTACTCTTGTCACGGTTGTAGTGGAACCATTTAACAGCTTATATAACTTTTATGTTTGGATTAAGTGCAATTGGGTGCTCTAACTCAAGTAATTACTAATTACTGGAATTTTTCTCAACCACAAAGGGAATATCCTAGAAGATTTCTCTACCCTAACAGAGATCAAGATCCTATACGCAGTACTTGAAATCGTGAATTGAAGCTAAACCTCTTCTTGCGGGTCATAAAATTTAACTTCGTATATGTAGTCACGTAAACTGTTGAATCGCAATCTCTGTAGCTTGTTAATATGCTTCAAAAAAAAGCTCAATTCCATGAATGAGAGCTTTAGGGTCAAAAAATCACCTTCTTGATGAAAAAGAAACAAGTGTCCCTTCCATGCATGTCAATTATCGAGAAAGTAATGGAACTACTGATTATTTAGCTGAGCTTGTGCTTGCCACAATTTTCACTTGGTGATCGTGTGGTTCCTTACAAAGACACTTTCTATTTTGTTATTTTTCTGGTTTTGGATCTCTCAAGTTCTTTTTGGGCTAGTGAGTTTTCCACACTTTCTTATAAACCAATAAAATTTGGGGCTGCTCCTAGTAGAATGAAAATTAGTATTGACTACTATATAAACCAAATTCCGGTAAACTAGTTTGAAAATTCTAGCTACTCAAGGATCTTGAGAAGCCTTTTATCGGGCTCGACATGATTGCCAAAGCCATATCTGTATGACTGTGTTTATATATATGTGGAGACAGAGGGAGAGGCACGTATAACTAAGGTTTTAGTGATAGTTCACAGTTTATACGTATATTGGTTGGATCATAGTTTATAATTGCAAACGTAGTCTCACGTTATCCTCGTATTGGTGGGGTTTTACCCCACATTTTTATTTGATTATTGATTGAGAAAAGTGTGGATTACCTTACAGTATATAAAAAAAACCTCAATACTGTATTAACGAGTTTATCTCTCTCTTTTTGTCTTTCTCTTTCTACCTATTTTCTCCGAACTTATTTAATTTATTTATTTTCATAATTTTTCTTATTCTATCGGCTATGATGACCAATCCTACATGTTTAGCCTTTTCAACATTCCTGTAATACAGAAAACTAACAATTAACAGTGCAAAATGAATTATAACTCTCACTATCTAATTAAGTTACAAATTATATTTATTATCAAAGAATGTGCGATCAACAAGTTGCCTACATGTGATTAATTTAGTTTTATTATCTAATGTATAAAAATATACATTGTCCTATATTAGGAAGTCAAACCTACAATTCTCGTAGAATGTCAGCTACAAGTCACCCTCTTATAAAAGTTACAAATAAGAATATTGTATTTCCATGTGAACACTTCCGCAGGGTGACATGTTGGAGTGTGAATTAGGGTCGGGACTCGTAAATATTTAAATCGTATATCGACCTGATTATTTTTGTAAATAAATAAAAAAAATCGATCCCGACCCTACAAAAGTCGGGGTTCGAATTTTTGAGATCGCGTAGGTCGGGTAGATTTATCTCGAATCTTCTGACATATCTTTTTTATTTTACGACAAAGTCATTTTTTATTAACAATTTTTATTTGAGAAGTTTAAACATATTATTAACACGAAACATAATCTTAGTTTAAAAATAACACTCTAATAAATAAAAAAATAAATTAACATGTAGTAGAAAAAATAATGTGAAACTACAAATAATGGGATAGATAAAAAAATTAATACGTTTTTATCAGATTCTTTTATTATTTAATTTTATTCACACAAGCAACAATTATCATACTAAATGAGATACATTATCATTATAATTTTTATAATCGGGAAATAATGATCACTTAGCTTTTTTAAGTAATAGTAAAACTTTTTAATTTAAGTATATTTTTTATTTTAATAGATTCATATATTCAAAACTACAAATATATATTATAGTTATCTAATTATAACTAATATAGAAACAAAAGGGGTTTTAGTTCATTTGTACCGCATGCGAATGGATATTTGACGTGTTACAATCAAATTTTCGACCTTTTCTTTGTCATCAGAGAATACTAGTATAACAAGTAATTATATTTTAAAAAAAATATCACAGTTTGGTAAGTGGCGGCTAGCTCACTGTGTAAGGTAGATGTTATAAAATTTTATGACTGAGCTTATTTCCCTCTAAAAAAAGAAAAGAAAAAAGAAGCTAATTAAAGAGACCAATTTCTTACATGATCTAAAAACATAAGATAAAACGATGACATGGTGAGCCACAATCTATTGCGGCTTAAAAAAACATTCCTTCAAAGAACATTCATGTCTTTACCTCTAAATTCCATCAATACAAACTCAAGCTCAAAACTACACATGTCAATCAATCTAAACAAGTTAAGGAATAAGAAATTTCTCAATAACAAAGCTGAACCAAAACCGGTCAATGTGATACCACGAGATCAACTATTATTCTTACGGAAATGAACCCAACGTGTTCTTTGTTCTATCATTTCTTGATATCATAAGACAAAGATCTCGACCACCTTCAGGCTTCAAATCTATATCTATATGGAACAATTTGTCTAATTTGCTAGGTTAAACATACTATTACATCAAACTTGGAGCCCAATATTAGAGAGATAATTCTCAACATTTAACTAAGTTCTGCTTTATTAGTTCTTGAATGGGAACCTTCCCCAATCTCAAGTATCTATACACTCAAATCATTTTTACAAGATAACTCATGCTTTGTTTTTGGTATTTCTCGAATTATGGTGTGTTTTTTCTTGAAAAATAGATTCGAGTGGTAACTTAATTACTACTTAGATCATAATTAAAAGTTTAAAACGGTGTAGTAGATAAAGGAGGTATTAATATGTGATGAAATAAGTGACATTTGCTATAATAGGTAAAGTTATGATTTATTTAGTCTAATTCTAATTATAGTACAATTAGAGTTTATGGTCAAACATTGGGAATGGATGCATTGGATGGGTACCAAATTAAGTAAATGGTCAAACATTAGCTCAAAGAAAATTCTACATTACATCATTTTCTAAAGATGATTCATTGATTTGAGTCGTTAAGCCTTGGAATACTATTACAGTGTGCACTCTATAAATACCGAAACATAGCTTAAGAAATTACAAACACAAGGTTAACATAACTCTCAGAGCACAACTTTCATTCCTCTCTCTTGCTTAAAGAAACATTTGTTACTTCTTTCTCATAAGTATGAACTTGGATAGCCCAAAATCACCCCTTCAGGCTCCTACTTTTGGGAACTTAATCACTGTGCTAAGTATTGATGGGGGTGGGATAAGAGGAATTATCCCGGGGACAATACTCGCCTTTCTTGAGTCTGAGCTTCAGGTAGATTAATTTGTATAATCCTGCATTTGTAGCTAATTTTTTAAGAACAAAATTAGAGCTAGGGTGGAAAACAAAAACTATTCCATGGACTAGCCGCGGACAACCTTGGCGTTATCATACATGAATGGTTGGTCCATATATGTGTGTATATTAATCACTTCATCCGGAGAAAAAGTTGTGATAATTTTATTTTAATTATAAACAGCATATATACATGAATGGTTTTTCAGTTTTTGTTTTCAGTGGCCTAAACCAATTCGAAACCAAAATTTCCAAACTGTTAGTTTTAGAAAATCTTGCAGCGTCTATGTAGTTGTCAAGTTACGAATTTTGCCCACTAATAATAGAAATCAAGAAAAGGAGACAGATTTTACTTTTTTTTAAGCATAAACTCCTACCATGGAGTATTATTGAAATAAAAGTTGTCTAGTCTATGGAACAAGCCTCCATAGACCATAGTAACTGATACTAGTACTACTACATTTTCAGAAGTTAATGAATGTTTTAATTAACTTGTATTATCTTTGAATCAATTTTCATTTCCTTACCAATAGTTTTATAGTAGCTTCTCGAAAGATGACTTACGCTAACCCAAAAGTACAGGCCATAGACAACTTTAATTTATGATTTTAGCTACGACACACACATACATATGCATACCCTCACCGGGAGATGAAACCGGTAATTTTAAATGAAATGACTTTTTTTTATGATGCGATAGAAAAGTTAGAAATCAACTTAGTATAATCTTTTTTTTTTAATTCATGTACTTGAGGAAAATTCATTTTTTTTTATTTTTAAAAACAAGAAGAAGAATAAAATAATAAGAAATGGAACTTTCGAGTTCTTTTAATTTACTAACAAGCCTTTCTTATTTCCACGATATTCTATATAGTTTTTTTTTCTCATAACTTATATATATGAGTTTTTTTTTTTTCGTTATATGGGATGACTGAAAACTAATTTTTTGAAACTTTTGATCAAAATAGGAAAAATTTACCACCTAGTTTCTTCCTTCATGCCCACATCTCACATACATATATATTTGAAATTTTAAACTATTAAAAAAAATGACTTTATATTTTTCATAAAGTCTATCACGCATTAAACAACCAGCACTCAGTTTTTTTCATCAAGTCCAACTTTCTTTCGCTTGTGTAGCATTTAGATTAATCATGTCATGAATGTATTATATTTTATGCTTTAAAGATTGGAATAATTAAACAAATTGAGATTACTTCATCATTATGCAGAAATTGGATGGTGAAGAAGTAAGACTTGCAGATTATTTCGATATAATTGGAGGAACAAGTACAGGTGGTCTTGTTACAGCTATGCTAACAGCGCCTAACAAAGAGAGTCGCCCCTTGTATGCAGCTAAAGACATCAACGATTTCTACCTTGAAAATTGCCCTAAAATTTTCCCCCAAGAAAGGTAATTAAAGTATAAAAAACTGGTAAAAATATATAATTACGCCATCCTTGTAGAATTATCCTCGTCAATTATTATTATGAAACTTCTTTCTATTTTTATGGTATGCTGAAGTTGTGTTGGTGTGCCTTACAATCATTTTCAATTTAAAAGGACGATTAGATCACAAATTTCCAAAAAGTCATGAGAATCAGCCAATAAGTGGAAACATAAAAGTTAATGGACCAGAAACCTTGTTACTTGTTAGATAACTTTAATTTTGGTGAACTTCTTTGATGTAATCGTATTTTTCTTAGTTTTTCTCCGACCAAAGTTTGATCATCTCACAATTTTAAGCACTAGTTTGTATAAATTATCCGTCATCCGAGCTGTGTGTAAATTAAAAGAGAAAAGAAAAATTCATGCGTATAGATATACCAAACTAATTTGGGCATATACTTTGTTTTACTAAAACTATTGCAGGTCCATATGTTTTCCGAAAACTACGAAGATAATTCAAATTCTATCAGGGCCAAAATATGATGGTAAATATCTTCACGAACTCGTTAAGGAAAAGCTAGGCGATATTAAGTTACATCAAACTTTGACAAATATTGCCATACCGACATTTGATATAAAGAAGCTCCAACCCACCATTTTCTCAACATATGAGGTATGTTTTTTATGTTCTTCTCCTAATTTAGTGATAATATATATGCTAGAGAACACTTAAAAGACATAAAATGTAAGTTATTTTGTATTTATTTCTAGGTGAAGAGTAAGCCAAGCATGAATGCTCTTCTCTCAGACATATGCATTTCAACTTCAGCAGCACCGACTTATCTACCAGCTCATCAGTTTGAAACCAAAGACTATGACGGAAACGCGATGCAATTTAACCTAATTGATGGCGGAGTGGCTGCAAACAATCCGGTATTAATTGGATATTTGTCACTGTTTGTATGAATGTTCTCAATCCGCCCTCACTTGGTTAATAAGTAGCTTTTTTAGTGTTGATACATGTGTGGCGTAATTTGTTTTCCTAACGTTATTAGTTGTCTGTATGATATACTTATTGAAACTAAATTTTTAATTACACTAAAAGTATATGACTCTCAAGTTGTTTTTGTTTGTTTTTAAATTTGCAATTAATTATTGTCAACATATATCATTTTCAATTGACGCATCATCAATTTCCATGACTAAAAGATATATGTCATTTCATTTCATTACTATTATTATTATATATATATGTTTATTTTTTTATTTTTTTCACAAACACACAAATCTTTATTAACACGAACAACATCTGAACTGTTTTATATGTTGGTAGTTGTTACTAACATATCCAAAGTCCAAACAGTAACTCATATTTATTCCTAGAAAGCATGCCTTGAACTTATATGGCAAAGATTTTCCTCAAATAAAAGAAAATTCAGAATTTGTTTTACAAGATTGTAGAAAGTCCTCACTGACTGTTTTAGTGTTTTGTATATGTTCCTTTCTCCCACAATGAATTTCTTCCTCTCTATTTTATGGTAAGTTTATTTTTGCATACGTTTTTTGGTAAGCATTAAGCAAGCAGATACGTTTTTTTCTTTTTTGCATAGGTTAAAACTGCTTTTTAGGTGTTCATATATTACTTTCTAGAGTTTCACATTTCTTATTTTTATTTATAAGTAGACTGATTTTTTTAGTTGAATTAATATTCTTACAGAATGTTTTCCATCTTTGCCTCTAGAATAACATCGCCATATATATATATATTTGTTGTAAAATTTTCAAGTACTAATTATGATTTTTACGAACATATTACTGGACTACTGTTTTACCAACTGGAATTGTTAATGTACTAATTCATGTAATAATCATCAGACTGCAGTAGCAATTGGAGAGATAACAAAGCAAATAATGAAAGGGAGCCTTGACTATTTCTCAATAAAGAAATTAGACTATGGTCGATTATTGGTAATATCATTGGGGACGGGATCACGAAAGGCTGAAGAAAAATTAAATGCAAAAATGGCAGCTAAATGGGGACTGTTTGGTTGGTTTAATAGTGAGGGGTCCACACCTTTAATTGATGCGTTCACACATGCTAGTTCTGATATGGTTGATTACCAACTCAGTATTATTTTCCAAGCCCTTCATGCTGAAAAGAATTACCTCAGGATTCAGGTATATATAGAACTCTTCATTTCGGAAGTGGGGTACCTAAACCAGAGTCACCATGACTCGAATTCTTTATAAACATTATATAAAGTCAAAATAATATAATCGTTCATTTAAAACTCAACTAATAAAAAATAAACATATAGAACTTTTAAAATAAATAAATAAACAAAGCGGTAGATGAAGTATATTGATGTATATAAAGATTTTTTTTGAAAATAATGTATATGGAGATTTTTTTTGAAAATTATATTTATAAAGATGTATATATATATATATATGTATAATGACTATGGATAGTTTTTTCCTACTTTATGTTTTTATTTAGTTGAGTTTTAAATGAACGATTGTATTATTTTGACTTTATATAATGTATATAAAGAGTTCGACTCATTATGACTCTGAGTTAGGTAGCCCACTTCCCTTAATTTATATAAATAGTAGTAACAAAATTTATACAACTTGGCAATACTTTTTTTTTGAGAAAAGGTCTCTGCACTTCTAAGTTTTGTTTCAATACTAGATTTTTTTTAGTTTGTGATTTTGCAATGAGAAGACTTTTGCAACATTATTTAAAAAACTTGGTCTTATATTTTATGATTTTTTTAATGAATAAGACTTTTGCCAATAAAACTAATTGCATACTCCTATATTATTATGTTTGAATACACTTCTGAACTTGGCAAAAATAACCCCATTGATAAACTAAATTTAGAGACAAATACGCATGAACTTGTTACCTTGGCACAAGATTCTGAAAGTGTGTGTTTTTCAGTATAGTTTTCAATTGATTCACTCCTCATGATAAATACAAGAAAGAGACCCTCGATCCGCAGTGTTATTTCTTTTAATAAAAAACAGGAGATATAATTAAGCTGAGCATTACTACAATTGAAGACATGTTACAACCTTTGGTCTAAATGATCTACTAATACATAAATTATCTATTTGCAAAAACTAATTAGTACTGTATATTTAGGAAAAATGCATTCCAAAAATGACAAAGTCACTCAAAACTACAGTATTATCACTGACATATTAGTTTTTATATTAGATAATCACTTTTTAAGATCAAATATTACCATTAATTATATTGCAGGATGACACTTTACTTGGAGAAGTATCATCTGTGGATATAGCTACTACGGAAAATTTGGAGGCTTTGGTGAAAGTTGGTGAAGGATTGTTACAGAAACCTGTCTCCAGGGTTAATTTTGAATCCGGCCTAGTTGAGCCTGCAGAAAAAGAGACTAATGAAGAGGCTCTACGGAGGTACATAATATCTATTTATAGTCTAATATAACCATATTTAAATCTTATTTTGAATTTTTGATATAAATTGACTGTTTTATAAATTATAGAAATGACATTTTTAATCTCATTTCTTTGCAGGTTTGCGAAAGTACTATCCGAGGAGAAGCGACTTCGAGATATAAGGTCACCACGCGGAAAAATTGCAAAACCTGGGGGGGCTTAAATTTGCATATTAGGAAAATACTTTTCTTTAATTATCCTGTTATGTTTTATTTAATGTTGTAAACACTTAAAGGTTATGATTTCTATTTGTCTATATATGTTAATAATTTATGGAAACTTATTGTGTGTCATTCATTTGCTTGGTTTTCTCTTTCTCTATCTTCCTCGTGAATATTCCAAGTGACTAATGTCTCAAATAACAGTTTGAATAAAAGGATTTGGTTTTTACTTATCACATATGTTTGCTGGTTTTATAAGTCTTGTCAACTAAAATTAATTCATCTATTCAAACGATTAAAGCAAATAAAATAAAAAAACTGAACCAATTTCAAAAGAAAATATCTCGTTATTTATGTATATAAGGGGGCAACAACCAACCCACTAGGAGTAGCCTAGTGGGCTAGAACCCGCTAGAAATAGCTTAGATACAGGGTTCGAGTCTTGTTAATGGGGATATGTGTGAAATCTTCTAGGAGTAGCCTAGTGGGCTAGAACCCGCTAGGAATAGCTTAGATACAGGGTTCGAGTCTTGTTAATGGGGGTAGCTGTGAAATCTTTTGATCTTAATAAGATTTAAAAAAAAAAAAAAAGAGCAACAACCATATATTAGTGTATGGATGACCAGAAGTAAAAACATGTTTAGTTAGGTGCACGTTTCCTCTGCCAAAAAGAAATCACTTGATGATCAGGTTGAATAAAATAACTAGGTCTTATAATTATCTCTATACCCTTTAGCTTTTTTTTACAAGAATTCTCATTGGCGTTTTGCTTATATTATAGACTATAGTTGTAATAATTTTTCTAATTAAGCCAAGGGAAGCACGGGTAGAAATCAGTCGTATTCCTGACTTCTAGGTTTGAAAATGTTGAACTTATTATATATATATTTTAATATTTTACCATGACTTTAACATAATATCATAATCTTTCAAAAGGTTCAGAGAATTTGTCTATAACTTACAGTGATGTGCATTGTATAGATGTTGACTCGACTCTCGAATATCCGATTAAAATGGTTTCTTTTTGAAATCGTATATTTCTTAAAGATCTATCCAAATCGTCAAAATCTGGATTTATCGCACCAAATCTTCAAAAAAACACAATATACTATTTTGGTTAAAGGGGTGTTTTTGATTTTTTGGTCAAAAATTATATTTGAGTGTTGAATTGAGATGTTTTTTTTTAAATAGTATATTTTTCAAAGATAAATTCATCACAATTAACAACACCAGATTTTGACATCATTTGTGTTGATAAACAGAAGACATTTTTTTGTCAAATTCGTGTCCTCATTTATTTGGTAATACATTTTGACTAGGGTATTCTATTGAGATAATCATTTCCTATTTGAATTTGCCTATTTTTTAAAATTATACCTACTATAGTAAATTTTGGATTGATACCTTATGCACAA
This sequence comes from Primula vulgaris, assembly GCA_963920805.1. Lineage (NCBI taxonomy): Eukaryota > Viridiplantae > Streptophyta > Magnoliopsida > Ericales > Primulaceae > Primula > Primula vulgaris. The sequence goes on from OY987212.1 coordinate 11,461,886, forward strand.
CTTATTTAAAAATTGGTCCATAAAACTGAAACTAATTAAGAATTAGTCCATTTGAACTATGACCATTCAAAGAGCGACACATGTCGTATAGGTACTGCGCGCGAAGCACTTGATCACTCCCACTGTTTCGTGAATTTACAGCGTTGCCCAATAGTTTTATATATTATCATTTCAGTCCCATGAGTTTAAATCTAATTATAAAAGGCTATATAATTCGAAATTTTGATACATTAAATCACAACAATTAAATGAAAATAGGAAGAAGTAGGAAAAATTCAGAAATTTTAAAAACAAAAATTACAAAAAATCTGAAAAAATAAAAATAAAATAAAAATCCAAAAAAATTTTAAAAAAAAGGTGAACCCCGAAAAAAGACCAATAAAATCTTTAAAAAATCCCAAAAAAATCTAAAATTAACAAAAATCCAAAAACGCAAAAAAATAGTCTGAGTAATTTTAAGACATTTTAAAAACAATCTGACTCATTATAAGTTATTTTAAAAAGAGTCTGATGCATTTTAAGTGAATTTAAAAATAGTCTAACTCATTTTAAGTCATTTTAAAAAGAGTCTGACTCATTTTAAGTCATTTTAAAAATATTCTGACTCATTTTAATTCATTTTAAAAATAGTCTGACCCCTTTTAAGTTATTTTAAAAACAGACTGACCCATTTTAAGTCATTTTAAAAACAGTCTGACTCATTTTAAGATATTTTAAAAATAATCTGACTCATATTAAGATATTTTAAAAATAATCTGACTCATATTAAGTCATTTTATAAACAGTCTTACTCATATTAAATCATTTTAAAACCAGTCTCACTAATATTAAGTCATTTGAAAAACAGTCTGACTCGTTTTAAGTCATTTTAAAAACAGTCTGACTCGTTTTAATTCATTTTAAAAACAGTCTGATTCGTTTAAGTCATTTTAAAAACAGTCTGACTCTTTTTAAGTCATTTTAAAACAGTCTGACTCTTTTTAAATCATTTTAAAAATAGTCTGAGTCGTTTTAAGTGATTTTAGAAACATTTTTAGTCGTTTTAAGTGATTTTATAAACAGTATGAGTCATTTTAAGTTATTTTAAAAATAGTCTGGGTATTTTTAAGTTATTTTAAAAAGCAGTCTAACTCATTTGAATTCATTTTAAAAACTGTATGTCTAATTTTAAAAATGATCTGAGTCGTTTTAAATTATTTTAAAAATAATCTGTATTGTTTTAAGTCATTCTATCTAGTGATGATTTTTGAAAAAAAAAATTCATAGACTAATTGGCACTGTAAAGCATATATAGAGGGGAAAATGAAATGCCAAAGACCAATCCTTAAATCTAACTAGCAGTTAGCATGATGTTATCTACCGTTGATATTTTTATAAACATTTAGTGTTTTTTTTCGTTTGCGATAGATATAGTTAGAATTTTTAGAACCAAATATGACAACCTAGTAAACCTAGGCGGTACAAATGGAAGCTTAGAAGCTAGACTTCAAGGGCCGAAAAACGCCAACTCAAAATATTTAAGTCGACCCAACTGTCAAGACCTTAAAGTAAAAAAAAAACTTCATCACAAAAAAATTGAAAATATTCACATCTAACACAAACTAAATCGAATTAGTGGAGATTGATTCAAATTAGTAAAACAAAAACGCAAAAGTGCATGTAATGATTGGTCTAGACAGTGATTCGAATTAGACTCAGGTGTTTCGAATCCGTTACTTTTTAAGAGTGGGTTACAAAATGGATAGCATTGATAGGGAGTGTATTTTTATTTTATTTTGCGAAGCCACCACTACCTTCTATATATATTTTTTATCTCTCTTTCTACCTATTTTCTCCAAACTTATTTAATTTATTTATTTTCGTAATTTTTCTTATTCTATCGGCTAGGATGACCAATCCTACATGTTTAGCCTTTTCAAGAGCTTCCTTCTCTCTACAAAAATTATTCAAGTAATAAATTTTGTTTCGTATTTAGTAAATTTAATTTTGTCCTTGTTATGGTTCTTTACATTTCAAGCTCTAATCTTATAAATTGAATCCACAACTTACTGGTTATAAACTTGTGAAATTATTTCAAAGCAATTTAATTCTCGCCCATTTTTTACTCTGTTTATTATTTCTATTTAATTCTTTTTATTTGCAGTTTTCCGGCGGCTACGCCGTGAAACACAAAGCGACAGTTTGAATCGGAAAATTTTATCAAATTTTTTTATTTTTAGATAATTAATTAATCAAATAAAAACAATAGATAAAAAAGTTTGTTTTTTGTAAAGATAAGTAACCTCAATTATTTAACTTTGGAAAATAAATTTTTAAATTTACTTTTATTTTTTTAATTAATAGTTAATAGTTAATATTAAATAATTAAATAAGTATATATTAATTATTACTAAAGTAAATAATTAACACCTTTTTTAAAGTTCTTTTTATTTTTATAATCGCAAAAAAGTCTAAGATGGAATTTTTCTGAAAGAATTTTTTATTAGTTAATTAAATAAATAAATAAATATTATTTTTGTATTATGTAACAAGAAAACAATAACATTTAATAAAATCATAACTATTCTAAATAAATTAAACTCGAAAAATAAATTTAAAGTTATTTTTTTGTGAAAACCGTAAATTGATTCGAATAAGTGGGTTCTTATCTAAATCAGAAACCCTAAACTTCTTTGAAATGGAGGACTGTGATCCGAATTAATTGCATTTCAGAATAACTTCTTGCGACTAATTTGTTTACTTGGTCCCTATATCTATTAAACACAAAAAAAAAAAAAACTAATAAACAATATATGTACTAAATTGAATATTTTTAGGTTTTTAAATATCATTATATTTAAATATAATTTCTCGTAAGGGTGCCAAAAACTTGATCGGCTAAAACTAATGTTTATTTTTAAGCTCTTATATTCGCAAGAATAACAGCGTCAATCATTTTCATAATATCTACAAAGATTATATAAATACAGTATAATAACACATAAACACGTTTTTTGCTTTTTATTTTGATATGACTTTCACCTTTGGGTTGCAAATTCGGTTTTCCTATATTAACATGCAACAACAAAGCAAAATTAAGCAAACACCGGTTGTCAATCTGTATTAATAAGTTGATTGCTGGAATAATTATATAACGAGTAAAAAAAACAATTAATATAAGAGTAAAGGGGGGAGATACTCGAAATAAAAGATAAAGGTAAGAGGAAATTTTGAAATTGATTGAGAAAAGAACAAGAACCAATTTAGTTTCAATATAAGTTGGGAGAAAAATAGATCATGGTAAAAAAAAAGAGAAATTCTTTACAAATACACAATCGTGTTGAAATTACATGGAAATCGTTTGGAAATACACACTACTGTACAAAATTACAAAAATTAAATTTGTGAGTTGCTTGTCATTTGAAGTGTTTGGATAAAGTTGAAATCCCTTTAATAAATTAGAATATTTAAAATAGGATTATCATATCCTTGTTAATATATACACGTACTAATACACACATAGAGTATATCACCGCCTATATTAAGAGACCATAAAGGAATGCTGGTTCTAGCATTTTCTAACTTTCTGGGCAAACAAACCAATATGTATGCTGAGATGATGGCTCTTAAAGTTGGTTTGGTTATTTGCTACATTATGGGTTTAACTAATGTTATGGTGGAAACTGACTCTGAGAATATTGCTAATTGGTGAAATACCAAGTGCAAACCAGACATTAAATTTGGTTCTATATGGAGGGACATAACCCACCTTATGGATTATGTGGGACTTACTGTCACTCATGCTTATAGAGAACAGAATCAAGCTGCAGATGGCTTGGCCAAAATGGGATCAAATGGGAATAACTTTATTACAGTCAGAGCTATGGATTTACCTAAAAAAATATATGCTGCCTATTATCTGGACCAAAAAAACACACACTGCTTAAGAGGTTGCTGTTTTAAGACCTAGAAAGGGTTTTAAACTTTTTGTTTTAAAATCCCTGACTAATGATGAATTTTTTCTGAAGTAATACTATACTACCAAAGCAACCTTTCAAGGAAGGCTACCAGCCTGAGATATGTTGTGTTTGGATTTGTAAAATATAATGGATAAGAACAGATATCTAAAGCTCATGAGGATAATTTTCTGAAGCTTTTGTTTTTTTGCTTGTTACTTTGTTCCTGGAACTCAAAGGCAACCTTTTGATGAAGACTTATGTCTGAAAAAGTTGTGCTCTTTAAATACTAATTAGCTTATTACAGTTAATGCAGGTGCTTTAGAAGATTGTTATTTTCTCTGTTACTGCAATTTTAGTCTTTCCTGCAGTTTTAGGCAATTATCAGTTGTATATTGCTAGGGGGTGTAGAATGCTTTAAGAGAACCAGGCATTCTGCAAATTAGAAACTGAAAATCCACGAATAAAAGCCTTAGATCACACTAATCTAGGAGAAACAAGGTGGAGGGGTATAAGGAGAGGCTTTTGTTCCGTTGGGTGATCTTTTTCTGGTGAAGCATGAGGTTTCTGGGGGGTTTTTAATGCCGTTTTCGCACTCTCCTAGCAATAATCTTTTGTATGGCTGTTTTTAGTCAAGTTTCCTTATGTTGTAATGATGTAATGACCGCTATGGGGGTCTATCCCATAGATACTCTATTTATATAAGCTTTTGTTTGAGGAAAAAAAAAAAAAAAAAGAGTATATCACCGCCTACAATTCTCTTTGAATTTCCAATGTCATATGTAAGTCGCACACGATAATACTAGTTAACTGAATATCGTAATCAAGATCTGTTTGCAGCAGCTAAGGTGAAATTGGTTGTTTATTTAAATCTTAATTATGTGTACGAAATAAAGATATAGCATGCTCGGTCTCACTGTTTCATTTTTGGAAATTCTAGACCACATGCTGTTTTTCACATAGTTAAGCTCATTTGGTTACAATAATAACCCGTGACCGAAACCAATATTTTTACATTCTATAGCGATTTTTTTTTTAGAATCTCCATCGCGAATGTTACTTTAACTAATTAACCCTGAAAAAACATATTCCCGAAGTTCCGAGTGCAGTTACGCAATTAGGTTCCAAGTACAGTTGCAACTGAGGTTGGAACCCGAATATAATGAAGTTAATAAAAAACATTGAACACGAGACGTTTTTAAACGGAGTTTGACATGATCACCTTGTCTACATCTCCGAATCTCTCACTCAGTATTTATTGATATTGAAAGGAACAATGATAAGGCTCGAGACTTACAATAACATGACTCCCTCACGTATATGCCTATCTTACCATCTCTAACTCACAACTATCAATTTCTAATGGCATCCCGCCATGATCTTTTTAAGTTTGTTTATCTCTCATGTACAACGGGTGGTGTTGATCTATAATATCAGTATATCTATATTGTATTCAACACACAAAATACTAAAGGCTAATAGGCTTTATATATAGTCTTTACAAAAGATACTAACTTGATCATTAAGGAAATATTTCATTTATCTTCTTTCATTGCCCGACTTGGAGATCTTCAAATATATATTTTATAATTAATTAGTCTTTATCTTCTAACAAATCAGATCTTGTTTAATTCGAAATTATACAGATCTTTAATTTAATTGTCTTCAAGATATCTCCAAAAGATCTTTCCTTCTTTTGATATTTTCTTACTTGACAAGAAGTTTTTATTTTAAGTCTTCTATTCCAATAAGAAAATATTTTCAATATATTCTTTCTATCATTCAGAGATGTCTGTATATTGAGAGTTTATTATGAATATATAAAACTATATTTTCCAATATGATGACAAACAATACGTCACTAGAATCTCGGATCTATGACCTAACAAACCCATACTTTAAAAGATATTTTTACTTGGTCCTGGATTTATTTGTATTTATAGTTGTCCTCTGATTTACAAATTTTACAATTTATATTTTAAAACAAATGGCCTTCGAGTACAAACTTATCTTCAAATGCTGATATTTCTAAAATTTTGTGATCCGTTGTTTTCATATAATGGAAAATCAGATCAAATTTATCAAAGTGTACGTTTCCTTGGTCCTGGTATACTTAATTGAAAATTTTAGTTAAATTCTCTAATTAAGTTTCAAATTATATTCATTATCAAAGAATGTGCGATCAACAAGTTGCCTACATGTGATTAATTTATTTTTATCTCTAATATAAATAAAAATACACATTGGGAATAGTCAAACCTACAATTCTTGTAGAATGTCAGCTACAAGTCACCGTTTTATCCAAGTGAACACTTCGATCCACAGGGTGACATTTTCAATGTACACGAGCAATTATAAAATTCTAATAACTATAATTTTATGATAAAGAGCCAGCACCTTACTAAAATGTAATTGGACGGATGTTTATATATGTAAAATACTCATAAACGTGGATTGACTAAATACAGGGGAGGCTCAAACAAATCTTACTTTATGATTAAATTTAAGGACTAGGTGGCTGTTCAATCTTCTGAGTCTTGAAGAATTAGTGGAGATTCAATTCGGAAATTATTTCACACACACTATCGATATGTTTTTACGCATTGGAATGATTGAGATTTTATTTAATAAGGGGGTTTATCCCACGTTTATGTTAAGTTTTGGGAGCAATTTGCCAAATTTGACAGAAATAGCATTTACATATTGTTTTAATAAAAGAGACAAGTACAATTTAAGAAAAACATGCATAGAAAAGGCGAGAGTGGTTGCTTTGTCTGATTTTAAATCATGCGCTTTGGGTACTTTTAACCTTTAAATAATACATATAATTAGACTTAGAAAAAATAAGTTTTTTTTACAAAACATAATAAAGTCTTCATAATATTCTTTTGGAAATGCGCTTTATGAGAGGGTAGAAACAAGGAGTACAATCTATTCATGGATTATTTAATCATAGTTTAATTATTTTTTTGGATTAACTGGATTGTGATATAAGTGATTAAAGTCTCGTTGGTTTTTCCCCAATGACCTTATCGGTGCGCTTCATGTTACGAGAAATTGATTTGGAATGATATGCTTCTCCATTCGAGATATCTTTTGGGATTTCTATTTTTGCTTGTCCTTCAAAGTGGCTAATTATTGGTGTTGGTTTCCGTGTACGAAATAACAATTAACAATAATTAAAGGACTAAACAAGAATAAACAAAAACCAGTGTAATCTTTATTAATTTCGAAACTGATACAGAAATTAATGATTACAACATGTAGGTACTGAAACGTAAATAAAGCAAACGTTATCAGATTATTATTAATTAATAATCTGATGTATTGAATTGCAATAAATAGAAACTGCCGGACTGGAAAGTATAAACTTAACAGCCGGACTGTTCTGATTTAAATTGAAATAACAGGACTGAATTGAAACTATTCTAATTACTGAATTTAATTACAGAATTGAAATTACAGCAAAAAACAGAACTTTAAAGAAATTACAGAATAGTACAAACAGAATTAAAAGCTACAGCTAAGGACAGCAATTGAAATACTGAAATAAAAAGGACAGAATTGAATACGTAAATTAAATTGACAGAATTAAAAGACGTAAATGAAATAGACAGAATTGTAAATGGACAGAATTGAAAACAAAATAAGACGAGTCTACTGTTAACAGTATGCCCTTAACCGATATTCGCCCAACCACCTTAAGGTTTCTGGTTGCGTTGGCGCTTCGATCCCAAGGTACAACGTCTCGGATGACTCGTCGGAAACTGGCGACGAGTCAAGGTCGAGCTGTTGGTGGGTGGTTCTCTCTGTTTCTAAAATGTAATGCTACTGTTTGGAGAGATGATATATGCTGCTGTATTTGATTTCAGAATGTTCTGTGTGTGTTTTTGACATGTGGGGGGTCTGCCTATTTATAGGCTTACTGAGTATCTCAGCCATTAAGGTCACTTTACTACTGTCGGTTTTCGAAATTCAAAACTGCAGTATTAACTTTGCAATGAAATCACATTTATTGCAACAGTTACAGCTTTGCTGGAAGCTTTTCCCGAACTAGCACACTTTTCCGAACAGGCACGCTTTTCCCGAACAGAAACACTATTCCCGAACAGGCACGCTTTTCCCGAACAGAAACACTATTCCCGAACAGGCGCGCTTTACCCGAACAGGAACACTTTTCCCGAATAGGAACAGGCGCACTTTTTCCCGTCGAGCTGAAAACCCGACGAGCAAGCCCGCCCGACGAGCAAGCCCGTCCGACGAGCAAGCCCGTCCGACGAGCAAGCTCATGTGTGGTACACAATACACACATGTGTATGTGGACACATTACTTAAAATCCACATGGGATACCTTAGTATATATATTGTAAAAATCACTCATGATTTTCCAATGTGAGATAACCCTCATGGGTTAAATCCCATTTCTTTTCTCATTTTCCAGCATTGGCTTTATTGCCTCTTTCGAGTACCAACCTTCGAGTCCAATTATCATTCACACCCTTCCTCCGAATGGGTCATGCGATATACCGTTGCGAAGCTCGTCACACAAGCTACTCAAACGCATAGAGTATGGCCTCAGAAAAACTGAGGAGTCGCATTAAAAATTGACTCAAAGATGGTCCCTGACCACTTGGAACAAATATGTTTAAATTACATATTTTCCAACTTTTTTCCAACAATCCCCCACATGAATGCAATTGGCTCGAAAGCCCATGTCCTAAATGCAAATCAAGAGAACCGTAAAAGTTCACTGCCTAAGGTCAGGTAGCGCGCGCCTTGAACCTGCCGTAGCGGAGTACCACCCAGAATACTGCTATTAGGTAGCTGTAAAGCTTTGAACCATCAAGCTTTGTGTATCCCAGAATGGCACCCGCACAGTGCCCTCTCTACCCACGTACTAGGCCCTTTAGTTGTTGTCCATATTTGGCCTGGACTGTCTTGGCAACTTCAACTGAGTGCTCTAGTGAATTAGCCCAAGCTCATCACATGGTACCGGCCTTACACACTAGTTATAGGTGTTCCAAGTCGAAAGTGTCCTGACTCACTTTACTCGACCGTCGAGTAACTTGGATCATTAAGAGCCTCAAGCTCACCCTTACAATGGTACAGGTCTATCACTCTGTCATCGCGGAGATGGGCTGGGAACTCCAGGTTCCCGAGTGCTTTGTTCGGTTGCCCCCACAGTTCAGTTTCCCTTTGAACCTATCAGGAAAGATTCCGTTTAGGTTGGGTTGCCTATGGGGGGGCCACCAATTTAATGGGCTTTAACCCCATTCCGTTCGATGACGTCTCGACTCCCACTTGAGTCAAGCCTTTAGTTAATGGATCTGCTATGTTTTCCTTTGATCTTACAAAATCTAAGGATACCACACCATTGGATAACAATTCCCTTACGGATTTATGTCTTCGACGTATATGTCGAGACTTTCCATTATACATATGATCCTGAGCCCGCGCAATAGCTGATTGACTATCACAATGCATGCTTATTGCGGGAACAGGTTTCGGCCACATTGGAATTCCTTCCAATAGACTTCTCAGCCAGTCTGCCTCTTCGGTTGCTAAGTCCAACGCTATGAATTCTGATTCCATAGTTGACCTTGCAATACATGTCTATTTGGAGGATCTCCAAGACACAGCAGCTCCTCCCATTATAAACACATATCCACTCGTGGACCTTGTGCTATTGGAGTCTGATATCCAGTTGGCATCTGAATACCCTTCCAGTACCGCTGGATATCTGGTATAGTGCAGCCCGTAATCGGCTGAAAACCTCATATACCTGAGAAGTTTCATTATAGCCTTCCAGTGTTCCTCATTTGGATTACTGGTGTACCTGCTCAGTCTACTCACTGAGTTTGCTATGTCTGGTCTAGTGCAATTCATTATATACATGAGACTGCCTATGACTCGAGAGAACTCCAATTGATTCACACTTTTACCGAAATTCTTTTCCAGGTTACAGTTGAACTCAATTGGGGTTCTTGACATAGCTTTACTGTCCTTGTCAAACTTGTCTAAAACTTGTTTAACATAGTGACTTTGGGACAAGGCATACCCTTCTGATGTTTTGGTAATCTTCATACCAAGTATTATATCAGCTATACCCAGGTCTTTCATATCGAAGTGTTGTGATAACATTTTCTTTGTGGAGCTGATTCTATCATTACTCCCAATTATGATCATGTCATCCACATAGAGACAGACTACAACACAGTCTCTTCCACTTCCTTTAGAGTAGACACATTTATCACACTCATTAATGTGAAAACCGTTTGATAGCATAATTCTATCAAACTTCTCATGCCATTGCTTTGGCGCTTGTTTGAGTCCATATAGAGACTTTACAAGTTTGCACACTTGGTGCTCTTTACCAGGAACTACAAACCCTTCCGGTTGTTCCATGTAAATCTCTTCTTCCAGTTCTCCATTCAGAAATGCCGTTTTTACATCCATTTGATGTATTTCCATATCAAACAAAGCTGCGAGAGCAATGACGATTCGGATAGACGTTTTCCTGGAGACAGGAGCATACGTGTCGAAATAATCGACACCTTCAGTTTGCCTGAATCCTTTTACCACAAGTCTCGCCTTGTATTTCTCAATCGTGCCGTCAACCTTTAACTTCCTCTTGAAGATCCACTTGTGACCTAGGGGCTTGCATCCTTTCGGAAGATCCACTAGTTCCCAAGTGTGGTTTTGCATGATTGATTCAATTTCATTTTGAATAGCTTCTTCCCAATATTGGGAATCCGGTGTTGACATAGCTTGTTCATATGTCGCCGGTTCGCCTTCAACCATGAAGGTTAGGAAATCAGGTCCAAAGGAAGTTTCCTTCCTTGCCCTTTTGCTGCGCCGAGGCTCTTCCTCTTCATCTTCCTCTTCCTCTGTCGGTTTACTTGCCCCCACATTTCCTTCACTGTTCAACTCTTCAGTTGGTACAGATGTAGGTAATTTCCGGGGAAAGATATCTTCAAAGAAAGAGGCCTCTCGGCTTTCCATATACGTATCTACGTGCACATCGGGATTGTCCGACTTGTGCACGAGAAACCGATATGCACTACTGTTCTGTGCATATCCGATGAACACACAGTCCACCGTCTTAGGACCAATTCTCATCCTTTTAGGAGTGGGAACTAGGACCTTTGCGAGACAACCCCAAACCCGCAGGTTCTTATAACTGGGTTGATGACCTTTCCATAACTCATATGGAGTCTTTTCTCGCTTCTTATGTGGTAACTTGTTTAAAACATAGTTAGCGGAAAGTACAGCTTCCCCCCACATGTTCTGGGGTAACCCAGAACTGATTAGCATAGCATTCATCATTTCCTTTAGCGTTCTATTTTTACGCTCAGCAACCCCATTTTGCTCGGGAGTGTATGGGGCTGTGGTTTGATGTATAATGCCGCTTTCAGCGCATATCTGTTCAAACGGTGATTCATATTCACCGCCTCTATCACTTCTCAATGTTTTAATTTTCTTATTGAGTTGATTTTCAACTTCGGTCTTATAAAGATCGAATTTCTCTACTGCTTCGTCTTTACTTCTCATTAAGTAAACGTAACAGTATCTAGTACAATCATCTATAAAGGTGATAAAGTACTTTTTTCCTCCTCGCGTTTATATAAACTTTAAGTCGCATACATCCGTGTGTATTAGACCGAGAGGTTCACTTTCTCGTTCAACATGTTGAAACGATGATTTCGTTAATTTTGCTTCTACACAAATCTCACATTTGTGTTGCTTATCAAAAACGAAATTTGGTAGTAGTTTTAGTGAAATTAATTTCTTTAAAGAATTATAATTCACGTGACCTAATCTACCATGCCACAAATGAAATGACTCAAATAAATACTCAAAATTAGAATTTTTATTGGCCTCTTGGGCAACAGTCATTACATCACTAGTGCTAGTCTCAGCTTTAGCACCTTTATTGGGAGCAGGTGTCCCTACGTTTAACTTAAACATGCCGTTGGTCATATAGCCACGGCCTACATAGACACCATTTTTGGTGATTACAATTTTATCGGATTCTAAGACTAGCTTGAACCCGTTCTTCACCATCACAGATCCGGATACCAGATTCTTACGGATATCCGGAACATGGAGCACATTGGTCAACCTCAGCTCTTTTCCCGAGGTCATCTTCATCACGACCATTCCTTTTCCTTCCACCTTGGAAGTCGCAGAATTTCCCATGAAGCAGCTTTCTCCCTCTACCGCTTCGTAGGTCTTAAACATCCACCTAGTTGAGCAGATGTGGCTTGTGGCGCCGGTATCCAGCCACCACTCTTTGGGATTGCTCCCCACAAGATTGACCTCAGAGACCACAGCAGTAAAGTGGTCGTCATCTCGTCCTCCCTCAGCCAGATGAGCCTGAGCTGGAGCTTTCCTCTTTCCCTTGCCCTTAAAGTTCCTCGGGGGGGGGGGGGGGGGGGGGGGGGGCTTAGGCTTAACAGCGCCTTTATTGTCATAACAGTCCGCGGCACGATGGCCGGTCCTGTTACACACAAAGCAGGTTCCCGCAAATTTCTTCGCGACAACAGCACTGCCTCCGGTGTCAAGACGTTTCCGTTTGACGTTGGAGCTTTCGACCACATTGGCCTTTGCCATCGGGATGACAGCACCACCGACTCTCCTCACGGAGCGACGGTTGCTCACCTCGATGTTGAGCTTCTCAATGAGCCCCTCCAGCCTCATTTCCTTTCGCTTGTGCTTAAGGTAGTTTTGAAAGTCTTTCCAAGATGGTGGCAATTTCTCAATCATGAGTGCCACCTGGAAAGGCTCGTTTATCACTAGCCCCTCAGCCTCAAGGCGATGGTAAATGAGTTGGAGCTCCTCAACTTGCTCCATGACACCCCTGCTGTCAGTCATACGGTACTCGTGAAAGTCCGTGACAACAAATCTCTTTGTGCCAGCGTTATTCACTTTGTACTTATTTTCGAGAGTCTCCCATAGCTCCTTTGCAGTAGCTTTGGGCTCGAAAACACTGAACAGCGTGTCATCTAGAGCACACAGGATATAGTTCTTGCATAGGTAGTCGGCATGTCTCCATGCCTCAACCGCAGAGAACGACTGCTCGTCCAGATCGTCCTCGCTTAGGACGGGAGCAGTCTCCTTGAGAAACCTGGTCAAATTCAGAGTGGTGAGATAAAACAGCATCTTTTGCTGCCAACGTTTGAAGTTGTCACCCCTGAATTTTTCCGGTTTCTCCAGATGAGAAGTCGGCAAAGTAGGCACAGCCGAATACATCGGTGCCTTGCCCTTGGCCGCAGCCTTGGCTCTAGCCGCAGCCTTAGCTGCGGCCTTGGCCGTGGCCGCTGCTTCGGCCGCAGCCTCAGCTTTGGCCGTAGCATCCGCCATAGCCTCAGCCGCGGCGGCCTCAGCCGCTACAACTGCGTCATCGGCATTAGCCACAACATTCGCATCGCCCCCAGTGTTATGGACAGGCCCACCAACCACTGGGTCATGCTCACCCCCGCTAGGCAACTCAATAGGCGACGTGTTAGTCATCTGAAACGACAACACAAAACGTATGAGATACGTGTACAAACAATTCTATAAACAAACACCAAAACTGAAATTTGGGTTTGTAAAAGAATTATCAAACAAAATTAAAATAAACTCTTATCCCTTTAAATATCAATACGGTTGATATTAAAAGGATTGAAACGATTCTTATTGAATACCAATACGGTTGGTATCAACAAGAAAATAAAATAAAACCAAAACTGTTTGGAATTTTTCCTTTGTAATTCAATTTCTAATATAATTTAGAATTGAAAACAAGAAAGCATTATTCCTTATAAAATAAATAATTGTATTAATCAATACACGAAAGAAACAACAGATTATCGGTTAAGATTGTTGGTTTCCGTGTACGAAATAACAATTAACAATAATTAAAGGACTAAACAAGAATAAACAAAAACCAGTGTAATCTTTATTAATTTCGAAACTGATACAGAAATTAATGATTACAACATGTAGGTACTGAAACGTAAATAAAGCAAACGTTATCAGATTATTATTAATTAATAATCTGATGTATTGAATTGCAATAAATAGAAACTGCCGGACTGGAAAGTATAAACTTAACAGCCGGACTGTTCTGATTTAAATTGAAATAACAGGACTGAATTGAAACTATTCTAATTACTGAATTTAATTACAGAATTGAAATTACAGCAAAAAACAGAACTTTAAAGAAATTACAGAATAGTACAAACAGAATTAAAAGCTACAGCTAAGGACAGCAATTGAAATACTGAAATAAAAAGGACAGAATTGAATACGTAAATTAAATTGACAGAATTAAAAGACGTAAATGAAATAGACAGAATTGTAAATGGACAGAATTGAAAACAAAATAAGACGAGTCTACTGTTAACAGTATGCCCTTAACCGATATTCGCCCAACCACCTTAAGGTTTCTGGTTGCGTTGGCGCTTCGATCCCAAGGTACAACGTCTCGGATGACTCGTCGGAAACTGGCGACGAGTCAAGGTCGAGCTGTTGGTGGGTGGTTCTCTCTGTTTAATACTTTTCTTTAATTATCCTGCTATGTTTTATTTAATGTTGTAAACACTTCAAGGTTATGATTTCTATTTGTCTATATATGTTTAATAATTTAAGGAAACTTATTGTGTGTCATTCATTTGATTGGTTTTTTCTTTCTCTATCTTTCTTGCTGGGACAAATAGAGTTATATATTGTAACGATTCTTTTTATCTTCCTCGTGACTAGCTAATGTCCCAAATAACAATTTGAATAAAAGGATTTGGTTTTTACTTATCACATATGTTTGGTGGTTTTAGTCTTGTCAACTAAAACTAATTATCTATTCAAACGATTAAAGCAGATAAAATGAAAAACTGAACCAATTTCAAAAGAAAATATCTCGTGATTCTCAACTAATTACTCCGTATGTATAACAATTTGAATAAAAGGATTTGGTTTTTACTTATTGTTTGGGAAAGCAAGATGCAGTAGTAAATACAATAATAAAAAAATGAATGGAGAAATGATATGTGAGAAAGTCAACAATTTGATTAAAAGGTACTTCAGTAAGGATAATTGCTTTCCTTCAAACTTTGATATTAAAGTTGGAATAAATGCAATGGTTAAAAAAAATAAAAAGATGAAAGTGGTAAAGTAGTTATGTCCTCCTAAAGGATATAGTAAAATAAATATTGATGGGAGTTTTAGAAGGACCACTAATAAAAGTGGTGTTGGGGGGTCTAATGCGAAATGATCAAGGTAAGTTTTTTTTAGGGTATTATACTTCAATCAATAGCAACTCTGGTCTTCAATCTGAGATGAAAGCACTATTATTGGGCGTTCAAATTGTTGGGGATATCAATATAGTTTTTGAATCAGATTGCTTACAACTGGTGAATATTATCCAAGGAAAGAGTAATTGCCTTTGGGGCTTAATCTATTTTATGAATCTAATAAATCAGCAATTCAAAATACGTGAATTAAAAATTATGCATATAGAAAGAGAAGGTAACAAAGGAGCAGATCACCTGACGAATTTAGGGTGTGAAGAAGACCCATTAATTTTGATTTGCTTAGAAGACTTCTCATATTATTTCAAGGGTGTAATCATCATTGAAGCTCTGAAGATTCCTTATTTACTAATCAAATGAGTTTTGATGATTTTTGAAAGAAGAAGAAAGACAGTCTCTCACTAAAAGAGAAAAGTGATGAGTCAACAGTAGACGAATAGATCACTCTATCTGGTACAGGGACACATGTTGAAATTTTTAGTTTTTTATTTTCCAATCCTCAAGTTTTTGTCGGTTTGCAATTTGAAGCGTTAGTTTGTAATTTGTACAATTTTCCACTTTTGCTACTGTTTTTTTGTAAGGGTTTACACCTATTTGTCTAATAAATAAAATTATGGGCTTTCCACTGATTATTAAAAAAAAAACACGTTTTTAATCTTTTATTTTGATATAACTTTCACCTTTGGGTTGCAAATTTGGTTTTCCTATATTAACATGCAACAACAAAGCAAAATTAAGCAAACACCGGTTGTCAATCTGTATTAATAAGTTGATTGCTGGAATAATTATATAACGAGTAAAAAAAACAATTAATACAAGAGTAAAGGGGGGAGATACTCTAAATAAAAGATAAAGGTAAGAGGAAATTTTGAAATTGATTTGAGAAAAGAACAAGAACCAATTTAGTTTCAATATATGTTGGGAGAAAAATAGATCATGGTAAAAAAAAAAAAGAGAAATTCTTTACAAATACACAATCGTGTTGAAATTACATGGAAATCGTTTGGAAATACACACTACTGTACAAAATTACAAAAACTAAATTTGTGAGTTGCTTGTCATTTGAAGTGTTTGGATAAGGTTGAAATCCCTTTAGTAAATTAGAATATTTAAAATAGGATTATCATCTCCTTGTTAATATATACACGTACTAATACACACATAGAGTATATCACCGCCTACAATTCTCTTTGAATTTCCAATGTCATCTGTAAGTCGGGCACGATAATACTAGTTAACTGAATATTGTAATCAAGATCTGTTTGCAGCAGCCAAGGTGAAATTGGCTGTTTATTTAAATCCTAATTATGTGTACGAAATAAAGATATAGCATGCTCGGTCTCGAAATAAATCCTAATCCTAATTATTTAAATCCTAATTATGTCTTACTGTTTACAAATAAGAATATTGTATTTCCAAGTGAACACTTCCGCAGGGTGACATGTTCAATGTACACGAGTAATTATAAAAATCTTTAACTATAATTTTATGATAAAATGTAATTGGACGGATGAATATGTAAAATACTCATAAACGTTGACTGCCTAACTACAGGGGCGGCTCAAACAAATCTTACTGCATGATTAAATTTAAGGACTAGGTGGCTATTCAATCTCTTCTAAGTCTTGAAGAATTTGTTGACATTCAATTCGGAAATTATTTCACACACACTATCGATATGTTTTTACGTATTGGAATGATTGAGATTTTATTTAAAAAGGGGGTTTATCCCACGTCTATGTTAAGTTTTGGGAACAAATTGCCAAATTTGACAGAAATAGCATTTACATATTGTTTTAAGAAAAGAGACGAGTACAATTTAAGAAAAACATGCATAGAAAAGGCGAGAGTGGTTGCTTTGTCTGATTTTAAATCATGCGCTTTGGGTACTTTTAACCTTTAAATAATACATATAATTAGACTTAGAAAAAATAAGTTTTTTTTACAAAACATAATAAAGTCTTCATAATATTCTTTTGGAAATGCGCTTTATGAGAGGGTAGAAACAAGGAGTACAATCTATTCATGGATTATTTAATCATAGTTTAATTATTTTTTTGGATTAACTGGATTGTGATATAAGTGATTAAAGTCTCGTTGGTTTTTCCCCAATGACCTTATCGGTGCGCTTCATGTTACGAGAAATTGATTTGGAATGATATGCTTCTCCATTCGAGATATCTTTTGGGATTTCTATTTTTGCTTGTCCTTCAAAGTGGCTAATTATTGGAGACCAATGTTCATATATTTTACAATGGTAACTTTATTTCTTAGATCAGTTGACTTCATATTCATTAATCTTAGAGGTTAATTAGTAGTACTATTTATCTCCTTTTTGGAGAGCTTTATCTTGCGGTGTTGCTTATAAGCAGAGGCCGGACAGCCTGTGAATTTGTCTGTTTTATAGTTTATACAATACTTTGTTATATAGTTACTCTTACATTTCCAAAATAAATAAATTAAGCTCTATTCATAAAGCACACAATAAATTTAAGCTCTATTTGTACCGCATGCCTATTGATATTTGACGTGTTACAATCAAATTTTCGACCTTTTCTTTGTGATCAGAGAATACTAGTGTCACAAGTAATTATATTTTACAATGTTATATAATAGTATGTGAGAAATGATCAATGCATATTTTTTTTCACAATTTTCCTTGTTACCACACAAAATGGGCAAAGCATGTTACACGCGGCAGACGGCTTACCAATTCTGTATGCTGTTCTGACTTGGTCTCAAATGCCAATTTTATGTATAGTCACCGTCAAATATTAACTAGCTAGGCAATGAGCTTGAGTTACTTAATAAGACTCCATTATTTCTAAGCTAAAGAGACCAATTAGTTTTTATGCTCTGTGTTTTTTTAAGCTACTAATATGTATTAGTATTCCTTATTAGTTGTATATTTTGCTGTTTGGAAAGTGGCTAGCTCACTGTGTAAGGTAGATGTAAAATTTTATGACTCAGCTTATTTTCCTCTAGAAGCTAAAGAGACCAATTTCTTACATGATCTAAAAACATAAGATAAAACGATGACATGTTGAGCCACAATCTATTGCGGCTTAAAAAAACATTCATTCTAAGAACATTCATGTCTTTACCTCTAAATACCATCAATATACAAACTCAGCTCAAAACTACACATGTCAATCAATCTAAACAAGTTAAGGAATAAGAAATTTCTCAATAGCAAATGTGATACCACGAGATCAACTATTATTCTTACGGAAATGAACCCAACGTGTTCGGTGTTCTATCATTTCTAGATATCATAAGACAAAGATCTCGACCCCCTTCAGGCTTCAACTCTATGTCTATATGGAACAATTTGTCTAAGTTGCCAGGTTAAACATACTATTACATCAAACTTGGAGCCCAATATTAGAAAGATAATTATCAACATTTAACTAAGTTCCGATTTATTAATTCTTGAATGGGAATCTTTCATAATTTTATTTTACTCACTTCACTTAATTAAAATAGAAAATACCAAAAATTCTTGTATAAATTTTGTTTGCATTCACCACAATATGTTGTTATAATTATTATTATTTTTATAATTTTTTCAAGATGTGTGTTATGTGTCAATATGGTAATTTGGTATAAAATGTTTTTTATAATCATTTGACTATATGTTAGTTTTTAAATAGTAATTATATATTAGCATCACATACAAAATAATAGTGTGTTGTTGCACCAAAAAAAAATTTGTTGACATAATAACTTATATATCAATTATTTTTAAAAATATTAAAAAAGAAATTATTTATTAAAATTATGGGGTTACGTGGCAACCCGAGTCACATGGATGCCGCTCATGTTTTTATAGTATGATTAATTAGAGTTTATCGTTGTTGGTAAAAGTATGAAGTACGCTAGTTTCTTGGGGATGGATGCATGGGTACCAAATTAAGTAAATGGTCAATCATTAACTCAGAGAAAATTCTAAAGATTAACTCAGAGAAAATTCTAAAGATGATTCATTGATTTGAGTCATTAAGCCTTGGAATACTATTACAGTGAGCACTCTATAAATACCTAAACATAGCTTAAGAAATTACAAACACAAGGTTAACATAACTCTCAAAGCACAACTTTCATTCCTCTCTCTTACTTAAAGAAACATTTATTACTTCTTTCTCATAAGTATGAACTTGGATAGCCCAAAATCACCCCTTCAGGCTCCTACTTTTGGGAACTTAATCACTGTGCTGAGTATTGATGGGGGTGGGATAAGAGGAATTATCCCGGGGACAATACTCGCCTTTCTTGAGTCTGAGCTTCAGGTAAATTAATTTGTATAATCCTGCATTTGTAGCTAATTTTTTCGGAAAACCGATGTTAAATTATAAAAAAAATTAAAAAATAGAGCTGGGGTGGGAAAAAAAAAAACTATTCCATGGACTAGCCGCGAACAATCTTGGCGTTATCATTCATGAATGGTTGGTCCATCTATCATATATGTGTGTATATTAACCACTCCATCCGAAGAAAAAGTTGTGATAATTTTATTTTAATTATAACAGCATATATTTATGAATGGTTTTTCAGTTTTTGTTTTCAGTGGCTTAAACCAATTCGAAACCAAAATTTCCAAACTGTTAGTTTTCGAAAATCTTGCAGTGTCTATGTAGTTGTCAAGTTACAATTTTTGCCCACTAATAGTAGAAATCAAGGAAAGGAGACAGATTTTTCTTTCTTTTAAGCATAAACTCCTACCATGGAGTAGTATTGAAGTAAAAGTTGTCTAGTCTATGGAACATGCCTCCATAGACCATAGTAACTAATACCAGTACTACTACATTTTCAAAAGTTAATGAATGTTTTAATTAACTTGTATTATCTTTGGATCAATTTTCATTTCCTTACCAATAGTTTTATAGTAGTTTCTCGAAAGATGACTTACGGCTTACACTAACCTAAAAGTACAGGCCATGGACAACTTTAATTTATGATTTTAGTAACGACACACACATACAACACATACACATACACATACACATACACATACACATACACATACACATACACATACACATACACATACACATACACACACACACACACACACACACATACACATACACATGCACATACACATACACATACACATACACATACACATACACATACACATACACATACACATACACATACAAACCCTCACCGGGAGATGAAATGGGTAATTTTAAATGAAATGACTTTTGTTTTATGACGTGATAGAAAAGTTAGGAATCAACTTAGTATACTCTTTTTTTTATACTTAATTTATGTACTTGAGAAAATTTCATTTTTTTTTATTTTCAAAAACAAAAAGAAGAATAACAAAATAAGAAATGGAACTTTCGAATTCTTTTAATTTACTAACAAGCCTTTCTTATTTCCGCGATATTCTATATAGTTTTTTTCTTCTCATAACTTATATTTATGAGTTTTTTTTTTCGTTATATGGGAAGGCTGAAAATTAATTTTTTGAAACTTTTGATCAAAATAGAAAAAATTACCACCTAGTTTCTTCCTTCATGCCCACATCTCACATACACATATATTTGAATTTTTAAACTATTAAAAAAAATGACTTTATATTTTTCATAAAGTCTATCACGCATGAAACAACCAGCACTCAGTTTTTTTCATCAAGTCCAACTTTCTCTCGCTTGTGTAGCATTTAGATTAATCATGTCATGAATTTATTATATTTTATGCTTTAAAGTTTCAAATAATTAAACAAATTGAGATTACTTCATCTTTATGCAGAAATTGGACGGTGAAGAAGTAAGACTTGCAGATTATTTCGATATAATTGGAGGAACAAGTACAGGTGGTCTTGTTACAGCTATGCTAACAGCCCCTAACAAAGAGAGTCGCCCCTTGTATGCAGCTAAAGACATCAAAGATTTCTACCTTGAACATTGCCTTAAAATTTTCCCCCAAGAAAGGTTATTAAAGTATAAAAAACTGGTAAAAATATATAATTACGCCATCCTGGTAGAATTATCCTCGTCAATTATTATTATGAAACTTCTTTCTATTTTTATGGTATGCTGAAGTTGTGTTGGTGTACCTTAGAATCATTTTCAATTTAAAAGGACCATTAGATGACAAATTTCCAAAAAGTCATGAGAATCAGCCAATAAGTGGAAACATAAAAGTTAATGGACCAGAAACCTTGTTACTTGTTAGATAACTTTAATTTTGGTGAACTTCTTTGATGTAATCGTATTTTTCTTAGTTTTTCTCCGACCAAAGTTTGATCATCTCACAATTTTAAGCACTAGTTTGTATAAATGATCCATCAACCGAGCTTTGTGTAAATTAAAAGAGAGAAGAAAATTCATGCATATAGATATATCAAACTAATTCGGGCATATATACTTTGTTTTACTTAAACTATTGCAGGTCCATATGTTTTCCGAAAACTACGAAGATAATTCAAATTCTATCAGGGCCAAAATATGATGGTAAATATCTTCACAAACTCGTTAAGGAAAAACTAGGCGATATTAAGTTACATCAAACTTTGACAAATATTGCCATACCGACATTTGATATAAAGAAGCTCCAACCCACCATTTTCTCAACATATGAGGTATGTTTTTTATGTTCTTGTCCTAATTTAGGGATAACATATATGCTAGAGAACACTTAAGACATAACATGTAAGTTGTTTTTGTATTTATTTCTAGGTGAAGAGTAAGCCAAGCATGAATGCTCTTCTCTCAGACATATGCATTTCAACTTCAGCAGCACCGACTTATCTACCAGCTCATCAGTTTGAAACCAAAGACTATGATGGAAACGCGAGGCAATTTAACCTAATTGATGGCGGAGTGGCTGCAAACAATCCGGTATTAATTGGATATTTGTCACTGTTTGTATGAATGTTCTCAATCCGCCCCCATTTGGTTAATAAGTAGCTTTTTTATTGTCAATACATTTGTGGTCTAACTTGCTTTCCTAGCGTTATTAGTTGTCTGTATAATATACTTATTAAAACTAAATTTTCAATTACACTAAAAGTATATATGACTCTCAAGTTGTTTTTGTTTGTTTTTAAATTGGCAATTGATTATTGTCAACATATAGCATTTTCAATTGAGGCATCATCAATTTCCATGACTAAAAGATATATGTCATTTTTTTTAATCAATATCCGGTCCATTTTATTGATAAAATAGCAAAAATATTCTTTCATGAGCCAAGCCCCCATGATAGTTTTTCCGATCAAAAGGCATTAATTACTAACATTAACGGGAAATGATGACATTACGACCAGACATTTAGTGCTAATAAAGTTATTTTACTAAGTACATGGCAAAAAAACAACAGAATTAACACTTTAAAAGTAAAAATAATCTACGATAATTTGCTCTTTACTCTTATGCCCCATATACTTATATCTCATATACATCAATGTGTTAAAGTGATCTAAACAATAAGTTTAAGAGCAAAAAAATTGCTTAAAAAGAGATAAGGCATGTTAATTCAGTGCAAAAAATAGTGCAAAATATGCAATATCAAATTAATCACCAGTTTAATACGAATTAAAGAGAAAGCTAAAAAACTCTCATCTCACTTAGACAAACTTGTTGAAAAAAAATTCCATAGTGGTACATCTTTAATTCTATATGTACTTCCTGTTACACATGGGGTTTCGCTCTGGTACAAATGAGTGAGATTTGTGAACTGCATAGGTGAGAAAAAAGTGTTATTGGAGCCGTGCATTCATTGTTTTGTTAAATCATCTGTCATCTGATTCTGTTCCCTATATATATTTATGATATAAATCACAACTCACAAGACCTATTAGTTCAACTAAATCAAACCATAAAGTATTAAACTTAGGCTCTGGTTTGATGCCTTTTTTCCACCAATTGGCAATAAGTTCAGAGTCCGTTTCTATGCAAATACGTGTTAGTTTGATTGGCAAGATAACTACCAAATGCAAAGATTAAGCAACCCTTGTCATCTCTTAAAATACTCTCACAACCACTATTAACTGGGTTATCATATATGTCATTTCATTATTATTATTATTATTATTATTATTATTATTATTATTATTATTATTATTATTATTATTATTATTATTATATATATATATATTTATTTGTTTTTTTTTGTTTTGTTTTTTTAACAAACACACAAATCTTTATTAACACGAACAACACCTGGACTGTTTTATATGTTGGTAGTTGTTACTAACATATCCAAGTCCAAACAGCAACTTATATTTATTCTTAGATTCATCTTCCAATGAAAGAAATATTTCTAAGAATATACTGTAGTAGAAAGCATACCTTGAAATTATATGGCAAAGATTTTCCTCAAAATAAAAGAAAATTCAGAATTTGTTTTACAAGATTGTAGAAAGTTCTCACCGACCGTTTTAATGTTTTGTATATGTGCCTTTCTCCCACAATCAATTTCTTCCTCTCTATTTCATGGTAAGTTTATTTTTGCATACGTTTTTTGGTAAGCATTAAGCAAGCAGATACGTTTTTTTTCTTTTTTGCATAGGTTAAAACTGCTTTTTATGTGTTCATATATTACTTTCTAGAGTTTCACATTTCTTATTTTTATTTATAAGTAGACTGATTTTTTTAGTTGAATTAATATTCTTACAGAATGTTTTCCATCTTTGCCTCTAGAATAACGTCCCCATATATATATATATATAAATTTTGTAAAATTTTAAAGTACTAATTATAATTTTTACGAACATATTACTGGACTACTGTTTTACCAACTGGGGTTGTTAATGTACTGATTCATGTAAAAATCATCAGACTGAAGTAGCAATTGGAGAGATAACAAAGCAAATAATGAAAGGGAGCCTTGACTATTTCTCAATAAAAAAATTAGACTATGGTCGATTATTGGTAATATCATTGGGGACAGGATCACAAAAGGCTGAAGAGAAATTAGATGCAAAAATGGCAGCTAAATGGGGAATGTTTGGTTGGTTTAATAGTAAGGGGTGCACACCTTTAATTGATGCGTTCACACATGCTAGCTCTGATATGGTTGATTACCATCTCAGTGTTATTTTCCAAGCTCTTCATGCTGAAAAGAATTACCTCAGGATTCAGGTATATATTGCAACTCTTAATTTCCAATAATAATGGTAACTAAAATTATATATAACTTGGTAAATATTATTTATTAAAAAGGTCTGCCTGCACTTCTAAGTTTTGATTCAATACTTCTTTTTCTTAGTTTGTGATTTTGCAATGAGAAGACTACATTATTTTAAAAACTTGGTCTTATCTTATAATTTATGATATTTTTAATGAATAAGACTTTTGCCAATAAAATAATTACATATTATTTTGAGCTGTCAGCTGTGAAAGAGGTCATATAGATGACCCCAAGAATACACTTTTCAACTTGGCAAGAATAACCCCATTGATAAACTAAGTTTGGAGCTACAAATACGCATGAACTTGTTACGTTGGCACAAGACTCTGAAAGTATTTTTTTTTTCAGTATAGTTTTTACTTTATTCACTAATACCCGCGATCCTCAGTGATTTTTCTTCTAATAAAAAGCATGAGATATAATAAAGCATTACTACAATTGAAGACATGACAACCTTTGGTCTAAATGATCTACTAATAAGTTATGTAGTTGCAAATCTAATTATATACTACATATTTAGGAAAAATGCATTCCAAAAATGACAAAATCACTCAAAACTACAAAATTATCACTGACACTAAGTTTTTATAAAGATAATCACATTTTAAGATAAAAAATTGCCATGATCTATATCGTAGGATGACACTTTACTTGCGGAAGTATCATCTGTGGATATAGCTACTAAGGAAAATTTGGAGGCTTTGGTGAAAGTTGGTGAAAGATTGTTACAGAAACCTGTCTCCCGGGTTAATTTTGAATCCGGCCTAGTTGAGTATGCAGAAAAAGAGACTAATGAAGTGGCTCTACGAAGGTACATAATATCTATTTATATTATGATATAACCATATTTAAATCTTATTTTGAATTTTTGATATAAATTGACTGCTTTATAAATTATAGAAATAACATTTTTAATCTCATTTCTTTGCAGGTATGCGAAACTACTATCCGAGGAGAAGCGACTTCGAGACATAAGGTCACCACACGGAAAAATTGCAAAACCTGGGGGTGCTTAAATTTGCATATTAGAAAAATACTTTTCTTTAATTATCCTGCTATGTTTTATTTAATGTTGTAAACACTTCAAGGTTATGATTTCTATTTGTCTATATATGTTTAATAATTTAAGGAAACTTATTGTGTGTCATTCATTTGATTGGTTTTTTCTTTCTCTATCTTTCTTGCTGGGACAAATAGAGTTATATATTGTAACGATTCTTTTTATCTTCCTCGTGACTAGCTAATGTCCCAAATAACAATTTGAATAAAAGGATTTGGTTTTTACTTATCACATATGTTTGGTGGTTTTAGTCTTGTCAACTAAAACTAATTATCTATTCAAACGATTAAAGCAGATAAAATGAAAAACTGAACCAATTTCAAAAGAAAATATCTCGTGATTCTCAACTAATTACTCCGTATGTATAACAATTTGAATAAAAGGATTTGGTTTTTACTTATTGTTTGGGAAAGCAAGATGCAGTAGTAAATACAATAATAAAAAAATGAATGGAGAAATGATATGTGAGAAAGTCAACAATTTGATTAAAAGGTACTTCAGTAAGGATAATTGCTTTCCTTCAAACTTTGATATTAAAGTTGGAATAAATGCAATGGTTAAAAAAAATAAAAAGATGAAAGTGGTAAAGTAGTTATGTCCTCCTAAAGGATATAGTAAAATAAATATTGATGGGAGTTTTAGAAGGACCACTAATAAAAGTGGTGTTGGGGGGTCTAATGCGAAATGATCAAGGTAAGTTTTTTTTAGGGTATTATACTTCAATCAATAGCAACTCTGGTCTTCAATCTGAGATGAAAGCACTATTATTGGGCGTTCAAATTGTTGGGGATATCAATATAGTTTTTGAATCAGATTGCTTACAACTGGTGAATATTATCCAAGGAAAGAGTAATTGCCTTTGGGGCTTAATCTATTTTATGAATCTAATAAATCAGCAATTCAAAATACGTGAATTAAAAATTATGCATATAGAAAGAGAAGGTAACAAAGGAGCAGATCACCTGACGAATTTAGGGTGTGAAGAAGACCCATTAATTTTGATTTGCTTAGAAGACTTCTCATATTATTTCAAGGGTGTAATCATCATTGAAGCTCTGAAGATTCCTTATTTACTAATCAAATGAGTTTTGATGATTTTTGAAAGAAGAAGAAAGACAGTCTCTCACTAAAAGAGAAAAGTGATGAGTCAACAGTAGACGAATAGATCACTCTATCTGGTACAGGGACACATGTTGAAATTTTTAGTTTTTTATTTTCCAATCCTCAAGTTTTTGTCGGTTTGCAATTTGAAGCGTTAGTTTGTAATTTGTACAATTTTCCACTTTTGCTACTGTTTTTTTGTAAGGGTTTACACCTATTTGTCTAATAAATAAAATTATGGGCTTTCCACTGATTATTAAAAAAAAAACACGTTTTTAATCTTTTATTTTGATATAACTTTCACCTTTGGGTTGCAAATTTGGTTTTCCTATATTAACATGCAACAACAAAGCAAAATTAAGCAAACACCGGTTGTCAATCTGTATTAATAAGTTGATTGCTGGAATAATTATATAACGAGTAAAAAAAACAATTAATACAAGAGTAAAGGGGGGAGATACTCTAAATAAAAGATAAAGGTAAGAGGAAATTTTGAAATTGATTTGAGAAAAGAACAAGAACCAATTTAGTTTCAATATATGTTGGGAGAAAAATAGATCATGGTAAAAAAAAAAAAGAGAAATTCTTTACAAATACACAATCGTGTTGAAATTACATGGAAATCGTTTGGAAATACACACTACTGTACAAAATTACAAAAACTAAATTTGTGAGTTGCTTGTCATTTGAAGTGTTTGGATAAGGTTGAAATCCCTTTAGTAAATTAGAATATTTAAAATAGGATTATCATCTCCTTGTTAATATATACACGTACTAATACACACATAGAGTATATCACCGCCTACAATTCTCTTTGAATTTCCAATGTCATCTGTAAGTCGGGCACGATAATACTAGTTAACTGAATATTGTAATCAAGATCTGTTTGCAGCAGCCAAGGTGAAATTGGCTGTTTATTTAAATCCTAATTATGTGTACGAAATAAAGATATAGCATGCTCGGTCTCGAAATAAATCCTAATCCTAATTATTTAAATCCTAATTATGTCTTACTGTTTACAAATAAGAATATTGTATTTCCAAGTGAACACTTCCGCAGGGTGACATGTTCAATGTACACGAGTAATTATAAAAATCTTTAACTATAATTTTATGATAAAATGTAATTGGACGGATGAATATGTAAAATACTCATAAACGTTGACTGCCTAACTACAGGGGCGGCTCAAACAAATCTTACTGCATGATTAAATTTAAGGACTAGGTGGCTATTCAATCTCTTCTAAGTCTTGAAGAATTTGTTGACATTCAATTCGGAAATTATTTCACACACACTATCGATATGTTTTTACGTATTGGAATGATTGAGATTTTATTTAAAAAGGGGGTTTATCCCACGTCTATGTTAAGTTTTGGGAACAAATTGCCAAATTTGACAGAAATAGCATTTACATATTGTTTTAAGAAAAGAGACGAGTACAATTTAAGAAAAACATGCATAGAAAAGGCGAGAGTGGTTGCTTTGTCTGATTTTAAATCATGCGCTTTGGGTACTTTTAACCTTTAAATAAGACATATAATTAGACTTAGAAAAAATAAGTTTTTTTTACAAAACATAATAAAGTCTTCATAATATTCTTTTGGAAATGCGCTTTATGAGAGGGTAGAAACAAGGAGTACAATCTATTCATGGATTATTTAATCATAGTTTAATTATTTTTTTGGATTAACTGGATTGTGATATAAGTGATTAAAGTCTCGTTGGTTTTTCCCCAATGACCTTATCGGTGCGCTTCATGTTACGAGAAATTGATTTGGAATGATATGCTTCTCCATTCGAGATATCTTTTGGGATTTCTATTTTTGCTTGTCCTTCAAAGTGGCTAATTATTGGAGACCAATGTTCATATATTTTACAATGGTAATTTTATTTCTTAGATCAGTTGACTTCATATTCATTAATCTTAGAGGTTAATTAGTAGTACTATTTATCTCCTTTTTGGAGAGCTTTATCTTGCGATGTTGCTTATAAGCAGAGGCCGGACAGCCTGTGAATTTGTCTGTTTTATAGTTTATACAATACTTTGTTATATAGTTACTCTTACATTTCCAAAATAAATAAATTAAGCTCTATTCATAAAGCACACAATAAATTTAAGCTCTATTTGTACCGCATGCCTATTGATATTTGACGTGTTACAATCAAATTTTCGACCTTTTCTTTGTGATCAGAGAATACTAGTGTCACAAGTAATTATATTTTACAATGTTATATAATAGTATGTGAGAAATGATCAATGCATATTTTTTTTCACAATTTTCCTTGTTACCACACAAAATGGGCAAAGCATGTTACACGCGGCAGACGGCTTACCAATTCTGTATGCTGTTCTGACTTGGTCTCAAATGCCAATTTTATGTATAGTCACCGTCAAATATTAACTAGCTAGGCAATGAGCTTGAGTTACTTAATAAGACTCCATTATTTCTAAGCTAAAGAGACCAATTAGTTTTTATGCTCTGTGTTTTTTTAAGCTACTAATATGTATTAGTATTCCTTATTAGTTGTATATTTTGCTGTTTGGAAAGTGGCTAGCTCACTGTGTAAGGTAGATGTAAAATTTTATGACTCAGCTTATTTTCCTCTAGAAGCTAAAGAGACCAATTTCTTACATGATCTAAAAACATAAGATAAAACGATGACATGTTGAGCCACAATCTATTGCGGCTTAAAAAAACATTCATTCTAAGAACATTCATGTCTTTACCTCTAAATACCATCAATATACAAACTCAGCTCAAAACTACACATGTCAATCAATCTAAACAAGTTAAGGAATAAGAAATTTCTCAATAGCAAATGTAATACCACGAGATCAACTATTATTCTTACGGAAATGAACCCAACGTGTTCGGTGTTCTATCATTTCTAGATATCATAAGACAAAGATCTCGACCCCCTTCAGGCTTCAACTCTATGTCTATATGGAACAATTTGTCTAAGTTGCCAGGTTAAACATACTATTACATCAAACTTGGAGCCCAATATTAGAAAGATAATTATCAACATTTAACTAAGTTCTGCTTTATTAATTCTTGAATGGGAACCTTCCCCGATCTCAAGTATCTATACAGTCAAATCATTTTTACAAGATAACTCATGCTTTGTTTTTGGTATTTCTCGAATTATGGTGTGTTTTCTTGAAAAATAGATTCGAGTGATAACTTAATTACTACTTAGATCATAATTAAAAGTTTAAAACGATGTAGTAGATAAAGGAGGTATTAATGTGATGAAATAAGTGACATTTGTTATAATAGGTAAAGTTATGATTTATTTAGTCTAATTCTTATAGTAGAATTAGAGTTTATTGTTGTTGGAAAAAGTATGAAGTACGCTAGTTTTTTGGGGATGGATGCATTGGACGGGTACCAAATTAAGTAAATGGTCAAACATTAGCTCAAAGAAAATTCTACATTACATCATTTTCTAAAGATGATTCATTGATTTGAATCATTAAACCTTGGAATACTATTACAGTGAGCACTCTATAAATACCTAAACATAGCTTAAGAAATTACAAACACAAGGTTAACATAACTCTCAATGCACAACTTTCATTCCTCTCTCTTACTTAAAGAAACATTTATTACTTCTTTCTCATAAGTATGAACTTGGATAGCCCAAAATCACCCCTTCAGGCTCCTACTTTTGGGAACTTAATCACTGTGCTGAGTATTGATGGGGGTGGGATAAGAGGAATTATCCCGGGGACAATACTCGCCTTTCTTGAGTCTGAGCTTCAGGTAAATTAATTTGTATAATCCTGCATTTGTAGCTAATTTTTTCGGAAAACCGATGTTATAAATTATAAAAAAAAAAAAAATAGAGCTAGGGTTGGAAAAAAAAACTATTCCATGGACTAGCCGCGAACAACCTTGGCGTTATCATTCATGAATGGTTGGTCCATATATCATATATGTGTGTATATTAACCACTTCATCCGAAGAAAAAGTTGTGATAATTTTATTTTAATTATAAACATCATATATTTATGAATGGTTTTTCAATTTTTGTTTTCAGTGGCTTAAACCAATTCGAAACCAAAGTTTCCAAACTGTTAGTTTTCGAAAATCTTGCAGTGTCCATGTAGTTGTCAAGTTACAAATTTTGCCCACTAATAATAGAAATCAAGGAAAGGAGACAGATTTTTCTTGCAGTGTCCAGACAGCTTACGCTAACCCAAAAGTACAGGCCATAGACAACTTTAATTTATGGTTTTAGTAACGACACACACATACACATACATACCCTCACCGGGAGATGAAACTGGTAATTTTAAATGAAATGACTTTTGTTTCATGACGTGATAGAAAAGTTAGGAATCAACTTAGTATACTCTTTTTTTTTTACTTAATTCATGTACTTGAGAAAATTTCATTTTTTTTTTTTTCAAAAACAAAAAGAAGAATAACTAAGAAATGGAACTTTCGAATTCTTTTAATTTACTAACAAGCCTTTCTTATTTCCACGATATTCTATATAGTTTTTTTCTTCTCATAACTTATATTTATGAGTATTTTTTTTCGTTATATGGGAAGGCTGAAAACTAATTTTTTGAAACTTTTGATCAAAATAGAAAAAAATTACCTCCTAGTTTCTTTCTTCATGCCCACATCTCACATACACATATATTTTAATTTTTAAACTATTAAAAAAAATGACTTTATATTTTTCATAAAGTCTATGACGCATGAAACAACCAGCACTCAGTTTTTTTCATCAAGTCCAACTTTCTTTCGCTTGTGTAGCATTTAGATTAATCATGTCATGAATGTATTATATTTTATGCTTTAAAGTTTGAAATAATTAAACAAATTGAGATTACTTCATCGTTATGCAGAAATTGGACGGTGAAGAAGTAAGACTAGCAGATTATTTCGATATAATTGGAGGAACAAGTACAGGTGGTCTTGTTACAGCTATGCTAACAGCCCCTAACAAAGAGAGTCGCCCCTTGTATGCAGCTAAAGACATCAACGATTTCTACCTTGAACATTGCCCTAAAATTTTCCCCCAAGAAAGGTAATTAAAGTATAAAAAACTGGTAAAAATATATAATTACGCCATCCTTGTAGAATTATCCTCGTCAATTATTATTATGAAACTTCTTTCTATTTTTATGGTATGCTGAAGTTGTGTTGGTGTGCCTTAGAATCATTTTCAATTTAAAAGGACGATTAGATCATAAATTTCCAAAAAGTCAGGAGAATCAGCCAATAAGTGGAAACATAAAAGTTAATGGATCAGAAACCTTGTTACTTGTTAGATAACTTTAATTTTGGAGAACTTCTTTGATGCAATCGTATTTTTCTTAGTTTTTCTCCGACTAAAGTGTGATCATCTCACAATTTTAAGCACTAGTTTGTATAAATTATCCGTCATTTAAGCTTTGTGTAAATTAAAAGAGAAAAGAAAAATCATGTGTATAGATATACCAAACTAATTCGGGCATATACATTATTTTACTTTTACTAAAACTATTGCAGGTCCATATGTTTTCCGAAAACTACGAAGATGATTCAAATTCTATCAGGGCCAAAATATGATGGTAAATATCTTCACAAACTCGTTAAGGAAAAGCTAGGCGATATTAAGTTACATCAAACTTTGACAAATATTGCCATACCGACATTTGATATAAAGAAGCTCCAACCCACCATTTTCTCAACATATGAGGTATGTTTTTTATGTTCTTCTCCTAATTTAGTGATAACATATATGCTAGAGAACACTTAAGACAACAAGTTGTAAAGATAAGTAATTAGTTTTCAAGTTTTCATTTATGTCAATTTAGTGACATCTTTTGTAATGGTTCTTGGATTTTTAATATTAATAAAATGTGGGTTTCCCCACAACTTATATAAAAAAAAGAACACTTAAAGACATAACATGTAAGTTGTTTTTGTATTTATTTCTAGGTGAAGAGTAAGCCAAGCATGAATGCTCTTCTCTCAGACATATGCATTTCAACTTCAGCAGCCCCGACCTATCTACCAGCCCATCAGTTTGAAACCAAAGACTATGATGGAAACGCGAGGCAATTTAACCTAATTGATGGCGGAGTGGCTGCAAACAATCCGGTATTAATTGGATATTTGTCACTGTTTGTATGAATGTTCTCAATCCGCCCTCATTTGGTTAATAAGTAGCTTTTTTATTGTTGATATACCTGTTGGCCTAACTTGTTTTCCTAACGTTATTAGTTGTCTGCATGATATACTTATTGAAACTAAATTTTCAATTACACTAAAAGTATATGACTCTCAAGTTGTTTTTGTTTGTTTTTAAATTTGCAATTAATTATTGTCAACATATATCATTTTCAATTGACGCATATTTCATCATTATTATTATTATTATTATTATTATTATTATTATTATTATTATTATTATTATTATATATATATATATTTATTTGTTTTGCTTTGTTTTTTTTAACAAACATACAAATCTTTATCAACACGAACAACATCTGAACTGTTTTATATGTTGGTAGTTGTTACTAGCATATCCAAAGTCCAAACGGCAACTCATCTTTGTCTGTAGAATAACATCCCCATATATATATATATATATATATAGATATTTGTTGTAAAATTTTAAAGTACTAATTATGATTTTTACGAACATATTACTGGACTACTGTTTTACCAACTGGGTTGTTAATGTACTAATTCATGTAATAATCATCAGACTGCAGTAGCAATTGGAGAGATAACAAAGCAAATAATGAAAGGGAGCCTTGACTATTTCTCAATAAAGAAATTAGACTATGGTCGATTATTGGTAATATCATTGGGGACGGGATCACGAATGGCTGAAGAAAAATTAGATGCAAAAATGGCAGCTAAATGGGGAATGTTTGGTTGGTTTAATAGTGAGGGATGCACACCTTTAATTGATGTGTTCACAGATGCTAGCTCTGATATGGTTGATTACCATCTCAGTGTTATTTTCCAAGCCCTTCATGCTGAAAAGAATTACCTTAGGATTCAGGTATATATAGCAACTCTTAATTTCTAGAAATAATGGTAACAAAATTTATACAACTTGGTGATATTTTTTTTTGAGAAAAGATCTGCACTTCTAAGTTTTGTTTCAATACTAGATTTTTTTTAGTTTGTGGTTTTGCAATGAGAAGACTTTTGCAACATTATTTAAAAAACTTGGTCTTATCTTATATTTTATGATTTTTTTAATGAATAAGACTTTTGCCAATAAAACTAATTGCATACTCCTGTATTATTATGTTTGAGCTGTGAAAAAGGTGATGTAGATGAACCCAATAATACACCTCTGATTTTGGCAAAAATAACCCCTCGATAAACTAAAGGGTAAATTAACAAAACATATTAATTTTTAAACTAAATTAACAAAAATATATCAAAAACTTTTCATTAACAAAAATATATCAAACAAATTAATGTTGTGTATTCTCTTCTTTCTCTATATCTTATCTTACTCTCTCTCTCTCCTCCATTCTTATCTCTCTCCTCCATTCTTTTCTTTCTCATAAATTTTTCTCTGTATCTCTCTTTTATATCTCACTCTATCTCTCTCCCCTCATCTATCACGAAAATCCGTCACTAACTACCGAACACCATCTAGATTATATAAATATTCATATACATATGAATATATATATATATATATAGATAGATACGTAATACACA
The DNA here is from genome assembly GCA_963920805.1 of Primula vulgaris. Classification (NCBI taxonomy): domain Eukaryota; kingdom Viridiplantae; phylum Streptophyta; class Magnoliopsida; order Ericales; family Primulaceae; genus Primula; species Primula vulgaris. Next base: position 11,496,114 of record OY987212.1, read on the forward strand.
AATATTAAACTGGTTGATACCCCGTAATATATGAAAAATATATGAAATTTGTGAGATTGTTTTCTATCCCTTAATATATGAAATTGGTGAGATTGTTTTCTATTTATTGAGTTTTGAGACTATTGTAAAACTTGTGAGTTTCAAGTTGAAGGGGCAGAGTCCATTATGTACAGTATTGAGATAAATCCATATGTAGGGTATGAAGTTTTGAAATTAGGGTATGAAATTTTAAAATTATGGTATGAAATTTTAAAATTAGGGTATGAAATTTTGAAATTAGGGTATGAAGTTTAAAAATTAGGTTATAAAATTTTAAAATTAGGGTATGAACTCTTTTGTAGATATTTGATTGTGATCCAAAACATCTAGGATATGACATTTTAAAATTAGGGTATGACATTTTATAATTAGCATATAAATGAATTTTTAGTCATTTTTAGAGAGAGATGGATGATTAGCATGTGTTAGAAAGAGGTGCGATTATCGTGTGCTAGAGAGATATGCGATTAGAGAGAGAGAGTTGCGGTTAGAGAGAGAAAGATGTTAGATTATTGTCTGATTAGAATTAAAGAAATAATAAGTATATATAATTATGTTTTTGATAATTTAATTTTTTTACTGTATGTTTTTATTAATATAATAGTGGTAGAGTATGTTTTTATTAATTGCCCCATAAACTAAATTTAGAGACAAATACGCAAGAACTTGTTATCTTGGCACAAGATTCTGAAAGTGTATTTTTCAGTATACTTTTCATTTGATTCACTCCTCATGATAAATACAAGAAAGAGACCCGCAATCCTCAGTGATTTTTCTTTTAATAAAAAACAGGATATATAATTAAGCTGAGCATTACTACAATTGAAGACATGTTACAACCTTTGGTCTAAATGATCTACTAATAAATAAATTATCTATTTGCAAAAACTAATTAGTACTATATATTTAGGAAAAATGCATTCCAAATATGACAAAATCACTCAAAACTACAGTATTATCACTGACATATTAGTTTTTATATTAGATAATCACTTTTTAAGATTAAATATTACCATGAATTATATTGCAGGATGACACTTTACTTGCAGAAGTATCATCTGTGGATATAGCTACTACGGAAAATTTGAAAGCTTTGGTGAAAGTTGGTGAAGGATTGTTACAGAAAACTGTCTCCCGGGTTAATTTTGAATCCGGCCTATTTGAGCCTGCAGAAAAAGAGACTAATGAAGAAGCTCTACGGAGGTACATAATATCTATTTATATTATGATATATATGATATAACCATATTTAAATTTTATTTTGAAATTTTGATATAAATTGACTGTTTTATAAATTATAGAAATGACATTTTTAATCTCATTTCTTTGCAGGTTTGCGAAACTACTATCCGAGGAGAAGCGACTTCGAGATATAAGGTCACCACACGGAAAAATTGCAAAACCTGGGGGGACTTAAATTTGCATATTAGGAAAATACTTTTATTTAATTATCCTGTTATGTTTTATTTAATGTTGTAAACATTTAAAGGTTATGATTTCTATTTGTCTATATATGTTAATAATTTATGGAAACTTATTGTGTGTCATTCATTTGCTTGGTTTTTTCTTTCTCTATCTTTCTTGCTGGGAAAAATAGAGTTATTATAACGATTCTTTTATCTTCCTCGTGAATATTCCAGTGACTAATGTCTCAAATAACAGTTTGAATAAAAGGATTTGGTTTTTACTTATCACATATGTTTGGTGGTTTTAGTCTTGTCGACTAAAACTAATTCATCTATTCAAACGATTAAAGCAGATAAAATAAAAAACTGAACCAATTTCAAAAGAAAACATCTCGTGATTCTCAACTAATTACTCCGTATGTATATCAAGGGGGCAACAAGCCAACAACCATATATTAATTAGTGTATGGATGACCAGAAGTAAAAACATGTTTAGGTGCACGTTTCCTCTACCAAAAAGAAATCATTTGATGATCAGGATGAATAAAATAACTTGGTCTTATAATTATCTCTATACCCTTTAGCTTTTTTTACAAGAATTCTCATTGGCATTTTGCTTATACTATAGACTATAGTTGTAATAATTTTTCTAATTAAGCCAAGGGAAGGACGGGTAGAAATCAGTCGTATTCCTGATTTCTAGGTTTGAAAATGTTGAGCTTATTATATATATTTTTTAATATTTTACCATGACTTTAACATAATATCATAATCTTTCAAAAGGTTCAGAATTTGTCTATAACTTGCAGTAATGTGCATTGTATAGATGTTGACTCGACGAGTATCCGATTAAAATGATTTCTTTTTGACATCGTATATTTCTTAAAGATCTATCCAAATCGTCAAAATCTGGTTTTATCGCACCAATTCTTAAAAAAACACAATATACTATTTTAGATAAAGGAGTGTTCTTGATTTTTTAGTCAAAAATTATATTTGGGTGTTGAATATTTGAGATGTTTTTTTTAAAAATAGTATATTATTCAAAGATAAATTCATCACAATTAATCAACAACACCAGATTTTGACATCATTTTGTTGAGTTGTGGAGCCAAATGAGATTTGGTCATGTTTTCTAATTATCCCACATCACATGGAATTGTAATATGACCCACTAAGGGTTTTATTTATTTGCCCCAATATCTTGTATTTTAATTACACCTACACAAACACTTTATACATATTATAAGTGAGAGAGTTCTATTTGCGAGAGAACCATAGCTTGTAACTATGCTAGATTATGATTGTAATCCTCTTAATAATATTAAGTGTCACGTGTAGCGGCCCGGAGACGTAGCCAATTTGGGTGAACTCCGTTATCAAAGTGTGTGTGCTCGGTTTAGCTTTCTGTCTTTCTCATTGTTCGCATGTACGACCCCAACAAGTGGTATCATAGCTCGGAAGATCGATGGTAAAAGAAGACAGAACCGCACACGGGATTGAGAAGTTCGACGGGAAGGACTTCACATTCTGGAGAATGCAAATAGAGTACTACCTCTACGGGAGGAAGATGCATCAGCCACTTCTCCTTAAGGAAAGGCCGACCACGACCACCGAGGAGGCGTGGAAACTTTTAGACCGACAAGTGTTGGGAGTGATCCGCCTAACACTATCTAGGAGTGTAGCACATAACGTCGCAAGAGAGACGACGACGATGGGGATGATGAAGGTCCTCACCGACATGTATGAGAAACCATCCGCAAACAACAAGGTACATCTCATGCGTAAGTTGTTTAACCTACGCATGGCTGAGGGGACACCTGTCGCGAGTCACGTGAACAAGTTCATCGACACCGTAAATCAGTTGGATGCGGTGGAGATAACTTTTGAAGACGAAGTGAGAGCCCTTATACTACTAGCATCTTTACCGAACAGTTGGAAATTCATGCGAGCTGTTGTTAGCAACTCAATTGGAAAGGAGAAACTGACTTACAACGGCATCCGAGATCAAATACTCGCTGAGGAACTCAGGAGATTAGACATGGGTGAATGCTCAAATGATGGAGCAGCCTTGAACGTGGGTTCAAGAGACCGGGGTAAGGCCAGGGTATGGGACGTTAGAGGACGTTCGCAATCCCGAGGTAGAAGAGGGCAAAGCCGAGGTGGCAAAGATAGAGATCGAAGTAAGAAGAATCTTCGATGCTATAACTGCCAGGGTATGGGACACTTCAGTCATGAGTGCAAGCAGCTGAAGAAGGGTACCGGCCGTGATCACGTGGCTAATGTTGTGAGTGACGAGGATTTTGGAGACTATTTAATGCTTGCCGAATAGAGAGATATAGATTTGTGGATTCTAGACTCTGGGGCATCATTTCACACAACCCCTCAGAAGGATTTATTCGAAAATTACACTGCGGATAATTTCGGTAAAGTGTATCTAGCCGACGGAGAAGCGTTGGATGTTGCTGGAATGGGCGATGTGAAGATTTGCATTCTAAACGGGTCGGTATGGAAGCTAACAAAAGTGAGGCATGTTCCGAGGTTGACCAAGAATCTGATCTCAGTAGGTCAACTTGATGCCGAAAGACACTCCATTTCGTTTAGCTGTGGAGCTTGGAAAGTTTCACGAGGAGCTATGGTGATAGCCCGAGGGAGTAAGTTCGGTACATTGTACATGACCGATGAGGAGCGTACAATTGTGAAAGCTGTGTCGCAGAACTGCTCGGAACTGTGGCATCGACGGTTGGGTCACATGAGTGAGAAGGGGATGAAGGTGTTAGCAAAGGACAGTAAACTTCCAGGCTTAAAGTCTGTCAACCTCGACATATGCAAAGGTTGCATTTTCGGGAAGCATAAGAAAATAAGCTTCCGGAAAGGTGGAAAAGCTCCCAAGGAGGAGAAGCTAGCACTGGTCCACTCAGACGTATGGGGACCATCTCCAGTAACCTCACTGGGAGAAGATCAGTACTATGTGACCTTTACCGATGTTTTGACGAGGAAAACATGGGTCTACTTCTTGAAACACAAGTCTGAGGTGTTTAAGAAATTTCAAGAATGGAAGGCCATGGTCGAACTGGAGACCGGGAATAAACTCAAGTGTTTGAGGTCCGATAACTGCGGAGAGTACATTGATGCGAAGTTCATAGAGTTCTGTGCTCAGAGAGACATTCGAATGGAGAAGGCCATCTGAAGAACGCCACAGCAGAATGGCATGGCCGAGCGAATGAACCGAACAATCAATGAGCGTGCTAGGAGTATAAGACTGCAAAATGGGTTGCCCAAAGCCTTGTGGGCACATGCAGTAAGCACGGCGGTTTACCTCATTAACCGCGGACCCTCAGTTCCTTTAGAAAGGAGAATTCCCGATGAAGAGTGGATAGGAAATCCTATCTCTTATGAACACTTGCGAGTGTTCGGTTGTCTATCATATATCCATGTCGACATAAATGATTGTACCAAGCTTGACTCGAAATCCAAAGTGTGTTACTTTGTGGGGTACGGTGGAGCTGAGTTTGGATATCGCTTTTGGGATGGTCAAACAAAGATGATCATTCGCAGTAAGGATGTCATCTTCAACGAAAGCATTTTGTACAAAGATCGATAAAATATAGCGGTGGAAGAAGATGCGCTCCCGTCCGAGGAAAGTGGTATGGTCGACATGAATGCGTTTCCAAGAGAGTTGGAAAATGACACTGAAGATGAGCCAGTGGTGCTCGACAACCGACCATCAGATGCTGAAGAGGACGAGGAGTTGTCCCAAACTCCTCGACCTGAATTGGGCCGAGGTCATCGCGAGAGGAGACCTCCTACCCGATACTCTCCTTCCCTGCATTACGTATTGCTAAATGATGCAGGCGAGCCCGAAAGTAGAGAGGAAGCTCTGGAGCTGAAAGACTCGAGCAAGTGGGAGCTCACGATAAAAGATGAGATGAAGTCACTTGAGAAGAATGTGACTTGGCCGTTAGCCGCACTGCCCAATGGGAAGATGGCACTGAGCAATAAATGGGTGTTCCGACTGAAAGAGGAACAAGATGGCTCGAAACGGTACAAGACACGATTAGTAGTCAAACGGTTCCAGCAAAAGACAGTAATTGACTACACCGAGATCTTTTCACCAGTCGTAAAGTTGATAACTATTCGGCTATTGTTGAGCATTGTTGTAAATGCGAATCTTCATCTTGAGCAGTTAGATGTGAAAACTGCATTTCTCCATGGAGATCTTGAAGAAGAAATTTACATGCTCCAACCTGAAGGGTTTGCCGAAAAGGAAAAAAAGAAACTGGTCTGCAAACTGAGGAAGAGCTTGTACGGGCTAAAACAATCATCACGACAGTGGTATAAGAAGTTTGACAGTTTCATCGTGGATACCGGGTTCGAAATAAGTGATAGTGATCACTACTGTTTCGTGAAGAGATTTGCAAACTCTTCGTACGTATACTACTTTTGTATGTAGATGACATGTTGCTCGCCGGGTCGAGCCTTGTTGAGATTAATAAGGTGAAGCAACAGTTGGCGAAACAGTTCGAGATGAAAGATTTGGGTTCCGCAAATCAGATCCTCGGTATGAGGATTTCCTGAGGAAAGGATGGATCTCTGTTTCTGTCGCAAGCCGAGTATGTAAAGAAAGTACTGGCACGATTTAGCATGAGTGATGCCAAGGCTGTAAGCTCGCCGCTAGCCGCACACTTTAGCTTGTCGAATAAACAATCACCCTCAGACGAGGAAGGAAAGAATCGTATGTCGAACATACCCTACACTTCAGCAATTGGTAACTTGATGTACGCTATGGTGTGTACAAGACCGGACATTGCCCATGCAGTAGGAGTTGTCAGTCATTACATGAGTAATCCAGGAAAACACCATTGGGAAGCTGTGAAGTGGATATTGAGATATCTCTCGGGTACTGTGAGTTCGACATTATGTTTTCGAAAGACCTTGGAAGGCCTGCACGGCTATGTGGATGCTGACATAGCCGGTGATCTAGACAGCCGAAATAGCACAACGGGATGTGTTTGTACCTACGGTGGTACTGCTGTGAGTTGGACATCTAAGTTGCAAAAGATTGTTGCATTGTCGACCACAGAGGCTGAGTACGTCGGGGTGACGGAAGCAAGCAAAGAGATGATTTGGTTGCAAGGTTTCTTAGAGGATCTCGGTCAGAAAACCGACAAGGGAGTTCTGCACTGTGATAGTCAAAGTGCAGTTCAGCTAGCTAAGAATCCTGTATTCCATTCACGCACAAAGCACATACAGATTCGTTACCATTTTATCCGGGTTGTTCTGGAAGATGGAATCTTCGTGCTAGAAAAGATTGAGGGCGCTAAGAACCCCGCCAATATGCTAACGAAGGCTGTTACAATCGGTAAACTGAGGCTGTGTGCAACCTCAGTAGGACTCCGAGCTTGAGACTCAGGGTCGCCGCTACACTGGAAGAATGAGTAACTCGCCGATGACGGACGAGTATCAATTACTATACAAGGATACCGATGGGAGCATTGTGCTCGGTGGAGCACAGTGAGTTCGGTGGTCGGACATAATTGGAGTTCTTTTGAAGCACTCGACATTTGACTCCAAGTGAGAGATTGTTGAGTTGTGGAGCCAAATGAGATTTGGTCATGTTTTCTAATTATCCCACATCACCTGGAATTGTAATATGACTCACTAAGGGTTCTATTTATATGCCTCAATATCTTGTATTTTAATTACACCTACACAAACACCTTATACATATTATAAGTGAGAGAGTTCTATTTACGAGAGAACCATAGCTTGTAACTAGGCTAAATTACGATTGTAATCCTCTTAATAATAGTAAGTGTCACGTGTAGCGGCCCGGAGACGTAGCCAATTTGGATGAACTCCGTTATCAAAGTGTGTGCGTTCGGTTTAGCTTTCTGTCTTTCTCATTGTTTGTCTGTACGACCCCAACACATTTGTGTTGAAAAACACGAGGACATTTCTTTGTCATAATCGTGTCCTCATTTATTTGGTAATACACATTTTGACTAGGGTATTCAATTGAGATGACCATTTTCTCTTTAAATTTGCGTATTTTCTAAAATTATACCTACTACAGTTTACAAAATTTGAATTTGAAAACTATTTGTGTTGAAGCAGGACACTTTTATATTAATCATATATTTGGACTTGGACGTCCAATTGAGATGATTTTATTTTCTCAATTCATTTACTTTTCAAAAATTTATCCAACCATATTATCGAAACTTAATTTGGACAAAAATCAGGACACTGTCATTCACCAGGAAAATATTCGCATCAGAATATTGTTTCCCCTACATTGTTTCTTTTACTAGCTAGGATGCTAAATTGAACGAGGACATTGTGTGCATTATAACAAAAGGACATCACTTTCGTACCTCATGTGGTAATTGGCGGCATTCATAGCGTAAACTTATAGAAAAACAATATTTTTGCATCTTGTTTGTGTCTATATATATTAATGGTATATATTTATGTAAGTATGAGTCGTTCAATTAATAAAACCTGCGTTTATATATTTATTAACAATTTTTAAATATAAAATAGCTAAAATATCCTTATTAATTAAAGTGGACACCAAACATTTAAAATGAAATATTAACAAAAAAAAACATGTAATTTTACTTTTGGTTTGGTTTCACCACACAATTTGAATAACATAATTATCTTAAAGATTTAAAAATATTCAAATCAAAATTTTAACTAAAAACGTAACGTTTTTAACTCTGCGGTATATGGTGCCGTCACTTACGTACCTCATACAGTGCAGAAGAGATGTCCCTAACGAATGGTCCATAAATCTTCTAGTTTTTCGTGAATTTTCTTCATCTTTTTTATTTTTGACGAGGATGTTGTTATGCACTACTGACATTGTTTTTCTCAGTATTCTATATTTTCCGGAATTTTTATGATTTTTTTGTGATTTAACATCTTTCTTGTATAATTTTTACTTTTTCGAATTACTATTTCGGTTTTTTTGGTTTATGCATTTTCTGATATTTTGGTGATTTTTGTTAGATTTTTCAAGTTTTTTTCTTTTAAAATAGAATATTTTTGGTTATATTTTACGTTTTTATCACTCGCTTAAAACTTAAAATTTCCAAAGAAACGTCCGTTATTTCTAAAAGATTGGGTTTAGATTCCCTTATATAAAAGGTAAATTCCCTTTATAAAACTCCAAAGACAAAACCCACAAATTAAGTGTCAAAGAGAATAGAATCATAGAAGAAGAACACAGCACAAGAGATTGGGTACTCAAAACGAAACCAAGAAATTTACGACCTTCAAAACGTTTCTTATAAATCTATTTCTATATAATTAAACTAGAGATAACGGTGCTTTGTCCTCCGAACCACACGTATGAAGTACCCGGAGCGGCCTCTTGGCTCTTGGATACTAGATCCTTAAAATTCTCTCGAAGTTACAGTATGCATTTCAATGCAATTGTAATATCCCAAAAGCATCTACAGCAAACAATTGTACATGGCTGGTTTAATGGAGGTGACAATAGTCTAAGGGGACTAGACAGTACACCTTTAGGTCAACTATTATTTTTTTTCTAATATTACTTCTTTGGTAATTTGACAAAACAAAATTTATTTTTTTCTATGCAATTCACTAAAAAAAAGTTATTTTGGACAGACTATATATGCTTTAATTAGTACATGCATTAGGTGTAAATCACTGGTGCAATGATCATTCATCATAAACTATGAAGTAGCCTCTTTTTTGTGAATATATTATAATAACCTGGGGAATCTTAACTTACACCTAGGGGGAAAAAGGAATAATCAAACTAATGTATCTGGAAAACGGCAGTTTTTTTTGTTTGTCTTTAGTCAATATGATTTTTCCCTTTAAAAAATAAGTCAAACACTTGACATTCGAAGCTGATGGCATTAATGATGTTTCATGACATTACATCACAAACTGAATAAGCTAAGTATTAAAGCACATACTCAACACATTCAAAGTCTACACAAGAACAATTACGTACATCTTTATGAAATTTTTGTTCTAAATTTACTTTATGGAAAGAACAAAATCATTCCTTCAGCCACCTACTTTTGGAAATCTCATAACTGTTCTTAGCATCGACGGTGGTGGAATAAGAGGCATTATCCCTGGAACAGTCCTTGCCTTCCTCGAATCTGAGCTTCAGGTTCATTTTATATATTTACGGTTTCTATGGAAAAATAATTCCCTTCCGGTTTACTTAAATTTTAATGGACAATACATACTTTTAATTCTCGAAGTTTATCAATGTTTAGTATTATTTGAATTCAAAACAATCTACGGTTAGAAGATGCAAATAACTTCCGTGTCGAATCAATTATTTTATAAATTCTTCTAGTGTATGCATTTTCTACAGGTAAGCTTCGGAATTAATTGAGAGTGCTATTTCAGAGAAAATAATATTTCCATTAGTTCTGAAAGATAGATAGCCTGAGAATATCATATGCAGGACTAGTCTACTTGAACCCATATTACAATGAAGAATATATATGGTTTAACACAAAAATGCTGCAGGGCTTCTCTTCATTGATATTAAAATTTTAAGAGTTGAATATGCTAGACGTCAGAAGTTGCTAGCACACAGGTCCTGAATCCTGATACAGTTGTGTATTCCTCCCAAGTATCCCAATATCCACCTTCACTATGTACAAAGAACATTTACTATAGATCATCAACCATAACTTAAACTTTATTACCTTAAGTCATCGTTTATAGAATGATATATTCGGAATTTCGGATAGTCCTCATTGGATATATCATATACGTCTAGTATTAACACAATTTATTACAGTATAAAGCTCCGCTCTTAGCGCTCTATCCCATGTGGTGATTTCTCCTAAAATTTCAGCACTGGCTATAGCATATTTACACAATTTTATTGAAATTAGAAATTCTGAGTTTATCTCTTTGAAAATACATACAGTTTTTGGTGATAGGAGTGTATCCAGGTATTTTCACCACTAACTTTTATTAGCGAAGTAATCCTGAATAATTTGATTTTCGAGCAGAAATTGGACGGAGTGCAAGCAAGACTTGCAGATTATTTTGATATAATTGCAGGAACAAGTACAGGTGGTCTTGTGACAGCTATGCTAACTGCACCTAACAAATATAACCGCCCTTTGTATGCAGCTAAAGACATCAACGATTTCTACCTTGAACATTGCCCTAAAATTTTCCCACAAACCAGGTAATGATTATCTAATTTCTTCGAATATTCGGGAGTTAGAACCTGATCTTACATTCGTTTGACAGCTAGTTTAACTATCTAGAGATTTTTAAGCGATGACATTGTTTAATACTCCGTATATGTTGTAGTATTAGAGTATAGCTCTGCCACAATTGAGAGAATCCTTGAAGTTGTTCGATTGGGAGCCATGATTCAACTTGTAAATGCACTAATGTGGTAGGTTTATATAATAGATGAGATTTGCACCTTTAGAAAAGAATCCAATTTGGCAGTGCCAGGGCCAAGATTCTCTTGATATACCGGCTAGTATGAATTTTAACAGTTAGAAGTTTCCTTCTTTTTCACGCAGAATAGAACCACATCAGGAAAAAAAATGCAAGAAATGCAACGAATGTTGAGGTTGAGTATTAAGTACTTGTAATTTGGAAATATTTGTGTATACTTACGGAAATCGTAATTTTTTAAAATGGCAGCGGAATATTACTTCCTACCAAGAAGCTGATCCAAACAGTAAGAGGACCAAGATATGATGGGAAATATCTAAAAAGCCTTGTGAAAGAAAAACTAGGAAATACAAAATTACACCAAACACTGACTAATATTGCCATACCAACATTTGATATAAAGAAACTTCAGCCCACAATTTTCTCCACCTATGAGGTACATACGAATTCAAACTTTAGGGTGTTTCAGGGCCAATACAGTTTTTTTTTAATTAAGCCAAAGCTTTTATTGAAACAACCGTAACAAGCTACAAACTTACTCACTTAAAAGTTACATCTGCTAAACTTCAAAACATATTCCTTACTTCTAACTTTTAAGAAGATAATGCTCATTGGAGCTACATTAAAACACAAAAGTACATAGGAATTAAACAATTTCCGATAGCTTTGGAGTTTCAAGTCTGAAGTCTTGAAACCAAAACATCTTTTCAGGGCCAATACATTATTGTATGCCTGCAGATATTTTTCTTTCTAATTTATCTGCATTTTTCTTTAACAAGTGGTCACCAATAATAGGACAAAAACTGTAACTTTGGTCACTTCTTTCATATATCAAAACCAGCAAAAGATCATGTATTTTGAATTTCATGGATATGCTCCTCAATTTTTTGAGAAAGAAAGTACATACGTTTGGTTCTTTTTGTAGTATATTAAGAACATTTAAGTTGTCGAAGTTGGAAGCAAAGCCTCACAAATGATAGATTGATTTAATAATTAACTGAGCCAATATATACCAATTTGATTTACATTCATAAGACCAAAATGTCATATTTTCACAATTTGAGTACTAACGGTAACAACGATATTTTTTTTTAATAAATAGTGGGGAAAACTCAATTTTATTTTAATAATAAAGTGGGAAAATAAAAATTTGGGGGAAAACCTACAAAAAGATAAGGAGCCAAAAGTACTCCAAATCGAAACCAAATAAAATCCATAGCAACTTTTACAACTTGTAATACTAAAAGAAAAATTCTCAAAAAACTCGAAGGACTTCATAAGGACTTCATAAGGACTTCACAATATACTATATATATAATATATATGCAATTAAAAAATGATCATTTCTGTATTGGTTTGGTTTCCCCTATTTTTTATGATTTAGGTGGAACATATGCCAAGCGTAAATGCTTTACTATCGGATATATGTATTTCAACCTCAGCAGCACCAACACTTCTTCCAGCTCATTATTTTGAAACCAAGGATTCTGACGAGAAAATCACAGAGTTTAATCTGATTGATGGCACTGTTGCTGCAAATAATCCGGTAATTAATAGTGGACTACTTGTTTGACAAATAAAACATTACAGTATTTAGTTTCATAGTATTAGAATACTAACCAAAGTGTATCTTGTAACTAGCTTAAGTTGTACATTTTACCTTTTCTTTATTATTTAGTATTAATTAACAGTTACTTTTGAATAGAACACTAACATAACAAGCCAAGCAGAAATTATTCAATTTTTTCACTTCAAAAAAAAATTGTTACATATTTTAAGTTTTTATCATGCTTTCAATCCCATTAAAGCATATTGTCACCTATTCTACTATTAAAATGTTGTTTACATCTGATTTAATCAAACAAGACGACATGATAAAGCCAAGAAATAAGAAAAAGACAACCAATTTTATATTTCAGTACAATAAGATAAATTACACATAATTTGATTTTAGTTATAAAAGCTTTTTTTAACAAATAATCAGTATATGATTTTATTTTACTAAATATTGCAAGTCAATCCCTTTTGCTTTTTCAGACCCTTGTTGCTATAGGGGAGATAACAAAGCAAATAATGAAAGGACACCATGATTATTTCTCCATAAAGCAGATGGATTATAAACGACTTCTGGTTATATCATTGGGGACAGGCTCGCGGAAAACAGAAAAGAAATACAATGCTTATAAAGCAGCTAAATGGGGTTTGCTTGGGTGGTTAACTAGTGGTGGGTCTAAGCCTCTAGTCGATGTGTTCACCCATGCCAGCTCAGACATGGTTGATTACCATCTTAACGTCGCTTTCCAAGCTCTTGGTTCTGAAAAGAACTATCTTCGGATACAGGTAATTAAGTAGTTATTCTTATCCAATGTATACAGGGAAAAGATTAATTAAGAGACGCGGTATTACACATATTGCAGATCTCAAAAGTTTGCGAGATCAGGTGGCTCACTTTACGTTTCAGTATGCACATTCCAAGCAAATCCTAAAAAAATGATTTGTAAATTAAAAAAACTATTTGTCGTGCATATAGATGTTCTCTCGGGTAAAAAGAAAATGTCATGAAAGGGTTTAAACCAGAATCTGCCAGATTTTTCTTAAACTTATGAGACCATATATTAAGGAACTAGTGGAAATCAAACTACTATTAATTCATCGTTTTACCCTTTACGAAACACAATTATAGGATGATACTTTAACCAAGGATCTGGCCTCTGTTGATATAGCTACCAAGAAGAATATGGATGCCTTGGTGGAAATTGGTAATAATTTGTTACAAAAACCAGTATCCAGGGTTAACTTTGTGAACGGCCAAGTGGAACCCGCTGGGAAAGAAACTAATGGGGAAGCTCTTAAAAGGTTCGATTATAACTAGGATATACTTATTTCTTATATTTCAGCTTTACTTACACTATTAGAACGCAATATATTTAGCATAATTTACTTTGACTAGGTATATGTAGTTTAGCTTGTAGACTAGCTTAGTTCGTTAATAATGTTAAATTAGTGAATCTTTGAAAAAAGTACCTAACATGCATTCTATAGACTAAGTTGATTAATCTACATAATGTGTTCCGTCCTCTAGGCCTATATGTAAAACCGTAAAAGAAAACTAACTTGACAATAGTTTTGAAATGACAGGTTTGCAGAATTACTCTCAAATGAGAAGCAACTTCGAGATAATATAGATCAATCCAGAGCTCCTAAATAAGCAACGGAGTATATTACAAATCCGGCATGATGGATCATTCCCCCCTTGTTCTTGATTTAATCCAGATATTTATGGTTGACATTATCATGTTAGTTTATTATATAATTGCTTTTCCTTTTATTTCCTTTCCTTAATTGTTGAGTATTTTAAGAGTTGAGGCCAATGGCTCATGACGAACATGTGGATACGAAGAGAGAAATGTTAACAGTCGAGAACTTGGCAACTGATACAAATAATTAAACCGAGGGAAGAACTATCTTTTTGCAGAATTAACCAAAGTAAGGAACAAGAACATAAATCCGAATAAATATATATATTCTATTAATTTTAAAGCAAATAAAATTTCAATATCACTCTCTACAATATCTACCCAAATCTATAAAACTTGTATACTGCAAATGTTGTGTATCTAGAATTAACCACAACCCATGCATTTATAGGATTCAAGGTACAATTTGACATTACTATAGTAATTTATTTTTACAAGAAAATACTTATTAAGCTAATTATGATACCAATCCCTAATTCCTCGGCCAACAATGAATCCCTAAAGAAACTTTTTTAACTACTAATCGCTTCTTCCTTAGTCAACAAGGAATTCCATGAAATAATTGTTTCCTAATATCATATAAAGATACACCCGTATCAGGTCTCCTCATTTTAGGAACTTAAACCCCCGTTTAACTTAATAACACTAGCGAACCTGCCTCACGCGATGCGTTGGTCTGACGGTAACCTATATTCATATATACTAATTAAATCGAATATAAACTTGACAACCATAAAATTGAAATCACATAAATTAATAACAATAATATTATTGAAAAAAAAAGAAAGTTTTCATACCTGGAATAGTAAAAAAATTGGAGAGATAGGGAGAGAAGATGAGAGAGAAGAGGAGAGAGAAACCTAAAATAGACAAATGAATTTGAAAGTGGGAGAACAGTTAACGTAACATAGCAGTTTTATTTAGTATTTATTTTATTTGCAATTTGTGTAATTGAATGGGTTTTTTTTGTAAATACTTATTTCAAGTCTTCATACTGTTGACATAAAGTAATAGTATAGATAGACGAGAGAACTCAAAAGCTCATTTATCTGCAAGCTGCAACTTTAACTCTGCAACATTTTCATTTTAGTGAGTTGTTGAAGAACCCAAACTCAATCGACTCTTTTGTACTTTACAAGTTCATATAAAAATCACACTCCGAATTAAAAATCCACACTCGTTTGTACTTATCATATGTTAGACTCGAGTAACAATATGATGAGTAATATATAAAGCCGACCGTGCATATGTTTGTAATGTGCAATCAGCTCGCAGAAATTTATGTTAAACGATTGACATACACAATAAAGTAATTTTTTTTATGAGCCAAAAAACTAAAAACAACTCATCTAAAAATTTGTATAGCACATATGTACCAGGAGTACTATATATGTTATATCAAACCATAATAATACTCAATCGCGCATAGCGGATAACGGATGACTTTGATGTCGAATATATTTATTTATGGGTAACTTGTTTTAGTGTGTTTTTTTGTTGATTTTATGTAACATTAATTGAAAATTTATTAGTTATAATGAAAAAATTAATTGAATTACTTGTATATAATTTATTTATTTGGTAATCAACACGTATATGTACTTTCTAATCTCATACTTAATATTTTACTAGCGGACCTGTCCACCCGATGAGTATGAATCCAAGAAAAAATCTGTAACCCGTTATGGTAGATAATTTGTGAGAAGATGTAGAAATTTAATAATTAGATGACAATTATTTTTCTTTTAATTCCGTGTAAAATGTGTTTAGTACTATTTTATAATTTTGTAAATTAATACTGTTTGTAGGATAAAGTAGGCCTATATTGGTCTTTACGATCATATATATATATATATATATATATATATATATATATATATATATATATATATATATATATATATATATATATATATATATAATTGTATACTGTATTATATATAAATGAGCTTAGATTTTTATACTACACTTTTTCTGAAAAAACGCACAAACCGTAGAAAAAATCTACGGTTTACAGTGATTCACTGCAAACCGTAGATTAAATCTACGGTTTACACAGAAACACTGTAATCCGTAGATTTAATCTACGGTTTACAGTAAATTTCTGTAAACCGTAGATTAAATCAACGGTTTGTAGCAATTTTCAGAATTTTTACATAACCAAACCATTAGTAATAAATATCTAAATAAACAAATTTGAATAAAAACCCTAATTTTTTTATTAAATGAGACAAATATCAACAATTATTATAATTTCTATAATTAATATAAACAAACAACAAAACAATTATATATAGCTAAGTGAATTATGGATTTGCATATTTTATATATTTTTTCCTATTTTACAAATTGAAATTACAAAAAAAAAAAAAAAATGGGACAAATATCAACAATTATTATAATTAATATAATTAATATAAACAAACAACAAATAATTATATATAGCTAAGTGAATTATGGATTTGCATATTTTATATATTTTTTCCTATTTTATAAATTGAAATTACACAAAAAAAAATAATAAATTAGAGAATAAAAGAAATACCTTTAATTATGGATAAATTTGATTGATGATTTGAGATTTTTTGTTAAGAAAGATGATAATTATTGTGGTCGATTGATTTTGGTGGTTTTTTTGGATGAAAATTGTGGGTTTTTGAGAGAAAGAGAGAGAGTGTAGTATAAAAAGTTTTTTTTTTTTTTAAACGTAAGTTTCTGTTTTTCAGGGACTGTCTGTGTAATTTTTGACGCAGGGACTGACTGTGTAATTTCTAAAAAGTAAATCTACGGTTTACAATGAGAATAAATCTACGGTTTACATAAAATGACTGTAAACCATAGATTAAATCTACGGTTTATGCTGTTTCGGTTTATACAGAAACAGCATAAACCGTAGATTTTTTCTACGATTTATACGTTTTTACAGAATTTTTGTAGTATAAAAATACAACCTCTATTAATATTTAACAGGGTTATATGTTTAATGAATAAAATACATTTTTTATCTCTCTGTTAGCTAATACTGTATCTCTTTTATCTCTAATATGTCACACAATTATCGGCTTCAATAATAATAATAATAATAGTATAGATAACTAATAAAATCAGTAACAAAAAAAGAAAAGATAAAAAAGAAATGGCGATGATGATGATGAGGTCACTTGTTCGCTCCATCTCTCTCCGATCCCTATCCGCCGCTTCCGTCAATCTATCCCGCCGCTACGTCAGCAGTGGGTCCCACACACCCTTCTCCCCCAATCGCATCCCTTACGGTAACTTCTCACTCTTATTTATATATATATATATATAGTTTATATGCATCCTCTGTTTATATAGTGAGAATAAGATAGTTGTTTAGTAAAGAAAATAAATTTATATGTCCAAATTGGTTTGATTATCTAAGAAGTTTTGATATATGTTTCTATCGACTCTCTTAATTTTGTGTTTTTTTTTTAATTATAATATTCTTATATAACGTTTCTTTGAGAATTTGATTAAATTCAGTAGCTTGTATTTATCAACTAATTTCTATATAGTTTAAAACTGCATGCTGTTTTTTTTTTAAAATCTATTTAAGTATTCCAAACAGTTTTGATATTCCGGACAATGAGTGTGACTTTGATCAATTATTTTGTGTCTTTTTTAGTTATCACAAAGTTTAATTTATGCATGTTTAAGGATTTGATATGAAACTCCAAAAAAATATTCTAATTTATCATAGAGATGGATGGTACGTGATTAATCGTATGCCTCATTTGGTTTCCGGATTAGTTTAGTAGTCCCGTGATTAACAATCCAGTCCGAATTGTGAGGTGGATTTGAAATGAAGGTCGGATTAACTATGATTAGATTAATATAATGCCACAACCCCGTGGTATCACTAAAAGTGCATCATTTGTAGTCCCCATCTGTATTAATAATCTATTTGCACTTTACGCAATCAAACACATCATTTGTGGCCGTGGTAGGACTTCTAGTCCGATTCCGACCTTTATATTATGCAACCAAACAAGGGCTTAGTGTCTATTATCCGATAAGTGGGTGTTTGTTAGTTTATAGTTTATATACATGTGTTAATCCCTTTTATAATAGTCCAAATAATTTTGATTATTTGAATAATAGGTGTGATTTTGATCTATGTTTCTACTTTCTATATAATGTCAGAATTTTATGCCCCACTTACCATATACTTACTTTATGTTTCTTAGAGAAACTGATAAAACTCAAAAGCTCTAATGTATGTACCCACCGGTTTTTTTTTTTTTTAATTATCAGTAGATGCCTAGATGCTATGTGATTGATCTTATTTTCGATTTCTTAAAGTGGCTGTTTGTAGTTTATAGTTTATAGGCATGCTTGCAGTTTTTTTATATTTGTCCAATGAGAAACGGGTGTACCTTTGATCTACGTATCTATTAGTGTCAAAATTTGAGCTGTGATTATTCTAGGTCTGTTTGAGAATTTGATAAAACTTAAAAGCATGTATACATTTACTGATTTTTTTATTTTAATAATCCAATTTATAGGACATATTTGACTTACGTTTCTACTTAAGGGGTGAACTCTGAACTGTGTGCTCTTTCTTTTTCGTTCTCAATATGGTTGTGTCAGATCGAGAATCGCAAATTATAATGTATTCAAGGCTTTTTGGAAGAAGTTCACTAGTTTGCCTGTGATTCTGATAGATATAACAAATTACTAGTATTTCTATCATGCGCTCTTTAATAAACTGTTTACTAGTTGAAAATCTGGTGAAAGATATTACCTTTCTTGATAAAAACATAACCAATTTTCACACCCTTCTCCCCTTTTTCATATGACTGATTTGCATGTATCCTTCCACCGACTCTGTATTCTCATTTGGTTTGAAATTGGTGTCCTTTCTTTTTTCCCATTTTGTTCTCTTTAATCGTTTTCCGGTTGAGAATTCTATTATTTTCAAGATTCAAGAAATTGTATCTATGTAGTAGTTTGCCTGTGATTTTGCTTCTATTGAGATTGTCTGGTACTGTTGTTGCATCTTATAGTAACAAACTTATGTTTCTTTTGGTGAAAAAGCTTGCTCTTAGAGCACTGTCAACGATGATATAGAACCATCCCTATACCTGCATACCAGCGGACTAAGATTTTCTATATGTACATGTTTCTTATCTTATAGTAACAAACTTATGTTTCTTTTGGTGAAAAAGCTTGCTCTTAGAGCACTCTCAACGATGATATAGAACCATCCCTATACCTGCATACCAACGAACTAAGATTTTCTATATGTACATGTTTCTATCTTGCACATAAGTCCTGCCAAACTATCTATGCAATTCTTAATTGTCTATCCTTCCAAATATATGGACTCTGCCTCTCTTCTCCCTCCAGGATTGTATTATAATGTATAGAGTAATACTGGGATCTCCTTTGTAATTTTGGTGGGTGGGGATAGTTCAGATACAATGAGTGAATTGGTTGTTCTGGGGCACATTTGGATACGTTATATGTGCCTGTAATTTAGGGTTAATGTCAGAGAGTAATAACACATTGGATTGAGTATGCAACTTTAGATGTGGGCTATAGTTGAATGGATCGTGTGTTTGTTCCCTAGGATATTAATTTGATTACATTCTTGAACTGTTTGCTGATTTGCTCTCGTGATTTCATTGGGCCGCATTGCTAACATATTTCTATCATTTTAATACCCGATTGTTTTTCTTTTGCTAAATAATTTAATTGAGCTCTCTGGATGCCTAAAAAAGACCTCTTTCGTAGCCATTTAAAACGATAAATTTCGGTCTATCTGCCATCTCTGCAAAAACCTTACAATGTTTTTTTGAAAAACTTAACCACTGTCTGGAGAAAAATTAGAAAAAACAAGCAAGTGTATTTTTGCTATATGATTTGCAGCCTGGCATCCCTGGCTGTATACAATAGTAAATTATATATATTTATTTATTTATCTAGTTTTGTATTGTTTCTTCTAGATTGCAAGTCTCCTTTTACAAAGTCCATGGGTGATATTCGTTACTTTAGTGAGGATATGTCTCACTTGCCTGACATCAAAGATCCCGAAATTCTAACTGTTTTCAAAGACTTAATGGCGTCATCATGGGATGAGATTCGAGATCCAGTTACCAATGACGCAAAAAAAGCTTTGTCCAAAAAAACTGATGACAAGGTTGGACAAGAGGCATTGGCTAATGTTTTTCGTGCAGCGGAGGCTTGTGAGGAATTTAGTGGTATACTTGTATCACTGAGAATGGAAATCGACGACAGTATTGGAATGAGTGGCGAGGTACTATAAATTTTAAAACGCATATGTAGTTAAAAGGGTAAATTACAGCATAGATCCTTATATTTAGAGAAAGACTTCAATTTGGTCTTACACTTTCAATGTTGGTCGGCATATTTTGCATCAGTTACACTGTTGGTCTACATAGATTCAGTTACAATAGTATTGATCCCCCTAGTGTTATGCATGATTTGTATAACATGCTTAAAATATGGAGTTTATTAGCATGACTTATTCAAATTATGTGGAGAAGTATTGCTTCAATTGAAACTATGGGTGGGCTCAATTGAAATTCTACCCAAAATATTGGGATCATCAGTATCGCAAATGAAACTATGTAAAACCCACTAGGAATAGCCTAGTGGGCTAGAGCCCACACTATCAAATAGGAGGTGCAGGGTTTGAGTCTTATTAACGGGGTTAGGTGTGAAAGCCCTTGATCCTCTTTAATAATATTTGAAAAAAAAAATGTATAGGGACTATTGGGGTACTTCATTCTAATCAGATTTTTGTTTCTTTGCCATAGTACCGATGTATACCAATATATATGCTCCGAATAATTTGACTGCAGCATTCTGATATCTATTTCTTGTTTAGAAGTTCTGTGCATTACCATTTTCAAATTTTAATTTTGTAGAATGTGAAGCCCTTATCAAAGGAATTTGTAAATGCACTAAAGACTGCTTATCAGAGGTACACTGCATATCTAGATGCTTTCGGACCAGAAGAAGAGTATTTGCGTAAGAAAATTGAGACTGAACTTGGAACAAAAATGATACACCTGAAAATGAGATGCAGCGGTATTGGTTCTGAATGGGGAAAGGTATAGTGATCTTAATTTCACATATCTTTACATTCATTCTATGCTTGTATTCATTTCTTCCTTCCAAGACCTTTAAAGTTTAAACCGTTACTAGCTTCATGTTTCATGGTGTCCTTTATCCGCACTGCCACTTTTGGGCACCCCAGAAACCTACAATAAATGTAGGTGGCTTTTAAATAAAGCCTTACTGATCCTTGATAATAGTTGTGTTTATGATTAACTTCTTGTTCAACTTCCGCAATCGTGCCATCTGCAGTATATCGTGCTAGCTTTTGCTTGCATCCGTCAAAGCGTATAAATTGTGTTTCGATTATGGACTATCTATAATCTTTTTATTTCTCATTTGACTAAGAGAGAGGCTTCTTTGTGGTACATTTTCAATTACTTAATCTAATTCCGGTTTTAAGTATTGTTGATGGACTTTACCTTTTCGAAAAAGTATAAACGTTCACGTTCTTTTTCCGTCACTTTTGTTTTTTCATGCTTATTACGTTTTTGTCAAACAGTTGCTATTCATGATTCTACTTGCGTGGGAGATGCATATTTGTGGTACATGGATGATGGAACCAAATGCTGATATAGCATGAAAATATCGTTTATTATCTTTGATAGATAGAAAGGGTTTATTGACAATATTGCCGTGACCTTTCATGGAGACTTCTGTTAGTATTTGTCATTTTTTACCATAAGTGGGCTTATTCATCTACCTAAAGTCCCCAAATATAAGTTAAATACGCTTGATAAGCATTTTTCATAGCAATTGACAAACTCGTATTTTATATCAAAATGAAGTAGCCAAAATGCCCTTTGTCTTTTGCAAGGTTATTGCATATTTGGAGAGTGTTTATCTTAAGATAGCACTTTTCACCATACCTTTTATTCCAACTTTTTTAAAAAGCATCTGATACCAAGCAAACTTTGCTTGTTTGTCGTTCTGATTGCAGGTTACTGTTCTTGGAACTTCAGGACTTTCAGGCTCTTATGTTGAACAAAGATCTTAGTTTGGAGATATAATAAAAATTATCATCTCTGTCCTGTTTTTGAACTTTTGTTGCTTCATATAGCTGCATAAATTTAGTTTTATGCGAAGTGTGTCTAGTCTTTTCTGGATGTGTTGAAAATCTTGGCATAATACTGAGAAGTTTATATAAAGAGACTAATCTTGTGGGTTTGGGCATGTTAGTTCTTTCAATTGAGGGGTCTCTCAATTCTCATGATGTAATTTACATCTTTTTTCTTAATAACTAAAGGAATAAAAAATTCTCATCCTCATGAGTAATTTTCTTCGGCGAGTTATTTTCCATTTTTTCTTTAGTATGTTTGTGAATGCATTGATTTTTGTTAGTTTCCTTTCAGTCTGAGAATAAGGCGGTTTGTGAAACAGAAGCAAGCCCTGTGCAAAATTACAAAATTTTGATCGAAACAAACTGAAGGAATGTTTATTAGCTCATAGCCTGATACAAACGGTGAAGTAAGTTATAGAAGGGAAATTGGTATCAACGATATTTTCTGCAGACTGATATTATTTTATGTTAATGACATTCACATTGGAACCTATGTCTATAAATCTTAACAAACGACCTGTTTTCTACCAAAGGATATGTAACCCACCTGTATAATGGATTAGTGTAACATACTATTGACTTGATGTTTTTCCTTGTCACCGGTTTCAAGTTTATTCATTTTGTCCAAGCCTCTCAAGGTCAAGTATTATTTTATTTTTGTTGGTAAATGTCTAAATTTCACTTATTCGACAATTTTAACATCTTTTAAGCCACAACCATGATTGAGATGGCGACTTAGGCAGAGGTGGAAGCAAAAGTGCTTTTCTGCATAGTCCAAAAGGCCAACCCTCACACTGACAAATCTCTCGAATAACCAAACGTCTTTGCAAATCTTCATCACTGACCCCCCACCAAAAATCTTCAACGAATTTTTTTCCAAATTCGTTATAATGCTCGAACTCGCTTATATTTGAGAAATTTGTCTTAAGTGAGAGATATTGTTCGATTGTTGCAGCACTTTGGTAGTGGGAGAAAGAACTCAAGACAGAATGGAAGTCCTCGGTTTCTTCAGGATTATGTTCGGAGTTTTCATTTGTTTGATTTGGTTTTTGTAACATGAATAGTCCTCCTTTTGTGGGAGATAATAACCAGCCAAAGTTATCCATTTTGAAACTGTTTCTTCGTTTTGCTTTCGCTTCCATTGCTCTGGTTCGTATCTCCGAAATGACAACCTGAAAAGAAAATATGAACAGACCACCATTCTTATACCCTACAAATGATGAAGTAAACAAATCCTTGGTTATTTGCTTAGAACTTGCAGTCAAATACTATGCTCGTATGTGGAACTAAGCAAAAGGAAATACTTCGACTCCTAAATGGAACAGATTTAATCATTCAAAAATTGCAAAATACTTATCAAACTTAAATTTCTATAGAAAGTGAATTCATTCACTCTTTTTCACCAAGGTACAGCTTGAGCCAAATGTAAAGGAAACTTAATATAAAAGCCTCCATCGTTGCCCTAAGCTGACTGTCGCTTTCACATTTGCTTATGTATTGGGGTGTCTTTTGTCGTGTTTTTTAGCAAATAGGTTGAGCTTGCCCTTTTGATTTTGAAAAGAAAAAATCCTTAAGTTTAATGCTTCAAGTATCTTCAGGCAAAATAGGAAATAACTCGGGTTTTACGCTGATCAATAAAATGCAGTCAAGGTAAAACGAAAAAGAGATTGTAAACGATTGAGACCAAAATATCACGCACACTAGTATAATATTGTTCCTCGAGAATAACTGTAATATAAGGGATACGCTTGAATCTTGACGGAACAAAAGAAAACTAAATACGAAAAATAAGATGGAAAGAAACAATTCTAAATATCAATTACTTCCTGCTGATCCTCAACATCGTCTTCATTTTCTAAACTTTCCTCATCCATTTTCCTCGAAGAAATCTGTTGACCGCAAGTACGACAGGGGGAAAAGACTTCCTTGAGGGAGTGAGTAAGAAATTTGCATCTTTTGTTAAAAGAATTTGGTGTCTCTTCATGATAGAAAAGACCCATGCTAGAACAAGTTTTTTTTTCAAGTTAAGAATGGTGAATCTAATGTATTACAGATCCATATAAATACAGATACATCATGCATACACATGTATTTGTCATGGTCTGGTTTGATGCTTAAGTTGAAAATTGAAATATAACTATATTTGACATTAACCTCTCAGCTTTTTCACGATTTCTACCTTTGGGGTAAAGACTACGTTTGAATACAAGTAAAGGAAGATTTTATATATTACCTTTTTTTTTTAAAGGATTTTATATATTACCTTGTAATACTGTATATGCTATGTTTCCTGTACTTGTGAATTCTGTCCTTTTCTTTTGTTACGTTTTGGTTTTTACTTCAAGCTCAAGTCAAGCTAACTTTGAACAGTCTACCAAACACTTACTTTTAGTACTTCACAATTTTTCTAAAAATGACACTTACTAGAAAATAATGCACATAAGTTAGTGGCAGCGATTTGCTTTCTTCAAAAGCTTCTGATGAGATTATAGTAGTGCAAGTAAATTATGGTTGCCTTACAATTCACTTGGACAGAGGAGTGTTTTTTTTTTTACTTTTTTATACTACAAAAAATCAATGTTCAAATCGTTAAACCTTTTACTTTCATAATATAGATGCAAAATTTATACTATCGGGGTGGGGTTTCTCTCTCCGAACTCCTCTCCTGAATAAATCGAACGATCTCGTGTTGCTTTGTGTATTCATAATATTTGTTCATATTTGGCTCACATTCATTTATAAATGAATAAATGACGAATTGAGCGCTTAATAACGGAGTAAATGAATAAATGGAAATCAGTTTGTCACGGACGGTTCCTTAATAACGGAGTAAGTTTAGACTTGTTCACAGAATTATATATACTATTGTCACGACATAATTAAATATACACATTTCTCCAAGCA
The DNA here is from genome assembly GCA_963920805.1 of Primula vulgaris. Lineage (NCBI taxonomy): Eukaryota > Viridiplantae > Streptophyta > Magnoliopsida > Ericales > Primulaceae > Primula > Primula vulgaris. Next base: position 11,521,313 of record OY987212.1, read on the forward strand.
TTCGTTATATTTCTCAAAATTTGAACTTTATTTATTGACCTAAGTGATATTTCTTTGCTAACACTGTTCGTAGGAACAAAATTTCATATTATGTGGGGGTTTAAAGATTTTTAACTTGTAAAAAGTATATACAATGCGTAATTATTTATTTATTACTCTATCATCTCCGTATGTTCTCATTTAACCGTCACATACGAAACTAACTGTAATTTTAACCGATCAAGACCTTATACTAAAACAGCTGAACATTTGAACTATATAACTAACTTTTGAAATTTTGATTTTCTGCAATTTAGTTAATAGTTTTTACGGGTCAAAATTGCACATAGTTTCATATAGTACGGTTAAAATACAACGAAAGGAATAAAAACATACTATAATCTATAATAATCCTGAAGCAAAAAAAAACATTCATGTTCGATTCGTTTAATAAACCAACAAACACTAACCAATACGTTAATGAGGCGAACACGATATATTCATGGACCGTTCGGTTCATTTGCAGATATAAGAGTGAAACCAATGGCGAAAGTATATGTAGAAGTCCATTGCAATAAGGTAAAAGGTTATGTTTCAATAAGTAAAACATTGCAATACAATTTAGGGATACGATATATGTACACCATAAAAAACATTAAAATAGACATTTTTTTGCAATAACGATCCAAATCAATATTTAATTAGTGCAAATCTACACGATTTCACGACGTGAACACAGATATGCGTTTAAAAATTTAATTAGTGCAAATTTTACCATAATTTTCAAAACATATAATTATACATCTCGAAAAAAAAAAAAAAATTACGCATATTTGTGTCTCGTCGTAAAACCGTGGAGATTTGCATTTACCAAATTTCAATTTGAAGATTTTTTTTAAAAAAAAAGTGCAATTTGATATTTAAGTTGACTTAGATATATACTCCATCTAATTTAATCACATTATATACACACACACACACATATATATATATATATATTCCTATTAAAAAAAAGTCATTTCATTACTCTCACCGACTTTTGACATCGTCGTAATTTTTCGCCGCCGGCTTTTTTCCCGCCATATTTTTTAAATAAGGTAATATTTACTTCTCCACAAAATGTATTCATTTGTTTATATAATTAATTTAATTGATTCTCTATTAGGAAGTGTTTAAGAACTAATTTTAAGTGTATAAGGAGCTTGATAAGTTAATTCTTTTCTATTTGGGTATTTTTTATAATTTAAGTGTTTTGTTTTTTATTTTTTATAATCTTGTATTGCTGTATAGGAATGAAGATTGCTAGATTATTAGTCTTTTATTGTTGTTTATTTGAAAATATTTGGGAAGTTGGATAATGAGTGTAAGGTGTTTGATGGAATGTTCTGTTTGATTTAATAGACAAAGGTCGTGTAAATTGCTGTTTTCTGCACTAAACTTACTTTAAATTGTGATTTTATAGCAAATTTTGTAATTGAGGAACCAAACTACCATAATTTAGTGGTTTTGTCAATTCTTTAACTTTTTCGATGAAAACTCGTATTTTACAGTTTACACTACAGAACTTTGTTTTTAGCTATTTGTTTGTTTATAAATTTTTATTTTTACTTTTATTTGTGGCCTTCAGATTTAATTAAGAGCTCATATCAACTTAATGGCGAAAAGACCCGTACAACCCTAAGTTCCTATAGAAAATGTGTGGTGACGTCACATTTTATGTTAAAGTAGACGGAAATGAACTAAACCGCCGAATTATGGTAGTTTGGTTCCTGAATTTAAAAAATTGGCAGTAGAGGGTATAAAATTGCAGTTTAAGATGAGTTTGGTGCACAAAACAACAATTAACCCGACGAAGGCCTGTTTAGTGTCTTTGCCATCTTTTATTTTTCATTTCAAGGGGTGACAATGGCAGTTTGTGAGAAAGATTTAAACTTTAATTGCCTTATTCTCCTACAATGTTGTATCAATGAAGAAGAAAAAAGGGAGGGATAAGATTAGCTGTATGGGTATTGCTGACTTTTTAGTTGATATTCATAAGTCTTTTAATGAGTTTAGCAAGTTTGACTGGATGATATAAAAGTATAACTTGATCATTTCTCGAAGCTGACCAACTGTTCAGCCTTAGAGGGTATGTCCATATGGTTTGCAAGTTTGTTTGGTTGAAAAGATCCGTCGTAGTTGATTATTTAGGTCGATTTGAACCGAAGCAATGTAACTGCACGTATAACTAAATGAATTAAGAACCATAAGGAATAAAATAGCAAATGCAGTTGGTAACACTGATTCTTATTCTTCTTTTTGCTTTCTTTTCGTTTACCAGCTCAAATCATGGAGGCCAACAATGTGGACGATGAAGAGTTTGGATTTTCGAGAAATTATTTTCTGGCGAAAGAAATGGGCGGAACTGGAAAGAAATCAAAACACAGGCTTGCTGAGATTGATGTTGTCGATGAACAGGTTCTCCCTTTACTCCCCCAAGATTGTTCCTTTTTTACTTGTATCTACGAGTGTGTATGTATATATAACTATTTATTGCTAGTGCAGGAGCTAAGAGAGGCTGTTGCTAATATAGAGCCGAAACACAAAAATGAAATTGCAGCGTTGATGAATAGCTACAAAAGTTTGTACTCCGAGTGGGCTTTCCAGCTAAGGCATGTATTATGTTGTGTTGTGTTACATATTTCTTAATTATTATCTAGTATTATATCATTTGTGTAACGGACAATTATATGTTATTTGGTCTTTGACATGGCTCAGGTGTGGTTTTGGCCTTTTAATGTATGGGTTTGGATCAAAGAAGCCGTTACTTGAAGATTTTGCTTCAACTTCGCTAACTGAGTTTAGTGTTATTGTAATCAATGGCTATCTTCAGCCAATTAACCTAAAACAGGTACCTGTCTATCATACAAGTCCTTCTAAAATAGATTAAGTGGGTTTGAAGTTTGACTTGCATAATATCCATAACCGTACACCTTATCATGCTAGCATTTGGTTGCAACATTTAAGAAATAAACTGCTTTTTGACTTCCAAATAAAAAACTAGGTTCTACATTAAGCTTCTAATTTCTTCAGGACAAAAACCAGAAAAGCTGAGGTTATAGGCTGATAAACCAAACGCATTCCATCGTTTAAAAAATAAATAACAAACTTAAAGCTGCGACCAAACAAATTAAGTCTAAAGGTCAACTTACATTCTTTGGCCTTATTTTAGTCTCTTCTTTTTAAAGTTCTTTCTGAGATCAATGTTTAAATTGTAGGTTGTGATAACACTGGCTGAAATGCTTTTGGATCAATTAAAAGACCGTAAAAAGGGTTTTGAAGGGCCTAATAAATCATTTAATTCTCAGTCCATTGATGACATTATTACTTTTTTAAATGGACCACATATCGAAGGAGATGACTGTTTTATTTGTATCGTCATTCATAATATCGATGGACCTGGACTAAGGGACTCTGACACTCAACAATACCTTGCAAAAATTGCTGCTTGTTCTCATATTCGTGTTATTGCTTCTATCGATCATGTGAATGCTCCTCTGTGTAAGTACTGCTATTATAATCTTATCTTATGTAGGGAGAGCATGATTAAGGGGGGAAAGTTACATTTGTTTCGGTTTATTACAAGAGTAACTGCTTGTTCTTCGTGTTATTGCTTATGTAGATCATGTGTATGCTCCTCCGTAGAAGAACTGCTATTATGATATTATCTTATAGGGAAAGGGAAATAAGGGGAAATAGTTGTATTTGTTTCTGTTGAAATTATACAAATATGTTTCAAGAATAGTCGGACAAGATTGTGAGTCATGTAAATGCATGATAGTATATTAATCCCTGGTTAATTAAGTGTGGAATTGGTGGTGTGAATATAAAGCTCAAACTCTTGCCTTGCAAGCCGGTTTTGGGTGTGAGTTTTACTCATGAGTTAAAATCAGCTAGCTCGGTTATTTGCAGTTTTGTACTCTGTGTTTTTATCTGATTATCAATGTACAAAAATTAGCGATTGGTACTAATGTTCCATTTTTTGTAGTACCTTGATATACCACTCAGAAAAAAGAAATCATAGGTCCGGATCTAAATAATTAAGAAAACTAAAATAATGTACATTTTCATATTAAATTTTCCGTTCATGTACACTATTCTATCAAAAATTCGTTTTTTAGTTGCCATGCTCTGTTTTCCTTTATGTAGTATAGAACGGCGTGTCAAAAAGGTTAGGTTTAGGTGTCAACTGTTATAAGTTGGTGCACAAGATCAAAATTTAAAGAAACGTTGGTGTAGAATTGTAAATAACCACAGATAGTTTTCACCATACATTGTGAAGCCAAGTTCTGAACAAGATTTACTTTAAATGTGTTATTCAAAAACAGTTATCATAATTAGTTGTTTCTTAGACTCCAATGGCTGACTTTCAGTTTATATTTCTTTTACTAGTGTGGGATAAGAAGATGGTTCATACACAGTTCAATTGGTATTGGCATCATGTCCCTACATTTGCTCCATACAAAATCGAAGGAATGTTCCACCCTTTGATTCTTGCACATGGTGGCACAGCTCAAAGTGTTAAAACAGCTTCAATTGTGTTACAGAGTTTAACACCTAATGCTCAGAGTGTCTTCAAAGTCCTTGCTCAACATCAACTCTCTCATCCCGACGAAGAAGGCAAGTAATTGTCTCGTCATATACTAGATTAAATTCAATATCAATACATAAAAAAGTAAAATTTTATTTTTACAAAAGCATATTTCTGGCAGCGGCAGACTTGGATTTGACGTTTTACTTGACTACTTGTATTTTTTTTTAAATCTTATTAAAGAGGATCATCAAGCCTTTCACACCTACCCCCTCAATGTATGGATGCAGCTTTAAGACAATAAGCTGGATTTTTGGAGGTGTGAAAAAAATCCAAGATACTAGAAAAGCTTGCTTTTAAGATGTTCAACCAAACACAGTGAAGTGTTTAAGTAGGAAAAAAAACTTATAAGCTCAACCAAACAAGGCTTAATTATGAGGTCAAACTGATGGTCAACCAGCAGTGACAAAAGTTAAATTTAGTTATTCCTTAAAAGGCGACGCTATAGATTACAGAGTAACGATGCAACATCATTCTGTGTTTAGACGTAATATGAGGTATCACTTCTCAAATTACCATATTGATTTAAAAAAATAACTTAATTGGGTCATATTTTCAGGAATGCCGGTGAATACTCTTTATTCAACTTGTCGAGACCGCTTCTTGGTGAGCAGCCAATTAACATTAAATTCTCATTTGACTGAATTTAAAGATCACGAGCTGGTGAAGACCCGAAGGCACTCAGATGGCCAGGATTGCTTGTATATTCCAATGACATGTGAAACTATTGAACAACTTGTTCAAGAGATTAGCCAATAGTAGCTACTATGCCAGGGTTGATTTGGCGTGAATGGTTAGATGGGACGTCTCTCCTTTTGAGCTTATGATCAAAGTAGAGGAAACGAATAGCATTCATGCGTTAAAGTTACACAAGTTTTGTCCTCTTGCTCATTTTGTGAGTTCAGATTGCCGGATTTGGCTTTTAATTCTTCTAAGTAGGCATTTTTATTTAAAAATTCGATTGTATTAGGAGATATAGGTATCCATCCAACCAGACGGGGTTAAAATTGACATGTACAGCGTTCGATTCGGTTTTTGTGAGTCATCACTTTAGTGTTATTTAATGTATCTACTTTTTTGTGCCATCATGTTTCATAAGTTCATATCTAATGTATTATGGAATATGCGTATTAAAAGGTCTAATTTTTTATCTATTTGGAAGTGAGTATTAAAGGTCTAAATATTATTGACAGTTTTGGCTCAGAACATCAATTTACTGTTGTGAACTGAAAGCACCTCAACAATGTTGGCCGTTCTCGTAGGTTCTAAGGAAAAAAACACGAGTTATCCTCGATGTACTTTACATTGACAAACAAAAATGAAGTTTCGAAAGGACACTATTATCACGAGTAGAACAATTACATTAAATGTTAGTCTTGGTTTTAGCCTTGAGGGATTATCACTCATCTGTTAACTGTTACTCCAAATATATTCCTGTCTAAATTTGCAGATGAAAAAGGTTAGATGACTTTACCCTTAATTTTAAAGTAAGCCAGAAAAATAACAATCAAAGTAGATCAAAAGTGAACTCAATAAAACTCAGCCACAAGTACGTATTTATTTTAACATTTACGTACTACTACTACATATTATACATACAAAAATTGTATTTCAATTTATTTTGAAATTTTGTCAAACCAGTCAATGTTTTAAAATGCACAAAACGGATTTTAGTCGGACATAGCTAGTCTCGCGTCTAGTCATGCCTAATTCCATCTAATCACCGTTTAATCCGTTTAATCCTGCTTAATGTGTTGGTCTTCATGGATCCGCTTAACGCATCTAATTTCTCGCAATTTTAAACAATGTATTATATAATAAAGTTCATTCATTCCTAAATATGAGTGACTTTTAGGTAGACTCGGTCTACCACATAGGATTTATTATATGGTGTGACAAACCAATCATATGTATATCATGTCATTTATACGTATCAACACAATACAACTGAAATATCATATTAAAATCATGTATCTCATATTCCCACTACTTCTCTCTCCTCCCTATATTTTTGAAAAAAAATTTCCTTCCTATTTTTTTGGAAAAGAAAACTCATCATACGTATATCAAATTCTTTGATCTAAATTATCAAGATTCACTTTCTTTTTTAATACATAATAATAATTTAAGTTTTTTAAATAATGTAATCGAAAACTTGTGAGAAATAAAATATAAGAATTTAAAAAAACTTAAACAAAAATTGTGTAATTATAATTTCGAAAACTAAAACTAAATTTACAACTCAATAAAATCTCAAATATAATATTATAAAACTCTAGTTATAATACTATTCTAAATTTAAATATTAATTAAAAAATTAATGATTTTAATATATTAGATTTTACGGAACGTTACAACACAATAAAAATCCAAATATAATATTACAGAACCCAAGTTGAGACTAGTCTAAAGTTGAATATTAATTAAAAAATTTAAAAAAATTGATGATTTTAATATATTTTATTTATCGTAACATAATATTAATTAAAGAAATTATATTTAATGCATCATATGTTACAAGAAATAATACAATTAATAATAAACCAATTTATTTTTATAATATATATAAAATATACTATGTCACAATTAATGTCTAACACGTAGCTTTTTACTTACACTAATATTAATATTTGAAAGCCAAAATTGATAAAGTATATCATTTATATGTGATGATAATTAAGTAAGTTACTTGGTTGAAAAACTTGATCGTTTATATTTTTTTGGTATACTTTTGAATTTTAAGTTACTTGGTACATTTTTTCCACGTGTCATCTTATATGGTAGGACGGGTCTACCTATTAGTCAACTTATATAAACACTCATTTAGCCTTCTTTTAATTAAAAAAATATATATGACAAAGTATAAACTATGACATGATATGAGATACTAAGTCATATGACCCAAAATAAAAACATTTTAGTAAAATCTAGTTTTCCCTCATCAAATTTAATTAAACATTTTTGCAATTTAAAAGAGAAAATAATATAGTAATTGAGCATCAGTACCAATGCAGAATGTTAAACGGTCGAGTGTCATCCATTTCAAATTCCACCAAAATCTCTCTCTTTTCTCTGTGTGTGTGTGTGTGTGTGTGATATTGTAGGTTGTTGTTGATCAAAAATCAAAAAGGGTGGTGAGATGGGTAAAGTGGTGGGATATGAAGAAGTGCGTAAGAAAAGGGTTGAAGAAAATAAAAAGAGAATGGAAGAGCTCAAAATCCCGCAATTTTTTCGCTCTCTTAAACAACTCTCCTCTCCGGTACTTTACTATCTCCCTCTTCTATTCTCTTCGTGTTGCGTGTGCGATGTCCAGTTGTGCTACGAAAAGAGAAAATACAAATTAAGAATTTTTTTAAAGGTAATTGATCAAATTTTATAGAAGTTGAGGGTTGAAAAGAAAGAAATATAATTTGATCAAATTTTAGCGGTATATATATGTGTGTGTGTATGTATTTGTGTATATGTACAAAAGTAGTTGGATATTATGCTAAGTGTTAAGTTTAGTTTTTTTTAGTAATTCTTACACTTATTACAACTGTTTTAAATAGCGCGCTTAAGAATACAAAGCTCGATTCAAAGCTTAAAAAAATTGTTTTTCCACTTTTTATGCTGCTAAAAGTTTTAAGTTTTTTATGCTTTTAGCTCTTGCAAAAACGCTTTAGCTAAGGTTTCGCTTTTTAGAACACTGCTTATTATAGCCTTCATTTTTTTTGAGGTGCTTTGTAAAAATTCAATCTGATGATATGCTTAAACGGGTTAAAGAAAGGAAAATATTGGATACCTTTCATGACAAGAAAAAAGATAGATGGATTGGACTCTAGAAGTTTGGAACTTTTTGTGGGCAAAAAAAGGGGATATTTTGAGCTACTAAATCGATGATTATAGTAAGGATTTAAGAAAGAAAAAGAAGTTGGATATTTTTCATATCAAGAATAAAAGATAGAAGTATTATTATATACATGTTTGAGTCTTTTTATGCCAAAAAGGGGGAAAGTTGGCTTAAAAGCTTATCCGAAGTGAGGGCATTTAAGGAGGGAAGGTCTAGCCTTTCTTAAAGCTTCGAAATTTCAAGTTTTTTCTTATAAGCTGAATAGCCAGATGCTACACAGCTTAAATACCGAGAAATCATACAGGTTGAGCTAATAAACTCCAGCCAAACATGTGAAAAGTTTTACTGGTTCTCGAAACATAGCAATTACTAGCACATTGACACATACTCTCTCCGTCCCAAATTGTTGGGGCTGTACGAAACTACGTGTAATTTTGACCGATAAATAACTCATATCTATGTTGTCGAAATTGAGTTTTTCAAAAGATAATCACATAGTTTAAATGTTAAACTATATGAACAAATTTTAAAAATTTACATTTCAACAATTTAAAGACGAGATATTTTCCGGTCAAAGTTGCACGTAGATACATAGATCTCCAATATTTTGGGACGGAGGGAGTATATTTTAATAGTAGTATTTACAGATACAAGTATGTTTACTGCATAAGAAAGTAAATACTTTGTTAGCATGTTGTCTTACATGAGAAATACTCTCGCAAATTTTCGCATGTTCTTGATGACAATGTTTTTATTTTATATGATCATTCATAAGCGCTACTTAGTTTGTTTTGATTTCTAACTTGAATAATTAGCTTTTAATTTTTAAAAGACGGAGATACTGATTTCAAAAGTTTAGTCTCAAGCAAGTATATTATTTTTTGAAAAATCTATTTCCAAAGTTGTTTTTTGAAAATTAATTTGTTTTATGCAATTGAAGATGAAGCGAACTGGTCCTCGTAGTATAGTCCGCAAAGAAGTGGTGGAGGTGAGGAGGTCGAATCGCGTCGCAAAAATACCAGCCAAAGAATACAAAGACGCGGTATTTTTTCATTTATAGGATATCTTGCTACTTTCAGTAACTCTGATTTAAGAATATAGAGCCACTAAACTTTGGGTTCATGATTCTGGGCTTGTTTGGTTGCAACTTTTTTGCCGAAATTAGTTGCTTTTTCTTATAATTGAACTACTTTATTTAGTTGACCAGCTTATATAGCCTACATTTTTTTTATTTTAGGAGCTAATTTTTTGAAAGGGGTGAATGAGTTCCTTTTCTCAGCCTTAAGTAAGCTAGCTTAACTGCTTAAAAGCTAACACTGTGAGACATGGCCAGAATCACTTTTTGTAAATATGTAACAATACGGTTTACCATTTCTTGCTCGAATTCATAAAAGTAATAGTAATTGAATTTTTTGTTTGTTTGTTATAGGTGACGCACGAGCACTTTGAATATGAGAGAAGGTACCTAATTCATTTTACTTCTAAGTGTTTCACTTACTTTCAAGCTAGATATTTAGTTTTTCAATTTGTTTTCCTTTGTATTCTGCTATGTATCAAGTTAATGCGAATTACACTGTCTGAATCGTGGTTGAATTAATGCAGAAATTATAGAAGAAGCGTGGCTAGGGATTTTTCTAATAGGGTTTATGCTTCCGACAAAGAAAGGGCCACTGCTATATTAAAAGCGGAAGAAGTTGAATCAAGCCTTGGAGAAGAATATCCGACATTTGTGAGGCCAATGACACAGTCACACGTCACTGGGGGATTTTGGCTGGCAAGTCGCTTTTCTTTTGGCTCGTAAAATTGTTAGATTCTCTTAGGAATTGTTCAGTTGCATATTTCGAGCTCATTTAATTTGCTTACAAGTTGCAGTTCATTTGGTAGGCCGGTTTTGAGTTTGAGGTTTTCTTGGCTTTCTCTTTGGAAAGGCTAGAAGTTTTGAACTCAATTACCAGCGTATTTTAGCCACAACTAGGCCATATTATTTGCCAAAAGTTGCAGCCAAGCAGCCTTGAGTTGGTGCTAAGACCAAGATAACCTAGTACCTACTTGGCTACTTGTTTAGGCTTGACTTGAACGTACATATTAGACTTTTATTATTAGTTGTATGAGATTTCTTTAGTTTAAATATACTTGTTAGGTCATGTGTTTGTCAACATATTAGATTTTAAGTATAAACACAGAAGGTACATAAGTAACAATTGATATCTGGCGAGCCTGATTTTCTTCCCAAGCTCGGCTTATATATTTTACTCGCGTCGGCTCTGATCTTCCAAGGTAGTGACGTAGGTGGTATCTGCTTCGTCGTCGGGATGCTCTCTAAGCCTGCACAAGAAACGAACAGGGGCCCGGGGTTGGTACCAGGTTTTCCCTCTCCGACGATCAAGTCAGTATCGGTATAGACTGAAGTTAGGAATATAGTTAAGGGTGAGGGATTGGTCCAGTTATGAGTCGTGGCGTCAGGTGTTCCGGTTGATATTCTGGTGGTCCGGGTTGTTTAAGCTTTATCTCTCCTCTTTGTCTTTTTGTGTCCCCTTCTAATTGGTATTAGTGGGGGTATTTATAGTCTGATCAGAGGCGTATTAGTCCTTGGATCACTGCACTGTCTAATAAAGATCCAACGGCTCCAGGTCATTTATGACTCTGACAATGGCACTGTTCATCATCCGGGGCCCACAGGGCTGGCCTGTGATTGGGCCACGTAAAGGGTCCCCCAAGGGAGCAGCAGCATTAATTGGGGAAATGTGCTCAACAAGCTTCTTCGGGCCGGCCTAGACACGGTCCGGACCCTCAAGATCCGGGGTGACGCGTCACCCATGATTGACAGGCCCGGATCGCCTGCTATGGGGTTGATATCGGTCCGGACGAGGGGGTGCCGACATCCCCTCGCCAACAGCTCCCTGTCCGGAGTCGTCGTTAAGGACGAGGTCTTCAGGGATCTATAGTCGTTACGGGGGCTCCGGTCATAGTGTTCTTGTGCTTGACGGTGTGGATACGCCTCGGAGTAGTCCGACACGTGTTCTTGTGTGCTGGAATTTTTGATACGTGGAGCACGTCCATCATGCATTTATGAGGCGCCGCCTCTGTCTCTTCGATTCCATCAATGCCATCAATGCTAAAACGGCTGGTGAGTGACACTTGGCAGTTGTCCTCTATTTGCTGTACACGTGTACTGCGTCGATTGAGTGGTAGCATTTATTTGTGGGAGTTCGTGTAATGAGCCGCCGTTGTCTTTTCATCTTCTGGTTGGGGTCTATAAATACCCTCAGTGAAATCTCATTTTCACTTTCCCACTCTCTTTCTAAAATTTTCACATAGCAGACCATTCTCTCTCTTCCTTCACACGCTTAGCAAAATCACAAACATCCAACCGATATGGTGATAACTCATGGTGTCGGAAAAGGCCCGATGGTTGCGCCTAAACCTCGACGCCTGGCAATTATGGAAAATGTCTTGCCATTCCGGGCAATGACTCTAGACCCGAGCCTGACCGTGGCCTCGAACGATAACAGCATAATGGTGAGGCTGCATGGGCCCGACCTTGATGAGTTCCGACAGCTCTGTGGGATCAGTGAAGATTTTAGGCTTCGGACATGCCAGAGCGTCGATGAGGTAAACGGGATCGTGGCCGATCCCAAAAACATGGCGACCCTCTCCCTCTCCACACTCATGTACGGGGGCACCGACCTCCCCATCCCGGAGCTGCTGGCGGAGTTGTGCGCTTGGACGCAGACCCTCCCATGCCAATGGCCACTGCAGGCACACCGCATCTGTGCCGGGATGGAGGCCCTGAACGTCGTATTGGAGCCTATCCTTCCGGAACCGTTGGGTCTGAAGGAGCTTCTGGCCTGTTATGAGTTCCTGCAGACCGAGCCAAGCTCTCAGTCCAAGAGGCAACCCTACCTGCGATGCCGGTCCCACATACAGCTCATCACGGGTAACTCCGATTCGAATCGGGGTTACACACAGGACGTGATAGTGGTGGAAGGGCACTGGCTCCACCGTGATGATCTAGTTCTCCCACCCAGACCAGGAAGGGTCCTCAGTAATAAGGAGAACAAGTTCACGGTGGCCTCGAAGATAAGGGGCCTGGGCGAGCCCAATGTCGGGTCGTTGGAGGTGGCCCTTAATTGGTGGGGCCCCGATGGGACCGACGCGGGAGCGCGCGACGCTGAGCGCCTCCTGATATGTGGTTCTCCTACAAGTTGTAAGGGGAACGGGTTCATCTGGCCACACAGGACCTTCTGTCCTGTGGGATACTCCAGGGAGAGGTGGGAGAAAGAGAAGGGTCTGGAATCGACCCTCCCTCCCAAGGTCGTCGAGGATACCGAGGCCACGGTGGAGCCTGCGGCTAAAAAGGCGTCGAAGCCAAAGCTGAAGACAGGCAGCAAGGCGAAGGCGGCGACGATGGCCTCCTCCGCTCCTGTATTGGCCGGTGCCTCATTCGCGCCTGCATCGGCCGGGGTTCACACTGAGACCCGGTCGGATGGTACCGTCCTCCACTTCAGGGTGGGGCCGGACGGTACCCGTACATATATAGACCAACATGGGAAACCTCTGCCAGAGGTTCTTCCCTTGAGGTCTAGGGAGCCTGAGGTGGTGAGCCCTCTTCGCTTGGAAGATAGCCCTGCTGAGGCCGAACCCACCGGCCCGGGCTTGGGCACTTCGCGGACCAGGGTAAGTTGCCCTTTTCTGCTTTAATGACTTCAGTTTCACACTTAGCTAAATTTTTGTGAATTTTTCTAACTTGTCTTATATTTGGTCTTGGTCCGTTCTGACGAGGAGGACGAGGAGGTGGAAGAAGGGGAGGAGGGGGATGACGATGAGGTTGTCGAGAGGGGCAACGGCGGGGGTGAGGTCATTCAGCCCGAGGCTGTAGAGGAGGGGGTGACAGAAGCCAGGGATGAGGTGGTGGTCGTGGCGGGGGAAAAGGAGGTTGTCGTACCTCTACCCGGTGCTGATGCTGCAGATGAGATGGCAGCTAAGGCCAGGCTTGATCGGGCCGCCCGCAAGGCCCAGCTTGGGAAGAGGAAGGTGGAGGGGACGAGGCCCCTTCGTGATGGAAAGAAGTCCAGGGCTGGGGGGAGCCCCCCGCCTGAGGTTGTGGTGGTGGAGGAGAGGCCGAAGGTGACGTTGGGCCCTACTCAAAGCTCGGGTTTCTCCTCTTCTTCTCCGTTTCACAGGATGCCTGTGCAAACACCCGAGGAGGTGAAAGCAACGACGGGGGTGAAGAGCATAATGGAGGCTCACCCGTCCGCCGGACTCCTGGCTTTGGCTGCGCTCCAGCAGCAAAGCGTCGAGGCTGACCACCGGGGACGTGACCTTGCCTCCTCCATGGCGTCAGCCATGGCCATGATACCTCAGGTACGAAACTCCTCATAGTGTTTGTCTGTATGTATGTTTTCATGTTCTTTCCAAATAATTTGCTAAGTGTTTGCTCCTTTCCTTGCAGGCCTATCTGATGATGAACCAATACGTTTATCACCAAGGCCGGCAGGTGAGGTCATGGTCCGAGAAGGCCGAAGCTAATGCCAGGCTTATGGAGGAGGCCCAGAAAAGGGCGGAGGAGGCCCAGACTAGGGCGGAGAAGGCCGAGGACCTTAATGCCTCGATTGAGGCTCGAAGGGTTGAGGCCGTGAAGGCTAGGGTGGAGGCCGAGGAGCGTGCCCAGGCTGCGGAGGCGGCTCTAAAAGAGGCCGAGGCTGGCATAGCCGATAGGATAAAGACGGCAGTCCAAACTGGTCAAGCCGAGCTGAGTGCTGCCTGGGCCTCAAAGACACAGAAGGAATTCAATTCCTTTTATGTCGAAGGGTGGACCGAGGCAGCTGCCTTTCTGAGGGCGGGACCGGATCATCCGGTGTGGAATATGGACAACATCATCGTCCCTGTCCCCTCGGCTCCCGTTCCCGAGGTGGTTCCCCTCACTCCTCGAGCTCTCTCCGACGAAGAGGACGAGGAGGATGACGACGGGGCTACCTAGGATAGTTTTATTTTCTTTTCTTTGGTGTAATCTCTTTTTTGTACTTAGCTTGTAATAGCTTCTTGTTGAATGAAATGAAAAAACAATTTTGGCTTGTCTTTTATTCTTCTGTTTTTTGTTTCCGATGCATGTACGTTCCTGTGTGTACGTGCCCCCAATGAGGGGGCCGGTACGCTTCGGCATTGGGCCACTCATTTTATATAGCCCGTAGGCTCGTGTATTCTGAAACACTTGCGAAATCTAAATGATCTGAAAAACTCAAGTAAATATAATCCGGGATGCCATATAGGCTCGTGTTCTGAAACACTTATAAAATAAACTGAAAATATAATCCGGGGTGCCGTATAGGCTCGTGTTCTGAAACACTTGTAAAATAAATTGAAAATGCAATCCGGGGTGCCGTATAGGCTCGTGTTCTGAAACATTTGTAAAATTTGAATGAACTGAAAAATTCGAATGAATATAACCGGGGTGCCGTATAGGCTCGGGTGTTCTGAAACACTTGTAAAATTTTAAATGAACTGAAAAATTCAAATAAATATAACCGGGGTGCCGTATAGGCTCGGGTGTTCTGAAACACTTGTAGAATTTTAAATGAACTGAAAAATTCAAATAAATATAACCGGGGTGCCGTATAGGCTCGGGTGTTCTGAAACACTTGTAGAATTTTAAATGAACTGAAAAATTCAAATAAATATAACCGGGGTGCCGTATAGGCTCGGGTGTTCTGAAACACTTGTAGAATTTTAAATGAACTGAAAAATTCAAATAAATATAACCGGGGTGCCGTATAGACTCGGGTGTTCTGAAACACTTGTAGAATTTTAAATGAACTGAAAAATTCAAATAAATATAACCGGGGTGCCGTATAGGCTCGGGTGTTCTGAAACACTTGTAGAATTTTAAATGAGACGGCTCCTCCCCGAGGCTGCTCGATGCTGGCGACTGAACGCGTTGCTCCAGCAGATCTCATGTCTTTCTCGATATCGACATGCTGTTTTATTAGTGACCGGAGCTGGGAGACCGAGCCAGGAGGAGTTGCTATCATTTCGTTGCGGATCCTGCTTCCCACGATCATGTTCTGCCTGAAAGCAGCTATAGCCGTAGAATCGGGGCATTCGGCACACTCAGCATGCTTCTGCCAGAACCGATTATCGTAACTCTCGAGGGTCTCTTTGGGTTGGGCCCTCACTTGGTATAGCTGCTCCGGTTGGGCAACCCTTTCTTTCAAGTTAATGAACCGGTGTGCAAAATCATAGGCCAGATCATCCCAACAGTGGATGGAGTTGGCAGGCAGAGACTGGAACCATTTACTTGCGAGCCTCCCCAGGCTGGCGGGGAAGCATTTACACATAAGGCGATCGAGGTGGGACCAGTGGTTCATCTGGTATCGATAGTGCCGGAGGTGGGCTTCCGGGTCAGAATCTGCGTTGAACACTTGGAGAACGGGGGCAGTAAAATTTCCAGGGGGCGCACTGTACTCTATCTCGTCTGAGAACGGGGTACTGCGGGTGGAGGCAACGATTTTTAGCGCTGCCTCGTCCGCGACTTCATCTCGGCCAGCGCGACGACCCCGCCTTCTCCTTCGGGGAGGCCTTTCAGTCTGTGCATGACTCGAAGCTCGCTGTGAATCGTGACCATCACCTGGCCGACTGATTCGTGAGTGTACGCTTCGGTCGTTTATACGGCGCGAACTCCCCTCGTCGGAACGCCTTGACTCCTCTCCCCTAGCCGGCTCCTCAGGAACCTCTAGGGGGGGTCGTCTCGAGGGTCCCAACCGCGACATCACGCTCTTGGCGGGGATGCGAACGGGCTCTGGCTGCTCTACGCCACGAGAGACGGGTCCGGGCTCAGATGCCATCATAGAGGCTATCAACGCCTTTTGAGCCGCCAAGGCAACGAGTTCCTTCTCATGGATCTCTAACATCATGCGAGTCAGCTCGTCGCGCGACCGGGGCGTACCCTGGACCGCATTGAGTGGAGTAGGCTGCCCCTCAGGAGCAGTTCCCGGAGTGCCAAAAGAGAGGGTCCTCGGCATTCCAAATACTGGGACATGCCGTGGGGGCGGGCTCTCGTACTGATCATTATCTGTCATTGTTCCTTGAAAACGGATTGTCGGAGCTAGCGCGCTATGAATTTCCCACAGACGGCGCCAATTGGCGAGCCTGATTTTCTTCCCAAGCTCGGCTTATATATTTTACTCGCGTCGGCTCCGATCTTCCAAGGTAGTGACGTAGGTGGTATCTGCTTCGTCGTCGGGATGCTCTCTAAGCCTGCACAAGAAACGAACAGGGGCCCGGGGTTGGTACCAGGTTTTCCCTCTCCGACGATCAAGTCAGTATCGGTATAGACTGAAGTTAGGAATATAGTTAAGGGTGAGGGATTGGTCCAGTTACGAGTCGTGGCGTCAGGTGTTCCGGTTGATATTCTGGTGGTCCGGGTTGTTTAAGCTTTATCTCTCCTCTCTGTCTTTTTGTGTGTCCCCTTCTAATTGGTATTAGTGGGGGTATTTATAGTCTGATCAGAGGCGTATTAGCCCTTGGATCACTGCACTGTCTAATAAAGATCTAACGGCTCCAGGTCATTTATGACTCTGACAATGGCACTGTTCATCATCCGGGGCCCACAGGGCTGGCCTGTGATTGGGCCACGTCGATGAAACACGTAAAGGGTCCCCCAAGGGAGCAGCAACATTAATTGGGGAAATGTGCTCAACAAGCTTCTTCGGGCCGGCCTAGACACGGTCCGGACCCTCAAGATCCGGGGTGACGCGTCACCCATGATTGACAGGCTCGGATCGCCTGCTATGTGGTTGATATCGGTCCGGACGAGGGGGTGCCGACATCCCCTCGCCAATATCTAGTTTTGGAGCTAAGTAAACTGTAATTGCAGCACATTGTCCTAGTTTCTATTTGTGAAAACCAGCATCTTTTGACTTGCATTTATGCTATCATGTCAGGAATACAAAAAGAACATTTTCCCCCAGTATTAGCTTTTATTTTATGTATTTAGTGGAGTGGTTACTTACGAGCACATGGTGCAGGGTCTTCCGTCTTACTTTTGTCGCAAGAACCTTCCAAAGCGCGATGAGAATATTACTTTAATAGATGAAAAGGGAGAAGAATTCCCGACAATTTACTTGACTCGAAAGACTGGTCTAAGCGGTGGGTGGAGAGGATTTTCCATTGACCACGGATTAGTAGATGGCGATGCACTTATTTTCCAACTAATCCAACCAACTGTCTTCAAGGTAATATCTGTTCAAATTCATACCTAATGTGTTATTTTTAATTTTTTTGTACCTGTCTATACTATTATAATATCTGTCTTTAAGGTAATGTGTTCAAATTGATACCTAATTCGTTATTTTTTAATACTGTCCCCGTCTATACTATTATATCCTTTTCAGCTGTGTATGGTCCACCACTTTTATGCAATTAGCTATCTTATTTGGGTATGAGAAAAAGTTTGTTTACTTTCAAACCCGAAAACTAAATGCTGTAGCTTATTAGGAAAATATGAAGAAAAAAAAAGTGAGCTTAAAAACTGCAACTTTTCAGCTGTGATGATCTGCAACTTTATGCAATTAGCTATCTTATTTGGGTATGAGAAAAAGTTCGGATGCTTTCCAATCCCGAGAGCCAGAAGAGCTTAAAATTCGGCTCCCCAGTTACAGTATAGCTTATTAGAAAAAAGAAAATAATTGAGCTGAAAAGCTGTAACCAAAGAATGACATATTTATCTATTGCAAACGTTATTACATTTATTCGTTTTCATTTTCGTCAAAATATATTTTCTATAAGAAAGAGTCCCAAAATATCATTGAAGCATTACCTTATCTTCCTTCTCCAGGTGTACATTATCAAGGCTTATGAATCTAAGGAAACTGATGATCTATAAAACTCTCAAGGTTGGAGCCGAAAGTTGTTAACGATAGAGCAAGTACAATTAGCAATTCAATGGGTTTGAATTTCCATAAGAAAAATATGGTGTGTTTAGAGATTAGACTTTAGTGCTGTTTTTGACTTTTCGTTATGTTTTGTTAAACCTGGAGTTCTTTATTTAAGTCTTTTTTGACTCTCCATTTCTGAAGGAAAATGATGCGTGGTAGTGACAATCCTGCAATTTTGAGACAATGTCAACTGTCAATGCTGGCAAATGTGGAAGAATTTTTGTCAACTGGACCTATTGATAGATTTTATTTTGAGTTTTATTCGTGCATCATTGCTAATTTTAACTTTGGTTTTCTATTTCATTGAACTAATAAGCTTTTCAAGTTTTCAACCTTCATAACTTGTTACTTCTGAAGTCGAAAAGTATGCAAAAGTTGCTCACAGTAATCTTGGATATGCTGATTCGAAACTGTAATGTGTTCAACTACACTTTCCATATCTTTGTTCTTCTTATCCCTGAACTTGTGAAATTTGAACTCCTCTTTTTGCTTAAACTTTTTTCTTAAAAGAAATATATACAGTACTGTTATTCTGTATCTTATTTTTATATGCACAAGCATTGTTCTTATTCCAAGCTTCTCTGAACATTTGAAGATTTGTTTTGTGACTTGATAGCATTTGAACATTTGAAGAGTAGACAGTAAAAATGGTTTTGATAACAGTTAGTAAATTTATATTCGGCCGCCTAACTCAACATATTACTTCTAGGATTAGTTGGGTCTGCTATGTCATCATTTCTTTCTTCTTCAAATAGCATTTGTAACTAGGGCTTGCAAATGAGACGGTTGGGGGTGTGCCTGGCTATGTTCAAGCTTGGCTTGTTTACGGAGGAGCATCGAAATTCTGTTCAAATTCCTGTCGTTTGTAAACGAGCTTGAACCAACGTGTTCACGGTCGCTCGCAAAACATTTAAAAATAAGAATTGTGAGTTTATAATAAACTGATGTAGTTTAAGATGTTTATCGAATGTGTGCATTATATTTTATTATTACTTACACCTATAGACATGATTTATATATGATAAAGAAAATTAAATATATTAAACGAGTTCGAGCCTGAACATGAGTACTATAATTGTCCGGGACGAGTTCATTAGTTAATCGACGAACACGAGTCAACTCTCACAAACATGTACTGAGTATTGTTATTAATTCTAAATTATTACTCCCTCCGGTTATATTTAATTGTCCACTATAAAACTACGTATAATTTTACCGAACAAGAACTTGTATCAAAATTGTCGGAATGAATTTTTTTAAAAGTTGATCATATAGTTCAAATGTTAAATTTTATGATTAGATTTAAAAAAATCCATTAAAATTATAAACCAATTAAAATTACACATAATTTCGTAATGAACAATTAAATAATAACGGACGGAACAGTATCACCCAGCTTGAAATGAATCCAGCTAACGCCGAGTGCCAACAAAACTAAAGCGTTACAGGCATGTCAGCACATGATAAGTGAACCAACAAATTAGTCACAAAAGGGTGAATTTCATTAATGACCCCACTACTTTACTTAAAATGCTATACATTCCCAAAAACTCAAATTTAGGCTCTTATATAGTTCTCATATTTTATAAGACACATCGGTAGATATGACATCTAATATAGTTTTATACTCCATATAACATTTGTTTTACTTACATTTTGTTGTGGTGATAATACTCACCGTACGAAAACGTCAGAATAAAAGCATACATCTTTTTGAATTATGTTGATAAAATGAGCGTCGCTAAATATTAACAAAATAATTAGTTATTACTTAATTTCTTTGTTAAAATTTAGCGGTATTGGTCATTTAAAAAAATAAAAAAAGTTATATGTTGATATTATGTCATTTTCTTAAAATAAGTAAGAGTCGATTTCAAAATTATATAGTTATATACTCAGTGTTACATTTGTTTTACTTATAATTTGTGGCGCTGATTATACTCATTGTGAGAAAACGTCAGGATATAAACACATCTTTTTGCATTATGTTGACAAAGCCAGTGTCGCCAAATATTAGCAATATAATTACTTATTATTGTTATTATGTTGTTAAAATTTAGCGGTACTGATCATTTATAAAAATAAAATAAAATAAAAATATGTTAATTTATTATTTACTTTGAAATATTACGCAGCAGACATGAGATACTTGGAAAAAATTTCATTTTCTAGAATAGATATATGTTTTTAGTTAGGGCTAATTTTTATTACATTATTTGTTAGCACTTAAGTCACTTTAAAGCATATGTAAAATGATGTCACAAATAAGTACTAACTGAGATTTTAAAACACAAATAAGTACTAATTGAAATTTCAAGATCTTATACAACTCCTATTAGGAGTATGTATACCATTATTGCAATAAACCAAAAAAAAAACAAACTGGGAAAGTGCAAATGCACAAAACCAGCTCCATTTTCCTCTCTCTCTCTTTCTCTCTCTCTGGGATCCGCGTTATTTATATTTCACTGTAAGTTCAAATTAGTCCTTGATTTCGCCTTTTTTTATGCTCATTTATGTCTATTTATACGATGTTTTGTTGCATTATTTTGTCAGATTTCACTATAATTTTAAATGTAGTCGAACATGTTTTTTTTGTTTTTTTTTCAGATACCCATTTGCTATTTTTACCAATATGGATTTAAAATGGCGTTTTTTCAATTATGTTAATTGTCTAAGAATTTAGACTCTTATTTTTCTCCTTTTGAATCATTTATTGGATAATTTCTCTGTTTTTTTTTTTAATTTTTAAAACCTATTTTATTTAAGAAATGGGGACCAGACCCAGAGTACAAAAATAGCAGCTAATTACAATCCATACTGCTTATACAGAAAAGCCAAACTACACAAAAGAAACTAATCACCATTGGGTTTATGACACCCTTACACTCAATAGTCTCTAGTTAGACTAAACAGGTATACAAGTAAATTTGAAATGACTTCCAATCAAGGAACAAACTCATTTTGAAATCCCACCATATGAGTTACCTGCAAAAATTGTTTCTTAAACCCCAATTGGCCAATCTATCCGCAACCATATTTTGTTCTCTCCAAATATGTTTCATATCCTCTCCAACATGGCTCATCAATTCGATAATGTCCTCCCAAACATTTAGAAATTGGATGGGAACTTTCACCTTCTTACTGAACCAATTTTCAATAATCTTTGAATCAACCTCCACCTTTACATTCTCTAAAGTCAGAGAGTAACACAACAGTAATCCCTCCATAAGGGATTGAATTTCAGCATCTAAAGCAGACTTTCCTTCAATTGGGCAACAAAAACACGCTACTAAATCTCCCTTTTCATCCCTAATCACTCCTCCACCGCCTGCATTTCCACTTTCTTTACTGAAGTCAACATCATATTTTAATGAGGTCAAAGAAATGTTCTTTTCAGATACCCAATTGTTATTTTTAATAAATTTTATTAATTTTTTTTAGTGTATATTAGATTGGTTAACATCATGTTATCGAATTTCGATATTGGATGTTTTAGTTACAGGCCCTTTTAAACTTTCCAATTGTCACATTTTACTAATGTTGTTGGATTAATCGTCCTTAAGGTTTTAACCCTCACAAATCGATTATAACTTCTACGTAGCTCGTAGAGTGATCGATCACACTGGAACTTTATATATTCAAGCAGATATTCTGGATTATAGTTATAATATTAAACTTTTTACCATAGTTGCTGAGAATTATCAAATCTCTAAAGGGTATTAGCACCTGTTCTTGGCTGTGAATGTTATTTGTTTTTCAATTGGTTGATATTCATGACAATTTATGCTAAGTCTATGTTTAGGCCTGTAACGTCCGTTGTTGGTTTTGTATGAGTTGAATCGGAGTAAAAGTGTATGTAGATTACAAATACAATGTTCTTTTTATTACTCAAATTTTAAGCAATTTGCTTTTGGCTTTAAACCTCAAAGTGGTTGACATAACATTATCACCTCTTGATGAGATATCAAAAATTCGATCCCTGTCATGAGCAAAGAATTTCGGCAAATCTTGCTGGAACTGGAATTCTGGAACAATATTATTGTCAAATTACGATCATGTCGAAGTCTGGAACAGAATATGTAGTTTTATTGTCAAACTCTGGAACAATATTTTCGTTAGAGCTAATCGGAGATAATTAAGACTAATTAGGCCTAATAAGGTCAATTATACAGAAGAAAATATGCATCCGAAAACAAGAGCACCAACAAAGAGGAGTATCTTGAAGGGGAGTATGATCAGTTTTCATATGAGGAGGTTGAAATGGAATCTTATTAGTAAGATGATGGTTGACGAGTGAAAAAATAAGAATAACTATCTAATAGGTGTTTTGGGTGACTAACTGATTTAATTATTTAATTTGCACTTAACCTTTGTTTGGGAACATGTTTATTCCCATTTTTTGTTATGGCAGAAGTTTTTTTTGGATTTCTGTTGGATTATGGAAATATATGAAGATATTTTTCGCCCGTCTCTCACTATTGTATATGAGTTAGAATTTCCTCTATAATGTGGTTTCCGTACTTCCATTCTGAATTGGATAATATTTATGTTACAAGAGACTGATAATTTTTTGCATATCTTCTTTATGTAGGTTTATCATCACCTTTATAAGAGTTGAATTGGAAGAAATCTGCATGTATGGTTAAAAGGAGAGAATAGAACTTAGATAAAGGACAAAAAATGTCCTCTAATGGTGAACACCAAACAATACCATTATCAGTTTTGCTAAAGCGTGAGTTGGCTAATGAGAAGGTTGAGCGACCGGTGATTTTTCACGGTCAAGCTTGCCAAAGCAAGAAAGGAGAAGACTTCACCTTTGACAAGACAGAGTGCCAAGCTGATGATGGTGTATCTATGTATTCTGTATTTGCGGTATGTATTTCTCTCCCTTGTTTTCTTTAGATTGAAAACCATGTTTACTCATTAAAGGGTGTTATGATTTATTCTACTTACTACTAGTTATTTTAATTTGCTCATCAGACCTCAAAGAACAATTTCGTTCAATTGAGTACACTGTCATTAATTCTACATGTACATGATTTGTAATTGTACCATTCAAGATTGTCATTTTTTTAATAAATTGTCAACCGAGGAATTAAGAATGCGTAATACGATGGTACAAGATTGACGAAATATGTAAGTTGAGAATGCAAAATTGATCCTATACCAAATTTTACATAGAGTCTGGAATTATTTTCCGTATAATGCGGTTATGATGTATTTGTGATAAGGTATTGTTAAAAGAAATAGTTTTATTCTGTTTCTAAGTTGTTATCAAGCAATCCACCACTGAACTTAATGTGTATTTAAATATATGTACTTTACAAAATAAGCTTTTTAGGGTTCTACTTAGGGCTGCAAATGAGTCGAGCCGAGCTGTGCTCAAGCTTAGTTCGTTTACTAAACGAGCCCTAAAATCTTGCTCAAACTTGGCTCGTTTACAAACGAGCTGTTCATGAGTCTTTTCTCAACACGTTTTATGACAAATTTAATATCGTTTTGCTTAAAAAATATTTTTTACTTAGCTAAAATAAATGTTAAGATAAGCAATAATAAATTTAGTTATTGTGATTTTAGTTTTAAAAAATAAATTTATTACATAAATTGAAGAGTATTTATCGACCATCAACATTATATTAGATAAAGTTTACATATATAAGCATGAATATATATGAAAAATATATATTAAAAATGATTAAACGAGCTTTCAAACGAGCCGAACATGTTCACGAGCCTTATTATTATGTTTAAGCTCGGCTCATTAGTAAATGAACAAGTTCAAGCCGAGTCTTTAACGAGCCGAACATGAACATGTTCATGAACGGCTCGGTTCATTAGCAGCCCTAGATCTACTTGTATAAATACTCAAATTTATATTTAAATCACCATGTTATCCTTTCAAAACTATATTCAGTGTCCATTTGATAAATAGGTGCATATGAATACATGTTGCGTTCTAAAGAATTGATACTTGCTCCTTCAATTCGTATGTGAAACCATATAATGTAGTAACAATTGCATCTCCTATCACTGTCATTATCATTAAGATTTTTAAGCTGCGACTAATTCCAGCTTCTGTATTTAACTATTAAATATCAATGCTAAAAAAACTACGTATTTTCACTTTTGTTCTCATTTTATTTTCTCTGCAAAAGGTATAACCTCAAGTTACCGATTTCATGATTCCACTAAAATATAGTTTTTTCCTTATTAGCATTTCTTTTTCAGCTTTTTGATGGACATAATGGGTCTGCAGCTGCTATATACTCAAAGGAACAACTCCTAAACAATATTTTGGCTGCTCTTCCTTTGGAACTCAATAGACACGAGTGGGTAGCCGCACTACCTAGAGCTATGGTAGCAGGGTTCGTCAAAACAGATAAAGATCTTCAAGAACGAGGTCTTATTTTTAAAATGGTTAACAATTACGATGAGATAATTTATGTTCAATACTGAAGTACATGTGGGAAAAAAAAATTGGCTTAGAAATTCATTTGATAATGAAATTATATCTTACTTTTTAGGTTTTTGAATTAGTTTGCTTTGCATAAACGAGCACACAGACCAGTTGACATAACCTCAACGCTTCCAAATAGGAGGTTAAGTACATCAATATCCACTTTATATCCAATGATGCATCATTCTGTGATGCCTATCCATTCTTAAATTGAATAGAAAACTGTTGATGGAATCTTTCTAGTTCCGTCAGTATCATAGTAAAACCAAATTTTCAAATCAAAATTGTATGCCAAAATCATGTTATATTAGTACTTTGGGGATATCAAGTGACTTTTTTCTTAGAAAAATGAGTGACAACAAATAAATCTAAAATAATTACAAATAAACTGATGTGCCATTTGGTTTATGAAAATGCTAGGGGGACACCACTTTAGTTTCACATCCCGTACTAAAGTGACACATCAATTTTTGGATTTTGTTTATTTGCCTAATCATTTGTCTTGTTTTATCATACTGTTTTGGGTAAATTTCCTCCCAGTTTCTATTGTTGCTTGTTTTCTTTTCCAGGGGATCTGTGTATTACTGTATCTATACATATAATTTGTCTGATTTTTTATTTAAATGGCATGTCATTGCTAGAACTTTGCTCTGTTGGAGACCATATTTCTCCATTGATAAACTGTTGATTTAGTAAGAAAAATCGATTTGAAAACAAAGAAGGTGGGTGAGGAACTGGAGAACTAGAAGAGAAACCAGAAGACTTGATGCAAAAGAATTTAATCATCAACTGGTCATTTCATTCATAATCATAAACGAGAGTTAGTCATGCTTAAATACTAATAAAATAAAATTTAATCTTAGCCTTAATGGGTCGGGCAAACTAATATGATAATAATCCCTTTTATTAATAACCAACGAATAGTAACCGACTCCAATAATAATAAAAAATATACTACTATTTAGTCGGCCTTCATCATGTTCTTCCTTCTCTTGATTGTATGACCTGGTGCTTACCTGTTATATATATTTAAATTTTGTCTCAGCACAAAGGTCGGGAACAACTGTGACGTTTGTGATTATAGAAGGATGGGTTATAACTGTAGCATCTGTTGGTGACTCACGTTGCATACTCGAATCTGCTGAAGGTGGTTTATATTATCTATCTGCAGATCACAGGCTTGACTGCAATGTTGAAGAGTAAGTAGACTATTAACTCGTATTCATTATTTATGCATTTTTCGAGTTTTTGCATACTGAATCTCACAATTTAATTATCAGGAGAGAGCGGATAACGTCAAGTGGTGGAGAGGTTGGTCGTCTTAATACTGGTGGTGGTACAGAGGTAGGAGCTTGGTGCTCTTTTAGTATAATATTATCACCATTGTTTTCGTCCATTTTTAACACAAGCAAGACCCGTATGTCTGACCAATATCATTTTATTTTATTATTAACTTTTTCCCCAGGAAGAACTAGTATTTGGTGGGAAGTGTTAAGACTTACAAACACTTTTCAATGTAGTCAGCCCCATAAACTAAATGTTTTAACATATTGGTTTTGTTTGCCTGCAGCTTATAAGAAAATAGATTGGATTCTTTTAGGTTGAGAAAAAAGCTGGGTTCATCCAGCGTTAAAATTCTAGTTCATTCAGGCCAAAAAAATTAGAAGATCTCAGCTTGTAAGCTGATCAACCAAATGCAGTCCAGCTGTTAAGCCGCATAACTCCCTCCTTTCTCCTTTCCATGTTAAATATCCACTCTTTTTGTATTTACATTGCCAAATGACAATTTGGACAAAGTTATTACATACTCAAATTAGAAGCCAGTATATGATTCATTTTTCAAATGTTATTTCGGCAATTTAGGTACAATTTTTTTTTGTATCTCAAAATGCACGTAAAGTGGACAATTTATATGGAATGGAGGGAGTATAACTTTGCTTAAAAGATGACCGTTTTTGCTTCTGTTTGAAATCTTTTTTCATGTGCATGATACCCATCATCACACTGTCTTTGCTATCGGATCTCGTTAAGGTTATTTTAATGGTTTAATATTTTGGATGTAGATTGGACCATTGAGATGTTGGCCAGGTGGTTTGTGCCTTTCGCGATCTATTGGTGACATGGATGTTGGGGAGTATATAGTTCCCGTTCCTTACGTGAAGCAAGTGAAGGTTTGTTTCTTATCAACCTTGGGTCATATTATTTGTGCTGAAAATTTGCTACTTTCATTCAAGGAGGATGCCTGTATATTTGTTGAGACAAATAGGCCATGGCATGTCATAAGGGTAAATGATAACATGATGATATGTTGGATGTAAACTGGTCATTTAATACTGAAGGTTGGTTTGGCATAGCTTTTTAGAAAATAAGCTAAGCATATTTATAGATAAGAATAAAAAATATGGCCATCTATCTGAAAAGACCAAGAAGGCAGAAGCCAAAATACCAAAAGAAATACACTGCAATCATTAACCATAAATACCACAGGTTATTGCTTATAAGCGAAAAGAAAGAAGCTGAGCTTGAAGAGCTGAAACCGATCAATCCATAAATTATATCCCACCATTGGTCTCAATTATTGAACTAAAAGAAGGTGAACAGAGTTAAACATGCATATGATATTAGAGCTTCCATATCAATTTCTTTCTTTTCACTTTTGAGCAGTGGCCGTATTTTCAGTTCGAAATTATTTCCTGTGCTATACGGCAATTATGTTACTATTTAGATTTTTAACACACGAGTATGACTTATCAGCTATCACTTATCACTTTGGGAAAATTACTAATTTTCTAGTACCACTATGTGTAGCTATCTACTGCTGGTGGCAGGCTAATAATATCGAGTGATGGTGTTTGGGATGCTTTATCTGCAGAAGAAGCATTTGAATGTTGCCGAGGGATGCCCCCTGATGCCGCTGCTTCACAAATAGTCAAAGTAGGTGTTGAAGTTTTTTTAATCTTCATTTCTTATATGCGTGTCTCAAATACGGAAATGCCACTTTTATACACCAATCTATAAGCTCTAAACAGTCTGTATGGATACTGGCAAGATTCATAAGTTATACATCAATTTATAGAAAATCAAACGATTAGCATAGGATAATTCGTATCTTGTGAGAGCTGAAAGGTTAAAATGTTAAAGCTGGTGTAATAATTATTCGGATTTGTGTGGATAGTACATCGACGTGATCCAACAGTTGGTACATAACTACTGCTACTGACTTGAAAATGGTCGATGGTGTATTAATTTGGTATTTTGTAGACTGGTGTCAAAATTGTGAATTTTATTAGTATGTGTTGGAATTGTCCCACATCACTTGAACACTATCAAAGCCAAGTCTCAATATATGCCCCTCTCCTTCCTTACTAATAGCCCTTTTAGTGGGGAATGGACAGGCTTCTACAGTATGGTGTAATACTTGTAAAAACTGGTAAACAAACTGATATTTTCTCTAAAGTAAACAAGTTGATCCTAGGTTTTTTTTTAATCAAATTGTAGGAAGCTGTACAAAAAAAAGGTCTTCGGGACGATACAACTTGCATTGTGGTCGATTTAAAACCTCCAGAGAAGCAGAACCCTCCTTTACCACCCCCCAAAAAGAATGGTTTGGGGGTTTTTATGTCCATTTTTGGTAAAAAGTCTTCCGAAACGGAGTCTCCACCCGATCAGGAATATTTTGAACCAGAGCCGGAGAACGTTGAAGAGATATTTGAGGAAGGATCTGCAATGCTTTCACTAAGGTGCCCATGTTGCAAAATCTAGTTATAAATTATAATAGTCCGGTTTCGCTGACTTTATAGGAAAGCCTGTAAAAAATTCACGACCTTTGGCACAAACACTGTCCTTGAAAAAATAAACGATTTTTTTTATTCTTGGTCTATATGTTATTTTTTTATGATGCTCAACATACTCAACACTCTTTCTAACATTTTATTTTATATTATGTGGACACAGTTGTTTTATTACTTGGGAAAAGTTCTGTTATCCATCACTTTTAAACTGTAAATGTTTAATTCTAATATTATATTACAACTTTCCACTCTCTTTTTCCATGACAGTTCTTTGCACATAATGTAATGCTAAATATTTTCTTATGGTTGTACTCTCTTATTAAACACTATTTCTCGCCCAACAGTTTGAAATGCTCTTTAATATCGATGTAGATTCTTATGTTTTAAGATGTTCGTTTTTTTTAACGTTTGCAGACTGGACTCAAAATATCCGTTATGCAACATGTTCAAGCTATTCATATGCGCGGTTTGTCAAGTAGAGATTAAACCAGGAGAGGGTGTTTCGATACACGCCTCTTCACATCCAACAGGGAAATTGCGGCCTTGGGACGGACCTTTCCTTTGCGCAAGCTGCCAAAATAAGAAAGAGGCCATGGAAGGAAAAAGACCGTCAGGAGGTTTGTCATTTATTTTTTGTTATATTACAAAATATAAAATAAAAATGAACTTGTAGTTGACTTCTCTATGCTAATTCCTAAATTATTCGTCTTAAATAAAATTCCGCTTATCGGATAACTTGTCAGTTGTCACACATGAAAAGTTGAAACATACAAACACGAAATCTACAAAACACCTACGTTAGCTGGCTAGTGAATGTAGATCATAGTTACGGCTTTGTTTGGTTGTAGTATATACTCTATAAGCTAACTTATTTGCGTTTTACTTCTAAGTTGCATTGTACAGCAAACCTTTCTACTGTCATATATTTGGGACCACGAAAAATATATTACTATAGGGAGGGATGTTATGTCTAAATATGGGTTACGTAGAAAAAAAATCAAAATTTAAAAGTAATACACATAATATAAGGTACTTGTACAAAATTTAAGTGAAAAATTTACTGAATTACTTTGGCTTCAACAAGAAGGGTGGACGATCTATCACTACTTCATATACGCAACTTTAAAAGATGTGCTAACAAACCAAAATTTTAAGTCATGATAGCAAAAATTCTTAAATAAATATTTTACGTCATTTTAAAATTAATATAACGAGATATATTTTTTGCAATGTGGTGTCATTTAGTTTTGCAAGGAGATTTTTTTTTAAGACAGAACTTTTAAAAATATGGAATATGGGTATGTGGTGTTTATTCTTTTTTATAATTGGCCCAAGTCGGGATCGTAAGTTTTTATTCTTATATAGAGTTCATTCGAGTTTAATTCACTTTTGTACCTTGGGTTTGTCTCAATTATGCAATTAGGGACCCAGGTTTACAAAAACTTGATTTACTACCCTACGTTTATACAATGTGGTTGATTTTGTGACCTGGTCTATAG
This sequence comes from Primula vulgaris, assembly GCA_963920805.1. Classification (NCBI taxonomy): domain Eukaryota; kingdom Viridiplantae; phylum Streptophyta; class Magnoliopsida; order Ericales; family Primulaceae; genus Primula; species Primula vulgaris. The sequence continues at coordinate 11,551,433 of OY987212.1, forward strand.
ATAGGTTTTACTATAATTGGTTGACCTGCTTGGCATGAAAAAGCTATTATGTTTATGCTGCATGAGTTCAGTTCTCTTCCCAGAATAAGAAAAACCCAGCTTGCTTACTTAAAAGCTGCAGCCAACCAACCCATTGTATCAGAAACAAGAAAGAATTTATTGATATCATTATTTGTCATCCCTCGTTAGAAAGAAGGGATCATTATTGATATACAAAGTTTTCATTATTTGGACATGAAGGCCCCATATTTTTATTGTTTCAAAACTTGTTATGTGTTTGTACTTGTAAATATGCACCGAGTAATTTAAATAATGAAAAAACTTCGAAAAGAAAAACTATAATGAGGTCACTTGACTAAACATTCCGCGTTCACACAATTATCTACTATGCCTGATTATCAAGCTTAATGTGTTGAAAAGCTTCATATGTATCAAGGATATTGCCACCGATCAGGCATACTAATGATTGGAAATTGACTTTTGAGCTAGGTCCCGTCATTTTTCACCCCCTACGAAAAAAGAACCATATTTTGTGAAGCATTTTCTCTTATTTTGTTATGCTATTCTTTGTTTCAGATGGAAGGTATAGTAGTGGAAGTGACTAGTCGATTACGTATTCAAATTGCTAGCTCTAACTTAATTCTTTTCCCCGCTTGGTTAGTAACTGGAAAAGCAGAAATTTATTGCCTTACGGATCTTGTGCAGAGCTCCAATCATTTTCAGTCCACCATTTTTGTACATTCCCTTGTTTTGTTTCACAAAATCCGTGTTAGCATATGTATATCAAGAACTATTGTCGAGATGAAGAATATTTGTCAGGTTCACGAAGGTGAGATTGTCTCCTTACTTGTATCTTTATGTTGTATACAAGTTGTTACCTATACTGAGATATGTAAGCAAGAAACGAAGTAATTGGTTCTTTTGCCCTTGTTTGTTAAAATTATACATATTCCCCGTTCCCGGAGGGTGAAACTTCATAGAAGAACAATTACTACTAGTTTTTAGTTCCTTTGCTTAATTTTCTGATGTTTGTATAAGTTTCATGATGGTACTTCAAAATTTGAGTATGAATGAAATCAGTTCTTCTTTTTTATGTTATTCTAATGAAAGTTTAATTAAGTCAGATCTATATCCCATCCTGTGTTTCTACATTGCATTGTAGTAGTAAAGAAATGATTAGAAAACATTCACTCTTTAAAAACAATGCCTTTGGTTCAAAATTTTGAATTATTGGGTTTAAGAGTGATTTATTCAGAAGAGGAATGATAATCAAATAATTTGGTCTTCAACGTGTAAGTTTTTGGTCTCATTGAAATGATCACTTAATAGGTTTGTTTATTTGTGCCTATAATGAATCTTTGTCAATCGGAGACTATGTTTGTAGCCATTAATCCATCTTTCCTTCTCTTCGACTGTTATTAGGCTAGTAGGCTAAAAATGATTACGGTATCCGGCATTATTGAAAAAAGAAAAGGAAGATAGTCTTTTAGCACTCCTTATGAAAAACTGTAGATTTATCATTTATCGATGAACCATTTTACACAATCAGACTCATGTCCATATTGATAATCAGAATAATATAAGTGTCGATTAACCCGAATGCATATTATGGTTCTTGCATCATTTAAAACGTGGCGTGTGAATGTTAATCAAATTGTAATCAAGTCTGGATACCAAACTAAGAACGAGTCTGACTACAACAAATTACCGATGTCTCAAATCACGAAAAACGTGTATCTTCGATTTGAGGCTATGAATATGTCCAACTTCAACATGCAAAATCCTTCCATTATCAAGAAAAATAACAAAAGGCACACATTTGTGCACGGCTGTATGGACCTACTTCACTGATAGCACTCATTACTTTTACTACTAATTTATTTGCATGTAAGACTTGGTAACACTAAAGAGTCCCATATGGAAAGAAGAAATAAGAAGCAAGTCTCCAAAAGGCCAAAAATCAAGCCATCAAGGGACCATAATTTAGAGCTAGTTGACACATGACAAAGTAGAAAGTGTTTCTCGAAAATCTTTGTCGAATATGACCATAGTCACGGGATATTTCTGTCAAACGATATTGACGTTGGGATTCCTAGCGGTAAAGCCTAAACTGATAATAATATCAGACGTTATATATATCATCAAAATTACACATTACATGGTTTCTTGTGACCCACCGACCACTACAAAAAATATATCTATATAACAACAGTTTAGTTACAGTTTTGTCTGATATTATACGGCTTGTTGTTGAAATTTAGCAATAATATAGCAACAATTTCTGTTGCTAAGTGCTGATAACGGTTACTATACTGTTGCTGAATTTTCTGCAACAAACCGTATGGTAACAAACTAATTGTTGTTATCCGGTTATTTTATTACAGACCCATTATTATGTATATAGACAACTCAAAATATATATTTCGGTCTTCCACTAACTTTCATAAACTTAATTCTCTCCTTTCGTTGTATCTTTAAAATAGAGAAGCAAGCATTGCTGTTAGATATTATAGAAAAACTTTATGTATAGGATGTTTGATAAACGTTGAGAAAACATACTTTTTTTTAGGATATTTTGGCTGATAATGTAAAATTTAAAAAAACTTTTTACAAGAGAAGTATCAAACTCTATAATATACCTTTCAGAGAGATCGCTCTTTATTTTAAAAACAAACATACTTGTAAGGTTAAAATCAAAGAAAATTAATGTTTTTCAATTCTTTAGCGCTTCTGCAAACAAGCCTCACGTCCAATATTGTCAAAATGGCATTAACTTTGTATCTATCATTCAATTTTGTCCTTTCCTTATTGTTGATATTTTAATCTAGGAGTATATATAAATATATATGTACGTACTTATGTAAGATAAAAATTAACGAAATAATTTTTAACAATGATTAAACCGTCAAGAAAATCACATTAATGCAAAGAAAAGTGCCTTTCACAGATAAATTATGTTTAGTTGTATTTTTTTTAGAAAGGAAATTTTTATTAGATGAAGAAGAAAAATGTCGAATACATAGGACAATACCCCAATATGGTAATCAAATAATCCGATTAAAAATCGCTAAAAACACACGGTTTAATAGATCAATTACAAAAAAAACTATAACAATATATTTGAGGGAAAAATTGCGGAAGTAGACATCATTCAAACCCCATTTTTAAGAGAAATTGAACTCACAAGACGTCATTTTTCTCCTTATACCTCATATACTTATTACTCCCCTTATTGCACCAATATCAATTGTGATAAAAAAAAATGTTTAATGAGAACAAATATCAAATTAACAAGATGCAAAAGTGAGGTCTATAAACCAAAAAAAAACCCAAATATATGTTTTACAAGATATAGAGAAGATAGAAAGAAAAATTAGATATTAAAATGACTTCCTCTAAAGCAAGGGGTCTCCATCTGATCAAGTTAATAAGATGCATTGACTATTTTCGGTAGTGCATTAACTTCAAAAGTGGTACAATTTACTCCAACATCTCACTGTTTAGTTATTCCATCATCGACTTGATTTTGCTTCCTGTACACATGCACTAAATTCACCTCAATAAAATCCATTAAATCACATATATTTTTCCATAAAATATTGAACTTAACACCAGGTAAATATTTATTGTTCCACCAGTTAACAATCATTTCCGAATCTGATTCCACATAGGCATTACTAATATTCATGCTATAATAAATTAATAAACCATTTTTAAGTGCAATAAGTTCAGGAAAAATGTTTGAGAGATTATCGAGTGAAAAAGAAAATACAAATACAAGTTTACCTTCCTCATTTCTCAATATACCCCACATCCACATCCACCGTAACTTAAAACTGAATCATTAATGTTTTAGTTGCATTTAATCACTTGAAGTGCACAGATCTCAAAAGGTAAATCGGAAATCAAAAAACAGTAATATCCAAAACAAAACAGACCATCGATCATAAACTTAAGTTACACAATTCATAAAGGATATGAGATTGTGTAAGAATACTATTTTTTTTTTAATTTTTTTTTGCTATAATGTTAACTTTCGCATGTGGCAATTTGTGTCTAGCCAAATTGCTTGAAGAGTATGAAAGAAAAAACATCACATATCAGTCTAGTTATACTTGATAGTTGGTACCAACTTAACCAAGCAGGGCTAACAATTTTTACATAAGCCTACTTGCTATGTAAAAATTAAAAAAATGGACCACCATGCATGTGGTGTTCTTCTCCCTCTTATTCGCATGAACACGTTATTCTGTGCAATGACTTGGTGGTCTGGTTAAGCTGATTTTCTCCCCTTAATTTACATGTTTGGCGCAAGCTGGCCAATGAATCAGATACAGATCAAGGTACTCCAATCCGAGGTTTTGGCCAATAGTCATATAGGCTATAAGTACCAAGGTCTAATAGAAACTGATTCCCAGAATTTGTTACTTCCACAACATTCAAGTATCAGTCCCATTAACATTCATTTCATCGTCCAGTCATCTGCATTTTTATTGGATGATTCTTGGTTACATCCTGAAATTTGACAATCCAGACAGATCAAGCACTTGTGCTGCGTATACACTTCTTGGTAATTCCATCAAGCTTAAGTAAGTTTCAGTGTGCATTTTTAATCCTAATTTTGTTAGCTGATCGGCCACATTGTTCTTCTCCCTATAAATGTGAGTTAAGCTAAAACAAACCAAATTCATTAGAGTACAAGTGTCTTCCCACATTTTAGTATAAGCAATAGGAGGTTTAGTAGGATGATTTTACCGATTATTGACTAATAAAGAGTCTGTTTCTATATCAATATTATGTAAGTCTAGAGAGTATCAAATTTGTAAGCCAAGAATACTATATCTATGTAATACATGTAACGAACTGAATAAAAAAATTAGGATTTGTTGAGGGGAAGTCCATCGATGATGATATCCTCTTATCACACGAGATCAAAGTCAAACAAAATGTAAGTGACATCAAAAAAATTCTTAGGAGGAGAGGGAAAATCAAATTATTGTATGTAAGATCAAACTTAATGCCAAGTAATTAATTCTCTCAAGTATATAAAACTACAAATGACAATGTAAAATTGACAATACTCATTCACAATAGTATATACCAACCTTAGGAGTTGTCACCTTTTCATCCGTAGGGCCACTAGACATATAAATTGTACCAAATATTCTAAAGTTCTTTTAACTTCGATTCAAACACAGAATTTGGATTAATTCTTTAACAACTTAGTTACATATATGTGCGAAAAAAGTAGAAGTTTCACAAGCTGTTCATGATTTGACATGTATGGACCTGCCATATTTGTCACAAAGACAGCTATATATTCACGTCTCATTTGAATAATTTCATTCATGCATGTACCCAAGCTTCATACCCACCACACCCTTAATTTCTTTCATTTTGGCTTCACCCGGGGATCATAAAAGAGTATATTATAGGTAAATGAATAATTAGGTGGTGTGCTAAAATCTAGATCATAAGGGTCATACACTCATTCCTGCTCTTGTTTAATAAAATTCGTGATGTAATTTTAGTCAAAATTCTACACTTAAAATAACGTACCCTCAATATATAAAAAATCTTCATATAATCATATGTTTTTCAACCGCGACCGGGAAAATATTTGTACCATCACCAATTATTCGAGTCATGAGATATATATATATATATACGTAATCACCTAAGATACTTGATAAATAACGACATCAGTATGCCATCCAATTCCTTATACTAAATACTTTTTATTTACTAACTTGTATTCTAAACATTTTTTGTTAAAGTACTATGTACCACCATGCATGTTTATTGTTTTGTAGTAATTAACGTATAGACAAATAGTACCTTTGTTTTGGTCACCGATAATCCATTATATTATTTCGCACTTATGCAACCTCAATAATTCATATGTTCTTTCTTTCGTTGAGAAGACTCCACGTTTCTGAAACTTGTGAATACACTCGTCCCTAATAATTTGTCAAAACCCTTAAGACATTAAAGCTAAAATAAAAGATAAAACACCTTCTGTTAAGAACCATTTCTCACAGTGCACTTATGAATTTTCATGCCATGAACTGAATTCTGAATAAAGAAACTAGTAATCACAATATATATGCAAGTTTCAAACTTGAATTCTCAATTTTATGGTATTGCTTCTTGTGTTCACCTACGACTCCGGTTCTATTTTTGTTTTAATATGTTCGATAGATTCTAAAGCCACGGGGTCACGGGCACCTGACATGACAGATAAAAACAGATACTTTGTTGCAATTTCAGGAAAAAAAATCTTTGATTAATCCTAACAATGTAGTTTTAGTTGCTCACACCCTTCCAAATGATAATTATATTACGAAAAACCACATTTACTAGAGGACATACAATAATAAAACTTTATTTACACTTACTTTTCAATTTTTACCTTTTGAAGTTACTTTATCAATCCACTTGGATATCAAAATCTACATTTTTTCATAAGGGCAAATCCCGTAATGTTAAAAGAGATTCTTTTATATTTCAGTAAAGTGAACATTTGAAGTGGGACGGTCAATACCGGTGTTTTAAAAATCATTAAGTTGATCAAAACGTTTTTACGAGATATATGCTAAAAGCGTAATTTTGAAGCGTAAAGCGTAAACTTTTTATAGTATAAATATATACATGTTAAAAATATCTAAAAAAATATACATGTTTAATATATATTTTGAAAACATCATTTTACGATTTTCTATATAAGAAAAACTGAATTATTTCATAAATAGCAAAAAACAAACGGATTTAAGTCTTTTAGTACTTAAAATTTCAAATGTTGTAGTTCGTCAAAATGAGCTATTAAGTATCACTAGCACATGTGGTAGAATTTGTTTGGAATTATGTTTTTCGTAAAATTGATAACCCTAAATTAGCATCGTTTTCATAGTTGTTTGGACAAATAATAAAAAATAAAAAATACAAGTCCTGAAAAAGCGTGATAAAAGCGTAAAAAACACACTATTAGCGCTTTACCAGCAAAAAAAAAACATAGGCATTTTATTTTCGCAAAACGGTTTATCGCGTTTTAAAGTACTATTTTTAAAACACCGGTCAATAGTCACAATGGAACATTTGAACTAGCTATGACATTTGAACAATTGAAGTGGAACATTTGAACTTATAATTTTGGAATGGAGTGAGTACGTACAATTTAGCCAGCCAAAAGGTATTTTGGCGGATAAAATTTTGCATCACACTATTCCTCTATAGTATTGGCTATAACAAAACAAGTGTACCATATTCACATAATATCGATCATCCTATCTTTTCACCATCTATTTTTGTACCTAGAAAAGACATGCTAACAAACATAAGACTGACACACAAATCACTCATTCCCTCATTGTCTCTCCTCTTCTCCTTGTCCCTCCATCAACAGTTTAGCTGTTTTTTTATATCAAAAATTGGAAAACAAAGAGTTTAGCCACACTTTAAGTGAATAAATTTCATAGGCAAAGTCTATTATACTATTTTTCTTTGCAGATAATTGCATTTATCTTTGCTCATGGGTGAGCAATATGACTTGAACAAGGGACACAGTGATGAGAAAGGCAAAACCAAGCCAAAACAAAAGGAAATTTGTTCACCTTCTTCATCTCCTACTCATGAATTCTCCTTCACAATCTCCCTCCACCATTCCAACTCCCCTCCTTCGAACTCGGCCCTCGATTTATCCCCCGCCGACGAGATATTCTTCCACGGTCACCTCCTCCCTCTCCGCCTCCTCTCTCACCTTTCTCGCTCCCCCGTCCATTCCAAAGAAATTGACACATTTACCCTCCCGGTAAAAGAACAAGAAAAAGGAAACAAAACTAACACAAGGCTCAAGTCCAAGCCATTCTCCTTCTTCGGGCTACAACCAAGGAGGAGAAAAGGGTCGACGGAGGTGAGGGAGAAGGAGGAGAGGGAGAAGAAAAGGAGGAAGCTAAGTTTCAATATGAGTCATGTGATAAGAAGGTACATGAGGGTAATTAGGCCTTTGTTGTCTATTAGGGGAAAAAGAGAGAATGCCGAAAACATACGAAGAAAACCTCATTCTTTCTCAGGATATTTCATTCCGAGAAAGAAAAGGGAAGAAAGAGAAAAGGGGAGGGGCGTTTCGGCTCCGGGGTCCACGTGGACTTCACCGACAAATAGTGGTAAACACCTTGGTACAAATGGATTCATTCCTAGTCATAAAAGTGATAGTACTATGGAAGAATTACAGGCTGCTATACAAGCAGCGATTGCTCATTGCAAAAACTCCTAGGTCTAGTCCTTTTAATTAGAATGAAATCTCTCATGAAGTGTTTGGGGTTTGTATTGTATCGTATCATAATTATGTATACATTTTCTTGATGAAGATTCGTAGCTGCATAACTATGGATTAATTGTAGTTTAGTATGGGTAAATAAAAGTTGCATTTAATTCCTGTAACAACTTATAAAACCCTTGCAAGGCTTCAATCCGTTTAGTTTTCCATCTCAGGTTACATAGTTACATTGTTATTATTAGGAATAATGATTTGATCATGCATAATTAAGCGGATGATATCTTTTATATGCAGTCATAATCAAGATCTTTGTCCATATCAAGGAATAAGTATTTAACCGGTATGGTCTAGCTGTATAAGAACCTATGCAATTATTTGGAATTGTCAGTAAAATAAATATTTTATTTCTCAATTACAACTTGTATTCATTTCTTACTGTTGGAAAAAAACATGATCTTTTCCGAATTGGTTACGAGTACAAAAGTTTGGTGAAATTCCATGCGAATAATCTAAACTTTAGACTCCGTACTTAATTGGTTTGAGTAGATTGTGTGACAAGTTTCGAAACGGTATATCGCATGACCTATTCGGTGAATGAGTATGAATGGAAATTGGCTACGAAGTTGTACCATGGAGGGACGAAATCTGGAATTTTGGGAGAGGAAGTGGGAAATCAAATGTATGGGGAAGCCACCCAAATGATTATGCCACATCAAAGAGGAAAAACTATTTTAAATAGTTTATATACATATTCACCACTAGAGAGTGGTAATAGTGTGTAGCCTCATATGTGTGTAGGCAAATGTTTAACTTGGATAATGTTCCGGTTCATTTTCCAAGAAAGTATTTCAGGTTAGTCTATAAGTAGGCAGCTCTCCACCATTCTCTAAATATTCTGTAATTTCAATTATGTAATTTAATTCTGTAATTATAATAGTTTCAATTCAGTCATGTATTTTTTATTTCAATCAGAACAGTCCGACTGTTAAGTTTATACTTTCCAGTCCGACATTTTCTATTTATTGCAATTCAGTACATCAGATTATTAATTGATAATAATCTGAATAACGTTTGTTTTAATTTCTTTTAAGTACATACATGTTGTAATCTGTAATTTCAGTTTCAATTCTGAATTAATAAATATTACACTGGTTTTTGAGTATTTCTTTTTTAGTCCTTTATTATTGTTTAATTGTTATTTCGTACACGGAAACCAACACTTACTTCTCTAGTCTATACCAGAGCAATTCTTTTCCGATAGGATGGAAATTATTTTAAATATAAAACAAATAATTGGTCAATATATTATCGATATGATGAGTTAATAATAAGCACTCCACCCCGCTCGTGTCCCGATATTTAAAGGGTTTAATGAGTGAACATATTAAACGAGTATAGTTGAGCCCAACATCGTTGGGGCGCTCTTGTACTAACGAAATGGTACGCAGAATTTGAAGATACAGAAAAAAGAAGAAAAATAAGTTGAAAATACAAAAAAAAAGTGTCTCCCTCAGATTTTTATGTTCTTTGCCTAGACGAAAAAAAACATGCGACTAAACCAAAATGACCGCCAGTTTGTAGTATATGAGTTTTTTTTCTTCTTTTTCTATTTTATTTGGTGGTTGTCAACGGCGATTGAGTTCTATTTTTTTAAGAGCTATTAAAATGTGCATGGTTAGCAAAATGTATAATTTTTATTAGGAGACTTGATGCTTCTGTAATGTGTTTTCACTTGGCGGGCTTGTAATGGTTTCTTGAAATGAGTGCTTAGTTCATTTTTTTGTATGATTATTTTTTATTGAAGAATCCTAAGCTAATCCAGATTAACAAAAACACAAATTAGAAAATTAAGATCTTCCGTAGATTTAACCGGGTTCAATCTGCACAATATTGTGAGTTGTGACCATGCCAATTGCAAAGAGTAGGGTTAGTCTCATTCGTTTCTATTCGCTATATAATATAACGATACAAAAACAATGAATGCCCATCAGTTATAACAATACATGTAAATTTAATTTACATATAAAAACACGTATCTGTTAAAATCAAAGGGAAAAATGTTATTTGGTTTTAAAAACTTGATCCAGATAATGTTTGAACAATGGTTGTGTGCCAAGGGTTAGAAAGGTGAGCCATTAAATTGTCGATAGGGCCTACGTGAGTCACTGATGCTTGCACAAATATTCCAAGCATTGCAACCATTGCCAACCTCCCTAAAAAATAAAAATGATTGTGATTAGAAAATATAACAATTAGAAAGATTTTTAAGATATGCATTTTCGGTATGAGTGTTCTTGCGAGAGAACGATCTGCCATATCTTACAAACACAGAAACACATATTTTCTCACCCTCCAAAAAAAATTCAAGCTCTGGAAAATGAGTAGTCATACTGGTTCAGTGAGCTAACTTATACTGTAATTGGAGCATGAACATATAGTAAATAGATAGTAACAAACCATTTTTGATCTCTTTAAGCTTCGACTCATGAGCACTTTTTACATCTTTTGCAAGGCCAAGAGGATTAAGCACAGGGCCACCAGGATACCTGTTGGAAAATGTGTTGAAGTTAAAATAAAATTATCATTACTACACAAATACGTGAGACCTGCAGACTGACTACATGTCCTTTGTCTGGAAAATGTGTTGAAGTTAAAATAAAATTATCATGTTTTTGTTTTTTGCTTAAAAATTGCAGTCTTTTTAGTTTATTTTCCTATTAACTATCTTTCATGGTGGTGTCCAGATTGGTTTCTTGACCTGATAAAACTAGAAGCTTTTTATTCTTTGAGTAAACTTCTTCGTTAGCCTTAAGAAGTCAGCTTATATGCCTTTCAGATACTTTTTGTATGTATTTTGAATAAGTAAATAGCAAGATATATGGGTAGGCCTAATTTATTTTACACTGCTTTCTGATTTTGGTCAATGTTTTAAAAATTGCTTTCTGATTTTGGTCAATGTTTTAAAAATCGCGCTATATAGCGCGAAATAGCGTTTTTTGGGGAAAAAACACTATTTGGCTGGAATTGCGCTACAGTGGACCAAAAGCGCAAAAAGCGCGAAATTCTGGACCAAAAGCGTAAATAGCGAGTTAGGGAAAAAACAGCGGATATAAATAATTAATATATATTGTGCAATTTTTATAAAAGTGTGTGCAATCAAGATGGTTAAGACAATGCTGTAATTTCCAGCAGACCCAAGTTCGAAACTCACCTACCACAATTTTTTTTAATTATTATCTAATATAACCATATATTTATTTTTTTATTGTTATATATTCTAAAGTTTAGTACATATTTAGGCAAAAAAAAAATACACCGCAAAGCGCTATGTAGCAACGCTATTAGCGCTTTTAGCGTTTCTCTAAAAAAAACGCTACGCTAGCGATAACGCTATTTAAAACATTGATTTTGGTAAGCTACATACCCTGGTTCTAAACCTGCAAAAGAAGCTTCAATCCCCAAAAAGGACCCCTCTTTGGCTTGAGACCCGGGACTAACGAAGTCCATGTACCGTTTCGTTTCCACAAATCTGATAAAATAAAAATAAAAAAGAGAATGCGAAAGATGCCAAGTTGAAAGGAGCTCAATTCATGAGGAAGTCTACAATTCTGGATAGATCCAAAATTAAAAACACCTAAAAGAGAGAAAGAAGAAAATGTACCCCATTAAAAGGAGTTGGACAATTAATAGTGTACTTGTGTTGGCAAAATGAAATTTCGTAGCTCCGGCTTCATACCACACCGGCAAATTCATCCTTCCGCTTACTCGGAGCAACTACACAAATATTATCACAGTTAAGACAAGCCTTAAAGAGAATCATATATAGCACCACCCATATGAACATACTAATAAAGAAACATTGTTTTCAGAAAACTCGGTTAATCCAGCTTAAAATCTTTTACTCTTACAAGCTAAAAAAGAACAGAAAAACAAAACATTTAAGCTGACTAACCAAATGCACTGTTGTTTAATAGGGGAAACATAAGTTAGATGGGCTTAAAAGCTGTAACTAACATCAGTGACAAGAATTCCAGCAACTCCAGCCATAGCAAAGCGGGAATGAACCAGCTCCGCCTGCACGTACCACTTCAAGCTGTTCGGGTCCTCACCTAACCCGAGTGGGTCGAACCCAAAATCTCCAGCCAAACTAAACAAAAGGGTCAAGAACTTTGAGAATCACATTTGATAAAAGTTAGTGGTGATTTTTGTTCTTTTATTATTTTGGGTGACGGTAATCATATGGAAAAGATAGTTTCCAATTTAACTCACATGTAAATGTGAAGAACAATAGAATGAAATCATAGAAATGCTTAAAAATGTGGAGAATACCAATTAACAGAAAAACAAAAGTGTTGCTTTATCTAACTTCTGTACTTAGACATGCTGCCTTGTCTACATTCTTATAACATGAACTGTGTCGTCTGTTTAAAGTAATTTTAACATAATGGAAATTTCCAAAATTACATTGTTATGTTTAAATCATCATTACTACAAATCATTTAAATGACCTTTACTTAACCCTCCAGTTTGAACTGGTTCATTCACAATCACTTCCTCTGCTTCTAAGATTTTCCAAGATTACTCGAACTATGAAGAGAGATTAAAATTTAAAAGAAGCATCAAATTAATAGAATACCTGTTAAGAAATAGAAAACAAACTTTGCCCTTAATTATGAACTAATTTTTTTGTTAAATGGCACTCATTGTAAACTGATTATGATGCCATGATGGTGAAGTTTTTACATTCAAATAAATTCTCTTCATTTATCTCAACAGGCTTAATGGTTCTTTGTTGCAGCAATTAAGTTTATTGTCTCTGTATTTTTTGCTTATAAGTTACTCTACATTTGATTGAAGTTGAACAACTTAAACCGGATGTTGTGTGTTTTCCTGGCCTGAATAAGGTAATTCTATTTGAGTCGAGACAAACCTTTCTGAACTTATTTGCTTATAAATTTATAGTCTTCCTCACCTTCCATCAAGATAGGTAGGAGGGTCAATCCCAGGGAGCCATGTGGGCCGTTGTTGAGCATGAACCACAGCCCGAGATCGGACTAGTCTTGAGCCTCCATTTTTAGCAGGAGGAAATTTTATTGAAGAACCTGATAAAGAGGAAGAACATTTGCTAGTGTCTCTTCTTGTGAAGGCTAAAGAAGAAGAACAACAACAACCCCACTGCAGAATTTCAACACCCATTGTTCACTAACCTCCTCACCAAAAGAAAAAACAGACACCACAAGCCTAAAATATGACATAAAATGTGATATCATGGGACCACTTATCCAAATTCATTTGCACCACTAGCTTAATTCTCTCCCTTCATAATCCAAGGAGTGAAACATAATAATTTACCCCTTTAATTTAGACAAAAAGTATTTTGGTCATCATACTTTGAGTTGCACTAGTGCAAGTCCCAAAAATTTGGTTATTTCATTGTTTTTATTTATAATTATTTAACATGTATCACGATCGTCAAAAGAGACTATACATCTACAAATAGATGTATAAGAATTTAGTTATTATAGGAAAAACCATAAAGGTATCACTTAATATAAGTTTGTCACTCGTAAATGATTTGTCATATGGTCTGTATTTTACTTCCATTAAAGGATGACATTTATTCATATTTTGGACTATTTTGTCACACGCACACAACTTTGAAACTATTGAAGTGGCAACTGATACTACTAGGAAAACTAGAATATTAGTCAAAACTATTGAACCAATTGGTTAATTATCTTCAAATGTAAAAACGAAATATAGAATGTTAAAAAAAAATTATTGATTTATTGTGATTGTGAGATAGAACTTGGAAGTTCAACCTCGTGAATTTAAATGGCTTACCATAATTTCCCCTTCTCTCAGTCTTCTCTCGTCTCTCTCATTTACCAGATATAAAGAAAACTGTTAAGACTTGCAAAAAATACTAAAAAAAGATCATATGTTTTTTGTTTTAATTATTTTGTTATATTGTACTAGTTTTCCACTTCTTCATCCTTTACCTTGATCTGCATTTTTAATTGGTAAGTTTCATATTCCAGTACTTAATCTTATTCTCTTTCTAATATTGCTGATCTATGTTTTTTGTTAGTTTCACTTTTGTTGGTACAGATTGATAAATGGATCTGATGATTTAGTTAGTATCTAAGTAGGAAAGTAACTGGTAGTTGTAAAATGAATGAAATTATACCATTTGGGTTATTAATTCCCTTGCCATGCTGTTTTAGTTTGTAAACAATGCAACTGTTTTGTTTTCAGTTAAGTAGATTACATAATTTTGTATTTTATAGAGGTGTCCAGTTTTAGCTTGTTTTTCTTTTATTCTGGTTTTTGGGTCGGTACTCGGTAGTATGGACTTATGAGTTATGATAGCCAGACATAAACTTTTCTTTTGAATGTACCTTAATCATATCATATATGCAAATCTCTTCAACAATTTATGCAGTTCACTTGGTTTATTTATATTATTGTTTTGCTAAAGGATTAAAATGTGAATTTCAGGTATGGGACTGTTCTAGCTGATCCAAGACTTCCATACCATACAGCATCATTCAAGTCGAGGTACTAATATCATGCAAAATTATAGAATCGTATCTCATAAGTCGTCTTTAGAAGCAAATGGACAGTTTGTTCCAAAGACTTCAAACATACATGATCGCAGCGCCAAATCTTTTCCTTTAAATAATACCCTACATTTAAAAAATTCTAGAGCTACAATTTCGTCATCCTTGAAACAATGTGTGACTTTTTGTCGCGTTTTTCGAAACATTGGAGTCAAATGTGTCGCCGGTTTAAATTCGGAGAAGATTTCCAATGAAGATGATGATCTCTGTCCAGTTGAATGCGTTAAGGAATTCAATACAGACGACGAGTTCTTGAGGATTCTGGAGAAATCAAAGGAAACAAAATCATTAGTTGTGGTTGATTTTTATCGCACGGCTTGTGGTAGTTGCAAATATGTAGAGCAAATCTTTGCAAAGTTATGCAAGGGATCTGGTAATGAAGATGCTGAAGTCATCTTCTTAAAGCATAATGTAAGTATATTACTTCAGTTTTATGTTTTCCGTATTCCATTACTTTAACAATTTCTTCACCATTGTAAGATTACTCTAGTAGTTGGGAAAATTCATAGAAGATACAATTCAAAGAAATCTTTCGCGTCTCTCGTTACAGACAAGTTAGAAACGAGTGGAAGAAAACTGAACTTAAGTCTTGAACAATTGCACTGTCTTGAATCATGCTTTTCTCATTTATCAAAATTACAGGTGATTGATGAATACGATGAACAATCTGAGGTTGCCGAACGGCTTAGAATCAAGGCAAATTTCTTATCACGGATCTTTCTTTTTGGTGGACCTAGCTTTTTGATTTTATTTCAATAGATTTTAGAGATAAACATTTCATTACATTGAATCACCAAAGCAAGATAGGGGAACTTGACTTCTTCTTTCCCCATAGTTTTCTTATAATTGCTGTCTGTGTTAGATATAATAATATTAGTCTTACCATCATCTAGCTAGACTAAGGCCTTGCTCGGCTGCACCTTTTGAGCTCAGTTTTTTTCCTTTTTCTTATATGATGTAGTTCGAATAGTTAGCCATCCCAAAAGCTGACATGAACAAGACAAAAATCCTTAAGCTTGATGAACCCATGTTTTTTCCATCCTCAAATAAGCTCATGTATCTGCTTGAAAGTTGCTGTTAAGCAAGACTTTAAATTTGTTGGTCTCGGAAACAATTGCTTTTAGAATTAGAAACACCTTCAGTGTAGTTGTTCCATTTTGGATTTTTTTTGTTTTATGACGTGAAATTTGAATTGTGATTTGTGTCACAAAATGCAGGTTGTGCCACTTTTTCACTTCTACAAAGATGGAGTGCTCTTGGAAGCTTTCCCTACCAGAGACAAGGAAAAGATAATTGCAGCTATCCATAAATACACTTCGATTCCCCAAGATGATTAATATTATTTTCCTGCATTTAAAATAATTCTTTGCAAAGTGTACTTGTAACGTATGATAATACTGCTTGTTTGGCTGGGTTCTTTGAATGCGGTTAAGCTTTTGGGCCAAAAAAGAAAATAACCAAGCTTAAATCCTGAAACCAAACAAGAACAGAGTCACTCGGGATGTGTTGCCTTACTTTCCAGGAATCTACATAGTTGTCCTCATATACCTATTAAGCTTGAAACGGAGTTTGTGAAGCCTCCTTTTTGCGTGCATATTGTGTGCACACACTGGTTTGTTGGCTGAGATTTGTCTGTACTATTCAAGATCTTGAGAGGTTAAAGTAGATTTATCCTTTTCTCAATTTTCTTTTTACCTTTGGAGGTTGGGGATAAAATGTTTGAATACATGTTATGTGTTGTGTCCCTTCAGCACATGAAAATGTGTTAACTATACTGTCGTATATTTTGTTTTGTCGAGATGAGATGAAATGACTTACCTTTTTAAGTATAACCGGTTACAAAAGTGTTATGCACATTATTTTGGTTCTGGGAGTCCTGAAAGTGGTTGTAGTAGTGTGAAGTGGAAAAAATACAAGAAGTAGGAACACGGAATCAAAATCTATACTTGTTATAATTAATTTATTTTCACGACCGTCGTCAGCCTGATTTTGTCTTGCCAAACACTTCTTGTGTGATCACAACCTGATCTCACATCACTGAACGCAAAAAAAAAGAATAGAAAAAAAGCAGATCATTGAAGATTAACAAATATACATAAGCTCTCACAACTAATCTACAGGTATATTATGTATCACTAGATATACATTTGTACATAAATCTGGATATAAGGGAGCAAATTACTCGGTAAATTACTGATTTGTCCATTGCACGCTAATTCTCTTCTTGAACATGAGTTATTGCAGTGTCATGATGACTTGCTAACTCTATGCTTGTGGTATTTTGCGCCGTGTTTGCTTGGCTAGAAAAATTTTCAATTTCAGTTCTCACTGGTCTCCGAGAGAGGATTTGTATTGCCCAGATTATGATTTCGTTTATATCTGGAAAGTTCCACCCTTGGAGACTCGCCAGTTTGACTAAAAACACAATCGTTGAAATCGCACCCGATATAATGAAGAGGCCTGAAAATGGCCAAAGGCCTAGGCTCGTGTTGTCAGTCGGGTCAGTCAAGGATTTACAATTCGAAGACGAAAGCATTTGTTTCTCCATCTCCTGAATTTCTCCGCTTTGTGTCAGTTTAAGTATCGCCTCTGATATGTCTGTGACCAAAGGCGAGCCTCTTGGAAAAGCCTATCACACGTGGGAGATTACAGTTGGTTGTTATTAAGCAAACAACCAGACAGGTAAGTCTTGAACATTTTTCTGATTATTTTTGAGTTTGATCAAAACTCAAAATAATCAGAAAAGTGAATTTTGAGTTTGCTTTATTGTGACAAGTCCATCCTGAAAGATATAGGGCATTTCTTTTGCAACTTTTAAGTAAGCAAAAAGTGAATTTTGAGTTTCTTAACCAATTGCAGTCTAGCATTTATGCGGGGGGAAGAAAAGGCAATGAAACAAGGCCTTATTTGATGCCACAAAACCAAGCCGGTCCCTCGTGCTAGGGTAATTTGTCACAATTGTGCACTTAAGTAACACAGTAAAATTTGTAATTATTTTGTTTCTCATGAAGCCCCTTGAGATTTTCTTGAAGTTTCCTTTTAGTCCAGAAATTTGTAATTATGACAATCTGTTACACTTTATTACGAATTGGAGCACTTTTGGCTTCATTTCCATTATTTAATAAAATAAAAATGTGGCTTTTCCCCAAAAGAAAGAAAGTAACACAATAAAATTGCTTTGAATAAAGGAGCCCAAAAGAATTGAAACGCTAATGCTATCTTAAGGTACTTTTCAATTATGTTTATTCTCTTCTTTTTTTGAATTTGCTTGCATGATGTATAGATGTATACAAAAATTGCATGAGAATAAGTAGTTTAAGAAGAAGTTGATCTTACAATGCCAAAACCTCCGAGGGTGTAACTAGGCTCCGTCATGGTATATTCATTGCAGTACTTAGAAACGAAAACTTTGGCATGTGGCTTAACAAAGAATGCAGCTGATATCTGGCCCGACTGGAAAGCATTCGGATAATCGCTAATCAAATTTATCTCCCTGACATTTTTCGGTTTAAAGTGCAAGACATTTATCAAATACTTAGCAATGAAAGAGTTCATATTGCACCCAATAACTGCATTTGTGTTCTTGAGATATTCAATGTTTATCACCGAAGGCTGGAGCCTTGAAACAGTGACCATGGAGGTGAGGACAGCGATATAACATGCTGCTACAAGTACAATTACAGAGACCCAAATTGCTAGAATTGTTCTTGATAGATTGCTTTCAACTGTCTCTCCTGCAAATATGATATGAGATTAAAAATCAGGCAAGCGCCAGATCTGGGAGAATTGTGCAGGTATCAATTCAGTTTAGAGAATTTAGAGCCATACTTTGCGCGAAGAAAAACAAAGTGAATGAGAACCAGAGAACATCGCCGGGATTCTGGGAAGGGGTTTTCTTGAATTGGGGATTCTTCTCTCTGTTTTCTATGAACCAAACTACAAGTGAAGTGAGTAGGTGCATAAATGGTATTATTAACCACATCTCAAGTTTGAAGGCCTTCATGAACATCCATAGCTCCTTTGTTTTATCTTTTCTAACCAGCACGACCATCACTAGTCCTGATTCTAAATAAGGCTGTGAAAACTCGACGTTCTCGTATCTGTCTGCCATGATTTGTGTATCGCCTAGACCTGCGTCCAATATCTTATTTTCCACATCATAAAGAGCCTTGTTAGTTGTTAGTACAGGAGAACATAATGAAGACTGTTGGAGCGGAGCCAGAAATTTATTGTGGAGTAACCGAAACAAGTCTCACTGTCCTAAAAACAAAAAAGTCACAATAATTTAACAAGTCTAATCTAATCTAAACACTACACTTCCGATAAATTAATGGTTGTCCTTTTTTTTCAGATTTTTTACTAGCCTTCATGCTAAAGTTTCAAGATCAAAAACTTCGACTCAAAATAGATGGAACTTGATGTAACGAGAGAAGTCATAATAAACTTTCTTATAATGCAAGATACCTTTTTCAAAACAGCATCAATCATATCGTCGTAGGAGCCGTAGAAAGGAACCAACTCATAGTATAACTGATAGGGCAGATGCCTCACTGCAGCCTCAAATACATCAACTGAAAATCCCGACACATATGTTCCATTTTTCTCTTCGTCGTAGATTACTTTTATGAATTGTTTAAAAGCTCCTCTTGCTGGAACTCCTACCTTCAACGGCTTCTCTACACTGCCTAAACTCTGTCCTTTTGGAACTCTTGTTAGGCCTCCAGGCCAATATATCGTGCCCAACTCGCTCAATGATTCTGTCAGAGTACCCTATTGAAAATAACTTGCAAATGTCACCTAAGTTTATTAAGAAGATATTAAATATTGTAAAAACAAGGATATATCATAAGTGACTGCTAATAATTGACAAAGTGACTTGTAGGATCTGTACATGTATGTTGCCTATAAGTACTTTCTTGTTTTTCCTAGGAGGAAGCCAAATCAGTTACATGTTTACATTGTCAAAGATTTTGAGACATCGACCGATATAATAAAATTAGCACATTAAAAAGTTATAAATCATACCTTCTTTCCTGCCAAATCCTCTAAGAATCCCAAAGATGGAGACCAGTAGGCTATCTCTCTGTAGCTTCTACCCACAACGTTAATTATCCGAAAAGTAGGTGAATTCGACAATTGGCCATTCTTGAAGATTATATCACCACTTAAACTTTTCACTTTACTTGAGGAAATAATTCTTGTGAGCTCTCTTGAATCATTTTTCCATAACAATTTTTTCATGGACTTGGCAATAACCATAGTTGCGTCATACGCACGAAGTGCAAACAAGCTCGGGTTTGAGTATTCTTCTTCTTCCGGATAACTTTGTCCATATCTTTTCAAAATAATTTATCACGCATTATCATTCATCAATATGGGATACTTGTTATATAGAATAAGTGTCTACAAACCAATGTTACTAGTAAGATGAAAGTTGTTATGTGCTATTTCATCAAATATGACAATGAACACTTTTGTTCATAAAAAGCAGACTGAACCTTGTTGTCATGAATATGAAACACTGCAGGCAAAGGTTTCTAACATTTCCTTTTCTCCTCTTGTACTATCAAATTACATGTTTCATTTACTCAAGGCAGTGGTTTCATTATAATGGAAGCATTAGCCTGCTAATAATTATAAAAATGTTAAATATTACATTATGCAATTCGTAACTCCGTATGGTTCGTAGATTGCAACGAGAGAGAATAAATTACCTTGCACGGAATCTGCGCCTGAAACGCATGTACTCTTGAGTCGTGTCCGAATAAAACGTCTTAAACCCGATGACTCCTTGCATATTGGCACCAACAAACTGTGTATCTAAGGACTCAACCATGCTCGCTATATCTTCCGAAACAATCCAAACAAACCCTTTCTCCATCATTTTCATCTCCGTAGCCTTCATGAAAACAGCCTTACCAAACTCTAACGAGCTTCTCAACAACACAAACACCCTATTCCCTTTGCTCCTCAACTTCTTCAACACCCCTTCAACTGACTCAACGGAATCGACCCTGTAAATCCTTTCTATGACCGAGTTCACTTGTTCTAACGAGTCCGCGAGAATGGTTCCTAAAGGTGTTGTATCGGAGGAACTTTCGTATATAACAGTGACTTTTCGCCACCGAAAGTGGCCTACGATAGCGGCGATGCATTGGGTTGCGGTGCTGAGCTGGCTGCTGAGCTGGAACAACTCGGGTTGCGGCGATGTTGACGTGGCAAAGGGTAGTATGGAGATGGTTGGGACGGTTGGGATGAGTTTCGTCGGTGGATAGACGGTCCAGATGATTGAGTTGACTTGTTGATTATTTGTAAAGTCAATGACTAGTATTGTCAGATATGAAAAGTAATGAGCGTTGACCTTTAATTGAAATATTGATTTTGTCAAAAATAGATTTAATATCAAATCTACCATGGAAGTGTCTGTTTAAGTAAACATGTATGAAAGAGAGTAATGATTTTTGTCAAAAAAAAAACTTATCAAAAACATATTACATCACGTCAAAAGTGGGTTTTTTGATGAGATTTATGGATGGAATTAGCTATATGCTATACGAGGGCGTCACTACTTACAAGTTACACTTACGGTGCCAGATTTTTATAAAAATGAAGGGTTGAAAATGTGAAGTTCACGTATGAGTCTGTAACAAAAAAAATTAAACATTTCTTTTAAAATAGACAGGTTTTTGGTAATTACGTAATAATTAAGAGATCAAAATATATATTTATTCTGCTCCTTGCATGACTACCAGTGTACCAGTCAGTCGAAAACCGCAATAGATATTTTTTTTTTAATAATGCTTTGAACAAAAGAAAAGAACACTTCAAAATAATGTTAAATAAATAATCTTTGTATTTTGACTTACCCGAGGATGATAATTGATCTGAGCCACCATTTACATATTTAGTGATCAAAACAGCCTTATACTTACAACCCGTAGATAAATGAAAATCATTCACAGCCATTTCGGAAGCTATCTTCATCTCTTTACCCACTCTTGAATTCTCATGAAAAACACCTACTATATTCCCAACAATAGTGTTAATCTTATTTACTTCACATGAATCACCTCCTATATTAAAGGACATAACCAATCTTATGAATATAAGAAAATTCACAAATATAGCACTCGGCGAATACGGAGACGCCATGAAATGATGAGAGAAAAGAGAGGAGAGGGAACGGAGTCGACTTATAGGAAAAGTAGGAACCCATTAAAAGTCATATAGTAGTAACTCACATGTACGTAGTTTCAATAGTTTAATTCAAACTATTAGACTTAATTACGCCCCCATATAGTATGAAGCAAGTTATAATTTGGTAATGCGATGTTCTAGTTGTTACAGTTTAGTTCTTAATTAGTAGCTATTTAACCTTGTGCAGTAGTATGGTTATATAAATATTCCTTGATGAAGAAACTAATCATGTCTCGGAACCATCATAATCTTTACATCGATCACGTTTCCGTCTTGGTCCATAAATATATAGAAAGATGATATTTAACTTGGTTTGGTTGTGAATCACAATTCACCAGTACTAAATAATATAAACAATAGTTAAGAGTTTGACTCTTACAAATTCTAACGCGTAAAACAACAATAAAAAAAATGAAATTAATTAAATCAACCATACAAACATACATGACAAATTTTCAAACAATAGCATCCACTTGACCATAATTTCTGTATTACGATGGAACGGGGAATTACAATAAAAACAAGTTGTCTCTCTCCAGATGAGCTACTAGCGATTTTTTAACTCATTTCATGGTATAGTAGTTTTGGAGAAATAAGGAATAAATGTGATTTGTGTAAAATAAAACCAACAGCTATATGGGCACGGAATGAAATTTGATTAATTTTTTCCTTTAAAAAATTTCCACAAGTTGCTTAAATTAAATAAAACATATTGTATTATTGAATCTTGTACAGTTCCGACTTCTGATAATACAGTCGCCAAAAAGCTAGTACAATTTAGATGCACTTCATAACAAAATTCATGTAATTATGTCAGTATAAAGTGATTGCTGCTTCTGAATACCAATTTATTCTACTTCTTTTCTAAAATAAATAAATAAAATACAATTTCCAAAAAAAATTATAGTCCTTCATCTAGTCACGATCAGGCCAGTTGTTCTACAAATGGGACACACATTCTTGAGCATAAGCCATTGTTTAATACAAGCAGTGTGAAATTCATGGCCACACACCAATGCTCCTACATCTTCTCCGTAGTTGTATTCCTCCTAAAAGAACATGAAGTTATTAAGCTCGCGATAGTTTTTTGGTACCAGCTTAACTTCCCGGTGCTGCTATTAGAATAAAAACCGGTACACCATAGGTTGCCCCAACCCTGTCCTTTATATTATTAAAAGCAAGTTTTGGAGATTATAACCATACTTTGGCAGATTGAAAAACAAATTGAGGTAACTCAAAATACGAAAAACTAATTAAAGCTATGAAAAAATTGTTAGCGACAACTAGAAACTGAGGGATCAAACACAATTTTGTAAATATATATTAGGTCTAAAGAGATGAACGGAAAAAATAAAGTAAATGCAAAGTTAGAATTTTGATTGTATATAACAAAACAACAACAAGAAGAAGAATACCTGACAAACACAACAAAGTTCCACCTCTTTCTGTGTACTCCTTGGGACGAAGAAATATTTTCGTTTTTTCAAGCCATTCAGTACCGTTCCTTGGCTCAACCCAGTGTTTACGTTACCAATACGCTCTTCGAAAGCCAACAACTCCTATAGATCAATAGAAAATTAAATTTTAACGATGACTCTCATTTCGCTAGCTGTTGCCACCCCAAAATGAAGAAGACTGGATTAGCTAAACAACATTCTTACCTCATAAGACATGTTATCGATATTAAGCCTCATATTCCTGTGTTGATCGTGGATATTGGTCATTCCCAAAAGTATAAAATGATGGAGGAGGACAAATTCCTACGTCTGTGTTGAGTCTAGCTACAAGAGGACTAGCTATATATCTAGCTAGGTTAACTTCATATTGGATTATGAAAGCCCTACATTTATCAGTTTGTTGCTTAAAACACATCAAATGCTATAAGCCTATAATCAAAGATATATGCACTAAGACGTATTTTCAAAACTAAGTTGATATTTATTATCCGGCTCCCCGGTAACTGTTTAAAATGTAACTTACCTAAAAAGGCTAAGATTATTAGGTATTGGGCATATTGGTGTAAGGCATTTGTTTCACGCGATCCAAAGGGTACGTAGTTTGAAACATCAGTAATTTCATGTTGTTTCAATTGCATGAATCTTAATTAGATCACGTTTTTAAGGAACAATTCACCACACAAGAGAGGTAGCGATAATTCACTTACAAACATTATGGAATCATTTCCAATACGTGCTTGCAATATTTACACACAAGCTGAAATTAGAATAGGTTTTCAGCATCATACAGTAAAGCCTGACCGTTTTGTCCTTGTTATAAAAAAAATGTGATCGGAATAGAAAGAAACAACTACAAAAACAAACAAAAAATTAAAAATGACAACATACAGATTAGATATGTTGTTAAATTTACATTATCTGAATAAATAAAGAAGTGAGTTTTCCTATCATTAAAGTTAGCATGGGGTTTAAGGATTTAACAAAGGCAAACCTGGATCTAAACGCAGAGTTTGATGTACCCATAAACAAAATGATAAAAATAGACCCAAAAATTATCTATGTTATGAGTGTATATAACTAATGAGCTGATATTTCTTCAAGACTTTTGTTTGGGATAAGTGGATAACACCATTCCATAAAATACGAATAGATATACTTTGATATGGTTGGTGTAATTTGTTAAGAGGACTATTTCCATCTTATCAAATGGTAAATTAAAATGTTACAGTTAAATAAGATAACAAAAAAACTTGCTAGTTATATTTAAAATTCCTCCGATAGTTTTGCCAAAATATAATATATCCGCAATCACATGGAAATAAATAGCAAGAAAGGATCTGTCTCAAAGTAGGAACAAACAAAAATGATATTAAACCGGAACACTGAATATCCCATCCCTACCTGCAATAGATGCCCCCTTTGCCATGTAAATTTGATCTGTTTTCCTACATTTTTTTAGGGTTTTAGTTGTAACAAGGTTTAATTATACAGTTATTGTTTATATAAAATGATATCGACCTACTAGCGAAAATATTGTTATTTGGTTTCCCTAGGGTATGCAAGTATATATAGAAACTAGAATGGAGTAAGTATATCATTGTATTTTTTTTATACTATATAATTTTGGTGGGGAAACCCCCATTTTATAAATAGGAAATAAAATGGGGATGAAAAAGCCCACAAAGTGCCAAATAATTACAAAGGGCTGAACATGAAAACTTTGAAACATAATACACATTTTTGAACAGAAGGAAACTTGCAAACTTGCAAACTGAAATAAAAGAAATATTTATAAAAACTCCTTGTCTTATAAGTGTATCATTGTAAGAAATCAATACTTACACATGTAACTATATGATTATTGAATATTTGAAAATTATTGAAGGGTAAAGTGATATCAATATGACATTGCACGATTAGTTTCCTTCTTAAATCTTAAACAAGAGAAATGTTTATAACGGAAAAAAAATGTATCTATTACAAAATTCAGCCACCTCTTATCAAGCTGTATAAGAACTTCAAAATCAATCACACGAAATGCAGAAGAGAGTTAGACGTCCAGAAAGAGAAAGAGATATCACTACAAAAAAATACCTAAATAACGACGGGATTAATGACGGTATTTTTTGTTACGAGCTTATTAACGACGGTTTTTGTGACGGTTTTGTGACAGTTTAGTCAATTTGCGACAGATTTGTGACAGCTTTTTAAATTAGCGACAGGCTTGTGACAGCTTTTGACTCTCACTAAATCAAACATTATTTTGTAGTGTATGTCCAGATAAATATCTTTACGATTGTAACGATTCTAATGGTAGCGTAGTGTAAGCTATATTTCTGATGTATATAACTCTATAGACACTCTCGCTTAAATAACCGGGTTTATAGGTGAGTTCTATCTATAAGTTTGTTACAATTGGTATCAGAGACAACATCACAACCAACGTGTGTCAGGCAATACGCCAAAAGGGGGTGACGTCGGGATTGCAGTGTTCAACCGGTAGTAGAGATTAGCGCAAAGCCTGCCTGCGTGGTCGCATGTTGCGGAGTATGATGGATTGTAACGATCATATGTAAATTATATTTTATGTTGTATATAAATCTATACGCACGATCCGTTATCAAATGATATATGTTTGGTTACAATGTGTCAAATGAATCAAGTATTTATACAATTAAAGTAAACAAATTAAGGAGTAGTAAATATATATTATTTTGTCCAATATCTCTATTTCTGTAAAAAAAATAAATGACATTGGCGTGATTTCAAGTACTTTTTTTATTTATTACAAGGTAGATTATTTAAGACTTCGTAGCTTTGATTCTTTGAATTTCAAATGTTATTAAAAAAAATCTCCGCATCAGATTAGTATATGTTGATTTTATTAACTCACAAGTTGATGAACATTAAATCTCATTTAAGCTTTCCTTTTTCTGGTTTATGATATAGGTTCCTTTCCAAAAAAAAAAAACGTAATAAAATAGTTGAGTTTGTAAGAAACGTACATTGAAAAGCAATATATTTCGTCTCTAATGTTGCGGTATGAAATGTTTTTCTTTTAAATTTGTGTGCATTATCAGAATCTACACAATCCGATTTAAATAAATAATTTTGACGAAAGTTGACCAAAATACCAAATATTTTTTAAAAAGTATGTGTTTGTTCACTATATGATTTACCTAAATATCTCATTGAGATTTATTTAAAAAAATCTTGTACTTTTTCAAAATTTTACCATTTTATTTTCAATTGGTTTTGTTATGTAACCAAACACAAAAAAATTGTATTATTGAGAAATCATTTTTCTAAATTGGAGGTCACTGGCTAGAATTGTCTACAAAAAATTACTATATATTGTCCATTCTAACTAGTACTACAACGATGCTAGAATTGTCTACAAAAAATTACTATATATTGTCCATTCTAACTAGTACAGTACTACAACGATACATCGAGCGACACATAAACTCTAGTGAATCTCACCTTTCATTACATTGGTAAAGCTAATTTTGTTATATATGATTTGGTGGAGAACACCTCTATTTTATTAAATGTCAATAAAATATGGATGAAACCCCCCAGAAAGTGCCAACAAATTACAAAGGCGAGGGTCAACTTGTAAGAAATTAAAGCAAAAAGACTTGTTAGAAAAAGAAACAAACTTTAACACTAAAAAGTAAATTTTTAATATCTTCTGTAACTTGAAGATGGTTTTGAAGAAGAAGGAAAAGTGGCAGTATCAAGCGGTTTTTAATTTTTCCAATGTCTTTCGTCTTGTGATTTATATTTCGGTTTCGTGTTATGTAACGAGGCATCTTGCCAAATTTCTAAATAAAGTGAACGGCGGGCTTCAACCCACTCTAGTTCAAAAAAAAAAAAACTTGTTTGGACGCCACGTTTGCACCGCTTCATTTCTCATCGTCCCTAGATAGAGACCTTCTCTCTCCTTTCCCTACTTCCTTTTCTCTATTTTCACGCAAGCTTGATCCATCTAAACCCTTAGATTAGGTACCCCTTGAGCTTCAGTGTCCTCGATTACTCGATCTCCATGATTACTCGAATAATTTGCGGTAGATCCATGGAGATTATTTTGCCTTGATCTCTTCTAAATTCAGCCAAGACATCCGCCCCTTTGTAAAATTATATAAAATCAATATGTTTTTGGTAAAATACATAAATATAGATAATATATATAGTTACTAGCCCGTGGTTAAGTGGTGTTTATCATGCTCGCTCTGTGGCATGACTACCAGTCAGTAGTCAGTCGAGAACAGTAATAGATAAAACACTGGAGTATAATGAAACAACAAAATAGCAACTGACATTATTGTGGTATCCTGACATTTTTTAAGTGAAAATGATTTGGAAAAAAAGAGTACTACAATAAACATAGAGTGAATATTCCAATTAGTACGTATGATGACTTAGCGGAGGATGATAATTGATTTGCGCTACCATTTGAATATTTAGTGATTAAAACGGCCTTATACTTACAACTTGTAGATAAATGAAAGTCATTCACAGCCATGTCTAAACGGATGAAACTTGACTCCTTGGGACGAAGAAATATTTTCGTTTTTTCAAGCCATTCAGTATCGTTTGTTGGCTTACCCAACACTGACGTTACCAATACACTCTTCCAAAGCCAACAGCTCCAATAGGTCAATAGAAAAATAAATTTTAACGATGACTCTCATTTCGCTGTTGCCAACACCCAAAATGTAGAAGAATGGATTAGTTAAACAACATTCTTACCTTATAAGACATGTTATCGATATTAAGCCTCATATCCCTGTGTTGATCGTGAATATTGGTCATTCCCAAAAGTATAAAATGATCAATGAGGACAGAATCCTACGTACGCGTTGATTAATATAAGATATATGTATGGCAGCTAATAAGAGGACTAGCTACATATATTTAGGTTAACTTCTTAATTGGATGATCATGAAAGCCTTACATTTATCAGTTTGTTGCTTAAAACACATATCAAATGCTATAAGCCTATAATCAAAGATACATGCACTAAGATGTGTTTTCAAAACTAAGTTGATATTTATTGTCCGGCTCCCTGGTAACTGTTTAAAATGCAACTTAACTAAAAGGCTAAGATTATTAGGTATTGGGAATATTGGTGTAAGGCATTTGTTTCACGCGATCCAAAGGGTACGTAGTTTGAAACATCAGTAATTTCATGTTGTTTCAATTGTATGAATCTTAATTAGATCATGTTTTTAAGGAACAATTCACCGTACAAGATTTGTAGCGATAGCTCTCTAACAAACATTATGGAATCATTTCCAATATGTGCTTGCAATATTTACACACAAGCTGCAATTAGAATAGGTTTTTTTTTTAATCACAAACAAACTTTATTAATATAAAAAGGGACCTAACCTTTACATCCACAAAGGAGATAAAAACAAAGTAAAAAACGACCTACCACAATAGTTTACAACATGATAAACAAAATTTACTTACAATCAAAATACTACTTAAACAAACCTTAATAACAGTCAAGCTTTAAGCTGGTGACATTAAGATACAAACTTAAAACTATAGAATAGGTTTTCAGCATCATGCAATAAAGCCTGATTGTTTTGTCCTTGTTATAGAAAAATTGCGATCGGAATAGAAAGAAACAACTACAAAAACAAACAAAAAACTAAAAATGACAACATATAGATTAGATATGTTGTTAACTTTACATTATCAGAATAAATAAAAAAGTGAGTTTTCCTATCATTAAAATGGACATGAGTTTTAATAGAAGCAAACCTGGATCTAAACGCATAGTTTGGTAAACCCATAAACAAAATGATAAAATTGACCAACAAATTATCTATGTTATGAGTGTATATAACTGATACTTCTTCAAGAATCTTTTTTGAGATAACTATTCCATAAAATGCGAATAGATATACTTTGATATGGTTGGTGTAATCTGTTAACAGAACTTTTTCCATCTTATCAAAAGGTAAATTAAAATATTACAGTAAAAATAAGATAAAACAAAAGTTGCTAAGTTATATTTAAAAAACCTCCGATAGTTTTACCAAAATATATTATATATCCACAATCACATGAAAATAAATAATATACTTTATATATATTTCAAGTAATTAATGTAAATCAGTAATAAATTTGTGCTTGAATATGAGAAATATACTTGAGTAGTACACTATTTATTATTAACAACGAAAATTAACTATACTGTTTTTTTGTTAGATAGACAATTTAAACGTAATTTACTATGAAAGTCCTACAAGTATGTAACACAGAACTAGAATAGACAATGTCATCGATGGACTTAATCCAAATAATATGCAAATACATGATGATGAACAATATGGGGATCAAGAATCATTGATTTATACATAAAAATGTACTTAATTTCCAAAAGCCCATATTCTCAACTATATGTAGGATCAGTGAGGATCAAAATTAAAAATAAAAAGTAAAAAGAAGTAGAATCATGTATATGTAGTAACTTCATGCATGAAACATATGTATTCATTTTCCAACACACATAATATGTAGAAACATATGTTTACTTTAATTAAGTTCAAATAATGTATTTGTTTCATATTTTTCCAAAAATCTAATTCAAGCTTGAACAAGCGAATAATACCAATACTAGAACAAACGAGTAACTAGCTGTAGTGTTTTGATACAGTACCTCTAAATTCACATTTACACTATACTCTAAGTAAAAAAGTAGTAGAATCATGTAACAACATATAAAACAATTTTTTTTTAAAAACTACAACTTGAATTTTTTATCAATTGGGCAAGCTAGGATTTAATATCATGTGTTCAAATTTATCACCAATTCTAAATAAACTTAAAAATATCGTCATTTCAAACAAAACAAAAAATACATAAATTAAAATTCAGGATATGACCATTAATTTCCAGACAATATACATTGTCCATTATTTTATGAAAAACTTGATCAATTTATTTTTGGACGAACTCAAAGTTCATGTAGCGTCCAATCCGCAGAGCATACGTTGTTCTTGTTCTCTTTCCACCATTAGACTCGCCTTTGGTGTCTTCTTCCATTCGCTCTGAAATTTTTAAAATTAGGGAAATGACTTCATATAGGACGTGTTATTTATCTTTCATGAAAGACTAATTTTATTCACAGAAAAACCTATGTGCTTATTTTCACATTAATTAAAACGTCATCACTTTACTTGTTATTAGTAATGTCAATGGGCTTGTTTCCTTCCCCATATACTTCTAAAAGCAAAACAAAAAACTATTAATCTTCATTAAGCTTTTCATAGGATATGAGTAAACATTCAGTTTTTTCCACTATTTTTAGTAGTGGTCATCCAATAATAATAAAAACTTAGTAATAACAGTGTGAGCCCTACTGATGACCGTTTAAAATACTGAATTACTATCAGCATGGTCGATGTGTTTTTTTGTTTGGAAATGGGCTAGGTTTTTTCGATAAGCATATACATGTATTTAATAATTTTGAAAATTTAAAGGCTAGAATAAATAAGAAATTAAGCAATCAAGTATAAAATATAATGTTTGTTTAATATACCAATCATAACTTCTTCTTTTTTTATCAAATACATCACTCATACCTTTATATATATATATATATATATATATATATAGTAAACATGAAATAATCTCTAAATACCAACAATGAAGTAAATCAATTTGGTGCTTTAGACTTACCTTGATCAATATTCACCCCGCTTTCATCGGTCTGCTCTTCTTCGTGCAAAATTGACTTGGTCTCGAAGTCAAAGCCGCCAATAATTTGACTTTTTAAATACGTCTCCCCCTTATAGACCTTCTTCTGTAAAAAAATCACTAGGACATCATAACAATATATGTAATATCAATTATGGTACTACATTGTCACGCTATATATATGTATCCATATATATAGGACGTGTGACAAATGATTTATTTTTATTCAATGGTTCATTTTAAGAGGTTGGTGTTATATAAGACTCAAAACTTACAGAGCCTACTCCTTGCTCATCACCAAACTTGATATATTCATGGACTTCTTTCAGTGATCGGAATTTCTGTTCTGACTCCACATGGTAATAGTACTGCAAAGTCAATTGTATATTTCATATATTATGCTCAAAATAAACCACCAATTATAACTTAAGTAAGATTACATGGTCTGGTACAGAAACCTTGAAACAAGTAGTAAGAGAACAAGAAGTTTATAAGCAGTGATCGAGTTTGCTCTTAAAATGCGTCCAACGAACATAAGCAGGCATATAAAATGTTTAACAATTTAACAAATATACCTTATCTTTTCTTTTATCGCTGCAGCGTACCCGAGTTTCTTCAATATATCCCATCTTTCGCTCCTCCATTGTTAAGGAGCGGGCCTAGGTTATTGATAAAAACAACACGAGGAGAATAAATACTGAATTCTCAACAAAAGAAATTTATAACAATAGAATTTTTTTATTTAGGAGACAAATTGGTTAAGAATTGATGTTTCCATTTCATTCACAACATGAGGTTATAAAAATAATTGTAGCATAGAGGATGAAATCAGGAAATTAATATTTCCTAATAAACATTAAATAGTGGAAACTATTCGCGAGAACAACTTTATCTTATTTTTCTCTAAAATACACTAGGGATGGCAACACACGGGACACTGAAATAAACCATTAAGATAGCAAAAGATGTTGTATTGCAATTACATGTCTATATTGTATTTCACTAAATTAGCAACAAAAATAGCTACAAAAAATAGATCTTTGTAAATTTAATCACATAGAAAAGCCGTCTATCCTAACGTTGTAGTAGATACATCTGCCAGTTTATCACACATATGGCACTGCTCTCTGCCTGTCTTTGTATGAAGATTATTGGCATATTGTTTTCTAATCTAAGATAAAATCACACTGCAAGGATCAAACAATCGATGCCTTACCTCACTTTCCGATTCCATTAGCTCCTCATACTTTCGCTTCATAGCCTGATTCAAGTGGTTACGAGTAAAAACTCATAATTAGTTCCGTTAAGTGGCATTTATATAAATTATGAATAAACTAACTGATTATTTTGTATGAAACTAGACAAATACTATGCACCATGGGGATCGTGCTATAAAAAGAAAAAAATTCAAAAACTTGACTTATTTAGTAATGAGATATATAAAGTTTCATTGTGTATCAAACGTCACCTTCACGGCTGCCAATTATAAGCATTAAATCACGCTCCAAATAAAAAAGATATATGAAAAGCTCCACAACAGTACCAATTTATAGGCGACACTATAAGCTTCCACTAGTACTGAATGAAAAATAAAATAAAAATTGTTCTGATATTCTATACAAAATCCCATAACATAATAGATCTAAGTGGCAGAATTCTCTTTCAGGCCTAATAAAAAAATTTAAAATAACTTAACGAAAAAGCTTCTTTATTTACTGTGGAAAAACCTACTACGTTATTTACATTTGTAGTGAAGTTCTTTCAAATTTTCTCTAGCTATGCTTTAGCGTTTATAAGATTGGTTTTATACTTTTCCTTGAAATGCGATTTTACAGAATTCTCATAACTTTTGAATTAGAATAGTGGTCGTGGGAACCTTCTAGAAAAATATATTTCATTAAATTCAAAACAAAAGAAACTGACCTATACCAATGAGATGCATGTTGACGTACATCTGCCTATATTACTCACACAACACATCTGTATGTTTAGAAGAAAAGATAGAAGATGATGTTGGGTTCGACTATTTACCTTCCTATCCATCGGAATTGTGTTACCGCTTCCTGGTAGACAATAAGACACCGGAAAAGCAAAACACTTCTCATACACTTTCTCGTTGTTTTTGGATTTTGCTTTCTTACTAGGATCCACTTGAATTTTCGTAACCTTCAAAGGACATAAACATACAGTTTTAGTAATTTAAAACGCACAACGATACTTTCCTATTTTGCAACTGTGGCTACTGAATAATATGGTTTTAGCTTTTAAGTTTGTGGTAACAAAGTATTTATTTCAAACAGTATCAATCGTGCCAAACTCCATGGTCTAAAAATACATCCTTACACATTTATTGTACCAAATTTTTTTTTATATATTTTCGGTCCATTAGCCAAAGGGTCGGCTCTGATTTCAAATTCTTACAAAAGAAAATTTTAGGCACACTTAACAGCTACTCGCATGGAATATTCATGATATGCTCAAATCTATAAAGTTTTTCAATAGTTTGTAAAAAGCTCTATTTTTTTAACAAAGTCTCCCCCCTTACACAAATAACAGGAGAAACAGAAAGCTTACATGTTTTCCTGGCGTGTGGTAGGTAAAAAAAGTCTTATGATAAATTAACCTAGAGGATGCACTTTTAAGAATCTTGTAGCCTCCGCTACTTGTCAACTATCAAGGATGTGTTAGAAGAACAAAAACATTTGATGCAAAATATAAAATATGACCTGTGTAGTTGACGTAATGGCACACACTTCTGACAAAGGAACTCGGATGATACGAGTGTAATATATGATTAATCACTTACCTGTTCAGTGCGGGTCTCGAACAGATGCATTAGTACTGAAGATTCTGTTAGACCAACCGATATTGGATCTGGGCTAATGACGTCATCATGGTTCTCCGTTTCGTCACCAATATCGATTCTCTCAGTTGTTGCTGAAAAACTTTCCATGCTCTTCAAAATAATAACACTATAAATTAATTACTGACAAGTGAACAATATTTAACTTCATAGATGTATAATTTCAAGGCCTGGTTCTTCAGTTATTACTAAAAATATGTAAGCAGTTAAGTAAATTTAAAATTAGTTTAATTATAAAGTTTGAAAACTGAGGTTTATATATAAGTATAACGAGTGGTTGCAGGTGAATATGAGTACTAAATGGAGGTCCTAAAAGCTGAGTTATCCTTCCAAAGGTTCAAAATTCCAAGACATTCTCCATCAGAATGAGATAGATGTGCTCAACTAATATCATCGACTATGACTAGCATGGGACATTAATAAATTGGGCTCTGTGATCGATTATTTGTTCCAAAGAGAGGTGTGGAAACCCGGTCTCAAGTAATTGTCAAAGAAGTTGGCAAACGGAACAAAGGGTATGAGCTTTCCTGCCAGAGGAGGGTAAATAGGGGAGGAGTCTACACTGTTGGTACCTACGTATGGACTTCAGTTAAACCTTTTTGGTTCAAGGTTTGCAAATTTTATTTTTTCTTTGGGTCAAGGGGTTTGCATTTCTAACTTTTATCATAGCCTTCGCGTCTCCATTCTTCTTTGGACTTACAGGCGATTATGCGGCTCGAGCGCACTCCGTGCATAAATCACAAGTCTTCAAAATGTAAGAATAACCTAATGGAAAACATTGATCCTAATATTTCCACCTTTTGTATCAACCCAAAAGTAAATAGGGAACTCACTCCAAAAGCATCCTAATAGAAGTTGTGCCATAAGTTCATCTAATTAAATAAAGAGGCTTTGCCTAGCCAACTACCTATAGTACTAAAACCATGTTCTTTCAGGGACATCCAAAAAATTTGGAATGATACAAAGAAGAGTACGTAGTATGAGGGTCGATGATTCACACAAATCGAGAAATGGTTTGTACAATTTTTTTAACATATAGTACTAAAACCCTAGCTTCACCGTCCAATATGATAACCTATGGATCAAACGATTCAAACCTATATATGGACTTACACACTTCAGCATGTTACCCTAACATTCCATAAAAAAGTATGGGTGTGTGTACTTGAACATGCAAGAATAAATTGACAATCATACTAGGGTTTCATGAAATTTAAATTGTGTGTAACTTGTATAATTTGCTAGTGGTCTACATACTCCAGTCCTATGGATGCCTTGAGGGAATTCCCATCATGGTTACTCAGTGAGATAATGATATGTTAAGTACTTTCCCTGATATGGATGAAGTCAAAAATGCAGTTTTTGGCATTCCACTAGACTCTACTCCTGGTCCTGATGGTTTTAGCTCGTGTTTCTTTATCAAATGTTGGGATATCATTAAAAAATGATATAGTAATGGCAGTGCAAGAGTTCTATAGAGGAGGCAATCTCCCTTTGTCCTATATGTCTGCTCTGATAGTACTAATTCCAAAGACCTAAGCTCCAGTGGATTTTGTACAATTCAGGCCAATTAGCCTCTGCCAAGTGGTTTGAAAAATCTTGTCAAAATTTTTAGCCTATAGACTTGCAAAGATTTCACCTAGGATCATCTCTATGCAACAATGTGGATTTGTGGAAAGGCGCGTTATAAGTGATTGCATTCTACTCTCTCAAGAACTTACTAAACATTTGGGGGACACATGTAGGGGTGGAAATGTAATGTTCAAACTAGACATTGCAAAAGGTTTTGATCGTGTTCATTGGAGTTTTTTGAAGAATGTGATGATAAAATTTTGTTTATGTGATTTCTGGATTTGTTTGATTATGAAGTGTGTCATGCAAGCAAAGTAGTTGGTGTGTGTGAGTGGTAGGCTGTGGTACTAGTGCTGAGTTTTTTGCATCTACTAGAGGCTTGAAACAAGGGGATCCCTTATCTCCATTGCTATTCATTATCTATGAGGAAGTGCTAAGTAGAATTATTGATAACTTAATGAGAAGAAGAGAGATCATTCCTTATAAAATACCAAGTAGGTGTATAGAGATTTCTCATCTGCTCTTTGTTGATGACATCATAATTTTCACAAATGGCAGCAAAAATAGCATTGATGGACTTATGCGTTTCTGAGAAAATACGAAAAAGTATCTGGTCAACCTATTAATGTTGGGAAAAGCTCCTTTCTCACTCATTCTAATATGAAAGAACCTAGGAAACAAATTATAAAAGCTTGCACTGGATTTGCAGAAGGAAAAATTCCCACCACATATCTAGGGGTGCCTCTTCATACAGGGAGAATTACTGTGAACATGTTTGATGATCTGGTAATTAAAATAGAGAAAAAGATTGCTAGCTGGAAAGGCTATCTTCTCACTTATGGGGAAAAGTTAATGTTGATTAAGCATGTTCTTAATTCAATGCCTATACATTTAGTGTATGTACTCAATCCTCCTAAGTGCATTATAGACAGGATACATAATATGTTCTCTAATTTTTTATGGGACTGCAATGATGGAAAATTGAATCATCATTGGGTTTCTTGGGACAAAAAGGCCAAACCTGAAGATGAATGGGGTATTGGTATAAGGAATTTGTTTGAAATCTAATTATCTTTGCAAGCTAAACTTGCTTGGAGACTACTTACTGAGGATTCTTTGTGGACATGGGTCAAAAGTACTTATTGACAAATTCAAATTTGGGAGACCCTAATATAAAGGCCTCTCACTCTAATACTTGGAAGACAGTTACAAAATTATTTCCTATGTTACTAGAAAAAAAGTATGTGGGTGATTAGAGAAGGTGTTGTTAGCTTTTGGCACGAGAATTGGAATGGCTCTGGAATTTTGGGAGCTACCAATGAGATTCAAAACAATGAACTTATTTTGAATCAAATATGTACAAAGAATGGATGGAAAATGGAAGAGCTAGGGACTATTGTGAATGAAAACTTGAGAAAAAGATTAATAGACAACTATCCTAAACTTAAAAATGGAGCAAATGTAAGATATTGGGCAGATACCTATAAGGGCTTGTTTACAGCAAAAATGGCTTATAATGAATTAAGGAAGAAGGGACAAAAATGGGAAGCTTCTAAATGGGTGTGGTTGAAAAACTTATCTTATAAAACCTCTTTATTTTGTTGGATAATTTGGAAAAATGCTGTTAAACTAGATGAGAACGTGAAGAAGTATGGTATTGAGCTTGCCTCAAAGTGTAGTTGCCGCAAAAAACCCAACCTGGATTCTATAAATCATCTTTTATGGGAAGGATAAATTGCCTCAGATGTGTGGGAGCATTTCTCAAATGTTTTTGGCTTGAAGTATGACAAGTTGGTAGGGTGGAAATCTTTTGTCAAAAAATGGAATAATTTCTTCAAGGGCATAAATCAACTACAAATGACTGCTTGTTTGGTTCCTAATCTGATTATGTGGGAACTATGGATGAGAAAAGTGAACTATAAGCATAATGATGAGGATATGAGTAAGAGGAAAGTGATTAAAAAGGTGAAGATTTGGGTAAAGGAGACGAATGTAATTATGGAGCCAGAGATAAAAATGAAAATTTTAGATGATATAAGCCTTAATACCCTTAGTATTATAATTAAACATGTTCAAAACAATAGAGTTACTTTTGTGAACTGGCTTATTCCACCAAAAGGGAGGTTGAAATTAAACACAAATGGTGCGTTTAGAAGTGGTAAAAAAATTGGCATTGGAGGAGTTTTAAGATACGATAAATGTAGAGTAATTTTTGTTTATGCATTTGCACTGGAGGAATTTTCTAGCTTATTTACAGAAGTAAGAACTGTTTTAGTGGGATTACAAATTTTCTATAGTCTGGGACTTAGAGATATTACTCTAGAATATGATGCTCTAATACTGGTTAATAGGTTTAAGAGTAATATTTCTCTGCATGTTGGTTTGCTCAATATTTGGGATGAAAATTTAATGCCCAAAGAGTGGGTAATTCAAGATGTGTTGCACGTTTATAGAGAGCAAAATATGGTTGCTGACTGTTTGGCTGGCTCAGGATTGAAGAAAGAAAATTTCACTATATTTGAGGAAAGCAAGCTACATAAAGTTGTGAGACCACACTTGTGCTCAGAAAATATGCTAGTGCCTCATATTAGAATAAAGAAAAGCTAAAAAAATTTTCTTTCTGTAATGGCCGTATATTCTTTCCAACCGTAAATACGTGATTTTTTTATAATTTGTTTCTATGCTAAAGTTTTAGCTTGTAATCTGGGTCTGGTCAATATGTTTAGTGGAATAAAATGTTGGGTGTGTTTAAAAAAAGCATACTACAATCATATGATCCTATATATCTCACATTCCTAAATCATTTTTAGTAAGTTATGAAGAAAAAAAAATCGAGGATATACACATTAAAG
Organism: Primula vulgaris; assembly: GCA_963920805.1. Taxonomy (NCBI): domain Eukaryota; kingdom Viridiplantae; phylum Streptophyta; class Magnoliopsida; order Ericales; family Primulaceae; genus Primula; species Primula vulgaris. The sequence goes on from OY987212.1 coordinate 11,589,991, forward strand.
CATGCAAAGTTAGGATTCGGCAATAAGGGGTGCTTGAATTCCAAAAAATAAAAATATAAAAAACCACAATTTTTTTTAAATATACAATGGATATCACATGGTGTATGCAAAGAAGTTGCAACACGTGTGAATATTCTATAAACAATAGGGAAAGTGATTACTTTCATCAAACCCCTAAATCTGTGTTTTGGGTCTAATAATTAATATATATCAATGTAATATAATTGAACACCAACGATAAAGATAAACTATATCGTGTGTGTGTGTCTATTTGAACATGCATGAATAAATGAACAATCATAATAGGGATTACCTCCTTTGATAATCGCGCCAACTTGTATGATTTTTCTAAGTTTCCCCTCTGCTCAAAGCAAAAAACAAAAAAAAAGTTATGATTTTATGGATGCCCAATGGTTATTTGTGCAAAATAGTTACAATTAAACTTCATAATGGTACTATTTTTCTTCATTTATAAATAAAATTAAATAAAAAGTGGATGGTTCCCACCAATTATTTAAAAAAGAAACTTCATTATGATAAACAAGCGAAGAATTTAATTGATCTGAAAAAAATGCTAACCAGTAATAATATTGTAAGACTATGAGTATATGCGACCAGAACAATATATATGAAGTTTTTTTATATATAAATTAATGGGAAGGCCCATTATTTCATTAGTAATAATATAGAATTGTTAAAATGACCTTATTACATCATAAATAAATAAAAATCAATAAAAAAACGCAATAATTATGAAGTAGAAAACATATGAAGTGATTATATAAGGATATAAAAATAGATATTTACTTAAACATATATGAAGACAACCACTCAAATTCTAGAACACTCGCACAATTTGAATCCAACCGTGATAATTTTAACGTGATTGTCGACGTGGATTTATCTACAATTTAAAACAATCAGAAACTAATCCGGATGTATCATCTTAATGGAATCAACTTTTGAGTAGTGAAGCTCAATGTGATTTTGGATTTTTCGATTAATTATCTCACATCATCTTAATTGAGTTGTGAAGCCAAATATTATTTTGGGTATATACTATAAAAATCTCATGTCATCTTATTAGTTGTTAGATGCCATGTTGGATTATATATATATACACCCTTGCTTTTTCATACTTTTGTATAACAAAACTGAGAGAGTATATTGTCCGGGAGAGAGTTCATTTGTAAAGTGTTAGAGATTTATAGCTTTTGTGTAATCAAAGATTACATTGGTATCCTCTTTATAATGTATACAAAGGCCCAATGCAGTGGTCGGGGGACATAACTTATGTTGGGTGAAACTCGTTAACAAAGATTGTGTGTTTTGTTCTTGTGTTCCGTTATTTTTCTATTCTCGGGTTTAAGATTTTATGTTCACTCTCTTTCAATAAATTGTTTCTAAATTATTTTTGATGTACAGGTCTAGAAAGTGTCAAGATCCCAATACTAGCTAGAAGTGGCGGAGCTAGGACTCTTGACGTCGGCTGTTGAATTTCAAACAAAAAATATTTTAAGTTGCTAGTCCATTTTATAAAAAAGAATTAATTTAAAACATATAATGGGTGTTAATGTTTTAGTAATACGGGGTGAAACTCAAAATGAAACCAAGGTACAATTTCGGTTTCAGTTTACGATTTCAAAACAGAAAAATAACCGAACCAGAAAACCAAAATACTAAAAAATATTGTTTCATAAATTGCTTTTTTTTTTTATATAATTAATTTGATACTACAAATTCGTTTATATTGCATACTTATTCAAAAACTACGTTCTGTAAACATTTATAACCACCGATTCTAAATTCGGGTTTTTAATCATCATTTTTTTTTTAAATTATCACCTATGGATGTTACTAACTTAATTGTTTTTCTTCACAATTTGGTTTTCTTTATTAAACTTTTGCAATTTTGAACCTGTACAGACTATCATGACTAGTGTTTTTATATACTGTGTAATGTTTTTGAAAAAATACATCTTTAATTAAAACTAAATTTGTGTGTGTGTGTTTGTGTGTGTGTGTGTGTGTGTGTGTGTGTGTGTGTGTGTGTGGATCGAAATGTTTTGGTTTCGTTTCACAGCCAAAAACATCAAACCGGAACCCAATATCCCATCCCTACCTGCAATAGATGCCCCCTTTGCCATTTAAGTTTGATCTGTTTTCCTACAACTTTTTAGGGTTTTAGTTGTAACAAGGTTATACGGTTATTGTTTATATAAAATGATACCGATCTAAAATATTGTTATTTGGTTTCCCTGGGATACGCAATTATATATAGAAACTAGCATGGAGTAAGTGTATCATATTGTAAGAAATCAATACTTACACATGTAATTATATATGATTATTGAAGATTTAAGAAATATTGAAAGGGTAAAGTAAAATCAATATGATATAGCACTTAGTTTCCTGATCTTAAATCTTAAACAAGGGAAATATTTATTTATACGTTTTTTTTTAATCTATTGTAAAATTTAACCGGCTCTTACCAAGCTGTGTAAGCTTCAAAATCAGCCACAATAGATGGAATGCTGATGGGTTACGCGGCCTCCGGAAAGAGAACGAGATCAAATGATATGTTTGGTTACAATGTGTCGAATGAATTTATACACTTAAAAAAAATGAGTAATAAATACACATTAATTTTCCCAGTATCTCTCTTTCTGTAAAAATTAAATGCAATTGACGTGATTTCAAGTACTTTGTTTTATTACAAAGTACATTATTTGTGACTGCATAACTTTAATTATTTGATTCTTTGAATCTTAAATGTTTTAAAAATCATTTTCTCCGCCCTCTGACTAGAATAACTGTATATGTGGATTTTATTTACTTTCAAGTTGATAACCATTAAATATCATTTATGCTTTCCTTTTTCCATTTATGATATTGCTTCCTTTCCAAAAAAAAACGTAATAAAATAGTTGAGTTTGTAAGAAACGTATTTTGAAAAGAAACTGGGTCGGATTTTGGGCTAGGCCTAAGAAGTACGAGTATAGAGCCCAAAAAAACATATATTTTTAAGCCCGTTTAGCAAAATATTAAATATATATATATATATATATAACTTATTTTCTTTCTCTAATCAATAGTTATTTATGGACAAGTGGTTGATTTTCTTACAAAATAGTTTAGTCAACCCGTGTTCGAGTATTTGCGGAGACAATATTTTGTTTTTTTATTTCTTATAGAATTTAGTACACTAATGAACCATTTAATTTTTTGTAAGGTTCTATATAGTCTCATATATTAAAAAAAATATGAAAGGATCTGATTTGTTAAATAGATAACAGATTTGATCCTTAATTTCCTTTTAAAAAAATAATAGTATAATTTTAAGTCGAATGTGAATTTTGTACAAAATTTGCTTCGTATCAATGATTTTTTTGTTAAATGTGCTCAAGTTATTGCATCTAATATTTTATACCTTAATATTTTACCATTTATTAATCGTATTTTATAAGTTTTTCTTAAATAGCTTCTTTTTTTTTACGAAGAAAAAAAAACTCAATTTTTAAGATGGCCTAATATCCCAAAACTCTAAAGACGGCTGAAAATCAACATATTTCGTCTCTAATGTTGGGGTAGAGATGTTTTTCTTTTAAATTTATTTGCATTGCCAGATCTACGCAATCCAATTTAAATAAATAATTTTGACTAAAGTTGACCAAAATACCCAATAATCTGAATATCTCATAGAAGTATTTTTTTTTTAAATCCTGTACTTTTTCAAAACTAGACGTTATAAACATTGACCAGAACACTATTTGTATCAGGACAAAGTTTGCATCGGGACACCATTTTGCAATATACCGTTTTATGGATTAAGACTATGTTTGGTGAGGATATTATTCATATAAATAGAAATTTGATTATTTTCTAAATTGCCCCAACTTTCGATCTCCACGCATTTACATCCCATTATTTTATGCTCGTTGAGAACTTGTAGAAAGTATTTAAAAAATCTATTTTTGATAAAGATATATCTGAAAAAATAGCTAGCACTCGGTAGAAGTTATTTTTTAACTAGTTTTAGGGTTTTTTCGAAATGGGAGGTCTCTGGAATTGTCTAAAAAAATTACTATATTGTCCATTCTAACTAGTACTATCAACGATACATCGGGCGACATAAACTCTAGCTAGTGAATCTCCCATTTACATAGCTGAACCTACGCAACCATGTATGTAGCAAACACAAAATAAACTATTCTTTCGCCTTTTACTAAAAAACACCGTGTGCTTGCTTCAATACTTATTTATTTCTATTTTTGGAGAAGTAGGAAAATCCCCAAAATAGTAACAAAAATTAATTAATTTGCTAAACTTTTGTTAGCGTGTGTACTGTGTGTGCACCCATTAGGTCATTATTCTTATTTTGGTATCGTATCAAGCAAAATACAAGCTAATAAAGTGATTGCAAGGAAAAGAAGATCAAGACCCATCTCCTTACTATGTATTCATTCGTTTATGTTTCATTAACATGTTATATTATTGAAGCGTAGTCCATTTTTTTTTCTGATTAAACAATATTAGTTAAATTTCAAACGGTCCAAACCAAGTCGAAGTAAACTGTAGTGACTTTATTAATTGCAATTGGTTTGTTTTGGTTTTTAATCTTAGTTTTCCTCAAACAGAACCGATGAAGTTAAATAGAGTTTGGTTTATGTTCTCTCTAAAAACTGAACCCAACTCAATTCGTCGACTCTAATGACTATAAGTAGTATCTATTGACGGAACCAGAATTGTGAAATAGGCGCTGATTTTCTATATAAAAAAACTATATATATTATATGAAATTATTTTACAGAATGGAGGAGCAGACTGAAACACTAAATATTTTAATCAAAATACATAGAAATTATATATATTATATGAAATTATTTTACAGAATGCGGAATTTAGGTAAAAGTTCGTTGCCTAGCGTCTAATCACTGTTAATTCCGTTTAATCACCGTCTAATTTCATCTAATCATGCGTAATCTGTTAAGGTGATAGGCTCTGTTTACCGTCTACGGCGCTACGCTTCGCCTCACCCCTTCATGACTTCATATGTATGCTCGACCCACCCCTTCATAGAAAAGCATATTCAAACAAAAACAAAATATGACAAATTTGTCAACCATGCCTTATAAGACACATCTCCCTTGCATCATATTATAGAATAACATCATTTAATTTACTGGCTTCACATTGACTATCACTCCAAAATTGTTTATCAGCGTCAATCACTAAACATTAGAAAAAAGAAAAACACTGTCAGTTGGCACAAATGCATCTGGTTCAAAAGTAATATTCCCAAATGCAGTTTTATTCCCTCGCAATAATATCACCTCTTTTATAATTGCCCTGTCTCTAATGCCATTATGAGGAAATTTATTTTCAAGACAGATTTGAGAAGCAATCATTTGAAATGGAATAACTGGTTAAATTGGTTTATTTCTTTTTTTAAAGGAGATAGCCTCTCTACCAGATTAGGCAAACTCATTCCCTCTACTTCTGTCTATATTATTTGGAAAAAGAGAAATGATATCAAGCATGGTAACAAAAGAAAACCATGTATTAGCAGCATGTGTAATGATATCAATTTCATGATCAAAACCAAGCTAGTTGGAATGAATAGAATACCTACTAGCAATAGGAATTCTTTCATTCTAAGTAGCTGGGGACTAACATTAGACATATGATTATGTTTTATTAGGTCACTGAAAGAAAGATAAAACAGTTGCAAGATTACAAAGGACACGTCAAAAGAAGCAGCAAAAGCAAGCAGCAAGGTCTGAAGTACACAACAAAAGACAGAGGATCGCTAAAAACACCACACCAACTCAGGTGATAAAGAAAATAGCATAACAAAAGAGACGACAAGAGAACACCAACACAAACGGCTACTACTTGAAGATGGAGCTTAGTCCTTGGTTTCTTCTTCTGCCTTGGCCTCATTACATTCCCCAACTTCAAAGCTAGTTACAGGCTTATTTTCACTGTAAGGAACTCCCAAAGCTAGCACGACAGACTTCTTGTTCATATCCCTTTCAACCTCCAAGTCATTTACATTCAGCTTCAAGTCAGCATTCTCTTGCTCCAAGTCATCATTTTTCTGCTCAACGGTCTGAACAGGATCCTCAAGCCTCTTTTGCTCCTGCAAAGACATATCAAGCCAACTATCAGTTAATGAAGAACTAGTCTGCAAGGATTTAACTATGCCTCAACTAATCAAGGTCTTGTGAAACCCTAGATAACAAGCCCCGCAACTCATTTTCCCTAACCTCATGCCCAAACACTGAATTCTCTAACCATCTCATATAATCAGACATTTTGTACATGATGGTTCTGCTGCTTGGTCCCTCCTTTATATAAGCAAAAGATAAAACCACCGCCCTCTTTTGCTTGACAAATGGCCAGCAAAGAGAAAGATCCAGTCGCTTTATGAATTTAAAAAATTGCAAGATATATCTAGACCACTGTTTTAAAAAGCTCGCAACGTTGCGCAACGTTGTGCGATATAGTGGTTTTTGAAAGAAAAACGCAACGCTAAAACGCGTATTTGGATGGAAAAACGCTAAATTCGCGCTATAGGAACGATATTTACGCTATAACGGACGCTATTTACGCTATAGCGGGTGTAGTCCAAAAAAAAAAAAAAATTGGTCAAAATTTTAATGAAATTATTGGAGTTTAAAGAGAATCAAACCCCAAAACTCTTGCAAACAAAGTAAATACTCTGACATCTCAAGTATAATCATTTTGTGATTATTAGTTACAATTTTTTATATATATTTAGTTAATTTTTATTAGATGTTTTGAATTTAATGCTATATTTATATGTATTTAGACAAAAAAAAAAATACACCGCAAAGCGCTATGTAGCAACGCTATTTGCGCTTTTAGCGTTTCTCTCGAAAAAACGCTACGGTAGCGATAACGCTATTTAAAACACTGATCTAGACTAGATGTACAAGCAATCCTTACAGTTCTCTAAGATTACAATGATTACATCAATCACCTTTTTGCGCATGCTTTATTTAATATTTTATGAGGAGAGCCTTACGGTTCCGGACAGAGTTTTCTCTGGTGAACTCTTGATAAAGTAGTATATAAGGCTTTGTAAATAACATTCGTAAGTATTATTTGTGCATTGTAATATTCGAACAACTTTGTTGGTTTCTTGAATTAGCAACCTGTGCTAGGCAAGGTTTTTTTTTTCCCTTAATGAATGGTGACTGCTTAACTTCCAAAAAACAAAACAATCATTTTAAACAAAGAAACGCCATTCCATTCATGAAAAAAAAACTAGTTTAGTAGGTAAAACAAAATCTAATGATAATTAAATTAACCTAGAACACATGCAGTTTTAAGGAGCTTGTAGCCTCGGCTACTTGTCAACTATCAAAGATGTGTTAGAAGAACAAAAACATTTGCTGCAGAACACAAAATATAACCTATATTGTTGACGTAAAATGGCACACACTTCTGACAAAGGAACTCAGACGATACGAGTGTAATATAAACTTAATCACTTACCTGTTCAGTGCGGGTCTCGAACAGATGCATTAGTACTGAAGATTCTGTTAGACCAACCGATATTGGATCTGGGCTAATGACGTCATCATGGTTCTCCGTTTCGTCACCAATATCGATTCTCTCAGTTGTTGCTGAAAAACTTTCCATGCTCTTCAAAATAATAAAACTATAAATTAATTACTGACAAGTGAACAATATTTAACTTCATAGGTGTATAATTTCAAGGCCTGGTTCTTCAGTTATTACTAAAAATATGTAAGCAGTTAAGTAAATTTAAATTTAGTTTAATTATAAAGTTTGAAAACTGAGGTTTATATATAAGTACAACGAGTGGTTGCAGGTGAATATGAGTACTAAATGGAGGTCCTAAAAACTGAGTTATCCTTCCAAACGTTCAAAATTCCAAGACATTCTCCATCAGAATGAGATAGATGTGCTCGACTAATATCATCGACTATGACTAGTATGCGACATTAATAAATTGAGCTCTGTGATCGATAATTTGTTCCAAAGAGAGGTGTGGAAACCCGGTCTCAAGTACTTGTCAAAGAAGTTGGCTAACGGAACAAAGGGTATGAGCTTTCCTGCCAGAGGAGGGTAAATAGTGGAGGGGTCTACACTGTTGTTACCTACGTATGGACTTCAGTTAAACCTTTTTGGTTCAAGGTTTGCAAATTGTATTTTTTCTTTTGGTCAAGAGGTTTGCATTTCTAACTATTACCATAGCCTTCCCGTCTCCATTCTTCTTTGGACTTACAGGCGATTATGCGGCTCGAGCGCACTCCGTGCATAAATCTCAAGTCTTCAAAATGTAAGAATAACCTAATGGAAAACATTGATCCTAATATTTCCACCTTTTGTTTCAACCCAAAAGTAAGTAGGGAACTCACTCCAAAAGCATCCAAATAGAAGTTGTGCCATAAGTTCATCTAATTAAATTAAGCAACTTTGCCTAGGCTACCTATAGTACTAAAACCATGTTCTTTCAGGGACATCAGGTAAAATTGGAATGATACAAAGAAGAGTACGTAGTATGAGGATCGATGATAAACACAAATCGAGAAATGGTTTGTACAATTTTTTTTAACATATAGTACTAAAACCCTAGCTCCACCGTCCAATATCATAATTGTATATAGTAAAAAGGAGCTCAACCCTGAGTTACTACATCTCTCCCAGTCACTTTGAAATTTACAATTAAATTTGATTCAGTTTTGATGTATGGCATTGACCTCTAGTTCCTTTAAGTACTAGTAAATACATCTATATGTCATTAGTCCTCTTATTAATGTATTTAAATATATATAACAAATTATTACTAGTTATTTTTAATTCCATTCTCATTTTCATAAAACTTATCAATAAAGCTTTTCCTTACATCTCAAAATTGGTTTGCGCATCTCTGGATCAGCAACAACCAAATTAATAACAGTCAATTTTAAATTTTCTAGATAATTCACGATATATCAACATTATCAATGTTAACCAAGATATCTAACCAAGTAAGCAAAAAAATTGAGCAGTACTTCTCCAGTAAATGTCACAATCTACAATATAGTTTGTCAAGTTGAAATAAAATATGAAATATGATTGTCGAACATTCAACAGAGGATCGTGACCCTTTTTTTTTCTGATTCATTTATAGAAACATTAATTCGTACTATATATACACACACACACACACACACACACACATATACTCGACATGAGATGGCAATTAACTAGCTTACCAAGATATTAAAGGGTCGAATCTGATGCGAGATTTTGATGTAAAATGACAACAAATTCGTTCATATGTAAGTCAGTTAAAATTGTGCATTTATGAATACAGAATGTTAATCCCAAATAAGCAAACACACACACATCCATGTGAACCTATGGATCAAACGATTCAAACCTGTATATGGACTTTACACACTTCAGCCTGTTACCGTAACATTCCATAAAAAAGTATGGGTGTGTGTACTTGAACATGCAAGAATAAATTGACAATCATACTAGGGTTTCATGATATTTAAATTGTGTGTAACTTGTATAATTTGCTAGTGGTCTACATACTACAGTCCTATAAACGCCTTGAGGGAATTCCCAACATGGTTACTCAGTGAGATAATGATATGTTAAGTACTTTCCCTGATATGGATGATTTCAAAAATGCAGTTTTCGGCATTCCACTAGACTCTGATCAGCTCGTATTTCTTTATCAAATGTTGGGATATCATTAAAAATGATATAGTAATGGCAGTGCAAGAGTTCTATAGAGGAGGCAATCTCCCTTTGTCCTGTACGTCTCCTCTGATAGTACTAATTCTAAAGACAGAAGCTCCATTGGATTTTGTACAATTCAGGCCAATTAGCCTCTGCCAAGTGGTTTATAAAATCTTGTCGAAAATTGTAGCCAATAGACTTGCAAAGATTTTACCTAGAATTATCTCTATGCAACAATGTGGATCTATGGAAGGGTGCCTTATAAGTGATTGCGTTCTACTCTCTCAAAAACTTACTAAACACTTGGGGGACACATGTAGGGGTGGAAATGTAATGTTCAAACTAGACATGGCAAAAGATTTTGATCGTGTTCATTGGAGTTTTTCGAAGAATGTGATGATAAATTTTGGTTTTTTGTGATTTCTGGGTTTGTTTGATTATGAAGTGTGTCATGCAAGCAAAGTACTCAGTGTGTGTGAATGGGACTATTTCTGGTTTTTTTTGCATCTACTTGAGGCTTGAAGGAAGAGGATCTCTTGTCTCCATTGCTATTTATTATCTCTAGGGAATTGCTAGGTAGAGGAATTGATGGCTTAATGAGAAGAAGATAGATCATTCCTTATAAAATACTAAGTAGATGTATAGAGGTTTCTCATATGCTCTTTGTTGATGACATCCTAATTTTCACAAATGGCAGCAAAAATAGCATTTATAGACTTGATTGGAGACTACTTACTGAGAATTCTTTGTGGACGTGTTTTATGGGTCAAAAGTACTTATTGACAAATTCAAATTTGGGAGACCCTAATATAAAGGCCTCTCACCCTAATACTTGGACGACAGTTACAAAATTATTTCCTATGTTGGTAAAAAAAAGTATGCGGGTGATTAGAAAAGGTGCTGTTAGCTTTTGGCATGAGAATTGGAATGGCTCTGGAATATTGGGATCTACCAATGAGATTCAAAACAATGATCTTATTTTGAATCAAATATGCACAAAGAATGGATGGAAAATGGAGAAGCTAGGGGCAATTGTGAATGAAGACTTGAGAAAAAGATTAATAGACAGCTGTCCTAAAGTTAAAGATGGAGCAGATGTGAGATATTGCGCAGATACCTATAAGGGCTTGTTTACAGCAAAAGTGGATTATAATAAATTAAGGAAGAAGGGACAGAAATGGGAAGCTTCTAAATGGGTGTGGTTGAAAAACTTACCGTATAAAATCTCTTTATTTTGTTGGAAGATTTGGAAAAATGTTGTTAAACTCGATGTGGACATGAAGAAGTATGTTATTGAGCTTTCTTCGAAGTGTAGTTGCTGCAAAAACCAACCTGTATTCTAGAAATCATCTTTTATGAGGAGGGGAAATTGGGAGCATTTCTCAAATGTTTTTTGCTTGAATATGACAAGTTGGTAGGGTGTAAACCTTTTTGTCAAAAAATGGAATAATTTCTTCAAGGGCAGGAATCAAATACATATGACTGCTTGTTTGGTTCCTAATCTGATTATGTGTTAACTATGGATGGGAAAAGTGAACTATAAGCATAATGATGAGGATATGTGTAAGGGGAGAGTGATTAAAAAGGTGGAGATTTGGCTAAAGGAGATTAATGTAATTATGGTGCCAGAGATAAAAAAATGAAAATTTTAGATGATATAACCCTTAATTCCTTTTGTATTATAGTTAAACCTGTTAAAAACAAAAGAGTTACTCTTGTGAACTGGCTTATGCCACCAAAAGGAAGGTTGAAACTAAACACAGATGCTGTGTTTAGAAGTGGTAAAAAAAACTGCTATTGGAGGAGTTTTAAGAGACCATAAGGTAGAGTAATTTTTGCTTATGCATTTACAGTGGTGGAATTTTCTAACTTACTTACAGTAGCAAGAGGTGTTTTAGTGGGATTACGGATTTGCTATAGTATGGGACTTGCTGATATTTCTGTAGAATCTGATACTCTAATTTTGGTTAATGGACTTAAGAGTAATATTTCTCCGCATGTTGGTTTGCTCAATATTTGGGAAGAGATTTAAATGCTTAAAGAGTGGGTAATTCAAAATGTGATGCACGTTTATAGAGATCAAAATATGGTTCCCGACTGTTTGGCTGGCTCAAGATTGAAGAGAGAAAATTTCACTATATTTGAGGAAAGTAAGCTACTTAAAGTTGTGAGAGCACAACTGTGCTCATACAATATGCTAGTGCATCAGGAAAAAAGCTAGTTTCTTCCTTTCTGTAATGGTCGTATTTTCTTTCCATCTATAAATACGTGCTTTTCTGTAATTTGTTTCTATTCTAAGATTTTAGCTTGTAATGTGGGTCTGATCCCTGTATTTAGCGGATTAAAATGTTGCCTGTGTTTAAAATAAAACGTACTACAGTCATATGATCCTATATATATCTCACATTCCTAAATCACTTTTAGTAAGTTATGAGAAAAAAGTTAAGTCGAGGATATACACATTAAAGCATGCAAAGTTAGGATTGCACAATGAGTGGTGATTGAATTAAAAAAAAAATGTATAAAAAACATATGTGTTTGTGTGGTGGGGATGGGGAGATATAATGGATATCATATGTGAGGGATGCTCAACTCCATACCTCTATTCTGCTTAATCTTTTATACAATTAATTTCATATTGTCATGTGTCTCACTATACCATTTAACGATGGGATCTCTATTTATTTATTTATTCATGGTCCTACGTTGAAATATTTCTCAATATATACTCACTAAAACACAAAGGCAGAAAATAAAAATTACATTTTATTGTTAATTCTACCTTACACAAGAATGATTTTATTTATATTTTAAATAAAACTGTTACAACTTTTTTCTCTTTAAGAATAATATTATGCAAGTTGGCATTTATTGTTTAATTGTTTATCTGATAATTTATCGGAAAGTAATACCAAATAAATGCCAAAAAATATATAAATCCAAATTTTACAGATTTTCGAGAATAAACACTTTAAAAAAAAATGTATTTACAAATTTTTAACCCAAAAACCATGAATACATAAAACGTGGGGGTGTCACGGGTACTTCCCATTTTGTAGTCTATTACAATATAAAACAAGTTATAGTTACATCTAAATCTATATAATTTGTCATTAATTAGTTTGAAATAATTTCCCTATATGTGTAAGTCTATATTTTATCTTTATACAAAAAGTTCAAGTTAACCCAAAATATGTGAATTTAATGTTACAACGAGTTGGTCTACACAATATTTTGATACAAGTACATATTTCACCGTTGATTTTCTAATGGGACATGTGGATACAAAACATTATAGGTATGGAGGATTAACGAGAGTAGTGGTATGGAGGTGAGCAGCCCTCTATCAGATCAGATGGTGTATGCAAAGAAGTTGCAACACGTGTGAATATTCTATAAACAACAGGGAAAGTGATTAATTTCATCAAACCCCTAAATTTGTGTTTTGGATCTCATAATTAATATATATCAATGTAGCATAATTGAACACCGACAATAAAGATAAACTATATCGGATGTGTGTGTCTATTTGAACATGGATGAATAAATAAACAATCATAATAGGGATTACCTCCTTTGATAATCGTGCTCGCTTGTATGACTTTTCTAAGTTGCCCTTCTGTTCAAAACAAAAAACAAAAAAAGTTATGATTTTATGGATACCCAAAGGTTATTTATGCAAAGTAGTTACAATTAAACTTCATAATGGTATTATTTTTCTCCATTTATAAATAAAATTAAATAAAAAGTGGATGTTTCCCACCAATTATTTAAAAAAGAAACTTCATTATGATAAACAAGTGATCAATTTAATTGAGCTCAAAAAATGCTAACCAATAAGAATATAGTATGACTATGAGTATATCCGACCAGAACAATAAATATGAAGTTTTTTTATATATAAATTATTGTGAAGACCCATTATTTCATTAGTAATAATATAGAATTGTTAAAATGGCCTTATTACATCATATATCAAAAAATCAATAAAAAAAACGCAATAAATATGAAGTTGAAAACATATGAAGTGATTATATAAGGATATAAAAATAGATATTTACTTAAACATACATGAAGACAACCACTCAAATTCGAGAATACTCGCACAATTTGAATCCAACCCTGATAATCTTAACGTGATTGTCGAAGTGAATTTATCTACAATTAAAAAGAATCAGAAACTAATCCGGATGTATCATCTCAATGGAACCAACTTTTGAGTAGTGAAGCTCAATGTGATTTTGGATTTTTCGATTAATTATCTCACATCATCTTAATTGAGTTGTGGAGCCAAATATTATTTTGGGTATATACTATAAAAAGTTCACATCATCTTATTAGGTGTTAGACGCAATATTGGATTTTATATATATACACCCTTGCTTTTTCATACTTTTGTATAACAAAATTGAGAGATTATATTGTAGGGGAGAGAGTTCATTTGTAAAGTGTCAGAGATTTATAGCTTTTGTGTAATCAAATATCACATTGGTATCCTCTTTATAATGTATACAAAGGCCAAATGCAGTGGTCGGGGGACATAACTTATGTTGGGTGAAACTCGTTAACAAAGATTATGTGTTTTGTTCTTGCGTTCCATTGTTTTTCTATTCCCGGGTTTAAGATTTTATGTTCACATTCTTTCAATAAATTATTTATAAATTATTTTTGATAAACAGGTCTAGAAAGTGTCAAGATCCCAATACCAGTTAGAAGTGGCGGAGCTAGAACTCCGTGACATCGGGTGTTGAATTTCAAACAAAAAATATTTTAATATGCTAGTCCACTATTTAAAAAAGAATTAATTTAAAACATATAATGGGTGTCGGTGTTTTAGTAATACGGGGTGAAACTCAAAATGAAAGCAATATACAATTTCGGTTTCAGTTTACGATTTCAAAAGTGAAAAATAACCGAACTAGAAAACCAAAATACTTAAAAATATTGTTTCATAAATTGCTTTTTTTTAATTGGTTTGATACCATGCACAAATCCCTTTATATTGTATACTTAATTCAAAAACTACTTTCTATAAAAATTTATAACCATTGTATTTTATTTAATCATCATTTTTTTAAAATTATCACCTATGAATGAATGTTACGAACTTAATTGTTTTCCTTCACAATTTGATTTTCTTTATTAAACTTTTGCAATTTCGAACTTGTACAGACTATGACTAGTGTTTTTATATATTGTGTAATGTTTTTGAAAAAATACATCTGTAATAAAAAGGAAATGTTTTGGTTTGTTTCACAACCAAAAACATCAAGCCGGAACCGAATATCCCATCCCTACCTGCAATAGATTCCCCCTTTGCCATTTAAGTTTGATCTGTTTTCCTACATCTTTTTAGGGTTTTGGTTGTAACAAGGTTTATACAATTATTGTTTATATAAAATGATACCGACCTAAAATATTGTTATTTGGCTTCCCTGGCATAAGCAATTATATATAGAAACTAGCATGGAGTAAGTGTATCATACTGTTAGAAATCAATACTTACACATGTAATTATATATGATTATACTTAGTTTCCTTTAAATCTTAAACAAGGGAAATGTTTATTTATAAGGTTTTTTTTTTAATCTATTACAAAATTTAATCTACTCTTATCAAGCTGTATAAACTTCAAAATCAACAGATGGAATTATCTTACCAAGGGTTAGGCCGACGTCCAGAAAGAGATAGAAATGATTTGGGTAAATAGCTTAATTGCGATCAAAATATATATACATGGGATTAAAGGAATCACATACATACAAAGAAAATAAATGAGTAATAAATGCATATTAATTTGTCAAAAATTAAATGCAATTGACGTGATTTCAAGGACTTTGTTTTATTACAAGGTAGATTATTTGTGACTGCATAACTTTAATTATTTGATTCTTTGAATCTTAAATGTTTTAAAAATTGTTTTCTCCACCCTATGACTAGAATAACCGTAGATGTAGATTTTATTTACTTTCAAGTTGATGACCATAAATCTCATTTATGATTTCCTTTTTCCGGTTTATGATATTGTTTCCTTGCCAAAAAAAAACGTAATAAAATAGTTGAGTTGGTAAGAAACATACTTTGAAAAGCAACATATTTAGTCTCTAATGTTGCGGTAGAGATGTTTTTCTTTTAAATTTGTTTGCATTACCAGATCTACGCAATCCAATTTAAATAAATAATTTTGACTAAAGTTGACCAAAATACCGAATAATTGATAGAATTTTGTATTTTTTTTTTAAATCTTATACTTTTTCAAAATTAGACGTTATAAACATTGACCAGAACACTGTTTGTATCAGGACAAAGTTTGTATCGGGACACCATTTTGCAATATACTGTTTTATGGATTAAGACAATGTTTGGTGAGGATATTATTCATATAAGAAGAAATTTGATTATTTCCTAAATTGTGTCCCAACTTTCCCACGCATTTACGTCCTATTATTTTATTCTCGTTGAGGACTAGTAGAAAGTATTTGAAAATTTTATTTTTTAAAAAGATATATCTGAAAAAGTAGCTAGCTCTCGGTAGAAGTTATTTTTTTAACTAGTTTTAGGGTTTTGTCGAAATCGGAAGTCTCTGGAGTTGTCTAAAAAAATTACTATATTGTCCATTCTAACTAGTACTATCAACGATACATCGGGCGACATAAACTCTAGCTAGTGAATCTCCCATTTACATAGCTGAACCTACGCAACCATGTACGTAGCAAGCACAAAATAAACTATTCTTTCGCCTTTTACTAAAAAACACCGTGTGCTTGCTGCAATACTTATTTATTTCTATTTTTGGAGAAGTAGGAAAATCCCCAAAATAGTAACCAAAATTAATTAATTTGCTGAACTTTTGTTAGCGTGTGTAATGTGTGTGTGCACCATTGGGACATTATTCTTATTTTGGTATCAAGCAAAATACAAGCTAATAAAGTTATTGCAAGGAAAAGAAGATCAAGACCCATCTCCTTATTGTGTAGTAATGAACAACTGAAAGAGACCAAAGGGTGGCCATCTCATGGAATTTTACATCATAGACCAACCACCTCTTGTGTTTTTTCATGAATACAACAGTTTAATTACTCAAATCACAACTTTCTCAAAAAAATGCTTAGGAAATACACCAATTATTACTTTTTGTCAATGCTTAGTACTATAGGAGAATAAAAGTCGACTAGACGTGCACAATGTCCGAATCGAGCCGATCAAACACCGAATCAAAACAATTAGTGCTCGGTTTGGCTTGGTTTAAACTTTTAAAAACTGAATTAATTGGTTCGGTTTATTGCTTTTTTTTTGGTTTAACGTTTTTAAAACCGGTTTAATTGGGCCTTTTTGTGGTTTCACGTGTTTAAAACCAAACCGGACCCATCGATAATTTATAATTAACTATAAATTGTCAATATTTTGACATGCATGTTAGAAGATGTTGCTCTGAAACTTGGGCCTTTTGTTATTTCTGTAAACTGTATGTTGATGTGATGAATTTGTTTAAATTATAATTAATGCTTGATGTATTCATTCGTTTATGTTTCATTAACATGTTATATTATTGAAGGTTAGTCCATTTTTTTAATTTCTGATTAAACAATATTAGTTAAATTTCAAACGGTCCAAACCAAGTCGAAGCAAACTGTAGTGACTTTATTAATTGCAATTGTTTTGTTTTGGCTTTTAATCTTAGTTTTCCTCAAACAGAACCGATGAAGTTAAATACAGTTTGGTTTACGTTCTCTCTAAAAACTGAACCCAACTCAATTCGCCGACTCTAATGACTATAAGTAGTATCTATTGACGGAATCAGAATTATGAAATAGGGGCTGATTTTTTATATAAAAAAATTTATATATATTATATGAAGTTATTTTACATAATGGGGGTACGGGAAAAAACACAAAAATTTTAATATTTTGATCAAAATACATAGCAATTATTTTATCCCCGGTTTTTATTAGTCAAAACATAACCTAACATATACTAACAGATTCTACTTGACTTGATGTTATGTTGCAGCCTAAGCTAAAGTATACGGGGTACAAAATGAAACTAGCCACCGCATGACCTCCTAATATTCCAATTCCCTATCTCTTTCACTAAGCATATAGACATGGGTTGATAGTCCACTAATTTAAAAGGCGTAAGGTGGAATTTAGGCAAAAGTTTGATGCCTAGCGTCTAATTAATCACGGCTAATTTCGTTTAAACACCAACTAATTAATTTCGTCTAATCATGCGTAATCTGTTATGGTGATAGACTACACGTCGCCTAATTTACCCATCGGTGCGCATTTTAGAACACTGGGTGATACACTACCCCTTCATTTCTTCATGACTTCATATGTATGCTCGACCCACCCCTTCATAGAAAAGCATAACAAAATATGACCAATTTGTCAACCATGCCTTATAAGGCACATCTCCCTTACATCATATTATAGAATAACATCATTTAATTTATTGGCTTCACATTGACTATCGCTCCAAAATTGTTTATCAGCGCCAATCACTAAACATTAGAAAAAAGAAAAACACTGTCAGTTGGCACAAATGCTTCTGGTTCATAGGTAATATTCCCAAATGCAGTTTTATTCCCTCGCAATAATATCACCTCTTTTATAACTGCACTGTCTCTAATGCCATTATCAGGAAATTTATTTTCAAGACAGGTTTGAGAAGCAATCATTTGAGTTGGAATAACTGGTTAAATTTATCACATGGTGTATGCAAAGAAGTTGCAACACGTGTGAATACTTTATAAACAATAGAGAAAGTGATTACTTTCATCAAACCCCTTAAATGTGTTTTGGGTCTAATAATTAATATATATCAATGTAGCATAATTGGACACCTTCAAGATAAACTATATCGGATGTGTGTGTCTATTTGAACATGCATGAATAAATGAACAATCATAATAGGGATTACCTGCTTTGATAATCGTGCCAACTTGTATGATTTTTCTAAGTTGCCCTTCTGTTCAAAACAAAAACAAAAAAAAATTATGATTTTATGGATGCCCAACGGTTATTTATGCAAATTAGTTACAATTAAAACTTCATAATAATATTATTTTTCTCCATTTATAAATAAAATTAAATAAAAAGTGGATGGTTCCCACCAATTATTTAAAAAAGAAACTTCATTATGATAAACAAGTGATGAATTTAATTGAGCTCAAAAAATGCTAACCAGTAAGAATCTAGTATGACTATATATGAGTATATGCGACCAGTACAATAATTATGAAGTTTTTATATATATAAATTATTGGGAAGAACCATTATTTCATTAGTAATAATATAGAATTGTTAAAATGGCTTTTTACATCATAAATCAAAAAATCAATAAAAAAAAAACGCCATAAATATGATGTAAACATATGAAGTGATTATATAATGAACAACCACTCAAATTCAAGAATACTCGCACAATTTGAATCCAGCCGTGATAATCTTAACGTGATTGTCGACGTGAATTTATCTAAAATTAAAAACAATCAGAAACTAATCCGGATGTATCATCTCAATGGAACCAACTTTTGAGTAGTCAAGCTCAATGTGATTTTGGATTTTTCGATTAATTATCTCACATCATCTTAATTGAGTTGTGCAGCCATATATTATTTTGGCTATATACTATAAAAATTTCACATCATCTTATTAGGTGTTAGACGTCCTATTGGACTATATATATAACCCTTGCTTTTTCATACTTTTGTATAGCAAAATTGAGAGATTATATTGTAGTGGACAGAGTTCATTCGTATAGTGTCAGAGATTTATAGCTTTTGTGTAATCAAATATCACATTGGTATCCTCTTTATAATGTATACAAAGGCCAAATGCAGTGGTCGGGGGACATAACTTATGTTGGGTGAAACTCGTTAACAAAGATGGTGTGTTTTGTTCTTGTGTTCCATTGTTTTTCTATTCCTGTGTTTAAGATTTTATGTTCACATTCTTTCAATAAATTGTTTCTAAATTATTTTTGATGAACATGTCTAGAAAGTGTCAAGATCCCAATACTAGCTAGAAGTGGCGGAGCTAGGACTCTTGACGTCGGCTGTTGAATTTCAAACAAAAAATATTTTAAGGTGCTAATCCACTATTTAAAAAAGAATTAATTTAAAACATATAATGGGTGTTAGTGTTTTAGTAATACGGAGTGAAACTCAAAATGAAACCAAGGCACAATTTCGGTTTCAGTTTACGATTTCAAAAGAGAAAAATAACCGAATCAGAAAACCAAAATACTAAAAAATATTGCTTCATAAATTGCTTTTTTTTTAATCGGTTTGATACCATGCACAAATTCCTTTATATTGTATACTTGATTCAAAAACTACATTCTGGAAACATTTATAACCAACGATTCTAAATTTGGGTTTTTATTTGTATTTTATTTAATCATCATTTTTTTAAAATTATCACCTATGAATGTTACTAACTTAATTGTTTTTCTTCACAATTTGGTTTTCTTTATTAAACTTTTGCAATTTTGAACTTGTACAGACTATGACTAGTGTTTTTATATATTGTGTAATGTATTTGAAAAAATACATCTGTAATAAAAACGAAATGTTTTGGTTTGGTTTCACAACCAAAAACATCAAATCGGAACCGAATATCCCATCCCTACCAGCAATAGATGCCCCCTTTGCCTTTTAAGTCTGATCTATTTTCCTACATCTTTTTAGGGTTTTAGTTGTAACAAGATTTATACATTTATTGTTTATATAAAATGATACCGACCTAAAATATTGTTATTTGGTTTCCCTGGAATACGCAATTATATACAGAAACTAACATGGAGTAAGTGTATCATATTGTAAGAAATCAATACTTACACATGTAATTATATTTGATTATTGAAGATTTAAGAAATATTGAAAGGGTAAAGTGAAATCAATGATATAGCACTTAGTTTCTTTCTTAAATCTTAAACAAGGGAAATGTTTATTTATACGGTTTTTTTTTTGAATCTATTACAAAATTTAATCTACTCTTATATGTAAATTAATTACAACTTATATTATTATGTTAGAAACTTTATTAACATAACTATCTATCATCTTTTTTATATATGATGATCATATATATTATAACATATAAAGGTATATCGAAACACATACATTAAGCTATGCGGAAGTACGGTGAGCTGGGAACTTAAGAGTTAAGTTCGGATTGCGAAGGTAGATCGTCGGAGTAGAGACTTGCTTTCTTCTTCTTTTCCTATCACTACACTACTTTATTTGTTGTGTTATGTATGTGTATTTGACACAAATTGATATGGTATTGTGTCATTTATATAGCTAGAAGGAGGACCCGAGACTCTTCATGTACTTTCAATCTTTACCGTCCATCAAGGTAGCATCTATCTCAACCGATCATTATGGTGGAAATATAGAGTTTCTTAACTCAAAAATTTATGTTTAAATTATAAATTACATAACTAATGGAATGTATACGGACCACATTAGTGAGAAATATTTATTCTATGTTTACTGAATTAATATTTATATAAGAATTATAAATAATTCTTAAATTCTTCCACTTGGTCCATATCATAATTTCATATCATGATTTCATAATCAATCATCAGTGCACAAATAGATTTATGAGACAATTTACTAAACAAATCGGTGATGAGAGTCATGGCGGTTCCATACTACTTGAGAGTATGGTTCCTTCCATGTACTACGACGACACCAATTTATTTAATAAAGCGTATAAGTCGAGTATAATCGTAATGATCTGATAATGTCTTAAGAAAAGACAGTTTCATTAAAATTTCATAACTTTTCATTATTGTAAGTACTTAAGTGGACAACAATAACTAATGAGATATATACTTATCAAATAGACATCTATCATTATTTAATATCATATTATTATCTGCAATCAAGACACGTGATGTTAACAAAATATTAATTGTCTTATATAGATATCGTTAAGGTATATACAGTAAAACCTCTATACAATAATATTGTGGGGACCATGAAAAAATATTACTATAGGGAGCTTATTTCTATATAGAGTTTACATATTAAAAAAATAAAAAATATATGTATTTACATAATATTAGATACATATACATGGTTCATTATAAGTTAAAACAATCAAATGAATCTATCAAAAGTTTAGTTAAACAAATACATGTATGTAGAAAACAAATACATTAACCGATGAAGAAATCGTTGCTGGAATTAGGCAAGATGCAGAAGAAGATAACCCGGAGGATGATAGTATAGAAATACAAAAGGTTTCATGTCAAGAAGTTTTTAAAATGCTTGACAAGTTAGAAATGTTTTGGCTTCAACAAGATGGTATTCATGTCGACGAGCTAGTACGGACGCACAAGTAAGTTAAAAGATGTGGTAGCAATACAAAAAATTAAGTCATTATCGCAAACAACCTTACATAAGTATTTTACATCATCATAAATTTATTGTAACTGGATATATATATTTGTAATGAAATGTATTTTATTCCTATAAGGAGGTGAATTTATAACTAACGGGACCATAAAAAACTACGGAATATGACAATAGAGAGTTTATTCCTATTTTGAACTGGCCCGAGTTGAGAACGGAATTTTTTATTACTATAGTGAGGTTATTCTTATATGGAGTATTCTTATAGAGAGGTTTTACCGTACAATCATTATGTGTGTTATTGATAGTATTGTTTCTAAACTTAGTCTCGAAAATTTAGCATTTACATTATGTGACTCAACACCATTTGAATGCTAGTTGTCAAGAATAATTGCAAACGTTCATTTTCAACGACTCGACTATAAGATCGACATAATCTAAGTGCTGAAATTAATTTGCAATTATTATTATGAGTTTTGTACTCAAAGAATTATATAAGTTTTCTTGATAATACATGTGATAATACATTCAATCACTTATGTCATAAGACATAAATTGCACAATACTTTATTGAGAAATGTAGTGATTTCTCTATACCTTTATTGAGAAATGTAACTTATAATTTCTCCATACATTTATTGAGCAATAAGGCATAAAATTGATCAATGCCTTTATTGATCATTATAGCATATATTAGCGTCATATATAAAGCTCTTAATTTAACGCGCAATGAGCAATGACCAACTCATTCTCAAATATGTAGTTTTGTAATATACTTCTATATTCATTCATATCATGCTTATGTTACAAAACTTTTTAAATTCTCATTCAATTGTCATATCGAACTCACAAGTCTTTATCAGTTTCTTATGCGGCACTGCTTAATACAATTGAAGCTACGCCTCATGAAAAGTCATTTATGGTCTTGAGGCATAACATATATGTGTACATTAACTTAACTAACATTATTAACTATCAAGAATGAGTTGGTCATTAAATGGCTAAAAGCCACTAACACATTTAAGTTTACAAAACATCAATTATGTAACTCATTACATGAGAAATACTTACTGACGCTTACGTGACTTCATCTTATATATGGATATGTTAATAAACTTTCATATAACTTTATGGATGTTTATTTGATAATGTTAAAATTCTAATGTCAACCAATTCCTTGAGGCAAAACAAACAAATACAACATAGTAAAAAATTATTATTTACTTCATAGAGTAAATTCACCAAACAAGTCCAAAGTTCTTAAAATTCCAGTAGAGTATTATGCTAGGCTCAGATATTTATGTAACCTAGGCTCTGATACCAAATGAAAAATAACTTAGGCTCTGATACCAAATGTAAGTTAATTACAGCTTATACTATTATGTTAGAAAATTTATTAACATAACTATCTACGATCTTTTCTATATGATGATCATACATATTATAACATATAAAGGTATGTCAAAATACATACATTAAGCTATGCGCAACGACGGTGAGCTGGAGACTTAAGAGTTGAGTTCGGATTGCGGAGGTAGATCGTCGGGATAGAGATTTGATTTTCTCCTCATTTGTCTATCACAACACTATTTTATGTGTTGTTTATGTATATGTATTTGACACAAATTGAGATGGTATTGTGTCCTTTATATAGGTAGGAGGAGGACTCGAGACTTTTCATGTATTTTCGATCTTTACCGTCCATCAAAGTAGGATCAATCTCAACCGATCATTATGGTGGAAATGTAGAGTTTCTTAACTCACAAATTTATGTTTAAATCATAAATTATATAATTCATGTAATGTATATGGACCACTTTAATAAGAAATATTTATTTTATGTTTAATGAATTAATATTTATATAAGAATTATAAATAATTCTTTCATTACAAAGCTGTATAAACTTCAAAATCAACCACAACAGATAGAATTATCTTACCAAGGGTTAGGCCGGCATCCAGAAAGAGATAGAGATGATCTGGATAAATAGCTTAATTGCGATCAAAATATATATATGTATATTGAGATCTACAAGGTTCAAAGGAATCATATACTATACAAATAAAGAAAATAAAAGAGTAATAAATACACATTAATTTGTCCAATATCTTTCTTTCCGTAAAAATTAAATGCAATTGACGTGATTTCAAGTACTTTGTTTTATTACAAGGTAGATTATTTGTGACTGCATAACTTTAATTATATGATTCTTTGAATTTTAAATGTTTTAAAAATCGTTCTCTCCACCCGATGACTATTGTTTGTGGATTTAATTTATTTTCAAGTTGATGACCATTAAATCTCATTTATGATTTCCTTTTTCCGGTTTATGATATTGTTTCCTTGCCAAAAAAAAACGTAATAAAATAGTTGAGTTGGTAAGAAACATACTTTGAAAAGCAACATATTTAGTCTCTAATGTTGCGGTAGAGATGTTTTTCTTTTAAATTTGTTTGCATTACCAGATCTACGCAATCCAATTTAAATAAATAATTTTGACTAAAGTTGACCAAAATACCGAATAATCTGAATATCTGATAGAATTTTGTATTTTTTTTTAAATCTTATACTTTTTCAAAACTAGACGTTATAAACATTGACCAGAACACTGTTTGTATCAGGACAAAGTTTGTATCGGGACACCATTTTGCAATATACTGTTTTATGGATTAAGACAATGTTTGGTGAGGATATTATTCATATAAGAAGAAATTTGATTATTTCCTAAATTGTGTCCCAACTTTCCCACGCATTTACGTCCCATTATTTTATGCTCGCTGAGAACTAGTAGAAAGTATTTGAAAATTTTATTTTTTAAAAAGATATATCTGAAAAAGTAGCTAGCACTCGGTAGAAGTTCCTTTTTAACTAGTTTTAAGGTTTTCTCAAAATTGGAGGTCTCTAGAATTATCTACAAAAATTACTATATTGTCCATTCTAACTAGTACTATCAACGATAGATCGGGCAACAAAAACTCTAGCTAGTGAATCTTCCATTTACATTGCTGAACCTACAACCATGTACGTAGCAAGCACAAAATAAACTATTTTTTCGCCTTTTACTAAAAAAACACGGTGTGCTTGCTACAATACTTATTTATTTCTATTTTTGGAGAAGTAGGAAAATCCCCAAAATAGTAACCAAAATTAATTAATTTGCTGAACTTTTGTTAGCGTGTGTACTGTGTGTGTGCACCCATTAAGTCATTATTCTTATTTTGGTATCGTATCAATAGCAAAATACAAGCTAATAAAGTTATTGCAAGGAAAAGAAGATCAAGACCCATCTCCTTACAGTGTAGTAATGAACAACTGAAAGGGTGGCCATCTCATGGAATTTTACGTCATAGACTCAACCGCTTCTTCTGTTTTTTCATGAATACAACAGTTTAATTACTCAAATCACAACTTTCTCAAAAAAGGGCTTAAAAGATATGCAACAGTGCTATTAAGTCAATTATTAGATAAACGTGTTAATATACATGTTTTTCTTTCACAATAGTATTGTTAACTAACTCATTAAACTTAATGTTGTTAATATTGTTGTTATATTTAACAACAAAGTTAACATAGTTAAGTGATAGCATGTCAATTTGGTTGATTAACTCCTATATTAAATCCTATAATAAAACAAAAAATAGCACACTCCCTTTCTTATTTATTTAGTATAATATTTTTTTTTATCCGAAATCAATTATTTATTATAAATCAATAGATAATATTGTTAAAGAAATGCACTCATTTGAGATCTGTATGTTTGTTAACATTAACATAAATATGTGACATTTAACATGCACATGTGTTACTATTTAACAATAAAAATTTAACACAACTATTATAAATGCTCTTAGAAAATACACCGATTGTTACCTTTTGCCAATGCTTAGTATACTAAGAGAATAAAAGTTGATGGAAACGTGCAAAGCGACCTAATCTCGAGCCGATCAAAAACCGAATCAAAACAATTAGCTAGTGATCGGTTTGGCTTGGTTTAAACTTTTAAAAACTGAATTAATTGGTTCGATTTATTGCTTTTTGTTTGCTTTAACGTTTTTAAAACCGATTTAATTGGGCCGGTTTGCGATTTTACATTTTTAAAACCAAACTGAGCCAATCGATAATGTATAATTAGTTATAAATTGTGAATATTTTGACATGCATGTTGGAAGATTGTTGCTCTGAAACTTGTGCCTTTTGTTATTTCTGTAGACGTTCATGTGATGAATTTGTTTAAATTATAAGTAATGCTTGAAGTATTCATTCGTTATGTTTCATTAACATGTTATATTATTGAAGCTTAGTCCATTTTTTTTTCCTGATTAAACAATATTAGTTAAATTTCAAACGGTCCAAACCAAGCCGAAGCAAACTGTAGTGACTTAATTAATTGCAATTGGTTTTTAATCTTAGTTTTCCTCATACAGAACACCAATGAAGTTGAATTAATAGAGTTTGGTTTACGTTCTCTCTAATGAACCCAATTCAATTAGCTGATTGTAATGACTATAAGCAGTACCTATTGACGGAACCTTAATCGTAAAATTAAAGACTAATTTTCTATATATAAAAAGTAGTGACTTAATTAATTGCAATTGGTTGCGCTATTACACATTTCGAGATTATAAGTCTATCGATATAAGCATATTATTAAAAATGATGACGGGATTAGAATGTTAATAACATCCACTTATCTATTGTAAATACCTATTTTACTATTATTTGGAGTTTCACGGGACATTTAATCTCATTTTAATTTGTTTACCAAATGTCGGACTTTGTCCATCACATTTTAAGCACACTTCAAACAAACAAGTCGATGGGATAGTATACCCATGTATTCCCACCCCTTCATATGTAGTCATAGAAAAGTATATTCAAAGAAAAACAAAATACGACCAATTTGTCAACCATGCCTTATAAGACGCGTCCCCCTTGCAACATATTATAGAATAACATTATTTCATTTCTTGGCTTCACATTTGACTATCGCTCCAAAATTATTGATCAGCGTCAATTTTATACCGAGTTGTGTGGAAATTTCAAATGAGTCTTGTAGACAACCCAGCCACGACCGGTATTGGGAATAAATAATATTGACCAATAAATTACGATATGTCAATTAAGTAGCCAACTAGTTACCAACGTTAAAGAGTAAATTCTCGTCGCCTCACATTTTTATCTCTTCTCTAAATAGAGGGCTAAAGCACTGCCAGAACCAGAATTTCAATATGCGTAGGGTGAATTTCATATATATTTATATTTTTTTTTGTAATTATGTAGCTACTGAAAATCTATAATCAACAATTTTTTCACAAAATATATAGAAATTTTTTTAAAAAATCTCATACAAAGGGTGTTAGCCCGTAGTTAAAGAATCACCCACCTGGGCTGAAGGCGAATGTAATGCCAATATATGAAAAGAAACTTTGTTATGTCAATATATGTTAAATAATTTTTACTAGAGATTTTAGGCTTTAAATTTTAGGGATACTGCACACAAAAGATAATTTCCATAACAATTAACATATACTTAGATTTTTGCTCAACTCCTAAATGTGCCGATGTTTTTTTCACCTCTCCAGTAATCCTCAAAGTTGAACAGGTTCAGAAATCAGTGGTTACTGGTTACCAATAAACTTACCATAATTCCAAAAGTATATTAATTAGTTTGGTTTCTTTATTAACATAAATAAAGAAGAGTATATTACTTTTGTGTGTTTTCAAAACCAAATGAATGGTAAAAAGTAACAACTTTTCATAATATAGTAGAGACTGCTACCATATTAATCAGACCATGAGGAGGACCTAATAGAAAACATTCCAAAATATAGATGAAAATTATAATTTGCTCAGATAGTATTAGGAAAAAAATAAAAACTGTAAAGGATGAAAAGTCACATCTTAAACTAATAAATGATTCACATCCCACCAAATCCACAACTAGCTATCTCTTTCTATTTAATATGGAAAACAAATAAAAAAAGGTGTCAACGGGCATGAGAGAGAAAAAGAAAAAAGAGAGAGAATATATTTATAAAAAACTGGGCCCTGTCTTGTAATTTTCTATGTACCCCACTAGTTCTGTAGGAGACAAGCACAGTGCCCTTAGTTGACCAACACCAGAATAAATTTTCTCATCTTTATCAGCAGCTTTTTTTAATCCAGTGTTTCCTTCTCCCTTGTTGAACTCTTTTCTTGACCGTCGGATGTTGATCAGATTCACGACGATTCAAGAACTAACGGAGCAGATGCCTCCGTGGCGGATCGTGAGTGGTTGTGATCGCCATCATACGTCACTATCAGCATATTCGAATCGTCTAATGCTCTCTCGACGTGTTTTCGTGCTGGGCAACCCCTCACACTGCTACATTTATAGTACCCTCTACAAAAATTTTAAAAAAAAACTTGATTAGTTTTATGCAATTATAGTTTTAAGTATATATTGACAATTTCCGTTTGTAGCTAAATATTAGAAACTGGAAAAATGAAACTAGCTCTATGAGAAGAAAATATGTTTTTGAGTTTGAAATTAAAACCAAACTAGTCAACTATCAACGGCGAATATATGACCGTCAACAAAGTAGACAAACAGTCATTATATATTTTTAAACTCATTGCAACAGTCCAATTCACATTTGCAACATCTATACTAAATGGCAGTGATACAGCAGGCGACTAGAGATGACAAATTGCCCCACGTTATTTATCTCAATAATTACAAAGTCAGGAAAAACGTACTTTTATGGCAAGAAAATAATGTGATCTAATTAATTTTCCACAATCAATGATGGTGGCACTATGGTCAACTAAAGATGACAAAATGCCCCACATCAAAAGTCACATTACATAATAATGGAATACTGGTTTCTACTTTCTATCCACTCCATTATTATTTCAGATGATATCATTTAGGAAAAAAAGAATGGTACTTTCTTATAAAAATAGTTTTGATTAAAAATGGAAAAAAGATCCTACCTTGGATGTGGAGAGCCTTTGATGGGCTTTTGACCATATTTCCTCCATGAGAAATCATCTGGTGGTATATCTGCAAGCTTTGAACTAATTGCCGGCATTCTTACTACTTTCTTCACCCTTGATTTTCTGATACAAATGAATAATCAAACTATATCAATAAAAATTTAATCTAGATTAACAGGAACATCTCAATCAAGGTAAACTAAGCTTTAAATTCACGTGAATTTGACCTCTAGGTCCATAGTTCTTTACTGCTTTTAAGAGTAATATTCCATAAATAATCTCACAATTTCAATTGATGATGATGAACCACAAATATCAAACCCCCAACACATTGGATTCCCAAATTCCAGAATAAAATGAAAGATTTAATTCAGTGTATTGCATTTTCCTAATCTCAAGAAGGACATTAGTTATCTTTATTGACCAAAAATTATTTTCCTCTATTTGCATGTTTTATAGATCTATGACAATACAAATTTAACTTGAGATACTTGAGCAATCAATCTAAAACCACTTAAGTCAATTAAGATGATCTCCATTATTGGTTCCCTAATCGTCCACGCTTAACCCAAATGAACAATTTTCATAAATGCTAATAACGCTAAATAGCAACCCTTATTACCTTTTCTTGGAGCAGTGACACCGCCCGGACGAGCTACCGCACTTAGGTCCCTCGCCACCATCAATCGAACCACATTTCCTCTTCAAATTATTCACCGAAAGCGGCGGTCTCCCTACAGATGAAGAAACTTGCGACATATTTGTAATCTGGAAACCCGATGAGGACATTGAAGGCTGTAGGCCGTCGCTGTCGCCTGTTAGGGAAGACATAAACGATGTTGTTCCTGCAGACGCTACTTGCACTGGTGAGGCAGTGAAGCTGATGGTTTTTGTCGAATCTTTTCTTTCGAGAGATCTTTGTTTTATTAAGTGGTTGTCTGGGTCAGATCGATTTAGGAAGTTCTGTAAAATCACACCAAAAAAATCCCTTATTAAGTAAATTATGAAACAACTATAATAGACAATTATAGTAGACTACTCTGTTACCTATATAAAGTGTTTCATTTGTGAATTATGCAAATTTAATGAACAGTACTGCCTGAATTATGTACTAGTGGACTAAAATTCAATTTCCAATGACAATAAATTTCTTCTAAAATTACATTTCACTCCCATAGTACATAACTTCTTCAAAAAACAGTCTCAGGGAAATATTCATTTCCAATCACAAAACTTTGTACTAATCAATTTCAATTAATGCTATACTTCTTTTGTCACATAAAAAAGAAAAGCGAAAAAGTCCTGTCACTACCCAATTTTATCAAATTCACTATTCTACAGAAGTCTACATGTTACCAAATACTGTATCTAAACTCAAACGTCTAAAACAGTCAACTTATAGTAATGTTACATATTACTAAATTCACATAGAAGCAAAACTTATTTATTCATTTTCTATTAATTATCGCATCAAGTCAATTAGGAGGAAAACATATTACTATACTCTTAATTATCTCAAGAGAAAACAAATAATTCTAAACTTCAATATATAATATCAAGGCTATGCGTGTTTGCTTATAAGAGAGATATAATATTAATTGTACTATAAGAATAAGACACCTTAGTTAAATCATCTTTGCCATTTGCAATAGCACTAATTGTACTACATAATAAAACCATTTTCTACTATAGTGCAAATAAACATGACTATAATAATAATAAAATTTTACCTGAGGTGGCACAACCGGAACCTGAGCAACACCATTCCCGGAGCTGACCCTTGCCCGACCCGAATACCCATGCGGCAAAGGAGGTAACCGTTGGTCCCTAAAACCCGACCCGGACCCGATCTGAACCACAACCGGTTCACCCACTTCCTTCACTTCATCCCGTTGGATCTGAACCACCGGTCCACGCCTAAATCGGGCATGACCGGTCCGGTTCCGATCCAGCACGCTGATGAACTTTTTAAACTTGTTCACCGCCACGTCAGCAACAGCCCGGCAGTCGATCTGGCCGTTGAATTTTGGAGAGTTTTGGAGATTGGACGGCTGAGATGAGAGCATACGTACGAGCATCTCTACGCTTTGGAAACCGGCTTTCGCTGCCTCTCGTGCCGCGGAGGACTCTTCCGTGAGGTTGTTGGTGGTGTTTTCTCTGTAACTCATCAAGTCTACCGCCATCATATATATAATTGAATAAATAATTATATAATAGAAATAGATATAGATGTTGTATGTATATAAATGGAGAGAGAGAGAGAGAAGGTGGAGAGAGTTGAAATTGCAAGAATGGAATGGAGAGTCAAAGGTGAAGATAAGCCTCCTTTAATAAGAGGTTCAATACATGGGCTGGTGCAACATTGTTTTCTATATGTTCTTTTTGGTCCTAAAGCTTTTATTATTTCATACTGAAGTGCTTCTTGTTTTGGCAAATTGATGAAGATTGGTAGTAACACCAAGGGTGGTGTTATGGTTGAGATTAGAGTTTGGTCGGGTTCGATGAATGCCGGAATTAGGGCTTGAAATGTCGGAGGATGACATACATGTGTATATTTATCTGTAATTATGACGGGGGTTGTAAGACTATGATAGTGACCATCTTTCCGGTAGAATATATTAACATTGTAAAAGTTTGAGATTTTTTAGATTACTCTTAAATCTTTCGTTGGTTGTGATTATCGAAAATTTGAATTTTAAAATTTATTCAATGTCGTTTTGTTTTTCCAAGCGTTTCAAAATTGAACTGGCTCGGTATTGGTTGATTGACCTGTTTTTTGGAGTTTCTGTTAATTTTTTTTGTCTTGTATATATTTCACAATTATCTCGTGTTATGTATTTAGTTTAGCTACGGATCTTTCCAATTCAATGCTTGTTGTGATTCAAAAAAAATAATTTTTAACACATTTTTCAGTTCAATTTGTTGTGTTCAATTATAAAATTGATCGTCCAACAAAACAGTCTTGTGTTAGACGCATGTATAACATTTTCATTTTTATCCAATTAATTCATGTTCGCATCATCTCTCAATTGAACAACATTTCCTTTTTATTTACTTCAAATTCGTATCATCTCCCAATTGACCAATATCATCTTTTCAAATAAATCAATACTTACTAAAATCATATATATTAAATTTAAAGAAATTCTATTAATCTCTCCAAAGTCTTGCACACAAATAGAAGTAGATAAACCGTAACATACATGCATACATGCATAACTAATATAGTATTCTGAGCCAACGGCCAAAAAAAACAATTCAAAAGATTGTTAATTTCCATTACCAAATAAAGAACTTTTTTTACAAATTTGGGATCCCCAATCCATAAACAAGGCTACTCATAATAAAACTGAAACAATAAGGACTAGATTTAATTTATCTAAAACTTATGCGACACTAGGTATAATTGACTCTTTAACAAAGAAAGCTCAAGTGGACTATCTTTAAACAAGTGACTATTCTACCCTTACAACAGTCAAACAATGCTACTAATAAGATTTCAACACGTGTCCCTGAATTGAATAAAAGAATAGAACCGTTCAGCATTTGACCTATATTTAGTGGTGGGCCAGGTGACCGGAAGAACCGGTGATGCCAAGATAAATAAAGTCAAAAGTAATTAATAGCCGTTGGATTATAGGATTTGTGGTGGTGGGAGTTTGGGTTAGGTTGGTGCCAGCGAGGTAGAGTTGACCTTAATACAAAGTATTAATTACTTTAGTAATTATTACTACACGTTAGGAGTATTAAATTGTTGTAAGTGGAGGAAATGGAAAATTAAAAAAAAACAGAGTAAAAGTCGTCGACTCAACCCCTCACGAAATTGGGGTTGTGGGTGGGCTCACTTGCATTAATCTATGTTTTCGTGTAGACTAGTATTATAGAAATGATATACACGCATATATTACATCAAGTGCAAATGCTTTTCGTGAGAAAAATGAAGGTAAAAAATACACATAACACACCAGAATAAGACATAAACATGATTGAATTTTCAAAAACAGAAACTAATTCTTACTTAAAAAGCGAAAAGTAAAGCTATTTCAAAAAATAAAGACCAATAAAGTTTACTTAAAAATGAAAGTGGTTACTTATTTTGAAACGGACAAAATGGAAAGGAAAACACTTAACTAAGGAATCGAATGAAGTATTTTGCTAGGAAATTCATGTCATGTTCATGTTAAAGATATGAAGTTTGACCACTATAAATAAATATGGGGGCTCTTTTTTACAACTAACCCCAAACTATTTTGTTTTTGTTTTTTTTAACTTTGTCCGAATATATTATACACATAAGATAAATTTCATAGAAAAGTTATAAAAATCATGTCAAAATAAAACAAAATTATTGTATTGTACATAACACAAAATGTACAATTAAAAAAATGGGGTAGTCTTGTATTGTTGAGGGTAGGGAGAAAATGATTTTATTCTGTAAATAAAAAAATCACTCTATTAAGGAACGGACAACAGTTAATTGAGTGACTGGTTTAGGTTGCATGGTGGCCGTCTCATATCATTCATAAAAAGTAAAAACTAATACTCTTATAACTGAATTTAATATTCACCGGTCTGTCTATATGGTCATTCAAAGTGTTACTTGATCAAATTTCATCTTGTCAATTTACCTGAATAACACTAGTCTTAGAAATGAAAGTAGGTAAACTAAATGGAAGTGTGTTTAAAATATGTGGGATTTTATATGTAGTTTGTGTTTGTTTGGTTGCTTTGGAGGCAGGAAAAGTCACATGGGATTCGTTTTGGTCACTTCTTGGAGGGAGATTCTCGAATATATATAACTAATAAGATTTATTCTACTACCGGTTGATTATTCAAGTTTTACTTTTTCCAGAGCTTGGACAAAATTCTGATCGAATATATTACAATACACAGGTGGTTCTTAGTTTTGATAGTACGTGATGGTGATAAATATCAGACCGAACCAAGCAAATGAAACTCTTAGTCAAATTGAATATATTCAGTTGATATATTTAATTGAAATGGAACTCACGTACCTTCTAGAATTAAAGTCCAAATGTAAGTAATCTAAGCTAATTGACATTTAAAATGGACTGTATATATTTTAAGGTGGCGTGGGAAAAGATGGACTTGGTTCAAATGTCATACTAACTTTAATAAAAGATAAGAAATTCAAGATTGTGTATATTTAATAAAGAATTTTGAAATCTCGCCATCTCTTAAACTTCTCATTCATGTTTTATTTATGAAGAAAATAAACTATGGTTATTGATTTGTTTTTTAGCTTGGATCTATGACCTTCACAATCTCTAATACGATTTTGAGTGAATTTAAAAAATATCACCTTACATAACAATCTTAACATGTTACAACAAGTTGTATGATAATTTGATATTATTAGTTGTTTGCAATAATTAAAAATTGCTACTAATTTGCGGAATGATTACCACTAACATGACTTTCAAGTCGATTTTAAAGCATAATCAATCACAATGAAGTATTAAAACTAGCTAAGTATATATTAATCACTGAAATCCCCTGACTCTCTCTCATAGCGAAGGATACGTGCTAGTTGGAAAGCACGTACATGCCTTGCTTTCTTATTTTGGCATTCCTCATTTTTTGTGTGTATTACTTTATCTAGATTATATTTAAATTTGTCAACTCTTCAATCTTCTTCTCAAAAAAGAAAACTCTTCAATCTTCCATTTTAGTTTTTTCCGTTGACAATGCATATATACATGTTTTGAATTATATGTTGCCTTTCGTATATAGGAAGGTCATGACTATCTTTCCTTTACTTTTTTTTATTTATTTATTATTATTTTGATAAGAAGCTTAATTATGCGCGTGTCAAATAATAAGACTTGACCTTTTTATTCGTAAATGAAAAATATAATATCACTACTTAAAATTAAAAAGTAGGAGATTTAATTGTCAGTCGATATCGAAATATCATTCTAGACTCTTTCCTTTATGGTATCCTTAATAATCCATTCAAACATACTGGATAACTGGAATACAAAAGTATCGATGCAACTAATATACGTACAGCAATATTATTAGAATCTATAGCTTGAAATACAATTAATCAGCGTGATTACGCATTTTGTAATGTTAGTTGGATCATAGATCTAGGTGGTGTATAAAAATATAGTAAAAATATATTCTGTGTTTTAGTCCAACTGTATTCACAAAGTCATGGCACCCATGTACAACTTTAGCTATAAAATAATTTTTGCACTGATCATCCAAAACCAATAAGATATGGGCTATAAAAAGTCAATATATCTAAAAGTCAGCATATACATTGTTTAAACCTCAGTATACATGAACTTAATAATTCGTTATAAACAATGATACATTGATGTTAGAAAAATAAATCTGGGCATTTTCCTAGCTATAGTATCAACTGTTCTGACTTTTGTTACATAGACAGTTCATCTTTAATACAACTTCTCCTGAAAAATTAAACTTCTTCATCCTAAAGCCGGTAAATATGAACAGACTATCCTAATAAATATGTGTATATGTTTTGAGAAGAAAATTTTAGATTTTATATGTTTTGGTAATATGTAGTGGTTAATTGTATGTTTTGATCATTACCCCATTAATTATTCGTATAAATATATAAATATGTAAGCAAGTCAGTTTATAAACCATAAGATTCCACACTTTTAATGGACGGGTTCATCAGTTTATTAGAATTATTCAAAAAAACGTGTTTTACCTTTAAACGCACAATTAATCTTGACCCTATGTTTATATCACACGGTCAAAATAAAAGAAATTAATAGAGACATTATTCGTTATATTCTCACTTCTCTCTCTCTATCAACTTAATATTTGAGAATACAGTACAGACTTTCTTCTTCTATTTTCCATCTCAAATCTCACAAGGAAAGAACATATAACACACAGTTGATATTGCAAATTGAGGATTTTCCTTTGTTTTAATATTTCAAAATCGAAAATAAGTTAACAAAATCCTCATCCCAAATTATAAATTAACCCAATCTTGAGATTTAATAAGATAGGTGTCACTTATTTCCCCCCAAAAAAGTTCTACCGGATATGGGAAAAAGAGCAAACCGCAGGCTAGAGAAAAAAAATAAAAGATCGAGGAAGTTGTAAACGAGGAAATAGAGCTGAATTAACAAATTTAATTTTCTTCAAATAAAGTTGTGAAATCTTTGGATTGTGATTACTCAAAATTAATTCAGTTTTTATTTCAACTCAAATAAAAAGATCTGTGAATCTTGTTTAATAATATATTAATATTGAATCACCTAATCTAGTTTGGTAGTGAGAAGGGTAAGAAAATAGGAACAAGAGCCTTAAATAAGATAAATAAGTTGTTTTTCACTTTGGACCGTTTGATGAAAATGTAGAGCCAGGATTTACTATTGCCGCAGCTATTGCTGCTAATAAATTGATGCCCCTCTTCCATAAAATTGAAATAAAATTGTACACAAGAAATTAGGGGCTATTTACGGTTGCAGTTTTTCGGCTCAATATTATTTGTTTTTTCATTCTAATAAAGTTGTATTGTGCGTCCTTGATCATCGTAAAGCATTTCCCCCCTTGTTTAGCAAAAGCCAATAATACAACCAAACAAGTTTGAAGATGATTTCATCATTTTTAGCAGGCTTCTTAGTTCTTACTACTTGCCGTAACACTTTAGTCCAAAGATTTAGCTTTTGGGCCTTGTAAAAGTTTTATATATTTGTCTGACATTAATGCTTCATGGGCTAGATAACCCCAAAATAACGGCCATACCATGAAGAACCCCCACCCCTGCATAACAAAGCCATAAGTATTTTCAAGTAGCATCTTAATTTGTATATATTGAAATATTGTCATTTTACTTTCTTGTTGATTCAAGAAGATCCTTACTGTTGTACACAACAGTTTTGGGTTTTGAACAGTTTTGGTTTTTTGAACAGAATTGACTAATTGAGTTCAAACGTTCGAAGTTCATTTCGAAACGGGTAGGCTGCGGTTAACCTTTTTTTGGACATTTTCGATATGCAAAAAAGAATGATTAATTAATCTTTTTATGAATTATGTAATATGGTGTGTATTTTTCTTGTAAGGCATAACTGAGGTGTTACACTTAACCTTTATAAAAAAAGAAGAAGGAATGTTTAGTGTACTCATGGGTTTATCCATTTGTATTATTTGTCTAGATAGTATTTACATGTTCAGCTAGGCTATTGAATAATAGCCCATACCAAAAACAGCATGCAGCATCTTGTATTCTTGCTGTTTCTTTCACATGTGCAGCTGAGCATTACATATTTACATGTGATGTGATGACGTGAACTAATGAAAATAATCCATGGAAGTGTCTCCAATTAACTACTGACGCATGGAGACGAATTTAACATATCATACAAGCATAACTTCTTTAAAAATTGATTCAGAATCCATAAGAAAATAGTCAGATAGTAAATTAATCCAGTGATGATATATAGAAACAGAAAGAGAATTATAATCTAATAACTCTTTTTTTACTAGTTTTGATATTGAAAAGCATGAAAACCCTAGACCTTTATGTAGGCACTCAAGAGTCAAGAATACAAAAAGTTTCTGATTCCTGAAGATGAAAAAACTCGACTTCTTTGCCACTCGTACTACTGGAAAATGATATATAGAAACAGAAAGAGAATTATAATCTGATAACTCTTTTTTTACTAGTTTTGATATTGAAAAGCATAAAAACCCTAGACCTTTATGTAGGCACTCAAGAGTCAAGAACACAAAAAGCTTCCGATTTCTGAAGATGAAAAAACTCGACTTCTTTGCCACTCGTACAACTGGAAAACTAGTTGGGAAATGCATATATATTATATATACACCTATCACGACTCTTACTCGGACATTCCATACCACAAAACCAAAAGTAATTGACATCAAAGACAATTTTATGATAAGTTTGTTTTAGTCTCTTCCTCATGATACTACTAGTTACATGTAAGCGTAATCGAGTTATCGATTATAATTATAATTTCAAATACCCTAAATTTAGTAGAATTTACGTATTATGTGGAGTAGTTATCTGTGGAAATGACTCGAGCGATGATATTTATCATTTCACACACTATTTAGATTTCTTAAATTATATCCTCTCTGTTTTTGGGATACCATAGTAGTCAATTATTGAAAGTAATACAAGAATAACAGATAGGGAATAGAAATATATACAAATTTTTACGCTGAAAACCTTGTTAAATAACATCATGACCCAAATTAAATTCTCATTCTTAAGGGGGCATATCAATCTGACTACTCTACTCCATTCGCACATCAATAATTTAGGTGAGTGTCTATTCAATTGTAACTAATAGTATGTTAATGCCAACATCATCTCATTTGCATGAACTAAATTCAGTTACCAAACTATTAATTAATGATAAAATGTTTAGAGAGACGTGGATAGTGGAACCAAGATGTAACCAATTAGGTGTCCATAATTATAATTTTTCAATTTTGTTAAGTATTAATTATCTCTGTATTTCATTTATAAATTGTTGAAATAGTATGTTGACATAACTTATATTTATCTTTTCCTCTAGACAATAATTTTAAGTAAATTTATTGCTCCCCATTTATATTTTGGCCTTTCCCATAAAAGTGTATATTCATAAACAAAGGGGTTAATTCATGTTTACTGCACCAAACTATCGACCCTTAACAATTTGCATACCCGACTATAAAAATTAACAATTTGCATACCAAACAAAACATAATCGATCAATCAACAACCTGACGTCAAATTATCAAATAGAAGTTAGTTTAAATTGGTACATTACCCGTTTGCCCTTATTTTTGTCGTCAAAAACCACTTCATCCATTTCTTCTCTTATATCACATCAGCAACTATAACCCCGATTTACACACATATTTAACATAATACATCTACTCTTTCGCTGGATTGCCACTGTAGGAAAATGACACTGTATCTTTTTATCTCGGCACTTAACACCATCTCAAAAATCATAGTAAGCAACTGACCCCCTTAAATACTGTATTTTCTTACTTTGGCACATAACACCACCATGTTACCTGTAATTTAAAAAATTATATCTAATTAAACTTTATTATCCAGATTAAAAAACTCAAGAAAATAATGAACAATGATTAAACCTTAATTATCAATATTGTTCAAATTTAATAACTCAAGAAAAAGGGAAAAACTACGTTTACTACACCAAACTATAGTGTTGTTAACGATTTGGGTACACACCTTTCAAAATTTCAGTTTATTTGGGGAAAAATAAATAGACAAAAAATCCTAACAAAACTTATTCAGTTTATAATAGATTGATAAGAAAAATTACCATAATTAACATTAATTCATTTATTATTTAATAAAAGTGGATCATTATCTAATTAAGGTTAATATAATCCCTTGTTATTGATAAATAAATTGATTGGCCATATTCTGAAGGGTCTATCTCTTCGTGAACTTTTCAGTTCATCTTTAAATCTCAATTCTGCAGTTTCCTAAACGTTTTGTTGTATTTGGTAACTTTGAATAACCCTAATTTATGTAGGAAAGAAATATTTGGGGATTTGTGAGTGAGATATAATTAGATGACTATTTTTTGTCCGAATTTGATCGTAGATAGAGAGAGACAGAGAGAATTTAAAATAACCAGAATACATTTTTTTATTAATAGACCAAAATACCCCTGAGATGTAACGACAATAGGTCACGTTCAAACTCGTGACCAAACTTCTGTTTGATAATTTGATGTCAGGTTGTTGATTGATCGATTATGTTTTGTTTGATATGCAAATTGTTAACTTTTGTAGTCGAGTATGCAAATTATTAACGGCCAATAGTTTGGTGCAGTAAAAATGAATTAACCCTAAACAAAGAGATCAATTTTCAAAAGCAGATTTTTTTTAAAACAATGCTAAACGCGACTAGTGTATCATCAAAACACACAAATTATTACAGTACCTAATATCATACCATACGGGCGGGTATTGATGCTAAGTTAAAATTAATGATATGTGACATGTAGGTTACGAGTTCGATTCTTAAAAGCATGATACTGAGAAAACGTAGGAGCATCTAATTTTTTTTTTTTATTAAGAAAAGCAGAAGCATCCACATTGACAACTATAATTTATCTTTAGTGTTATGGTGGATAATGATGTTGCATTGTTAAAAGTCATATATGACATTTTATGGTTAATTAAAGTTAAAAAACTTGCTAACTATAAGTATAACAATGAAGTTAGCAATGTTATGTGGGCCATGCACATTCATTTTGGTAAATTTTTTATTTAATTTCATTGTTAATTTAATATTGTAGTACAAAATAGACAATAATGACATTATAAAAATAAAACATTTTAGAATAAATAAAATAAAATAAGTTTTATTAGTTGAAAACTAAAGTGACTAAGTTGGAGTTTAAAACAAGATAGAATCAACATGGAGTAAATTATATTTTAGTGTATATTTTTAAAAATAATTCCAAAAAAGTTATACTCTTAAAAAGTAATTCCGTTTTGTTATATATTTTCGTCCATTCACTTGAAAATTTTGAAGTGAATGAGTTTTTATTTAATACATTCACCGAAGCGAATGGGTTTTTATTTGTTATTTTGAAGTGAATGAACTTTTATTTGCTCAATAATATTGAAGTGAATGATTATTTATTTGATTTTTTTTAAGTGAATGAACTTTTGTTGGGTCCATTCGGTTCTTATTTTTTGTCAATTCATTTTAAAAAATTAAAGTGCATGGGATTTTGTTTGAATGGACATTTTGTTTATTTGATACATTCACCTCACAAATTTAAAGTGAATGATTTTTTTATTTTTTTTGTTGAAGTGAATGAGATTTTATTTGATCCATTCATTCTAAAATATTGAAGTAAATGATTTTTTTTTTTAATTCTAAAAATATTTTCTTGATTTTTTACATTTTACATTTTTTTTATGTATTTTTTATTTTTATAATTTATATATTTTTTATTTTGGTTTTTTTATATATTCACGAAATGAACGACATACAACCGAAATAAATGATGAAATAAATGATAAAAAAGTTACACCAAAATAGAATTAGTTTTTTTTACCAACACTACACTAGAAGGGAATTAAGTTCATTTTTTATACATTAACATGTATACTTTTAGCCTATGTGACATGTTTTAACAATCAAAACTTATGATTACTAATGGTGATAAATCAGTCAACCTTAAATCTAAAATTTTCATTACAACCGATAAATATCATTTATATATAAATAAATTCATACAACTATCCAGAGCGCAATAGAGGACAGAGCTTTAGCCAATTACCTAATTTCCATTGTTATTTAAAAAAAGTTGAAATAACAAAAAAGTTGAAATAAACAAACTGTGTTGTGTGCGCGACACTGAAAAGTGAAAGTAGAAATCAAAAAAACGAGAGATGGGTCATCATCCTCCTCTTCTTCTTCTTCTTCTACTCACTCTCTCTCTACTCTTTTCCTTCTCCCAATCCTTCCAAAACGACCCCGTATGGTACACTTACCAAACCTGGCTCACAAACCATTCCAAACCCCACCACAATTCTTTAACCCGGTTCCAAACCTTCAAAGATAATCTACTCTTTATCAACAACCATAACAACATCAACCGAGCAAGTTTTTTTAAACT
The DNA here is from genome assembly GCA_963920805.1 of Primula vulgaris. Classification (NCBI taxonomy): domain Eukaryota; kingdom Viridiplantae; phylum Streptophyta; class Magnoliopsida; order Ericales; family Primulaceae; genus Primula; species Primula vulgaris. The sequence goes on from OY987212.1 coordinate 11,631,716, forward strand.
CGGTTTAAACCGTTTTTCTGATTTAACAAACGAGGAGTACCGGTCTATGTACTTGGGAATAAAGGGAAATGGTTTGAGATTGAAGTTGAACCGGAGTGGTGAGAGCGAGAGGTATGTGCCACGTGTCGGTGAGGAGTTACCCGAGAGTGTCGACTGGAGGAAGGAAGGGGCTGTTTCTGAGGTCAAGGATCAAGGCAGTTGTGGTAATTCTTTTTATTGTTAATAACTTATTATAATCTTTCTTAGTTTAGTTATATAATCTGGTTGTTTTTCTTAAGGATCAGCGCACTTGTGGTAATTAATTTAGTTTGATTTTTTTACTAGTGTTGCTTTTATTGTTGTTATATGATTGTTTTTTTTGTAGATTAGTTTAAGTATACTGATTATTTTGGTTAAGGATCAGGGCAGTTGTGGTAATTATTTACTATTATGTTTTTTTAGAAGTATTGCTTTTATTGTTATTGTTATAATTGCTTCTTAGGTTAGTTATATATACTGGTTGTTTGGTGTTAATCAGGGAAGTTGTGGCAATTAATAGGAGTATTTTTTTACTAGTATTGCTTTTATTGTTATTGTTTGGTTGTTTTGTTTTTTTATTTTAGTTTCAGGGTTGTTGTTTTTGTTTTAATTGTATATATACTTGTTAGTTTGGTTAAGGGCCAGGGCAGTTGTGGTAATTAATATACAGTATATTTTTATTATTATTTATTTTATTGTTATTACTTGTTTATTTTGTTTTTTAATTATAGTTTCAGGGTAATTGCTTCTCAGTTTTGTTGTATATATTGATTGTTTTGGTGAAGGATTGGGGAACTTGTGATTTTTTTGTAATTCTACTTTTTTGAAATATATTTAACAAATAGCATTAGAATGGCGACCCCTAAATTATTGGGATTAAGGCTTAGTTTGATGATGATGATAGTTTTTTTGTAAGTTTAAGTTCAGGCTAATAATTTCCAAGTTTAGGTTAACTGGTGATTTTTTTGTTAAGGACCAAGGTAGTTGTGGTGATTTTTAATGCTACTGTTACTGTAATTTTAATTGCAGGGTAAAGTAATTATTTGTTAATTAAATGCACTGATTGTCTTGGTTAACTAAATTAGGTTGTTTACAGATGCAACATATGTTAGGTTTGTTTGATTTTACTTTATAAATATAGAAATATAGATTTTGGGTTAGATTAAAATTCTATTTCTCATAAGAAATTATATTTAGTCAGTGGATGATAGGTGTTCTAACAGAGTTGTATAGATTTTTTTTGAGTTAGTATTACATGGTTTGGTGTGCTAATCAAGCTTCCGTCTTCTCAAACACTGAACATGCATTATATGTTGCGACGCTTATCGGCATACTTGTTCATTTTACCAACCTAAATCCTTATTCACATCATTATATAATTGATTGATCGATTCATACATCATAGTAAAAATAGTAGATGTGAGATGGATGCTTAGTTAAGTGTGATGGAATTTCAACTGAATTCAATAGTTAGCAAGGAAAAAGTGTCGGGCATCCACTGTTATACAGCGGCCATTATAATATCATTGCATATAGTTTTGTATGTCTAGGCAGTCCAGCATATCCGTACTTTTATTACTATAAGTTTTGATTTCGCAAGTCGTATATCTTGGCTTAATTCATATTTACTGATTTTGTTGGTCAAATCTTTGCCCTAAAAGCTAGATTAGATTGTTTGCATACACAATATAGATCGTGTAAAATGGAAAAATATGCATTTCCTAAGGAATGACTTTAAACAAGTATGATTTGAATAATAAAATAGGAGTGGACAAACCCTTTGGAGGCCTAATACTACAACTATACAGGGTCTTTCAAACTTTGGTATATAAGTTCATCTTATCAAACAGTGATCCATTCTATTTCTTCGACGTAATCAAATAGGCTAAATATAGTTTTGGTTGCCTTTGGTCATTATAAAGTCATACTAATATTTTTATTTGTGTTTCGCTGAAAAAAAGGATTTAGTGTTTTTTAGGATGAAATATCAGGTACTGAATGACTTATCTCAATTATATTTCCTTTTAATAAAATTGAATGAAATTAGATTAGTGCAATGTTCATAAAGTTAACCATTTATTTTTCTTCTATAAAGTGAACTGTTTTTTTTTCCATACACGGACGGTTTATAAGGGTGACTTGAGTTTGTTTACCATGATTTTACATGTTAATCCTAACTAATAACTATTACCCTACCATTTTTTTTATAATTAAAAATCAGCTTAATTTCTATACAACTTCAGAGTGCCTCAAGCAATGTGTGTTATATTTTAGAAAAAAGATGTGTATTCTATTCCTACTTCACCTATGCCTAATAGTTTTTTTATTGGACTGGAAATGAAGGGAGTTGCTGGGCATTTTCAACAATAGCTGCTGTAGAAGGGGTTAATAAGATAGTTACGGGTGATTTAATCTCACTCTCAGAACAAGAGCTCGTGGACTGTGACAGAACTTATAACCAAGGATGCAATGGGGGTTTAATGGACTATGGCTTTGAGTTCATCATCAATAATGGTGGAATTGACACGGAGGATGATTATCCCTATAAAGCAAAAGATGGGAGATGTGACCAACTTAGGGTTTGTTCTTGGGTTCTTCAATAAGTGACTTATGTTTGTTTGGATGCAGACTTTTTTTTTGCTTAAATACTATACTTCGTCTGGTTGACCCATTTAAAACCTGAGTTTTTTTGTTTCTTAAGTCTAAAAAGGTAGAAACAGCTGTTGTGTTTTTTCTGCCTAGAAGCTAGAGTGTTTTTGGTTGACCAGCTTGAAAACAGATTTACTCTGTTTTCTTGGCTTGAACATGCTAAAAGCCGCTTTCAAGCTCACCTTTGTTTTCTCTTTTTAATTTTCTTAAGAGCTAAGCTTGTAGTTGGCCGACCAGCTAACAATCTGATCTTTACTGGGGTTGTCTTAAAAAAATATAGAAGCTTTAAGCTAGATGAACCCAATATTTTTCTCAAATGCAACAAATTCAGCTCATTGGCTTAAAAGGTGTTGCCGAACAACCCCTATTAGTAGAGGCTATTTACTCAAGTTAGAAAACATTACCACAATTTTAATTTCATTTTTTTTATAGAAAAATGCAAAGGTGGTTACGATTGATGGGTATGAAGATGTTCCCCAAAATAATGAGAAGGCGTTGCAGAAGGCAGTGGCAAATCAACCCGTTAGTGTTGCCATTGAAGCTGGTGGAAGGGAATTTCAGTTATATGAATCAGTAAGGATTTTGCTTCCTTTCCATCTTAAATTTTAGTTTCTTATGACGATACATCATTAAGTTGTTTGCGTCGGGTTTGCTGTCATTTAATTTGAAATACTCATTTAGAAATTCTTGATTGGAGATGATTGTGTGCTAAAGCTTGAGGAAGGGAATAAGAAAGTTGTTAAAATGATAAGGTAGTTGTGTTAAATATATCAGTTTTTCTGTTATCTAAGGCTCTTGTTGGAAAAATTGGAAAATATGTAATTTAAACATAGTTGTTCCAAGTGGTCAGGGACCATCTTTGAGTCAATTTTTAATGCGACTCCTCAGTTTTTCTGAGGCCATACTCTTTGCGTTTGAGTAGCTCGTGTGACGAGCTTCGCAACGGTATATCGCATGACCCATTCGGAGGAAGGGTGTGAATGATAATTGGACTCGAAGGTTGGTACTCGAAAGAGGCAATAAAGCCAATGCTGGAAAATGAGAAAAGAAATGGGATTTAACCCATGAGGGTTATCCCACATTGGAAAAGCATGAGTGATTTTTACAATATATATACTAAGGTATCCTATGTGGATATTAAGTAATGTGTCCACATACACATGTGTGTATTGTGTACCACACATGGGCGGGCTTGCTCGTCGGGCGGGCTTGCTCGTCGGGCGGGCTTGCTCGACGGACGGGCTTGCTCGTTGGGTTTTTAACTCGACGGGAAAAAGTGCGCCTGTTCCTATTCGGGAAAAGTGTTCCTGTTCGGGTAAAGCGCGCCTGTTCGGGAATAGTGTTTCTGTTCGGGAAAAGCACGCCTGTTTGGGTAAAGCGCGCCGGTTCGGGAATAGTGTTTCTGTTCGGGAAAAGCGTGCCTGTTCGGAAAAGTGTGCCAGTTCGGGAAAAGCTTCCAGCAAAGCTGTAACTGTTGCAATAAATGTGATTTCATTGCAAAGTTAATACTGCAGTTTCGAATTTCGAAAACTGACAGTAGTAAAGTGACCTTAATGGCTGAGATACTCAGCAAGCCTATAAATAGGCAGACCCCCCACATGTCAAAACACACATAATAACATTCTGAAATCAAATACAGCAGCATATATCATCTCTCTAAACAGTAGCATTACATTTTAGAAACAGAGAGAACCACCCACCAACAGCTCGACCTTGACTCGTCGCCAGTTTCCGGCGAGTCATCCGAGACGTTGTACCTTGGGATCGAAGCACCAACGCAACCAGAAATCTTAAGGTGGTTGGGCGAATATCGGTTAAGGGCATACTGTTAACAGTAGCCTCGTCTTTTAATTCTGTCCATTTCCTTTACGCATTTCAATTCTGTCCTTTTTTATTTCAGTATTTTAATTTGCTGTCCTTAGCTGTAGCTTTTAATTCTGTTTGTACTATTCTGTAATTTCTTTAAAGTTCTGTTTTTTGCTGTAATTTCAATTCTGTAATTAAATTCAGTAATTAGAATAGTTTAAATTCAGTCCTGTTATTTCAATTTAAATCAGAACAGTCCGGCTGTTAAGTTTATACTTTCCAGTCCGGCAGTTTCTATTTATTGCAATTCAATACATCAGATTATTAATTAATAATAATCTGATAACGTTTGCTTTATTTACGTTTCAGTACCTACACGTTGTAATCATTAATTTCTGTATCAGTTTCGAAATTAATAAAGATTACACTGGTTTTTGTTTATTCTTGTTTAGTCCTTTAATTATTGTTAATTGTTATTTCGTACACGGAAACCAACAATCTTAACCGATATCCTGTTGTTTCTTTCGTGTATTGATCAATACAATTTTTTATTTTTATAGGAATAATGCTTTTTTGTTTTCGATTCTAATTTATATTAGAAATTGATTACAAAAGAAAATTCCAAACAGTTTTAATTTTGGTTTTTTAATCTTGTTGATACCAACCGTATTGGTACTCAATAAGAATCATTCAATCCTTTTAATATCAACCGTATTGATATTTAAAAGGATAAAAAGTTTACTTTTATTCTTTGTTTGTTAATTCTTTTACAAACCCAAATATTAGTTTTGGTGTTTGTTTATAGAATTGATTGTACACGTATCTCATACGTTTTGTGTTGTCGTTTCAGATGACTAACACGTCGCCTATTCAGTTGCCTAGCGGGGGTGAGCATGACCCAGTGGTTGGTGGGCCTGTCCATAACACTGGGGGCGATGCAAATGTTGTGGCTAACGCCGATGACGCAGTTGTAGCGGCTGAGGCCGCCGCGGCTGCGGCTATGGCGGATGCTACGGCCAAAGCTGCGGCTGCGGCCGAAGCAGCGGCCACGGCCAAGGCCGCAGCTAAGGCTGCGGCAAGAGCCAAGGCTGCGGCCAAGGGCAAGGCACCGATGTATTCGGCTGTGCCTACTTTGCCGACTTCTCATCTGGAGAAACCGGAAAAATTCAGGGGTGACAACTTCAAACGTTGGCAGCAAAAGATGCTGTTTTATCTCACCACTCTGAATTTGACCAGGTTTCTCAAGGAGACTGCTCCCGTCCTAAGCGAGGACGATCTGGACGAGCAGTCGTTCTCTGCGGTTGAGGCATGGAGACATGCCGACTACCTATGCAAGAACTATATCCTGTGTGCTCTAGATGACACGCTGTTCAGTGTTTTCGAGCCCAAAGCTACTGCAAAGGAGCTATGGGAGACTCTCGAAAATAAGTACAAAGTGAATAACGCTGGCACAAAGAGATTTGTTGTCACGGACTTTCACGAGTACCGTATGACTGACAGCAGGGGTGTCATGGAGCAAGTTGAGGAGCTCCAACTCATTTACCATCGCCTTGAGGCTGAGGGGCTAGTGATAAACGAGCCTTTCCAGGTGGCACTCATGATTGAGAAATTGCCACCATCTTGGAAAGACTTTCAAAACTACCTTAAGCACAAGCGAAATGAAATGAGGCTGGAGGGGCTCATTGAGAAGCTCAACATCGAGGTGAGCAACCGTCGCTCCGTGAGGAGGGTCGGTGGTGCTGTCATCCCGATGGCAAAGGCCAATGTGGTCGAAAGCTCCAACGTCAAACGGAAACGTCTTGACACCGGAGGCAGTGCTGTTGTCGCGAAGAAATTTGCGGGAACCTGCTTTGTGTGTAACAGGACCGGCCATCGTGCCGCGGACTGTTATGACAATAAAGGCGCTGTTAAGCCTAAGCCCCCCCCGAGGAACTTTAAGGGCAAGGGAAAGAGGAAAGCTCCAGCTCAGGCTCATATGGCTGAGGGAGGACGAGATGACGACCACTTTACTGCTGTGGTCTCTGAGGTCAATCTCGTGGGGAGCAATCCCAAAGAGTGGTGGCTGGATACTGGCGCCACAAGCCACATCTGCTCAAGAAGGTGGATGTTTAAGACCTATGAAGCGGTAGAGGGAGAAAGCTGCTTCATGGGAAATTCTGCTACTTCCAAGGTGGAAGGAAAAGGAATGGTCGTGATGAAGATGACCTCGGGAAAAGAGCTGAGGTTGACCAATGTGCTCCATGTTCCGGATATTCGTAAGAATCTGGTATCCGGATCTGTGATGGTGAAGAACGGGTTCAAGCTAGTCTTAGAATCCGATAAAATTGTAATCACCAAAATGGTGTCTATGTAGGCCGTGGCTATATGACCAACGGCATGTTTAAGTTGAACGTAGGGACACCTGCTCCCAATAAAGGTGCTAAAGCTGAGGCTAGCACAAGTACTGTAATGACTGTTGCCCAAGAGGCCAATAATAATTCTGAGTTTAATTATTTATTTGAGTCATTTCATTTGTGGCATGGTAGATTAGGTCACGTGAATTATAATTCTTTAAAGAAATTAATTTCACTAAAACTAATACCAAATTTCGTTTTTGATAAGCAACACAAATGTGAGATTTGTGTAGAAGCAAAATTAACGAAATCATCGTTTCAACATGTTGAACGAGAAAGTGAACCTCTCGGTCTAATACACACGGATGTATGCGACTTAAAGTTTATACAAACGCGAGGAGGAAAAAAGTACTTTATCACCTTTATAGATGATTGTACTAGATACTGTTACGTTTACTTAATGAGAAGTAAAGACGAAGCAGTAGAGAAATTCGATCTTTATAAGACCGAAGTTGAAAATCAACTCAATAAGAAAATTAAAACATTGAGAAGTGATAGAGGCGGTGAATATGAATCACCGTTTGAACAGATATGCGCTGAAAGCGGCATTATACATCAAACCACAGCCCCATACACTCCCGAGCAAAATGGGGTTGCTGAGCGTAAAAATAGAACGCTAAAGGAAATGATGAATGCTATGCTAATCAGTTCTGGGTTACCCCAGAACATGTGGGGGGAAGCTGTACTTTCCGCTAACTATGTTTTAAACAAGTTACCACATAAGAAGCGAGAAAAGACTCCATATGAGTTATGGAAAGGCCATCAACCCAGTTATAAGAACCTGCGGGTTTGGGGTTGTCTCGCAAAGGTCCTAGTTCCCACTCCTAAAAGGATGAGAATTGGTCCTAAGACGGTGGACTGTGTGTTCATCGGATATGCACAGAACAGTAGTGCATATCGGTTTCTCGTGCACAAGTCGGACAATCCCGATGTGCACGTAGATACGTATATGGAAAGCCGAGAGGCCTCTTTCTTTGAAGATATCTTTCCCCGGAAATTACCTACATCTGTACCAACTGAAGAGTTGAACAGTGAAGGAAATGTGGGGGCAAGTGAACCGACAGAGGAAGAGGAAGAGGAAGAGGAAGAGCCTCGGCGCAGCAAAAGGGCAAGGAAGGAAACTTCCTTTGGACCTGATTTCCTAACCTTCATGGTTGAAGGCGAACCGGCGACATATAAACAAGCTATGTCAACACCGGATTCCCAATATTGGGAAGAAGCTATTCAAAATGAAATTGAATCAATCATGCAAAACCACACTTGGGAACTAGTGGATCTTCCGAAAGGATGCAAGCCCCTAGGTCACAAGTGGATCTTCAAGAGGAAGTTAAAGGTTGACGGCACGATTGAGAAATACAAGGCGAGACTTGTGGTAAAAGGATTCAGGCAAACTGAAGGTGTCGATTATTTCGACACGTATGCTCCTGTCTCCAGGAAAACGTCTATCCGAATCGTCATTGCTCTCGCAGCTTTGTTTGATATGGAAATACATCAAATGGATGTAAAAACGGCATTTCTGAATGGAGAACTGGAAGAAGAGATTTACATGGAACAACCGGAAGGGTTTGTAGTTCCTGGTAAAGAGCACCAAGTGTGCAAACTTGTAAAGTCTCTATATGGACTCAAACAAGCGCCAAAGCAATGGCATGAGAAGTTTGATAGAATTATGCTATCAAACGGTTTTCACATTAATGAGTGTGATAAATGTGTCTACTCTAAAGGAAGTGGAAGAGACTGTGTTGTAGTCTGTCTCTATGTGGATGACATGATCATAATTGGGAGTAATGATAGAATCAACTCCACAAAGAAAATGTTATCACAACACTTCGATATGAAGGACCTGGGTATAGCTGATATAATACTTGGTATGAAGATTACCAAAACATCAGAAGGGTATGCCTTGTCCCAAAGTCACTATGTTAAACAAGTTTTAGACAAGTTTGACAAGGACAGTAAAGCTATGTCAAGAACCCCAATTGAGTTCAACTGTAACCTGAAAAAAAAATTCGGTAAAAGTGTGAATCAATTGGAGTTCTCTCGAGTCATAGGCAGTCTCATGTATATAATGAATTGCACTAGACCAGACATAGCAAACTCAGTGAGTAGACTGAGCAGGTACACCAGTAATCCAAATGAGGAACACTGGAAGGCTATAATGAAACTTCTCAGGTATATGAGGTTTTCAGCCGATTACGGGCTGCACTATACCAGATATCCAGCGGTACTGGAAGGGTATTCAGATGCCAACTGGATATCAGACTCCAATAGCACAAGGTCCACGAGTGGATATGTGTTTATAATGGGAGGAGCTGCTGTGTCTTGGAGATCCTCCAAACAGACATGTATTGCAAGGTCAACTATGGAATCAGAATTCATAGCGTTAGACTTAGCAACCGAAGAGGCAGACTGGCTGAGAAGTCTATTGGAAGGAATTCCAATGTGGCCGAAACCTGTTCCCGCAATAAGCATGCATTGTGATAGTCAATCAGCTATTGCGCGGGCTCAGGATCATATGTATAATGGAAAGTCTCGACATATACGTCGAAGACATAAATCCGTAAGAGAATTGTTATCCAATGGTGTGGTATCCTTAGATTTTGTAAGATCAAAGGAAAACATAGCGGATCCATTAACTAAAGGCTTGACTCAAGTGGGAGTCGAGACGTCATCGAACGGAATGGGGTTAAAGCCCATTAAATTGGTGGCCCCCCCATAGGCAACCCAACCTAAACGGAATCTTTCCTGATAGGTTCAAAGGGAAACTGAACTGTGGGGGCAACCGAACAAAGCACTCGGGAACCTGGAGTTCCCAGCCCATCTCCGCGATGACAGAGTGATAGACCTGTACCATTGTAAGGGTGAGCTTGAGGCTCTTAATGATCCAAGTTACTCGACGGTCGAGTAAAGTGAGTCAGGACACTTTCGACTTGGAACACCTATAACTAGTGTGTAAGGCCGGTACCATGTGATGAGCTTGGGCTAATTCACTAGAGCACTCAGTTGAAGTTGCCAAGGCAGTCCAGGCCAAATATGGACAACAACTAAAGGGCCTAGTACGTGGGTAGAGAGGGCACTGTGCGGGTGCCATTCTGGGATACACAAAGCTTGATGGTTCAAAGCTTTACAGCTACCTAATAGCAGTATTCTGGGTGGTACTCCGCTACGGCAGGTTCAAGGCGCGCGCTACCTGACCTTAGGCAGTGAACTTTTGCGGTTCTCTTGATTTGCATTTAGGACATGGGCTTTCGAGCCAATTGCATTCATGTGGGGGATTGTTGGAAAAATTGGAAAATATGTAATTTAAACATAGTTGTTCCAAGTGGTCAGGGACCATCTTTGAGTCAATTTTTAATGCGACTCCTCAGTTTTTCTGAGGCCATACTCTTTGCGTTTGAGTAGCTCGTGTGACGAGCTTCGCAACGGTATATCGCATGACCCATTCGGAGGAAGGGTGTGAATGATAATTGGACTCGAAGGTTGGTACTCGAAAGAGGCAATAAAGCCAATGCTGGAAAATGAGAAAAGAAATGGGATTTAACCCATGAGGGTTATCCCACATTGGAAAAGCATGAGTGATTTTTACAATATATATTAAGGTATCCTATGTGGATATTAAGTAATGTGTCCACATACACATGTGTGTATTGTGTACCACACATGGGCGGGCTTGCTCGTCGGGCGGGCTTGCTCGACGGACGGGCTTGCTCGTTGGGTTTTTAACTCGACGGGAAAAAGTGCGCCTGTTCCTATTCGGGAAAAGTGTTCCTGTTCGGGTAAAGCGCGCCTGCTCGGGAATAGTGTTTCTGTTTGGGAAAAGCGCGCCTGTTTGGGTAAAGCGCGCCGGTTCGGGAATAGTGTTTCTGTTCGGGAAAAGCGTGCCTGTTCGGAAAAGTGTGCCAGTTCGGGAAAAGCTTCCAGCAAAGCTGTAACTGTTGCAATAAATGTGATTTCATTGCAAAGTTAATACTGCAGTTTCGAATTTCGAAAACTGACAGTAGTAAAGTGACCTTAATGGCTGAGATACTCAGCAAGCCTATAAATAGGCAGACCCCCCACATGTCAAAACACACATAATAACATTCTGAAATCAAATACAGCAGCATATATCATCTCTCTAAACAGTAGCATTACATTTTAGAAACAGAGAGAACCACCCACCAACAGCTCGACCTTGACTCGTCGCCAGTTTCCGGCGAGTCATCCGAGACGTTGTACCTTGGGATCGAAGCACCAACGCAACCAGAAATCTTAAGGTGGTTGGGCGAATATCGGTTAAGGGCATACTGTTAACAGTAGCCTCGTCTTTTAATTCTGTCCATTTCCTTTACGCATTTCAATTCTGTTCTTTTTTATTTCAGTATTTTAATTTGCTGTCCTTAGCTGTAGCTTTTAATTCTGTTTGTACTATTCTGTAATTTCTTTAAAGTTCTGTTTTTTGCTGTAATTTCAATTCTGTAATTAAATTCAGTAATTAGAATAGTTTAAATTCAGTCCTGTTATTTCAATTTAAATCAGAACAGTCCGGCTGTTAAGTTTATACTTTCCAGTCCGGCAGTTTCTATTTATTGCAATTCAATACATCAGATTATTAATTAATAATAATCTGATAACGTTTGCTTTATTTACGTTTCAGTACCTACACGTTGTAATCATTAATTTCTGTATCAGTTTCGAAATTAATAAAGATTACACTGGTTTTTGTTTATTCTTGTTTAGTCCTTTAATTATTGTTAATTGTTATTTCGTACACGGAAACCAACAGCTCTAAGCCAAAGGAAAGAAATTTTAATCCGCTGATCTCAAGTGTATGTATTTAATGCGACCGAATAGGTTTCAGTATTCGTTCTTCGTAAAGCTTTGTTGATAAACCTTACACTCATAAATACAGTTTTCTTTAAATGAAATTTCATGCCTGCTTCGATAGTTTCCTTGACACGTGTTTGGATCGGAATTATAGCTATTCATGTATTCGTATTAGCGGAATTTTTATGTTGCTTCAATAGTTTATTTGACATAATCATGTCAGGATTTGGAATTATAGTTATTTATATTCTCAAAAATATGCACAGGAAATGTATAACAATTGCTTGGTGCATTTTATATAATTGAGACAATTTAATTATTCGTACTATAAAATCTGTAAAAACCTTGAATGTTTTAATAAAGCTATCATAATTCTTTAAATATGTCATTCTTCAGAGTATATTCACCCGAGAGTTGTTCACGAGTATGCACGATTAATTTTGTAATCGTGATTGCTCAATTGCATTTAATGTCAGTATGACTAAAAAATTGTAAAAGGCACGTTAAATAAGCTCGATAAACTTACTAAATTCTTCTCATTCATGTCCCAGGGTATATTCACCGGAAAATGCAGCACTGCTCTAGACCATGGTGTCACAGCAGTAGGATACGGCACCGAAAACGGTGTAAATTATTGGATAGTGAAGAACTCGTGGGGCCCAAGCTGGGGCGAGCACGGATACATACGTATGCAACGTAACGTGGGATACGCCGGAAAATGCGGGATCACAATGGAAGCATCTTATCCCACTAAAAAGAGCCAAAATCCACCGTACCCGGGGCCATCTCCTCCCTCTCCTATAAAACCCCCCTCTGTTTGTGACGACTATTATAGTTGCCCCGAGAGCACTACTTGTTGCTGTGTATATGAATATAGGAGTTATTGCTTCTCGTGGGGATGCTGTCCGCTCGATGGTGCTACTTGTTGTGACGACCATTACAGTTGTTGTCCACATGATTATCCCGTATGTAATGTTAAGGCAGGGACTTGTACACTGGTAAGAATCCTCGTTTATTGGTCTGTAGTTTTCCTTTTCTTCCGTAATAACATCATTGTTTTGATTTTTGCTTAGTTTTGACTCTGACCATAAAATTACCTATATGAATAGGAATCACAAGTGATAGAGGTTACACCATGCATTCCGGGCCAAAATAGGATTATAGGAAACAGTGTACAAACAATATCACTCCTACTCCTTCCTTGGTTTGTTTAGAACTCAGTATTGGCCTTGGACTTGTTTGTTTGTGGTTTGGATTTCAACCTGTTTGCCTTTTTTAGGTGCAATTTATATGGTTGATCAGCTTAAGAGCTAAGTTTTTTGCATTTCTTTCCTTAAAAGCCACTTCGCCTGTCCATTGTACGTGTCCATTACTAAGAATACAAACTTTTAAGGAATTAATCCTTACCTTATTATCTTTGTTAGTTTTAAAACTCACCCTTCAACGTTATCTGTATCTGTAATCTTCTTTTAGCCTACAAAAGATAACCTTTTCCATCAAAATACTTGAAATTTGAATTCTATAGGTGGTCATATCGTGAATGTTTCCAAACAGTGTTACATAAAATTGCAATCCACTAGAAAGTTTCATGGGGTTTCAGTTGGTAAAGGGAAAAATGCATGAAAAGTACAGAAGACAAATGTAATTGTGTACTGGGGTATCTACTTTTTTTGTTCACTAGTATGGTCGATATTTTGATATTAATTGATTATAATTTCCCCTATATTTGTTTGTGAAACAGAGCAAGGGCAATCCATTGTCAGTGAAAGCCATGAAGCATATCCAACCGAAATCTCGAGGTGCTGACGTCGATGATGGGATAGTTAGCAGCATTTAAGTTTGCTTTCTCTGACTGAGGGTGCAAAGCAATTTACGTCGTATTATTGTTGTTGTTCACTCGACGAGTATTATTGTTGTTGGCTCTTTTAATTTCCAACAAACATTCATCAAATTGTGATTTCAAACGATTCCACATTCTGTACATAGAAAACCTTGCAACTGCAGTTTGACTACTGGTGTAAATAGTAAACGCTTTTCAGTTTCCTTTTATGGTCCGGGGTTTGAAATTTGTGATTTGGCATCTTAAATTCATTTTGTTTGTTTCTTTTTGGATACACACTTTTTTTTTGTTTATCATCTTGAAAACTATGTTTTTAAGCCTGGAAATGGCCAGTTTGAGCTCGGTAATTCTTGGTCCAAAAGTTGGCCAAAGGCTACTCCTGCAAATTGGATGATAAGAGATACTATCTGTGAATCTGTGATAAGAGTTACACAGTTACCTGCTTTCATTCGCCTGTTCAATATGCTTTCTAGAGGCCAATCGCATTGAATCTAGCGAGGTCCACAACTTCGAAAGTTTAAATTAAAATTCTCAACTCAACATTCTGAGTGACCAAGTTTGTAAGGATATTTTCAAAAGTTAATCATATAAGTTTTTATCAGTCAAAATTGCACGTAGTTTGTGATTGACAAACAATTTGAAACGGAGTGAGTAGTTCCAAAGAACGTTTGTTGTTGATGTTTTGACGTTTATATAACGAATAGTATCACTGTAACATGTAATGTCTATTCAAGGTCATGTTTATGTGTATTACTAGAGAACACAGTTTGGATCTGTTTTGGCTGCCCAGACAGGTGCCCTCTTTACGTTTTTCAATTTTCTGGCGTTGGCTAAAATTATAGAACTATGTAATGATTAATATTTTGCAAACTCCCCTTGAAGACGGGTCTGCATTTTAAAATCCCTATTATTTTGGTTCTTACATGTTCCTATTTATTTTCTCTACAGGTAGTGCTTGCATTTGCCCAGAGTACCAGCACTATCTAGAGGGAATTGAACTTTGCTGATTCTATTAGCATGAACCCTCTCATAAATGGTTACTTACAAACATGGATTGTTGTTGCTTATGGCTCAAGAACCCTGCTACACTGATAGATTCTTTATCAACAAGTCTCGAGATTTTATAAAATGACGCAATCAACTCTAAGGCAGTAGTAGATTATAAGGACTGGCAAATTGCACTCAGTCGGAAGTTCCGAGCCATAAAGCTATAGGTGGTGATATGGATGTATCATGTATGGTGTGGCAAATTTAATGGCTCATATAAGAACTGGTATTGATTTGGCTCAGCATTTTGCATGGCATTGGTAAGGTTGGATGTAAGGTTTGAAGTTGTCGTTCCCACGAAATTTGCAGCATTGGTGTGCTTCCGACTAAGAAATGAGAACGAAGATGAAGAAGGCACCAATAAGTTGAATATTAAGCTATTAGATATGTTGAATCATAGTGGGCGTGTTTTCATGGTTCATGCGGTTCTGGGTGAAAATTTTGTCATTCGTTGTGCTATTGATGGAACATTAACGGAGAAGCGGCATATTGATGGGTTATGGGACTTGATCCAAGAGAAGACCAGTGATCTCCTAGTAACCAAAGAGTCGGATATGATAAAAAATTTGAGTATCAAGTTATTTCAGTAGTATCACATAGTCAGGACCGTTGTTCGCTTATCAATATAAACTACTCTCTGCGTCCGAAAACAATTGTTCAATTTCATTATAATATATACATCACATATATTTAATAAAGAGGACAATAAATATTAATGGAGTATAATCTAAAGAATAAAACCAGACAAATTTTATTAAATAAACACAACAAACTTTGTTAATACATTATTATTCTCTATATATGCAATATGGAACAAATATAAAGTGAGTTATTCTTAATGATGTTTTATTTCAATTATATTGATACACTATATTAATCATACGATGTCCGGGATTGTAAACTAAGGCTATATGCAAAGTCTACTTATGTTGTATTGAAAGAGACTATTAAAGAACACGTCTATAATGTTGTTTACTTTAACTGTCGTTGGAGAAGTTCCAGTAGCTAGAAAGGAAACTCAAAGTCGAGTCGATTGCTCAACAATATTTCCCTAAGATCTTATAAAAACCCTACCGCTTACTTCTAGGCGATCTTATAAAATATATCCTATAAACTAGAAAGAAATAACTGATCAACAAAAAGAAAACGGATGTAAGTCCAATTTTCGCCAATTAATAAGTAATAAAATCATTTTCACCATCTCAATACCAAATTTAAGTTCTGCAGTCGGTGTATGAACAAATGTAACCAATGTTGATGAATAGAAAGGTGATCTGATTAAACAAGAAAATACAAAACAAAGCGTTTCTTGATCTTGTCTACAAGTTTACAAACTCAACGGTTGTAGTTTACTCACCAAACAACAAAAACTTTAGCTGCTTTCTAGCCGATATATATGATGCACTGACACTCCTAAAAATGGCGACGTATGCGTGTCGTACACCCGTCCGACACTTCATTTTATGTATCAGACTCTTCATCTCCCGCGTCCTTTCCGTATTGACATGTTGATCACTCATACACTTTCACGGACACGCATTCAACACTTTTTAAAACGTATTTTACACTTTTTTAAAGACACGAGAAACATAAATACTAAAAAGTTATTAAACTATCAAAATTTACAATTTTATCTCAATATTTAAAAAATATTCAAATAAATAATGTAATTATTACTAAGATTTGTATGCTCCAATTAAAAAACATTATAATTTTTCTTGTTTTTGTAAACAAGATATCTATAAATCCATATAGATAATATATTTATTACTCCGTATTATTTAATCTCCATGTTATAGCCGTATCGTATCCTAATTTATTTTTTTAAATTTGTCGTTTTGTCGTTTCCGTGTCGTGTCATGTCGGGCACACAGTGCTACACCCGCCGCTATAAAAAACAATGTCATTTATTCCAAACGATTAAATATATTTCCATTCCTCATCACTTCTCCATACACTCTTTATGAGACGGGTGAGTACAAATTTACGGTTTCGTGATGCAACGTTTTCGATCTCACCATAAACTGTATAAGTGCAGGAGTATCGAACTTAAAATTACTCATATGTATGTATCTGAAATGCAGCCAGAAGACCCTCTTCCTCCTGAACCGGCGACTTCTCACTGTCCCCGAGATAAACCAAATCCAGGCACACCTCACCGTCTCTGGTGCCCTCTCCGACCCTTTCGCCGCCGCTAAACTCCTCTCTCACTCCCTTTCCTCCTTCTCCCTCCTCCGCGCCTTGACCCTATTCTCTCTCCTCCCGAATCGCAATCCCTTCATGTATAACTCCCTCATCCGCTCCCTTGCCGAACAAAACCAACCCACACAAGCTCTTTCTCTTTACAAAGATATGTTGTTTAATGGGTTTTTGCCTAATAACTACACTTTCTCTTTTCTACTCAAGGCTTGCGTCGAGTTGAGAAACGGGCTTTTGGGTGTTTCGTATCATTGTCAGGTTTTTAAGCTCGGTTGGGAAACTTACGATTTTGTTAAAAATGGGTTGATACATATGTATTGTGTGTGTGACTGTGTTGGTTCGGCTCGGAAGCTGTTTGATTCGAGTGCGGACAAGGATGTGATCACTTGGACGAGTTTAATTAATGGGTATTTGAAAAAAGGGGAGATTCGTGTCGCGCGAGAGCTGTTCGATGAAATGCCTGTGAAGAATGAGGTGACGTGGAGCGCGATGATTAACGGGTACGTTCAAGTTGGGTTCTTTAAGGAGGGTTTGGATTTGTTTAACGATATGCAGTTGAAAGGGGTTAGGCCTAATCATTCAGGGATTGTGGGTGCTTTATCGGCTTGTGGATTTCTAGGTGCTTTGGACCAAGGGAAATGGATACATTCTTACGTGAAAAGAGATAAGATGGAGATGGATTTAGTGTTGGGTACGGCGTTGATTGATATGTATGTGAAATGTGGGTGTATGGAAGCGGCTTGTCGCGTTTTTGATGAGATGCCATGTAGAGACGTTTATGCTTTCACTTCCATGATCTCGGGTTTAGCGAATAATGGTCGAACGATGGACTCTTTTGACTTGCTAAAAAGGATGAGAAACGAAGGAGTTCAACCCAATGGAGTGACTTTTATATGTATTTTGAGCGCGTGTAGTAAGATGGGGTTGGTTAAAGAAGGTTTGAAGATCTTTGATAGCATGAGTAGTGTTTATGGTATTGACCCGGGAGTTGAGCATTACGGGTGTTTGGTAGATCTCTTAGGTAGAGCAGGGATGCTCGAGCAAGCGAAAAAGGTAGTAAGGGAAATGCCGGTGGAGCCGGATTCGTACGTATTGGGCGCATTGCTCAATGCTTGTAGAGTACATGGTGATGTGGAGCTAGGTGAGGAAATGGTTAATGGCTTAATTAAAAAATGCCTTGACCACGGTGGAGTTCATGTGCTTCTTTCGAATATTTTTGCATCGGTCGATCAATGGGGTGATGTGGAAAAGGTACGAAAAGGGATGCTAGAAAATAATGTTAGAAAAATACCAGGTTGTAGTTTGATTGAAGTGAATGGAATTGTTTATGAATTTATTGCGGGAGATAAGTCTCATGAGCTTATGGAGGAGATAATGTCGTTTTTGATAGCGGCTAATAAGCACCTACAGTCTATGTGGCTTGATAAAGAAACTACAACTGTTGAGCTTGTAAACTTGTAGACAAAGATCAAGAAACACTTTGTTTGTATTTTCTAGTTTAAGCAGATAACCTTTCTATTCATCAACATTGGTTACATTTGTTCATACATTGACTGCAGAACTTAAATGTGCCGTTGAGATACTTGGTGAAAATAAGTTTATTACTTATTAATTAGCGAAAATTCGACTTCCATCCGCTCTCTTTTTTGTTGGTCACTTATTTCTTTCTAGGATATATTTTGTTGTGATATTACTGATCGTTGATCATTCAGTATCGACTTCTTAAAGAAGAAATTTACGTTTAGTGGAGAAATTTCTTAAATTCTCGTAGTATTTTCCGGAGGTTGACGGAGGAGAGGGAGTGGGAGAGGAGTTTAGCGGCGGCGAAGGGGTCGGAGAGGGCGTCGGAGACGGTGAGGTGGGCCTAGATTTGGTTTACTTGGGGGACAGTGAGGCGTCTCCGGTTTAGGAGTGACAGGGTTTTCTGGCTGCATTTTAGATACATACGCGAGTCATGTGACTGTGTATGTATATATCTCACTGGGTTTTCTGGATTTTTAGTCTTTACATCACTGCCTTTTGTTTTCTATATAAATTTTGATTCTTGATGCTCTATAAATTTTGTTTCTTTATATGGTACTAGGCAAATAATGTGTGATTATTTAAGTGTAGAGACGTTACTAATCTAAGATCCGGGGTTCATATGATTGCATCTTTAAACTCATTTTCAATTTGTTGATTTGTAAGATTCAATCTATTTGCTCGGCCTGGTACAAGAATGTGCTTCTTTTTTCTTATTACAAAAACGCGAGGTTTAAGCTGATTGCATCTTTGAACTCATGATGACAGATGACCATGATCGAGTCTCGCAATTATCTGCTTTCATCGACTGTCTAATATCCTTCCAAGAGGCCAAAAGTCTTGATTCGTTCTAGGTTCACAACTTTGAGACGTCCGGTTTTAAACCTCAGTTTTTAATACTTGACAAAGATGGAGAAGTATAACTTAGCAAATTAACTTCAAAAAAGGGATATACAATCTAATCAATTTCGTCAACTATATCGCAATGACTAATTTAAGTTCTGAGGTCAACCTAGTTATCAATTGTTGCAATTTTAAAGTGAATTAGTTTGAATGAGAAAACGAAATAAATTTTCATTGTTAATGATCCCTAACAACTTAAGACAACTAATTAACTACTCGTAGAAAATAAAGAAATGAGCATCTTTGCATCCCTATAATTTTCGCATCAATTCGCTATAGATTTGTGGTCTGCTTTTGTGTTTCTATGCTAAGAATTTCATTTCTAGATACTATTTATTTACATTTGTAGCTAGTGAACTTTCATTCATTTTATATTTATGAGCTTTTGCATTGGCTACTAATTTTCTTCATAAAACCTGAAAAGAAGATAAGAAGGGAGAAGTTTCTTCCTTGAAAATATACATGACATTTCAATTCTTTGACATATGATCAGACCTCATGAAAATTGTTCACTCATTAATACTAGAGTTTTTTTTTTCTATCCTTATATTAATCCATCCAATCTTTATCAGTTTAAAGAATCAGTAATTCATTTCAGACTTATCTTGCGTGTGTTGACAAATCCACAAACCTCATTCATGCACACACACGCTGACACACACTAGTGCCCATTTTTTTTCCCAAAAGTTAAATTATATTACGAAAGAGTTATTTACATTAAGAATCCCCGAATAAAATGGAAATGACAAGTCAATCCATTAAACATAAATTACCGCAAAATAACAGAATAATCATTTCATCGCTGTCTTAAAACCCACAAAGAGAGAACCTCTCCAAATCGCCAACCCTTACCAAAACCTAGTTGTAGAAATCCCCCAATAACTCCTTTAATGACAAGCCACGATGAAAATCAACCCCTAACGTTCCCAATCCCTTTACAGAATTGGCCATAAACAGCGCATCTGAGGAAAAAATTTCAGGTAAAGTTTCAATATTCTCATGATATCTTTGGTTTCTTTCAAACCAGATATTATAAATAACCAGTGAGAAAATTAACTTTCCCATTTTTCCTGATCTAGTTTTTCCTTTAAACGTTCTAATTTTCCAGTTCACCCATTGTTGCCATGAGATATTAGGTGCTACTGTAAATTGAAAAGAAAATGAGTAATCACCCCATAGAAAAAAGGGCACTAAAAAAAGAGGTGATTTAAAGTTTCCATCCCTTAATGACATAACAGACAGATCCCATCCTGAGCAATACCAATTCTATACATGTAATTTTTAGTTCTTAGCCTTTCTTTAATTGTCATCCACATAATAAAGCTGCACTTTGAAATTCTAGAACTTCCCCATACCAGCTTAAACGAAGGAACAATAGCACTAGTACCAATTTCTTCTCTCTTTTTGCAATGCATTTGGTTTTTGATGAAATAGTCGGGAGTTTTTATTGTTGGCTCCAAAAAACCATAAATCTCAAACTAGATAATCAACTAAATTTGCTGAAATTTTGCATCCAAACAAGTTCTATTTATTTAAAGTTAAAAAGTCTTCCTTTTGAATACCTACCTCACATGCTGACTGATCATAAATCGAATTTAGAATAAAAAAAGTCTCATCTCTCAACTAGCAAGTTGTGATATATTTAGTTGGTAGATTTATTCCAAGTTGACAATTGAATCAAAATAAATTAAGTCAACGTCAACCCTCCAAAAATATTATCACTAAATGCTCAATGAAGAGCAATAACACGCTTTATACACGATGAGTCGTATTTTTTTTTCATAATAATTGAAAGTTTAATCACTTTAAGTAGACAATTTGGAAAATGAAAAATAGATGATAATCTACTGACCCTTTCATGTATTCATTTTGCTGGCAGGTCCATGCTTGATGTACATCTAATCATTTATTCGATTTAGTTAATAATCACAAGAGAAATGTTTCGTAAAATTAAATGAATGTCCTACGACGTAACTTTAAAGTTTATGGAGAATTACACTAAATGCTCATCCAGAGTAGGAGAGTAGATGATTTCTCCCCTTAAAAAAAATCCCATTTCATAGAACAACCTACATAGTAGGCTCATGTAATTCCCCAGGAGAAAAAAATTAGGCCTTTGTTAGAGTGCGATGTGCGCTATGGCGGTATGACAGTCTTTTTTGGATGGATCGCGCCATGTGCACGTTTAGATTTATGTCATGTTGGCGTTATTTTATATACTCAATACACATCTCTATAAAAACACCAATGTTCAATTAATTGTACTTTGTTTAATATAAACATTATATTCTGTTTTTTTGAAAGAAAAAACTTGCTCTTCTATGTAATGCGTAATTCTGGCAAAGTATGTCTAATCAGTTCTTTTGCAATCCAGAATTGACTATCTATTTTAAATTGCCATGCCAGCTATTAAAACTTGATAGTGGCAATCAATTGCCAATAGCAAATAGTACATAGGTTTATTTTGCAAAACTACGAGGAAAGTACAATCTTTTGCTTTCAAGATTTAACTACAGGGGCCATTCATGCAATCACCCAAATATGACTATTATATAGTTCTGTGATTAGTCAGGTTGTTGAACATAACAAACACAAACTTGAATCATGGTAGGAGGACCAATGCCTAACACAGGTCCATATGCAACACCTAATGCTTCTCTTTCCACTGTCCTCCTCCCTTACGGCGGAACGCCACCACAAACCACATATCCGTATCCTCCGGCCACCGGTGCCTACCCATCGGCACCACCGCCTTATGGCGCCCCTCAAAACCAGTCTATGTACCCAACATACCCACAGAACACTCCTAACTATAACCCATCATACCCTCCTAATAACAACACTATGAATAGCCCTATGGGTGGTTATCCAACATACCCTCCAAACGCTCTAAATAATCCTTCGGGTAATTACCCGACATACCCTCCAAATTCGACAACTTATTCGCCACAAACTGCTTATCCTCCCCAGCCGACTGCACCAGCTGGTTACCCGCAACAAGCGTTTCCTCCTGGCCCTCAGGGTCCTAATTGTTACCCTCCTGGAGGTAAATGATTAGTTTTTACTTAATACTATTAACTAAATCGTTTCCATGGAAGATTCATACTAGAAAGGTTACTGTATATTGATCTACAAGTATCTAAGTTTTTTTTATAATTTTACGAGTTTGTAAGGTAATTAAAACGCATTTGATTCCGCATGAACATTATCTTGCACTAATAGATCCTTGTATAGTTTAGAGTTTTTTTCCAAACTACTTTGGGGTAGTTAAATTGTATAACATATTGTCATATAAGGTAAGTACCGATTCAAATATTAGAGAGTTGGTAGCCAAAACGACTTTGAGTCTATGCCAAATCGTCATTTTTATTTAGATCGTACTGGAGGCTTCTATTTTAAAAGTGTTAGAGCCTCGATCTGACATTTTGACTTACTACATACTCCTTCCGTTCGCATTTAATTATCCATTACGAAACTACGTGCAATTTTGACCGTCTTATAACTTATATCAAAATTGTCAAAATAAATTTTTTCAAAATCTAATCATAAAATTTAACATTTGAACTATATGATCAACTTTTGAAAATTTTCATTCCGACAATTTTGATACAAGTTCTTGACCGGTCAAAATTGCACGTAGTTTCGTAATGGATAATTAAATGGGAACGGATGGAATATGAATTACAGTACAATTTTTTCTTTCTTTTCTAGTATTGTTTTAGGCTTCTTTCAATACGGATCATACTTTTGTTTCCCGTTGACCTCTCTCCTAAATGATTAATTAGTTACTATGGTTTGTGTTATTGTTACCTTTCCTTTTATTATCAATCAATCAAGATGATTAAAGAAAAATTGAACATCGAAATTCCAAGTACTATTTCCAACCCTACATATATTTCCTCATAAATTCGGTCTACCATTTCCAAATAGGTAAAGATGTGTTTTTAGTATTTTCTTACTTTGTGTTGTAAAGAAGTGCTAACTAGGACTGTTTTAGCTTTAACATAATTTTTATTGATATTTTACAAATTTTTAGATTATAAAATCTGTTTTGTGATTCAGTAAGTAGACTGTCTTTTATACTCTTTAACTCTCAAGTATTGTGTGTGCATGCGCTCTAGACTTTTTCACTTTATAAATACTTGACATGTCTACATTGGAGTAATAACTAAAACATGAGTTCACATATCAAATTGTGATGTTATTAGTATTGGGCAACTGATCAAGGCTTAGCTATGATATGTATGCCATATTTCCGATCAAGGTCTAAGAATGGACAGACTAATTAAGTCAGAGTACCTTTAGGTATTGTCTATTTGACTTTTTTGAATAACTGTGCATGTATTGATGCAGGTTCATCAGTAGGACTCTACCCTGGAGCTCCACCTGCCGGAACTTATCCGCCTCACCCATACTAACTTCCACAGCACTGAGATCGAGGAGGCTTACGTGGAAGTGAGGAATTCAATGACCAGAAGCTCATCAGGAATTTCATCGCATTTTATTTTCAAGTACATCTTTGTTGGCTTTGGGTTTTTGCGGTTAATTTGTTTGATTATGTGTTAATGTAACTTTGGATAAAACGTTATGAACTTAAAAATTTTCACAATCAATGTTGTACTTGCTACACTTAGAAAATTTCACAATCATTAATTGCTAGAATTTTGCACAAGGTAAATTATGCCACATCGACCCAATATGAGAAGTGCGATCTATTAACATATATCAATAACGAATCAAGCTGTTGGGTTGACTTTTTAGTATGGACAAGAGTTCAAATGTATATTAGACCCATATGAGTATTAACATATATCAACGACGAATCAAGCTGTTGGGTTGACTTTTTAGTATGGATAAGAGTTCAAATGTATATTAGACCCATATGAGTGCAGCTTAAGCGCGTGTGAATCGGTCCCCGGCATGAAGTCTCACCACAATATTTTGCTTTTATTTTTGCAATTTATAAAAATGCCGACCACTTTCAAGTTGTTTGACCAAAACTTAACTGTCTACGAACTTGCGTTACTAAAACGAGCATCTTTAATTATTTATTGACAATTAGAAGATCTTTTGCTATTAAATCAATGGCTATTTCGTTGTGCTAGGCTGCCGATTTATAGACACATACATGTCAAATTCTGAAATTGGAAACATTTCTACAATTAACTAACATCGCTACATAATTTTTATGTTAAGAGTTTATTATTGTCCCATATGGAGTACATATGGATTAAGCATGCACTTTTATATATATGAGTTCATCTTCGTCTCATTTAAGGTCTTTTAGTGTGAATGTACGTATTCTATTATGGTATCGGAGCAGGGTATTGTTTGTTTAACATCATAGAGTGTGATTTATGTGACGTGTGAAACATCTCAACATGGCCTATATTTATAATCCTAGAGAGAAGCAAAAAGGTTCGAGAATTCACTACAAGAAAACAGTCAGATAACGACGGAAAATATCGTCACAACTTCCTTAATTCCGTCGGTAAACACAATTTAGCGACAAAAGTCATGTCGCTGCCATCCATCGTTAAAGCGGTTGTCACAACACTCTTGTGACGGAAAAAAACCGTCCATCGCTAATTCAGTGACAAAAATGTGACGTACTTCCGTCGCATATTTTTGCTGAGAAAACGGTGAAAATTCCCCGTTAAATACTAGCGACTACATTGGCGATACAATTGTGTCGCTACAAAAATATAATATTTTATGCTGACGTGTGACGCTTATGTGGCATTATTTTGAGACGGACTTGTGATATGATTTTGTCACTAATAAATATCATTATTTTATTGGCATTTGTATTTGATTAAAATTATAGTATCGTTTGTGACATTATTGTGTCGTTGTTTCGTCACTAAAAATATATCATTATTATATTTGTTTGCGTATTTGATTAAAATAATAATATTTTTTGTGACAACACTAAGTCGTTTTTTTGTCACTGAAATAGTAGATTATTTTATTTGAGGATATTTGAAATTTAATACTATTTAATTTGCTTTAAAATTTTCGTCGTTATGTTTTCACAAATTTACAAATTCGTTTTTTTGGCGCCATTTTTTGAAAACAATCTGAATATTTTTTGCTTGCTAATTCATTTGTTTGAATCTATTAAATGATTAAATTTTATTATTTAATGGTTAATTTTTATTAATAAGTAATCAAATTTTATTATTTAAATAATAAAATTTGATTATTTAAATTACGTTTTATTAAATAGTACTACCTTTGACTACCAAAAAAAATTACAATATCTTAAATAATACATTTTAAATGTATTATTTAAGATATTTGAATATAACTAAATGAAAAAGCAAAATTATCTACAACCATAAACGATGAGCATACATCATTAGCTGTTTTACAAAATTAAACGACGCACATCGTTTCAAGCTACGGAAACCTACAATACTACATAGAAGTTCAGCCGTGCTACTTACAAACCCAAAATACTACTTAGAAGTTCAGCATTACGCCCGTCGGCGTTAACAACCTAAACCAGTGCCTTTCGGCATCAACCAACCCAAAAGATAATTGTTCAAAAGCTACGAAACAGAGTACGAAAACAGAAAATAACAACGCCTTAAGGCATAAACAGACAGCCATTGTTCAGAAACTTGAGAAGTTAAAATACTAATTAAACGACAACTCGACTAGGCATCACCACATCCTCATCTTCACCATCGTCATTGTCACTGTCACTGTCACTTGAACTTTCTTGCTGACCATCCTCACAAGCTGCAGGCCTCGTAGGCTGCGAACCCCTCTGGTTTATCTGGCTTAGCACGATCTCGACAATGTGGGGCACACTGGACCTTATCAAAGATTGCACTGACTCGTGGTAGTTTTCCTGGATAATACGGCGTACGAGCTCTGTAGCCTTATCTTCAGTCCAAGCAGGCTGAGTAGGAGTGCCAGCTGTGCTGCTAAAGGAGCCGTCGGTGCTAACAGAAGAAGCCCGGTTGCCGATTCCATAAATCCGCCCCTTGCCCAGGAAGCCAAGTTCATCAAGCACGTCAAGAAACACACGGTCCTCGTCAACCGACGATGCCGGTAGGCCAGCCAATTCAGCCTCAGCTACTTTCTCGAGCATCTTCTTTTCAAGTGCTACCTGCATATACGTAACATAATCAATAGAGTATTATGGACAAAACATAGTGATGCTATCGAATGAAACCCATAAACCAAATTTTGACAGTGCTATGGACTATAAACAAAAACATATCAAGTCTTTCCAGAAATCAACAATACAACTAAAAGTTTGTTTTAAAATGAAGATTTTATTATTTACTGCAAACCGCATAATGCGCCAACAATCAATCCTAAACATTATATAGTTCGCTGAATATAAATGTCCTATAACAATGGGTTGGCATATCTGAAATAGTATTTAATTTATAATAAAACAATACAATATGGTAAAAAATAAGAGTCAATCAAAACCTACGCTTTTAAAGAAGCAATGCAAAACATTTGTTACATTGCAGATTTTTTTACACGTTATCAAGAAATAGCCCAGTGAGACAATGAGACACTATAATTATTTATCAATAAAATTTCAATTACAAGCAATGGAATGAGAACAACTTACGTTGATCTCGGACGATTTCTCATCGCAGAACTTGTCGCCTTTCTTGTGCATTAACCGGAACTGTCGTAGCAGGCTAGGCATGGCTCCCTCCTTTCGACATATATCCAGTGCATGCTCCAAGTGGGACTTGGAGCCGTCCAGATGGACCGAGGGCTTCTTGCCTGAATTCCCTCTCCGGTTAGCCGATTTAATTGCACCCTTGGCCTTCGACTCGTCACTGTCCCATGATTTCTTCCAGGCAATCCATACTTTAGCACCACACCAGGTGGGTTTCTTAACCCTCCTCTTAAGCTTATACTGCCAGTCAGAGTACCGCTTAGCTGCGATACGATTCCAGGCTCCGCGGACTATAGACTCATTCCCAGGTTCCCAAGTACACGCTTTCTGCCAAGACCAAAATTATGCTTAATAAATAAATATCTAGAAATAAAATAAATTGAATTTCATTTTGCAATACTTTACCTCAAACTCTCTCCAGTAATGCTCTTTGAGACCCTTCGGCACTAGTTTCCATGAGATGGCTTGTTCGTCTTGCTTCTGTTTAAATGTCTTGGTGATATTCTTTGAAGCCGAGGGAACAAACCTGTCCAACAAAATAGACCGCAGATTAGCACATATAATTGAGATTTACAAATAAATTTAAATTTGACCAAAATGATTGCCTACGCTGGAAACTTGGCTCCGTCTGCCTGAATGACTCTTATTAAGGTCCTTGTTGCTACCCGCAGTTCAACATCCATTGGTTGAGAAGGTGACCTCTGTTGTCTGGATCCAGAACCAGACGACCGGGCCGGGTGTTCTTGTCGTGCAGTTGAAGTTGGAGTCGGTGACCTCACCACATTGTTGGCAGACAGTTGTTCACTATTTGGGAACTGGAAGAACTCAGAATCTTGGTTATTTTGAGTTGTCGATTGATTACGAGGGTGGCGCCTAGCTGGACTAGGAGGAGGAGATGAAACAGTTCTTCGACCCATCTAGCAGAAAATAGCAAATTTAATACATGAAATATTGACAACACTGCAAATCTTACACTAAAGTCCTAAACTTATAAATACTTTTGAACTTATAAATTTTTAATCACATTCTAATTAGAAGAACTGACAATTTTTTGTAATATTAGTACATGTACCGATTTTTAATTAAACATATCATAAATTCACCATTTAAACCCTTTGCAGGTATAATAGTATGATATACACTATAATCGATTAAAAGAATAGTTATAAGAAAGGTACCAAACAAGACCTTGTTATGGTAAACTTGGAGAAAAGTAGTTATTTGTAAATGGTCTTCTTTGGTACAAAAATAAACCAAGTAAAGTAACAAATTTAGAGTTACAGAAATGTCAATATGCCATACTCACACATTTGATGCAGAAACAACAATATAACAAATAATTTTAAATTTTAGAACCATTCATTCATACAAGGACAATTACTTGCAAATAAAACAACTACTTATATAGCAACATATCACAAAGAACTGAAAAATCAGGTTGGACTGTTTGATTGCAATCAAACAAATGCAATCAAACAGTCTAATAAACTTGCAAACTCCACATGAAAAACAACACCAAGATATGTAGAAAAGCAAGAAATCAAGAGACCAAATACAGTAAGAAATGTGGATGTAGCATCATCTATGGCTAGACTAGTAAAAGGAACAAGATTAGTAGTATTTAAAAAGTGTACAAGAACAGTGCTGCTATAAACAAATAACTTCAATTAAAACTGACACACATACATGGAAAAATACACTAGCCTGTTTTATTACAAGAAAATCTACTAAACTAACAACAGAAAGTGGTTCATGTTTTTTGGTCTTAACAACATAACTGGGTTTTTGCTCTTAATCAAACAGTCACCTGATAAAATGATAAAATGCAACATATATAGCAACTTATGTGTGTGTTTAAACATCCTTATTGTTAAGCCCAAATTTTAATACATAGTTAAAAAACTCCAATTTAAATTAACCAATTTAAAACTGTAAATTTTCAATTTAAAAACCCAGTTATTAACCACAATTAAAAACCCTAAGCAAAGGCCCAATTAAAAACCAATTCGTAAAAGAATCAAACAAATGCAATCAAACAGTCTAATAAATTTTGGCATGAAAAAATACACTACCCTGTTTTATTACAAGAAAATCTAATAAACTAACAACAGAAAGTGGTTTATGTTTTTTGGTCTTAACAACATAACTGGGTTTTTGCTCTTAATCAAACAGTCACCTGATAAAATGATAAAATGATAAAATGCAACATATATAGCAACTTATGTGTGTGTTTAAACATCCTTATTGTTAAGCCCAAATTTTAATACATAGTTAAAAAACTCCAATTTAAGTTACCCAATTTAAAACTGTAAATTTTCAATTTAAAAACCCAGTTATTAACCACAATAAAAAACCCTAAGCAAAGGCCCAATTAAAAACCAAAATGGAAAGTAGCCAATTAAAAACCCTAACTATAAACAAATAACTTCAATTAAAACTGACACACATACATGCATATACAATTAATCATAGAAATTGGCTTTTTACAATTAATAAATAAAAATCAGTAATTTCTCAAAACACAATTAAAAATCCAGCTTAAAAAGTCTACATGTATGCAAACACCTAATTGTAACATGGAAATTAAAAAAATTATAACTAAAATTGAAAAAATTACACATGCAGATCAACAAATCAACAAATGAAATACTTTAAACCCAAAACGAGGTACAAGCCTTACGGACATTGAAATACTATAAAGATCAGAGAGAAAGAGAGACTTACAGACATCGAAAGCTAGAGAGAGACTTACGGTGGTGGATGCGACGGTGATTGAAGCGGTGGTTAGAGAGAAAGAAGGGAGCGGTGGATATTTAGAAGAGAGAGAAGAGAGCGGTGGGTTGTGTCTCTGTAGGTTTTGGGAGTATACAGAGAGAGTGGGTTTTCTTTTTTTTTGTTTTTATCTTTATTCTGTCAATTTAGTATAGGTTAAAATTTTGGCTCAATAAATGAGCGGTCTGCCGAAAAAAATTTGAATATGTTTTCAAAACTTTCTGAAATTTTGGGCAAATTTTTTGAATATATACTTTAGGATCCCAGTCTAATATATTTTTAATTGTACAATAATACTATTATTTTTTTAAATAAATTGTTTAATATGCGAAACAATTTAAATGTTAATTAACAAACAATAACTTACTATTTTTTTTTATAAAAATACATTAACTTACTAATTAGTTGACCAAACCCTAAAAATTTTCCGAATTAAGTTAATTTAACAATAAAAAAATCGAGTACAATTAGTAATATACATATTTAAAATTAAAACCGTGAACAATTTCATTTATTTGTTACATAATCTTACCACAAATTTAAACACAAACATTAATAATATTATACAAATAAAGTTAACAGAAGTTCACGATTTAACACAAATAAAGTTCAAGGATAACTTTCGTATTCTACGTCATCGTCGTAGAAGTTTTCTTCTTCGTCGGAATCGGGCTCGCATTCCATGTCAGAGTCCGATTCTTCGTCTGCTGCTAAGTCAGCGGGATCGTTTAAATATTGTTGCCTTAAAGGTCCATCCATACCCCCATCAGTAATAGGTTGACTCGAAGACCCTTCATCGTCTTGAAATGCGTGCCTCTCAATTCTTCCGTCTGATCCAGATATGTGGATAACTGACCTAGCCTTAACCTTGCATACTGCCCACCATTCATCCGGCTCTGCTCCAAACCTTGTTGGGTAAGGCAGATAACATACTTGGATCGCTTGGGAGGCCAATATAAAAGGGTCGTACTTTTGGTATTTTCCCTTCGAGTTTATACTAACAAGATTATACTTTTTGTCAATATGTATATTTTGTCGACTCGTGTTAAACCAATCACAGTTAAATAAAACCACCTTCTTAAGTGGCCACATCGGATACTTCAGCTCAATAACCTCAGTTAGAACACCATAGTAGTCGGTGGCAGAAGCAGATTCAGTGTAGTCTGACGTGCCTTTTATGCAAACCCCACTGTTGGCAGTTTTCCGATTGGATGAGTGAACTTTCGTGTGAAAAACGAATCCATTCACAAAGAAGATCTGATACGTGTTGACTTCTTTCAAAGGTCCTTGTGAAAGGGATAATAAGAACTCATTATTATCGATATTTGTATGATTATCCTGCTCAGCCTATTCACACATTAAAAAATGAATTATAATTTTAAAACTCATAATATTGCTACATTGTTAACTTATGGGAAAAGAATTAAAACTCACATAACGTTCAAACCATGGGACGAAATGATTATCGATGCATTCTTCAAATTCAGCAGCATTCGTTGCAAAACCGGCATCGTACATGTCCTCTTTGAAAATGCTAGGAATTCAGTTCAAATAATGTTATTGGCTATAAAAAACACTTATGCAACATATATATAACGAATTATTAAAATGATCACCTCAAATATTTCTGAGCCTCTGGACAATTTGTGAGGATGTACCTCCTTGCTGCTTTGTGTTCTTCCGGTTTAAGCCATCGCATTTTACATTTTCCAGCCGCACGACCCGGATGTGTAAAAATCGACAGATTTCCAGGAATTATTGGTCATTCTCCCCCATCATCATGTCGTTCAATCCGACTTCTCCGTGTTTGAACTTCTGGCTTAAAATATATTGAGGAAAAATTAGCAGATTCCTCGGTGACATACGCATTTATCATCGACGCCTCAACACGATTCTTGTTCCTTGCACTCCTTTTAAGTTTTCCAAGAAACCTCTTACACGGATACATCCACCTATAATGCACCGGACCCGCAATTCTTGCTTCATATGACAAGTGAAGAGGGAGGTGTTCCATTATGTTGAAAAAACTTGGTGGAAAATGCAGTTCTAACTGGCACAATATAATTGGAATTTCCGCTTCAAGAAGCAGCATGTCTTCCACCGACAGAGTAGTGCATGTTAGGCGTTTGAAAAAGAGACTGAATTCAGTCAAAACTTTATAAACCTTTTCGTCAAGTGTAAGCCGAAATGCGATTGGGATCAGTCTTTGCATAAACACGTGACAGTCATGACTCTTCATACCAAACAACCTGTTCTTTCTTAGATCAACACAACGACCTATATTAGATACACATCCATCTGGAAATTTAATTTTTTGCACCCAATCACAAATGCTCTCTCTCTGTTCTCTTCCAAGAGTAAAATAAGCTCGATCATATTTTCCATCAGCAGTAGGATTAAACTGGGGACGGTTGCAGAGAGCATGAACATCCAGTCTTGACTTTAGATTATCCTTCGATTTTCCGTTCACATCAAAAACCGTATTAAACACATTCTCAAAACAGTTTTTCTCCGTATGCATAACATAGAGATTGTGTCGAATGAGGTTGTCTTTCCAATACGGTAAATCCCAGAAAATACTACGTTTCTTCCATCCCCATCCCCCACCTGATTTACATATTGCGGCATTAGTTGCTACACCATCTACGTCTGTAACTCTCTTCAATCCCAAATTGTCAATCCACGCTATTATATCTGTGCCAGATTTTAATTTCGGGGCGCATTCTTTTACACGTTTTTTCTGGGTAAAACTTTTTGTGTCTTTACGGTAACGATGTCCTGCGGGTAGAAACTTACGGTGACAATCAAACCAACTTACTTTACGCCCATGAGTCAGATAAATTCCTTTTGTCTCATGCATACAATGTGGGCAAGCTATCTTCCCCTGAGTGGTCCATCCAGATAACATAGAATATGCAGAAAAATCACTAATTGTCCAAATTATAGCAGCTTTAAGGTCAAAATTTGTACCTAGAGAGCAATCATAGGTGTTAACTCCATACCTCCACAAGCGCTGCATATCCGCCATTAAGGGTTGCAAGTACACATCAATCAGCTGCCCTGGATCTTTTGGTCCTGGAACTAGAACAGTTAGAAACATAAATTGTTCTTTCATGCACATTCCAGGAGGCAAGTTATATGGAGTTACTATAATCGGCCAACAAGAGTACTGTTTCCGAAAACAACCAAAGGGTGTAAAACCATCGGCCATTAATCCCAGTCTAACATTGCGTGGCTCACTAGCAAACACCGGGTTCTTCATATTAAAGTGGCGCCATGCTTCTGTATCTGATGGATGCTCCATTACGTCTGGATCAGTGTAATGCTCTGCGTGCCATCGCATGTGGCTAGCTATAGCTTCAGATTGGTACAATCGCTGTAATCGTGGTATCAAAGGTAAGTAATACATAACTGATTTTGGCTT
This sequence comes from Primula vulgaris, assembly GCA_963920805.1. Taxonomy (NCBI): domain Eukaryota; kingdom Viridiplantae; phylum Streptophyta; class Magnoliopsida; order Ericales; family Primulaceae; genus Primula; species Primula vulgaris. The sequence goes on from OY987212.1 coordinate 11,664,748, forward strand.
GCCATCATCACCACATCTCGACTCATCACACACTTTGCAACTATCTCTCTCACTATCAATATCCCAATAAATCATGCAATGGTTTATACATGCATGAATACGCTCGATCGGTAGTCCCAAACCATGCAACGTCTTTTTCGTTTGATAAAAATTAGCAGGAAAATTGTTGCCCTTAGGTAACATTTTCTTGATTGCACCCACAACCTTATTGTATGAATTCTCAGACATAAATGTGTTCGATTTTACGTTCATCATTAGGGACATTGCATCGAACGTTGATAAGTCAGCACCTTTGTACAATGGTTGTTCGGTAGATCTCATCATCTCATAAAAATCCTGTGCTGCTGGGTTGGGTGTCTCAGTTGGATACACAAAGTCAGGACCCGCCACATCCCTAATCATTCTCTGGAAAGGATTTGAATTGCAGTCCATATCATCTACAACGTTATTGATAATTGGTTCGTAACTCTGTTGGAAGTCTGATCCACTCGAAGACTGGCCAACATGAAACTCCGGATTATAGGCTTGATAAGTATTATATTCTGGTGGCAACCATGATTCCCCATGACTAGTCCATCTAAAATAATTTTCGACAAACCCATTCTTATAAAGATGTAGCTTAACATCATTAATGTGCTCAAATCGAGTATTCTGACATTTTCTAGAGGCACATGGACACCTAATCATATTTCTATTTTCAGATTCGCCATACTTAATAGCGAATGTAATAAATTCATCAATGCCAAAACAAAAACCGCTGGAAAGAAAACCTTCCGAATCCAGTCGGGCATACATCCACTCCCTATGAAAGTTGTTCATTTTCTGTTGAAAAATTATTAATATTAACAGTAAAATCGATTAAGAAATTATACATAATTAAAGATATGTTGAACAATAGTAATAATACATTATGAGTAACGATGGGTAGAACAATACTAATATTGATACAATTAATTAAATTGTTACTTAACTGTAAAATCGATTAAGAAATTATACATAATTAACGATATGTTGAACAATAGTAATAATACATTATGATTAACGATGGGTATAACAATACTAATATTGATACATTTAATTAAATTGTTACTTACTTCAATAACCACGAATGGATGCCAAATTTACTTGAGTGTCGGACCATATCCCCAATAAATTAATTGTGAATTTGACACTTGTTATCTGTGAAGTGGAAATGAGTTATATATGCTACACATGTAGTGACATAAAAGCTTCGGAATGGAGATGAAGCCTTATCCATAACGAAGATTTCTTTGATTTCGGTGAGCCACAACCACTTATATTCTGAACAAGTGGGGTCTGATGTCTATCCTACATTTTCTCTCTATTTTGTCACTATTCCGTATCTAACTACATAGGATTCTATACCAGCATTAATTCCATCTATCTGTATCACATTATAGTTTAGTTGCTGTATAAATGAGTTTGTGATAATGATAAAATCTAGAGGAAAAATACTAGTATAAAAAACCGATTATTTTTAAAAAAAGGTTAATCGCCGAAAAAATGTCTTAATGAGAGGACGACGTTGCCACTAGAAATTGTTTTACTGGGAGGATGACGTTGTCATTAGAAATAATATAATTTGTTGTTTTTTGGATATGACAAGAAAATACTATTACGAATGGATTGATAGCATGAAAGAACTCACAGAGAGACCATCATATATTGAGGAAGAAATTTGGGAGTCATGGAAAGAAATGTGGGCAAATGGACCTACTATGCGACCGTTAGATGTTGAACTTGCGGACGCAGATCCCTACGATCTTGTTAAAAATGAGAGCTGCGAGAGCTCAGAGGATGAAGGTTATCCGGACACGGATTAAATTTTATGTATGATTAACTTTATGTCTATTGTTGTTTTCAAATAACTAGTGGGTGTTTTAATTTATGAATTAATAATTTGTAATATTGAATTAAGTTTATGTTTAATTTGTTTAATATTTTTGTTTATTTATTAAATTTAAAAACTAGTATGGATACATAATAAACACCGAAAACATTAGTTATATATATATATATTAACTTTTACCTATGAATTTTTGAGGAAAACACAAAAATTAATTACGCGCGCTCCGAGAATCCCAGTAATGCAGTTGGCCTTATTCAATTTACAGTCAACATTGTCAGACTTTCTGCATGCGTAGCAGTTACTAATTTATTACAACACATTTGTGAGGAAACCGAGACGGACGTCTGTCACAATAATCATAATAGGACAATATATTAAATATTTATACTTAATACAACAATTATTAAAAACGGATAAAGCATCGCAAATAAAAAAAATAAAAAATAAAAAAAATACAGTCATTTAAAACCGTATTTTTTAGTACTTTTTAAAAATATTTATTAAGATTAAAATATCCGAAAATGATAAAAACTAGTAAACATATTAAAAAGTTATTACAAATTATGAAAAACTTAAAACGAACCACATAAAACCATACATATTATAAATCGAAAGTTATCTATTAAATTTATTGGCTTCCATCGCTTTCGATGATTATCGGAGTGTCTTCCGAGTTGTCGTCGATCACAATCGGTAAATCATCGGGATCAATTTCTGCCGGGCGATGGGTCCATACTTCCCAAATTTCATTATTCATCCAAAGAGGTTTATACTCCCTCTTCATTATTGAAGATACCCATATCGGATATTGGCTCTTGCATAATGAAATAAAAGCTTTGTAAACATCGTCATCAATATCCAACATCCATGTGTAATTGACCTTTACAATAAAATTTGTTAAATTAGTACATATTATTTTATGAAAAATAAATTATTGACAAAGTAATATAAATATCAAAATTAAAATTACCTTCAATTGTTCAAAATAAAATAGTTTCAAATCAATTGAAATATTGTTCCAATCCCAACCATCTGACTCTTGTCGCTTGCTAAATATTTTTGGAAGCGTCTTTTTGATAGAAGGACAAATACTACAAAAATAAAACATGCAAATATAATAAAAAATGGGTATCTATTAATATATAACACATAATTTATAATTGTAATTAAAAATGAATAACTTACACTTTTCCCGCTCGAGGATTATTTATCAAAGTGATCGGTATGCGCGAACTCATGTTAAAATTTCGGGTGATATGTACTAATATATTTTGCAATGGTATGTTTATACTTTTTGGAATTTTGTTTAAGAAGTGGAGAAAGATGAAAGATGAGGGGTTATATATAAAGTTATTTGGTGACGAAATAGTGAAGGAATTAATAAATTTTCAGAATACAAAGAGTCAATATATGACGGTCAAAATACACGTAAAAGACATGACGTGTCAGTTAATTTATTATAGTCTGTGACGGATGGGAGACACAAATTCTGTCACCAATTAATTAACTGACACGCATGCAACTCCGTTAACGGGTAAAAAATATTGTGACATAACTGTGACGAATATATTATACTCTTTAGTTGACTTTTCAACAAAAGTAAAAGGCTCACACAGGTCCCACTCTTTATCGTTTTTCGTCGCCAATCTGTAACAGAGTGTGTCACAAACATTTCTTAAAACCAAGTCAACTTCGCAGCTGGTTTGACTTTCGGTTTTGGTCGCTATTTTGTCCCCAAATAGTCGCTAACGTTAACGGGCATTCATGTGACTCTATTATGTCACAGGTTTGTAGCAGAATTAGCGAGTTAACTTTGTGTAGCAGAATCTCGTCGTTATCTGACTGTTTTCTTGTAGTTCGAAACATAAGAGAAGAAACTACTTTCTATTTTGGAAAGATCCATACACCCAACAAATTGGGAGTATATCGGAAATCAAATGTCTCCAAGTGTTCTATGGAAAATCCTCAAAGTCGTCTAAAGCAAAAGAAATGTTGTTTTACCCATAGAGTATTTGTTACAATTTTTTGAAGAAGATGAAATTTTATGTAAGAGCATGGAATCGGATAAGGCGCCTAAAAGTAAATAAACGTCTAAAATGATGAAAGTAAAGGAATGAATAATTAAGATTATTAAAATAAAAAAGACGATAAAATGAAAGTCCAGTAAGAAGTGGCTAAATACGAGGAAGAGGATATTAAAGTGTAGATTATTAATGAAGTGAAGACCATTAATTCAAAAGGCTACAATCGAAGACGATAAAGATAATGAATATTAAAAGACCATTAATTCAAAAGGCTATAATCGAAGACGATAAAGATAATGAATATTAAAAGGAGGAGTCGCAAAAGAATTAATTTAAAAAAGATGTCTAAAAATGCATCTAATTAAGGCAATTCCAATACTGCTCGCTACATACACGATGAGTCCAAATATTCTGCCCCATATTCTCTATTTTTTTCGTGCCCTCTTGCTTATTTTTACTCAAATTTTAAATTTTCACAACTTGTTCCACAAATTTATAAGCTTTTATATTATATTGTATTCAAATTTTAAAATATTTGAGTATAATATTTTTTTAGATAATTTTTCTAAGATTTAATGTTTAATTTACATTAATTTATACATTTATTCCAAAATAAATTGCGTGTGGATTTTTTTAAAAAATTAATTATTGGAATGTATTGATACATGTATTATAGTAATTGTACAATTTTTTCAAATTTTTTAGATTTTTTTGGGATAAAATAAGCAATGAGACACGAAAGAAATAGAAAACAAGAGCTAAAAGATTTGGACTCATATATCATTGAACTAAATAAAAGAGGGAATTTTTTTTAAAAACATGCATAATTTTGCATGCTGACGTGCCATAATATCTGGATCAGAAAAATGATGACAAAATGGAGACTAAAGTTTTGTTTAAAAAATTGATGGCAAACCATGAAAAAGAAGAAAGTTTCCAAATATATTCGTGTATAAAAAATAGAGTGAAAAGAATTGTATTAATATGGAAAATAAAAGTGAAATGAGCTTTTAAGAATTTAATAGAAATAATATATAGAATTTTCAAACGAGAAAATGGTACATGAAAGATAAAAAGGTTTCTTTTGGAGAACCTAAGAGCAAGCATTTTAGATTTCTTAAACCATGATTTTCCTTAAATTTTGAAGAAATTTATCAAAAAATGTTTAATTTTATTTCTTTAACAACTTTCTTATTTCTTTCCTCAAATTTTGAAAAATCAAATTGTTGCTCATATAAAATAAAAATAAGGAACTGAATAAGCACAACAAAATAATATTTGATTTAGTGAGAGTCAAAAGTTGTCGCAAGTCTGTCACAAATTGACTAAACTGTCACAAAGCCGTCACAAATTGACTAAACTGTCACAAAACCGTCATAAAAACCGTCGCTAATACTCGTAATAAAAAAATACCGTCATTAATCCCGTCGCTATTTGGGTATTTTTTTTAGTGAAGGAAACTGAATAATTATATAATTGTAAAACACGTAGTCATGTAAAATACAAAAGTTTATGCTTTTATTCCAAATATAAGCAATATACAAGGGAAGGTAGATTGTTTGCTCTAAGTATTGATATCGTGTGAGTGTTGCGAGGAACGACAAAGAAATTATTATAGCTGCTTCGACGTCTTTTTTACCTTTCCCGATAGGTTGTGAAGCAGCTGAACCGTTCGCAATAAATGCAGGGCATGGACTTGGCAATTACTAGAAGTTAAAAAATGTAGCTATTGAGTCGGATTGTATGTATGCCATTAATCTGTTGAGCTCTTCTAATAAATTGTTATGTGACCTTGGAGAAATCGTAAAAGACGTAAAATCTCAAAGTGAACGTGCTTCTTGTAAAGGTTTTTATCATGTTCGTCGGAAGGAAAATGTCCCCCGCTCACGTGTTAGCAAAATTGGCCTTTAACTTGTAAGTTAAATAATATTTGGATAGAGTATGTTTAGCCGCTAGCGCTGATATACCTCTCATGCTGTGTAATTTGTTTGTTCGGAAATGAAAAATTTACCTTCCAAAAAAAAATATATCGTGTGGGTATGCATGTGTGAATAGTTTGGGTTTACAGGGTGAAAGCATAAAGTATTTAAAATATTTGTAGTGGAAAATGTAACTCTATATCAAATTTTCTATCTTCAGCCCCCCAATGAACTAACTAATTCTCTTATTGTTGAGCAAACATTAATCTGTTTATTATCTGTCGCGATCCACATCTGTATTATACTTAAAATCTGTAAAAAAAATAAAATTAATAATAATAATAATAATAACCCTGAGAAGAAGAAAAGAAGAAAAATGGAGATAATGGGGATGGATTTTGGGTGCGCATATGAGTCGTTAAGTAACGGCAAAATACCAGAGAAAGATTGTATATTGCCTCTTATTTCTAAGCTCCTTGGTTATTGCATCGTCGCCGCTTCCACCACCGTTAAACTCCCCCAGGTCATTTATATTTATCTTTATATCTATATATCTATATCTATATCTATATCTATATCTATGTGTGTGTGTGTGTGTGTGTTGTGTTGTATCATCATTATCTAACTTTAGTAATTGTATTCTTACCTTCGTTATTTCAATTTAATTTCGATTTTGGGTTTATTTGGCAGATGTTTGTATGTATGTATCATCATTTTCTAAGTTTTCTGATTGTATGCTTACCGTCGTTATTCTGTTTTGATTTTGGGTTTATTTGATTATCATCGTTTTACAACTTTGCAGTTTATATACATATGTATGTATGTGTGTGTGTGTGTGTATTTATGTACGTATATTGTGTTATTATTATTTAAAACTTAGGGATTGTTTGGTTACTTTCATCTTTGAGTTGAATTGTGGGCTTGTTTGGTGCAGATTTTTAGAAAAGATTAGTTTGTTTTTTTAATTTGAGAAAAAGCTTGGAGCTTCTGGAATTTTAAGGAATGATCCATAAAATTCCATCTACTCGCATATATGCATGTATCTTCTCTGTCTCTGTGTGTGTGTGTGTGTGTGTGTCTATGTGATATTATCCTTGTTTTATTATTGCAACTGTGTTTGTAGTTTTTAGAGCTTTCTGGTTTACCGCTTTTTAAACGAATAACCTAGATTTTTTGAAGTTGCGAAAATGAAGCTGGATTGAACTAGCTTAAAGCTTCTGGCTTTTTCAGGAAAACCCCCAGAAAATCTTATCTTTTTTCGACAAAAACGCGAAGCTTATAGTATGCAAAAAAACAAGGTTGTAATTGTCTCGATATGGAAAAACATCTAGTTCTGACGAAGCCATCAAAAGGACTTTCATTCATGCTAACCAGGACGGAAATCTCGGTTGGAAACCAAAGTGTGTAGCGGATATCTTGTGGACAAAAATTGGAAAGCGTATTAGTGTAATTAGAAATTTATAAAAAATAGAGTACCGAAACAAAAATGTGTCCAAAAAGTGCAACTAAGACTTACCTTTTGTATTTATCGACTCTTTGAGAATAGCTTACGCATGCATAAAGAGAAGTGGGTAGGATCTTCAAGATACCTATTGAGTGGAAACGATCCCGGTTTATGACGTATTAGTGCAGTAATTTAACTCTACACAATGGTAGTATTTTAGTTATGCCGCTATGCGTTTTCATTGGAGCTTGAGTCGATTGAAACAGGTAGATCAAGGTACTCTAAGCCGGTTCTTTTGTTCGTAACAGGTTTTCTTGAGTTGAGTATTCAGGAAACAAAGAAGGGGATGTCTTTTTCTGCTTTAGATACTTTACCCTTTGAAGACAATTGATTGGACTAGCTATTTAGTTTAGAAATCCATAGCCTTAAAATCATAACTTTAAGCTAGTAGCTATCGTAAACATGGTAAGACCCGAGGCTGAGACAGCTGAGAGATAGGATTTTCAGCTTCTGTCTTCATAATTGGGTAGTAAGGCTTTAAAAGTTTAAACCTTTGAAACTAAGATTTCGAGTGGTTCTTCCAATAAATAAATTAATACATATATGTGAATAGGATTTATGAATTCAACTTTGTGATCCTGCAACTTTATTTAGGGTGTTGCAGTTGAAATATGATAAAATGTTACTTTGAACTTGTTTTCAGTTCAGCTTGTTCATCTGGTTCCCCTCTCCTGTTTATTTTGTAGATCTTAAAAATATTGAAGCACGGAAGTGTGAGAGGTTTAAGTGTCGTGGCCTTTGAGCTCGAACTTGTTGGTTACACCATTGCATTGGCTTATTGCCTTCACAAAGGTCTTCCATTCTCTGCTTATGGAGAATTGGCGTTTCTACTGATCCAGGGTAAATTTTTTTACTTTCAAATAAAAAAGAAGGTAACTTTTTTATTGCTAGATTCCGTAAATTAGAAATTAGAATAGAGCAATGCACTGTTAGAATTAGTGTACATTTGTCAGTGTCTATTATGGCGTTTACCTCGTTATTCGGTAATGTTTAGGATCTATGGTGAAATTAACCTTTTAATTTGATGCATAGAGCTTTTAAAATATGGAAACCGTAGTTCACCACTGAATCCTCCGTTGGATATGTGTATACGTCATATACACCCGAAGGGTTTTTTGCCTCGTCAATCTAACTTTTGTAGCACTTCTGCAAACTCATTTCTTCTATTACCACTATCTGCTTACCGAGTGAAATTATGAACTTTTGGAAAACTTGTATCTGTTTATTGTTGTTTAAACTTAACGACTGCGTTTGACTACAAACTTTGATAATCATAAGAATCTAACATGCATTCTTGTCATGATACCTTCTGCAGCCATAATCCTGGTTGGAATCATCTATTACTATTCTCAGCCCTTGGGAGCAAAGACATGGGTCAGGGCCTTAATGTATCCTTTGTGTTTCCTTAGTTTTAAAATTAAACTCATACCTGTAGCAATAATTTTTTCATCCTGTGTCTTGAATGTTAATTCCTAATTTGGAATTTGATAATGCCTGTATTTCCTGAACGTGTGTTGTTTTAGATATTGTGCTGTGGCGCCAACTATCTTAGCTGGTCAAATTGATCCCATGCTCTTTGAAGCCCTATATGTAAGTATTTAATGGGTTTTCGTTTCGATTATATTCCATTGATCCGGTCTATTCCAATTCCGTGTATATCTCATCCACCTTTAAAAAAATTCTAATATAGGTGTTTAATACCTTGAGTAGTGTCTATAGATGCATATTAATTTTAATGTCTTTCTAAAACTCAAGTGGCATGGTTATCGATTTTTTATTGTTACAGGCATCTCAACATGCAATATTTTTCTGCGCAAGAGTCCCTCAGATTTGGCAAAATTATTCTGTAAGTTCACGCTGCCCTCTCTCTCCACTCATTTGTGTGTGTTTTTGTTTTTGGTGGTAAGTTATTCTCCCTTCAATTATCCAAGGTAAGGGGTCTGGTCCCGTGTTATTCAGATCATACATAATTCTCTTCTTGTTTTCTCATTTGGCGTCTTTCAAAATCCGGATTATGGAATGTAGCAGTTACGACAAAAAAATTAAAAAACTTAGATCCTCACTGAGAGGATCAAACATAATTACAGATCTTAGGTGGTAGTATCGTAAATAGGATCATATCCCCCAAGATGTATTCGGGTGATAGATATGCATATTGAGGGCTTGCCTCAGATGCATACAGATTTATTGTGTTTGACAATCTTTGCAATGATTGTGTTTGTTTTTGGTAATTTGATTGACTGACAATTAATATTCTTAGAAAATGAAGGGAAGTAAACGTAATGGCATGTTCTAATTAATTAACAGCTTTTCAACTGATATCCTCCGGTTCGCCACATAGAAAACACGATTATAGTTCTTGATAAAATCATCAAAAGGAAGAATCTACACTGTCGCAAAAAAAGAGAGCCTAGTGTTCAATACAAGAAAACATATTGAAATGTGTTTTTAAAGTTCGTAGTTCGAATGTTTTTGAAGATCATTAGTTCCGTTGTTCTGGTTGGGTGATTTAAATTATAGCTTCACTTTTTTATGTTTTTTTAAGAATTTCTTTCGTTGCTATTTCACATCCACTGTACATTCTCTGTAACTCGTTATTTGTGTGAACTTCAGCATCGAGTTCAATTTTGTGTCCAGTTCTTTTAAATAGGACTTTTCCTTGGGGATTCCTGTATTTCTTACAAATGATAGTGTCTTATACTTTAATAGCTTCTTACCGTTTGATGTTAATTTCTTATCTTCTGATGATACATATGTTCATGTTTCTATGGTCAGTATTCCTTGCTACATTTCTATGGTTTTTTCTCGTGAGAACTCCTATATGTTGTACAAGCTTCTACTAATCAAAATAAACCTGGCAGATGTCTCTTTTTGAAACATAGTGTTCAGTTCTCTATACTTTGCTTCTACGTTTCCATAGGAAGCAAATGATAAGGTTTGATTTCTCTAGAATGTTATTTAAAGTGCATTTAGTGCATGGTCAATTTGCGACCAAGAGCATATATATTAAGTTTAGTTCGTATAGCGTTGTTCATGAGTTCAAATGTATTCGCTTCCAATTGTTGTACCCCTAAAATTTTAACATTGTATATTCGAACTTATACATTTACAATCTTAATCTTTAGTAGTGTTGCGGAAGGCGAAAATCCCTGCATGTATTGATTTACAAAAACCTGAGCGCCTAATTGGAAGCTTGATGTTGCCTATGTAATCCATCTGTAATCACTAATCATTTTCAATACTTAATCTAAACACAACACTATTTTTTGTTTATTCTTAGAGTTTCTTATATCTTACACCAGAAATAAATTGTGTTCTTAAAGTCTTTTTCATCTGCTCTGAATTTCCATGTATAGTTTGACTGCTTGTTTCTTCCTTAAATTGCTGTATAGTATAAATTCCATAATTAAACTTTAGAAATGTCAAATGATTCGTAGTATCCTTTCAAATCTAAAGACTGATAATCACCATTACGGTATTCTGTACTTAAGACTTTCTCGTTTTAGTCTTAAACTCAAACTATCTTTTGAGCCATTCATTTGATTTAATTGCTTTGGTGTTTTTTGTCACTCTAATCGGATGGGTACTCCTATGGTGTGCTTTCAACAGAGCAAAAGTACTGGGGAACTCAGCTTTTTGACTTCTTTGATGAACTTTGCAGGATCAATGGGTTAGTACAATCTTTTTATGTTGCCATAATATGGACAAATTGAACAATTTTGGATATAAACATTTTATACTAATTTCTGTTTCCCATCTTCAGTAAGAGTTTTCACCAGCATCCAGGAAAAAGCTCCAACAAGTGGTATGCTTTCTCCCTTTTAAGTCTTACATATACTGTATCTATAAGGTTTCCATTTTGGTGATGGATTTTACCATTCTCTGTCTATCCATTATATTCGTCTTCAATTTGTTTACAGTCATTATGGGTTCTGTGATTGGTATCGCGACAAATGGTGCCATCTTGAGCCAGATAGTCTTGTACCAGAAGCAGCAAGTTAAGAAAGGGAAGAAGAAGCAGTAGAAGGAATACAATATTAAGTAGAAGTCGAAAATGAAAACTATGCCTAACTCTTTCTCGTGTCAAGAATTAGGTAGCTCTACTTTGTTTACAAGGTTTTTAAGATAACGTTGTGCTTTTTATTGTGGACTTATTACTATGTTCTTTTATGCTCTATATGATTCCGAAAGTACATATTTTTAGTTGATGTAATCTGTCGTAATCCATTTATTTCATACCGTTCAAAAGGAAGTTAACTTACATTTTTTGAATTTTGCTAATTCGTTTTACAGTCGTAGTGTGACAAGTTTCTGCGTAAAGACAGCTGCTGCCATATATATTTTTTGCTAATTCGTTTTACAGTCATTTTTGAAATATATTGCCATATTTATTTCAGGTTTTTTGCTACTCAATATTATACTATACCATGCCTCGTATTGTGTAGTGTGTAATGTGGATAGTAAGACTAGTTAGAGCTAAGGCTCATATATATATATATATATATATATATATATATATATATATATATATATACTAGTAATCGTGCCCCACGCGTTACGTGTGTGACGCGTAATGCAATTAAAATATAAAAAATAAGTATAATTATGATACAAATACGTGGATAATAAAAAAAAATAGTATAAGACTTAAAAGAATGTTTGGTTGTTAAAACACATAGTGTTATTAGTTGTTATTTTATTTTTATTTTTTTTATTTTTTTTATTTTTTTATATGAGAATGGTATTATTGTAATTAATAAAACAATATAGGGGTATTTTTGGAAAAAATGGGCAAAATTTGGCAGACTCATTTGTCTTGGATTGGCTTATTATAATAGAATGATATATATTGATGTCTCTCTATGTAAGAATTATAAAATATAATCGAAACGATCAATAAACATAGAACACTCTTCTGCGTTATAATAAATTTGTATCTTAAATTATAATCATTTTGCGTTTTTGTAACTCAAACTAAGAGTTTCTCTTTTTAAGTACTCAAACTAAGTGTTTCCCTCTAAATTAGTACATTCCGTTACTTTTTTTGATGTAAAGTTGTGTTTTACAAAAATACCCTCGTTTAATATCTTTTATTACACGAGACTTTTTTTGATGTAAAGTTGTGTTTTACAAAAATACCCTCGTTTAATATCTTTTATTACACGAGATACACATACAGATATATACAGACATATACATACAAATATTCTCCAAAAAAATATATACATATAGATGTATACATACAGAGATACGTTACAAATTTCATTGTCTGCACCACCATACCGCCGCCAACCTCCACTGGAAGTAGGGCCCACATCCATCACCTCCGAGCTCACCGAAACGATACCGGAGATGGACCAGATCAGCAAAGGATATTTGGCGGTGGGGAGGTCCACCATTGTCCTTAAACCAAATTCCACCACCGTCACGGCCCATAAAACCCAACTCATTAGCCATTGCTAACCTAATTAATAACTCCCCAATCATTGGTTTAAACCCTCACCACACATCGTCACACATTTCGATAGGTCAAAATAACACCATCATTGAATCATCAACGTCTGAGAACTCAAACCCTGTAATGGAATTGAGCCGATTCCTTACTAATTAAAATCCCCAATTTCCCTTGTTTATATATTTATAATTGTATGTATATGTATATATTTATATATGTAAATATAATGATGATGATATTCATATATGTATATGTATATATGTTTTTTTTCTTTTTTAAGACTTTGGATCAAATACAATGAGTTTGTATGGAAAAAATAGTAAAATGACTATTTTGCCCCTGAATCTGGATGAAAAATGTTGGATGATGTCAGCTTTTTCCGTCAATTTGGACGGAAGATACTGATTTAGAGGGAAACAGTTAGTTTGGATACTTAAAAAGAGAAACTCGTAATTTGGATTATAAAATCACATAATGACTATAGTTTAGGTTATAAAACTGCAAAAACAATTTATTTACCAAGTATTTGTTAGTAAAGTAGAAAAATGATTTTTTCGAGCGAAACAATTTAAACAAAATTGAAATAGTTTTCAGACTATGCTGGTGAACAGGCTCAACAGGGCTCATTTACACCCCTATTTCTAAGCATTTTCAATTGAATTGAGCCTTTTAAACTTTTGAAAAGCCTATTCATATGTAACGTCGTACACATGAGACTCTTATTACTAGTGTCTTTAAAGAGTAATTCTGTTGAATTTTTCTGTAAATTCGATGGTCATAACTAGCCCATTCGTTCTCCTATTTTCAATTGTGACTTGTGAGGACCTTGATTCCAACGATAAATTATTTAATCCTCTTGAAGTACCCATCAATATATATATATACCTTCATGGCCATATGTTTAAGAATATGTACAGGACCGGACGACTAAATAATTTTCAATTCTAATAGTTTATTCCCGGTCTTAATTCGGGTACCTTGTGCATTCACAGTTTCACATTCTCGATACTTGCCCGGGTTTATATAACACCGCCACTCGTGGTCCCTCTATGATATACTCGTACTACAAAGTACAAACAAGCCAGATGATGGACCATTTAATTTTAAGAGCTCTATGAGTATTAAATAAAGCATCCGATCACCAAAAATAACTGAATTACAGTACTATATATGGTCGTTATTATCTCCTTCAGAAGGATGTTAATTCTCTGGCTACTTTTTCAAGGGACTATAATCAATGATCCACTGATGTAGGTAGTTGAAATCTTAATTTCCCAAATTTAACATGTATCCAACGACACTGTTAATGACTCGTATAAAAAGTAAAGAATGAATTCAGTCATCGAGTCATACTTGATCATGACTGCTGGTGCTTTGCATAATTAGTGGTAGTTTATGGTTTATGAATCCTAATCAAGTCGCTCACTATAAAATAAATTTTATTGAGCGATAGCCGATAGTTAAAATTTAAAAACCCTCAGTAAGCTGACAAAAAATTGAAAATTCGTCATAAAACCGTCACAATTCGAGTAAACCGTCACAAAAGCCTTCGTTAAAATAATAACCGTCATATTTATACATCTTCCCTTGCTGTGCTCTGCTTATGAAAATATTTCCACATTAATTTACATGACCAATCGGTCGGTACAACTGAGAAATGAATTAGGTATATTCGACTATTCATATCTATTTAAAGTTCCCTTAACGAATAGTTAGTAAGTTGAACTATATATGACTTGATGCAGAGATGCTCGAAGTGTGAGGCTATTCGCGCCTTACATTGTTGGGTTTTAACTTTCAATTGTCCGATGTTTTTAAGCAAGTTTTTTGGAATTTTGTAGTCGTTTCAGGCTCGTGCATTCGGAGCAACCTAGGTACGAAGTCTTCTTACGAAAGTTTAATGCTGCACGAATATAACACTGCACAAAGCATACAAAATTCTATTACAATAATACTTGGGCACACTTTTTATACAAAGATAAAAACAAAATAGAATTGTTAAGATCAAAAGTTGCAACCAAAAGCCTTAGGTGAATTTCGTAAGTCGTCACTCTCATTCTGGATATACCTTAACATTGCTAACTTATGTAAAATCGATCGAAAATACATAATATAATGATTTTCTAACATTAATAACTTATGTGGAAAATTAAAGAAAGTGTAAAAAGTTTTAAGGCAATGCTAGGGGACTCTTCATCGGATCCAAATTATCCTAGACATCATCTCCATACTCATGTAGTATGACTTTACACATTATAACATCTCATTTAAATTTTAATCATGCATTTCGTAGTGCATCCACATACTCGGCCACAATTATGGCACATGCACTATGTAAGTTGCAGGTTCTATTTCTTCACAAGTTTTCCATACATGCAACGTATACAATTGACAACTCATGACAATTACTCATAACTTTTACTAAAGTCTAAATATATATAAATTCGTAATTGAAAGTTGACTCTCGATGAGTATATTACTATATATTAGTACCAGTCTTGTTTACTAATGGAAATTCAGTTGATATATAAAAATAAATATAATTCACTGTTTGTTTGGTGCAAATTTAGAAATATCGTATCATTGTTCAATGCAATTATATCCTTTTACTCTTATCAACAAAACAGAAAGCTACACACAACTTACTTAAATAGCCAATTTACCATAGTAGTTTTGGTAATTGTAAATATTTTAAGCTAAAAGGATACCTAGTCCTATCATTCTTACCCGTTCCTCATATATAAAACTTTCGAAATCGTTTAATGTTGAGGAACAATTATAATTATGGGTTATCTCCAAAGTAAAGGTTAGTAAATATAAAAGACATAATATTTATAATTATAATACTAACATTTTGCACGGTACAAATATAGTTATATTTATTAAAGAACATATTTTTTGAAATCAATGGCGAGAGAAAACAATGATGTAAAATAAAATTTGGAAATTTGGTAGGAAATAATACTGAAACCAATGTTATGTGCAAATGTAAACAAAACAAATCATGGTAATTAATTACCTCCTAAAAAAACTGGTACTTAATTTATTGTGCCACTAATTAACATTAAAGAAATTACAAAGTATTTGTAGTGGATGCTCCAAGTTTCTTATCTTTACCCACAATCAATAAGTAAAGATAATAATCACTTCTCTTACGATTCATACACTCTTTATAGGAGTGAAGACACGATTACAGTTTTCTACTGTAATATTTTCGTACTCACCGCTCTTACAAGTAATGTATCGAGAAGTGTGAAATGAGTGAACGTGGCACCACTCCAATCAGTCAAGCACACAAACTACTTAATAACAGACGGTAACTAAAAACAGTAAGAAACTAATAAGTATATATACAACAATCTAACAAAAGAAGAAAAATAAAAGTGAGCTTACAAACTGCACAAACAACTCACTCAGTTACTTTTACGGCTGTAAATAAAACGAACCGAACAACCCTCTGTTCATGAACTAAAACTCTTGTTCATGTTCAGTTCATGCTCATTTAAATACGAATGAACATTTGGCGAACATAAACCGAACATTTGACGATCCGAACAAGAGTTGTTCGTGAACATCTAACTTCTTCCAAAACATTCAATAATTGAAAAAAAAACTTTATTTTTAAAACATATTTTAATTTTATCATATATTACTATATTATTAACTAGGATAAAATAGTTTACATATAACTTTAAGTTTATATGTTGTATAAATTCTTTTTTACATACGTATGATTACTTTAACGAGTTGAACACTTAACGATAAAATCGGTAACTGTATTTATACTATGATGATATAAATTACCATAATAAGTTTGAAATAATACAAACATATCATTTATATTATTATAGCATAAATAAGTTTATTAATTGTGTAGTGATATTAATTTTTGTTACATCATTAATAGATTTAGTTTTTTATTTTATCAAACTTTATATATATTTACACGAACACGAGGTTAGACGAACCGAACAGAGACATGTTCATATTCAGTTCACTTAATAGACAAACACCATATTCGTGTTCATTATCGTGTTCATTTATAAATGAACGAACATGAACCGAATATTAGCCGAGACGAACACGAACGATTCCACGAACATTTACCGCACTAGTTACTTTGTCTACTTACATTTTTCCTTTCTCCATAAAGAGAGCCGGTTATTGTAGTTTCTACAATCCTAGTAACGCCACTTTATTATCCAACCCCAACTCTTTCCTTGAGGGATAGTATTGAGTTATATGCATATACAGATATAAAGATACAATAAATGGAGATAGAGAGGGAAAACAGCCACTTTGAAGGTGGTAGTACTACGGCGGTGGACGTTGAGAAAGGTGGTCGAGTAGGCGAAGGAATGGATGGTAGGGATGGAAGTGAAATATACTTGGTGTGGGAAGATCTAACGGCTGTGATCCCAAGCTATGATAAAGCACCAACAAAGAGGTTGTTAAATGGTCTAACTGGTTATGCTGAGCCTGGTAAAATCATGGCTATTATGGGCCCTTCCGGCTCCGGCAAAACCACTCTCCTAGACTCTTTGGCAGGTTTCGCCTCGCCTTTTAACTAAATTTATTTGGTCTTTTTTCATTATTATTATTATTATGAGATGCAATGATATTTAAAAAAAACGAGTGTAGTTGCTTAGTTTAAACTTTTTTACATTGAGTTTTATGGTGTGAGAAAAAATAAAGACAATATTCATATTGGTAAATCCTGGTTTTCTTCTTCCAACCTTAATGAGACTGTCTTTTTTGCTTAAAAAGCGAGGATCAATAAACTCTATTTATAAGTGTACCACACAAGTAATGTAAATGGCTTGATCATTTGATAATCCGATAAATTCTTGACTTTATCGATTAGTGAAGTTCTGAAACGGAAACCATATATATGGTCGTTCCATTTTTGAGCTTTGGTTAGTTTGTTTTTGTTGTGGGTAGAAGATTTATCCTTTTAGCCAAATTTCATGGTTTAAGCATCCAGGTTTTTGATCGAAATTTAATAATGAAGACGAATATATCATTTCTTGAATTGACATGGAGATAAAATGTAGGTATTTATTCCATTTCTGTAACTTAAATTTATACACATTGTAAAATTCATTAAACTCTTTTCTTTTTCCTTTGCGATAACTCGAGTTTCATATGTAAAAGTAATAAAGATAACCTTGAAGCATCAATTTTTTGCCATCACCAAAATTCTATACACTTGTTTCATTTACATACATTCTTTAATTCTCTCTTAGAATTCGCTTCCTCTTCTTACTTAACTAATCCTTCATTTAGCCATAATAAAATTTTTGTGGTAGTAGAAGGAATTAAGACTATATATTTATTTTTTTCCGGTGCAGTCGACGTAATAATAATAGAAGGACGAATCACATTTGTAACGGAAAGAGAAAGTTGAAATACAAAAAAGATTCAAAAAAAAAAGTGCTCACTGTGATGTTTCTCTCCCCCAGATACGCCCATGACCCATGTATTAAAAGATGTCGATGTTATGCCATGGGTAGTGTACTATATTCATCTATTTATATGGGACAATTTTCATGTCCTTTGTCAATGTCCTTTTGAAATACTATATCCGTAAACTTTATGTTTTAAATACTCAGAAACTAGATGGTTTAGTTGGTAGTTTACAAATGCTTAAAAAAGGCATGCTTAGTTTATTTTGATGAACTTGGTGAGTAAGTTTTTCGTTAAAAAAGTTTTTTTTAAAAAAACACAATATTTTCAGCCTATAGGCTAGACGGTTTATTCACAATTTAAGTTTTATCCATCTTACTAATTAGCATGATGCAGTAATCTTGGCCAAGTTTTAGGCTAGACAACTAACATGCTTGTATGAAAATGAACAACTATTAACCTTAAAATATTGAAAGCACCGAACTAGCATTATGTTGGCATCCTTAGTGATTTACTTTCAATAGTACTTATGTACGTTGGTTTCCTCAATTCGACACCATAAACGCTCTTTATAATCTATTGAGATAATCTATTAATAAGGACATACATATTTTATATTTTTGTACTTGTAATACTAATAGATTTTCAGTAAGAGATGAGAAACAATCAAAATTACTAACTTCAACTAGTGCACCCAGTATGTAGTTTTATGTAGGCTGTTTAATTAATTGAAATACTAGGTAAAGTCCCCTCGCATTTAATTTAACTGGCCAGCTATTTATATGCTGAAGGGGAGTAACTATTTTTGTTGGTCCCCGCAATATTTTCCTTTTACATCACAGTTTTCAATACATACCAGTTAAAACCGATCATTAGCTTGTTGCTCCTTTTTTTTGTTAACTTTTAGAGATCCATTAATGCTGCACATACTACTTAATAAATTGCTTTTTGCTTGTATCAGGAAAACTATCAACAAATGTAATAATGACCGGAAAAGTTCTTTTCAATGGGAGAAAGAGCAGGCCAGATTATGGAGGAGTTGTGAGTAACTAAATCACTCAACAATTTAATTTCTATTACAAGCTAGTTTTGATTGAATTACAAAAACTGAATTAAAGAGAGAATTCCTTTGGCATGATCTTTTGTTAGGTTTGTCTTTTATTGGTAGAGTACTTGAGAAAAATCACAGTTAGTAGGTCAAATGTCTAATTACCGTTTGAAGAAAACAACTAATTGTATTTAAGATTATTACTCAAAGTCGTGTGCATTACACAACTTAATTAGGTGCGCGAGGATGTTAATTATACATACCGAATGAATGCTTTTTTAATCATGATTCATGTAGTCCAAATTTGTGCTTATTACTCGTACCTAACTAACAAACCATGTGGCATTTATCCTCCCATGTGATGTGTAAACTAATCATACCTTAAGTGTCAAATAAATGGAAAATAAATAATCTTGCTTGCATGTACGTAAAACTATTTTTCATATACTCCTAAATCGTAATATAGTACTAGTTCCACAAGCGACCGTCTGAATTGTTTCAAACAGTTTTAATTTGGGTTGATCGTATATCATTAATTTATCATATGCACTAATACACAAGTAAATGTACAAGAAAGGAAAGAAATAGAGAAGGGAGTAGTTAATGATTTTAAGGTTTTTGTCTTAGAGGGAATTAAGTTATATTAGTAGGACTGCATGACTCAAAGTGCATTTAAACTAGCTAGCAGTCACTAAACAGTAATATTTAATTTGGTCATTATTCCTTCATGTCCCCCCTATTTTTTGGTAACAGACACTACCTTTAAGTGAATGGTGTCAGTCACTTGGTTGTTTAATTATATAGCAAGTTTCTAAGTTTCTTGTAATGGAATCAAAATCATTACGACGGACTGTAATTCACATAAAAACAATTTTTATGTATATTATTATTAGAATAAAAATATATATAATTTTTTATTTTTTATTTTTAAAACCAAAATTTTTTGGATCTTTTAATTAGCATTGTAATTATCAAATTCCAAGAAGAAAGCAGAATAACGGATCCAACAAAAAACAAAACACTTGCAAAATAAAACCAAGTCCTAAAAAAAACAAGAAATAATTTGCTCGTGAGCAAAGATGGACTGGGATAGTTTGTCACTGATCTCCGGACAAAGTCTTGATTTTCATTAAAACCTCGATGGACGCAGATTCCTCTAATTAATTATTTCAAATTATGAACAACTAAATTAATTACTTATACAGTAATTGATAATAATTTTAGTACTTCTATAAGTTAAACGTATGATAAAACTCATTAAAAACACTACAAAATAATGTTTAATTTAGTGAGAGTTAAAAGCTGTCACAAGCATGTCGCTAATTTAAAAAGCTGTCACAAATCTGTCGCAAATTGACTAAACTGTCACAAAGCCGTCACAAAAACCGTCGCTAATAAGCTCGTAACAAAAAATACCGTCACTAATTCCGTCGCTATTTGAGTATTTTTTATAGTGAAAGTCCCCATTTAATTTTATGTAATTTTTCTCGATATCAGTATTATTAATTTTAATTGGTATTTTGGTTATGGCAGGCTTATGTGACGCAAGAAGATGCACTATTGGGAACTCTGACAGTGAAGGAAACTATCACATACTCAGCACATTTGAGGTTACCATGTGACTTGACCAAAAATGACATTAATGGTATCATCGACGGTACTATATCGGAGATGGGTCTCCAAGATTGTGCAGATCATCTTATAGGTAATACTTTTTTTCTTTTTTGGCACACATATGTACCTTATAGGTAACTTTGACTAAAGGCTCAAATGGAAAAATTCCCCATCTATATATGACATTTAAATTACTACTAATTATAACGTGCCCTACTGACTTATTTTTCCATTTCCATATGCTATGTATGTAGCTGCAGCTATAAATAACACGCATGACTAATTTAAAATGACATAACCTACTGATATTTCCGATGTACTAAAAAAACAAGAAAATATATGTAATTTATAATCGTTTTTTTACTCGTTATGGATAAGTGTTTTGATAATAAATGTGTTCTAACATAAAATATATGGTGGTTAGCAGGCTTCATTAGAGATGTTCAACGTCAAAAGAATCATAATAAAGCAAAAAATGCGTTTCTGACAAAATAAAACGTGTCAAGCCGTACTCTCGATTGCTTAATATGGAATTTAAAAAGAAATACTACTACATAAGACAGTTTTTTTTTTAATAAAAGCAGCTATTGAGCTCGGATTAGGTTTATATCATTACAAAGATGGATATATGAGGTTGATAAGCTTAATTTTTTACGTTGAATTGTCCTAACTAGATTCCACGCTTGCTAAACTGTTCTGCATTGATGTAGTATGTGTGATGATAAAACATGATATTTGCACGCAATTGCCTGTTTCTTTATTCATGATTATTGTGTGTGTAGCTTTGATATATTCGATTTAAATTAGGAAACTGGCATTTAAGAGGAATAAGTGGTGGAGAAAAGAAAAGGCTGAGCGTGGCACTCGAAATCCTGACACAGCCTCAGCTCTTATTCCTCGACGAACCTACTAGTGGCCTTGATAGTGCAGCCGCCTTTTTTGTTACTCAAATTCTCAGAAATATTTCCCGTAATGGCAAAACCGTAATTTCTTCCATTCACCAACCGAGCAGTGAAGTTTTCGGGCTATTCGATGTTCTCTTATTGATGTCAAGGGGTGAAACTGTTTATTTTGGAGAAGCACGTAACGCAGTAAAGGTAAATACAATTATAAATACGTACATGAACTTTTTGCTATAATTGTTCGGATGCACTAGATTCGCCTAATTTTGTGTGATAAATAACTAGAAGAGCTACAATTTTGAAATTGCAATGCGTATGGGTACCATAACATTTTGTCAAAAAGTCCCAAGTAACAATCTAATCTGATTATTGGCACAATCTTTAATCCTGCCTCTTTAAAAATACAATGATCCATAAAACTTATACTCCATTTAATAAATTCAAAAAAAATATTATCGCAACTGAACGTTTTACTACTTGCTAATTAAAAAGCATTTTGTTTGTTTATTTGTAATTTGAAGCACTCATCAAAATGACAATAATTTTGTGGCCATTGCCATGGTTCTAGTACAAGATCATACATTTTTGAAATGTCTTTTGTTATTTTGATCTTACAGTTTTTTGAAGATGCGGGATTCCCCTGTCCAGCTAGAAGAAACCCGTCTGATCACTTCCTTCGCTGTATAAATTCAGATTTCGATAACGTTCATGCTACTTTGATGGGTTCTCAGAGGATGCGTGTAAGTAAACATACAGTTCTTCTTGCTAATTAATTTAACATTCAGCATTCAAGTGAACATTTTTTGTTAGTAGCACAATGCAAAACTTGCTAAATATTTGCGGAATCAAAAAATGCCATAAAAAAACATGAAACAGTGTTTTCGAGAAGTATATTTAAAAAAAAAAATTACTATGGTATTTTTAGCTGCTTTCCCTTTACTGTTATTAGGAAGAATAGAATAACTTTATCTGTTTTGTGTACAAGATCCTAGTTTTTCCACTCTTTTAGTTATATATGTATATGATTGAAATTTTAGTATCAATAATTTTGTGTACAAGATCCTAGTTTTTCCACTCTTTTAGTTATATATGTATGGGGTGATGCTAGACACACAACTTGCACACAGCTCCCACACTCCCATACATGTATATTTGGAGAGATAAAAGTGTATTTTTTAATAAAAATATATTATTATATATGTAAGTGAGTGTGCAATACATGTAAGGGAGCGGCAAAGTTATGTGGATATCTTTTTCCATATGTATATGATTGAAATTTTAGTATCAATAATGCGACTTTTCTTATACTAAATGTTTGG
Organism: Primula vulgaris; assembly: GCA_963920805.1. Classification (NCBI taxonomy): domain Eukaryota; kingdom Viridiplantae; phylum Streptophyta; class Magnoliopsida; order Ericales; family Primulaceae; genus Primula; species Primula vulgaris. The sequence goes on from OY987212.1 coordinate 11,687,809, forward strand.
GTGGCTTTCCCATTTTCGTTATCAGGCAGAATTGAAGGCATTTGCTTGCTAGTTTAATTTGTTTTCACTTCTTTTTAGTTCTCATGTCTAGAAAAATTAGAAGTTTAGCCGGATATCCCAATTTTTTCTCAGCATTCAGTAAGCCAGATTTTCTGTTCAAATGTACAGCCAAACAAGCTATTTGAATGAACTAATTTTTACCATCAATAGCAGGGGGACATCGACAACTCACAAAGTGCCATGACACTGAATATAAAAACCTCTGAGATTAGAGGCAAGCTTATTAATAAGTACAAGTGCTCAATTTATCCGTCAATAGCTAGGGAACGAATTCGAGAAATTTCTACCCTTGTAAGTGTTCCATACTAATTCTATTTCGAAAGTTATCCATTTAACCTTATATATCTCACAGCATCATTTCCTATAACTGTAAATGTCCACTGAACTCCCATTATGGCATTACATATACTGCTACGTACCATCCTTAACTAGGCAATTAACGGAATGATCATTTGTGTACTTGATTTGGTAGGAAAAATACACACTGTTCTACTTGATCAAATTTTTACCATTATAGTTTTTAAACTTTTTCTATCTGGAAACATTGAACTCCTAAAGTTTTGTAATAAACATAAGGCTGTAATTCTAGTTTGGAATTTGGAATTTTGCAATAAGTACGGGAAAAAAATGATGTTTAAAGTATTTAGGAGTATTTCATTCACTACTCTTATTCTTATAAAATATAATATAAAAAAGCATGAGAATCATAGACACAGTTGCAATTGATACATAAAATCTGGAGTCTGGGGACTAGTTTGCTTGCAACTTTTAAGCGCAACATTTTTTTTCTTGTAAGTGGTGCCATTTTGATTTGCCACCTTAGAAGTTAGAACCTGAGCCCTTTCACATTTCTGGCTTAGAAAATCTAAAAGTTTTAACCAGATGAACCCAACTTTTTTCTGAGCCTCAATAAAGATAATTTATTTGCTTAAGAGCTACATCTAAGTAAGCTCCTACATCTAAAATAACCTATTAGCTCGTATATTCCACAGGGAGGACTTTTGATGATAAAAAGAAGCGGAAGTCAGGCAACTTGGTGGAAACAACTTTGGGTATTGACACAAAGATCTTTTGTGAATATGTCACGAGACGTTGGATATTACTGGTTAAGGATAGCTATATATATCATTTTATCTATATGCGTTGGTACCATATTTTTCGATGTTGGTACGAACCACTCTGCGATACTTGCACGAGGCACCTGTGGAGGATTTATTTCGGGTTTCATGATATTCATGTCTATAGGTGGCTTCCCATCCTTTATTGAAGAAATTAAGGTGATTAAAATGAAATAAAATGGTTTTTGTATTTGTCGCAGAAATTTATTTTTGGTGCTTTAAAGCATGATCCCTAAGTTATCCAACTAAGGGATTCTTTTGTTGCAGTTTATAAGCAATTATACCGAAAACTTCGTTGTCCAGATTTTTCAGGGGGGGGGGGGGGGAGGGGGAGTGGTTTTTAAGTTGATAAACCAAATGCACTCCGACTTTTATTAGGAGAAAGTAAACAAAATCTGACCTTGTAAACTGCAAACAGACTAGGACACAAAAAGGGTTGGTCGCAGCTTCTAAGCTACTGGGTATTTGATTATCTGGTTGACAACTTAGAACTCAGCTATTTTGCTCTTCATCCTGAAAATATCAAAATATAGAAGTTTTATCTCTGGAGGACCAATTTTTTTTCTTTTAGCCTCAAATAAGCTAAATTCTTCGCTTTATGTAGTACTTTTTGATCAAGTGTTTCAGAGAAATCAGACTATCGCGCCTAAATTACATAAATGAATTTAATCAAAGCCATAATACAATCCTCAGCTCGTTGTTGGCTGCCAACAGAATGTTTCTGATCGGCTCTAAGAAAAATCCCCAAAGTTTTATAGGTTTAGTTAAATACTTGTAGTTAGGCCTTTGCATTGCATCTATAATACTCGTCTTTTAAATTACAGATCTTCTACAAGGAGAGGCTTAAAGGGCACTATGGAGTTGGAGTATTCATTTTATCGAATTTCTTGTCTTCGTTGCCTTTTCTCGTGGCAATGTCGCTGAGTACGACCATGATTACCTATTTCATGGTAAGATTTCGAGGGGGTTTGTCACATGTTGTGTTCATGTACCTCGATCTAATCAGCTCAATAGCAGTGGTCGAAAGTTGCATGATGGTAGTGGCATCACTCGTTCCTAATTTCATTATGGGGCTTATTGTTGGGGCTGCAATCATCGTAAGTCACTCTAATTGTATGCTTCTGGATTTCAATTTAACAGTCAGGAAGTTTAGGGTTTTTTCTTAACTATTTAGCTGGTTCTCTTAATTTGTTCCCCTCTTTTTTCTTTTTAAAGACCTGAGATATTTTTTAGATTTCTTGCCCATGTTAATCAAGTCTATACATATTTACTCTGTTAGAACTATGAGCATAGAGTGAAGCTGGGGATTTTTGACAGTTCTACAAAGGTTTGGGAATACTCGACGCATTAGGGATTAGTATTTAGTGGAATCCTTTTATGTTTCAACAAGAACCCTTGGATTTTTGTATTTGAACTCCTGACTGTGCTACAGACTATTAATCCTCCATTCGGACGGAGACTGGAAAATTCCGTTGTCAGGTCTATCCTCACCAATTTAAGAGCTTGTTTGTTTGCAGCTTTTGAGCAAATAAATTGGGTTATTTTAGTTTGTGGAAAAGCTGGGTTTATCCAGCTTAATGGTTCTAACTTTCCAGACCACAATACCAGAAAAATTAAATGTTAAGCTAATCATCCTCATTTATTCCAAGAATTGAGGAAATAAGGTGATCTGAAGAGCTACAACCAAACAAGGCCTGAATTGGCCAAAAATAATCAATCCTTAATACGAATTCAACTACCTGATGTTTTTCTCCCTTCAGTATCTACTTATTTAGGTTTATATGCACAAATCCAATCTGCTTCCACTCTCGATCAAATGTTTATTGTTTTCTAAAAGTATATAACTAATTGAAATAGTTGATACAAGATGTTTACCGACTTTGTGTTTCCAGGGAGTTATGATGATGACCGCAGGTTTCTTTCGATTCCTTCCGGATATCCCCAAACTATTTTGGCGCTACCCGATGTCCTATATCAATTATATGTCATGGGCATTGCAGGTACATTTTTTTTTTTAAAATACACCATTTCTGTCAAACTCTTATTTTATTCTGGAATGCATTTTAAATAAAAGTTGCAGTCGCTGATGAAAATGCTCGAGATTCTTCGATTCTAATATAATAGTATACAGTAAAATGCGAAAGCCTGTCTATAACTTTCTTATTTTCGTAATGGATTTAGTTCAGTTTTGGTGGATGGAATTTGATAGGATGCAAAGCTCAAATCAATGAGAAACCTAACTAAGAAAATTTGCAAATAAGCTTAGCCAGTCCGTGACTGAAGAAAAATATTGAATTCTTTCAGTTTCATACTTTTAGTTTTAGCTGCTTCCTTAGTTCAGAAAAACCAAACCTGAAACTGTAAGACTGACCAGCTATACACACTAAATTCAACCATAAACATTAAACAGGTTCATACTTTTTGGCTTTTTGCTTTGCAGTTCACAAATATTGAAGTCTTTCATAATGCAAATAAGCCGAGGTTCAAAGTAACAACCAAACAAGCTCTAAAAAGTAACTTTTCATTTTAAATATAGAATGGTTAGGCTTCGAAACAAACGTAGATTTTCTTACAACAAGGTCCAAGGAATATAATTAGCGTAAATACAAAGAAAAGGGGTAGTCCTTTAGTTAGGTTCATTCTAGTATACAAACTCAACTTCAAGCTGCATTACTAATTTTCTTCAATAAGCAATAAAATTAATTTTATGTCCCACAGGGGGAATACAAAAATGACATGATTGGGCTCGAGTTTGATCCCTTAACACCGGGAGACTCCAAGCTAACTGGTGAATACGTAATACACAATATTTTGGGCATTCCACTAAGTCATTCAAAGTGGTGGGACTTAGCCATTGTAATAGCAATCCTAATTGTTTACCGGCTCCTCTTTTTCGCCATACTCAAGTTTAGAGAAAGGGCTTCTCCACTACTTAGAACAATTTATACGAAAAGAACACTTCATCATCTCAAGAAAAGAGCTTCCTTTAGAAAGACATCATCGTTTAGGCTCGAAGTTGTTCAATCTCTGTCTTCTCAAGAGGGTCTTAACTCTCCTATGCATTGATCTCGTCAAGTTGTATGTAATAACTAATTTCATTTGGAGTAAACAAATATGATGTACACTAACATCCCTATATCTTTTAGTCATTACTGCTATCGGCTTTTGCAAAGACCGAAGTTCATGAGCAGTTTGGAGAAGAATCATTCTAGCACTTAATTTAGGTACTATTTAAAGATTAAACACGGACTTTTTAGTTGAAAATGCTGGTTTCGAGTTTCAGAAAAAGAAGAAAGAGGAAAGAAACAACGATGAACTATGGTATAGAACTTCAAACAGTCCAATTCGCATATTGTACTCCAGAGTCCAGTGTCTGATTGCAGATTAAGTTTATGTTTATTAATTTATTTATGTTTAAAAGTTGCATTTGGTTGATCTTAAGAAACTGAGGAGATTTTGGTTCTTTGACCTCAAAAGGCTAGGATGGTTTGAGCGATGAACATATATTTTCCTCATTCCCAAATAAGCCAACTTATGTGTGTGCAGCTGCAGCCAAACAAGCCTTTAATAATCCACACAGCCCAGTCCTTAAGCTTTGGCTTTAGCCAACTCTATGCAGCTTCTTGGTAATATTCCCCATAATAATCAACAAAAGAGACATCATTTAAATTCTTGTATAATTATCTTCAAAACCGCTATAACTTGAAAACAGAGTTCACCGCTTTACAAACTGTTGTATATTGACCATTTTTAGGTCTTCATATGACTAACATACTTATATGATTCTTAGATATATATGTCACTATTGAAAATGTAATATAAGAACACTATGAGAAGCAAGTTCTATGATATGCTGGGTCTGATATGCAGTTACCCGACAACCTCATCCTTCAAACATTCTCTATATTTTACCTCTGCGATGTTATTTTCGTCTATTCCTACAACATCACAGCATTCTCTTCTATTATCCTGCATGAAAAAGTTGAAACATTACAGTTAGCCATGATTTACACTTGATTCTAATATATTTTGTAGCAAAGGGCTCGTACGGCTGGAGATTTTAAGCACATTAGGTGGCTTATTGTGGCTACAAAATTAGCTGGCTTCATATACCTTATAAATTATACAGTAATTCTTTTTAAGGACTGGTAACCAAAATATTGGTTTTAAACTGGCCAATCATATGTACTGCGCCTTGTTAGCAAAAAAACAGGAAAAAAAAATTAAAGGATTAAAGATGGAAAACGTATGAGCCCTGAATTCAACTTCTGAAATATGTTTTTTTTGAAACGAATACTTATAAAATCTGAACTCCCAAAACTGAAAAGTTGTACTGTTATATCACAAATTTCAGTGGTAGAAATAAAACTTTAGGCACTCCCTCATTACATTTATCAGACCTTAACTAAACTAGAAGAAGATTATGTACAAAAAGTATGTTGGTTACTAACAAGACCTTAAATATCCGTTTACCTTCATCAAGAATCTTTACTCTTTCTAACAACTCCTTCCTTTCAGTTCTTTCTAACTTATTTGTCTCATTGTGAAAGTAATGTTTTAGAGAGTCTATATACCTAAATGTACAGCAATGCTATTCACACACATTGTTGTTGGGAATTTTAGCTAAGCAGTCTTGTGTAAATAATACTCTACAAAATTACCACAAGCAGACTGACCTCGTTAAGTTTCGTTTTACTTGAAATGACTCGAATCCCGTAGACATGATCCGCCGAATTATTTTCACTTAACGCACAAGTCTGTAGCCCACGTGGAGCAACACGTTTATACGTTGTAAGGACCCGATCTCCAGCAATGTACTTCACCGATTCAAAGTAGAAAACATGAGGAGTCTCACATGGATCATTCCTAGGCCAACGCGTATTAAATATGAAAAAAGGAGGGTGAACACCTTGGGTCACCCACGGCTGGAAAGTTTCGAGAGGCTTTTGCAAAATGCTTCTAGGGTAAATGTTTTCGTAAATATGGACCGAGTATCCCCATGAGACCGAAAAAGACCAACGGTTTCCTCTATGGTGGCAAACGGTTTGTTGTAGTAAACGAGATTGGTCGACCTTTGCTGGTTTCATGAGATGGCTTACGGATTGGTGACGGTTCATTTTGGGAAAGTAGGGCTCTACAGTCTCGGGGTGGTGGAGCGAGATTAACGGAGCTTGTGGATGTGCCGACAAAAATCCTGATAAATCGCCGCGTAGATCAATCTGCATGTACACATTTTCATTAAGAAAGCGATTGGGAAGTAAAACTTCTGTATGTTAAAATATACTAGTTGTCAGAACAAACGGAAACGGGAAGAGATATGAGAAATGGAAATGTGACATAAATAATAAAAACTAAAAATTTACACGTGAATTGACGGGAAATGAAAATCAAGAACGGGGAAAATATATAACACAGTGACTATATATGGTTAAAATTCAAGTTGCTTTTCGATTTGAAAACATTTCATATTTAATTTATCTCTTGCTGAATTGAATGAATTGTTGTGTGGTTGTGACATGACAAATTTTAAACTCATGAGAAACTCAGTGTAAATCACCAAGTTAATTCAGTTTTCATGTAGTACTCTCTTTAGTAAATGAATTTGAAACAAAGTCATAGACATAGTTACCAGGAAGGGAAAAGGGAAGCGGAAATTGGAATAGGAAACGGAAACGTGAAACATTAAAATAATTTAGATTTTACATGTGTAAAAATGTGAAACGGGAAACGAGATTTTTAAAAGAGGAACAGGGTTTCGCAGTAACCTCATACGCTCATTATGTTAAAGATGCTTAATTTTGTCTGAATAGTGAAAGGTTTTGTAAACAGCTGCTGGTTTGATCAATTTCGTTGAATGATGGTTAGTAATATATTATTAGAATAAAATATATTATATATGATTTGATGAGAAGATAATCGATTTAATTTGGGTCGATTTATATTATTACAATATGTAAAGATTCATAACTTGTTGGCTACTCAATACTTGTCTATATAAATGATCTAATTCTCATGTAAAACGACACACAACAATATCAATAATACTTGCTTATTTTTCTTGTTTACTGTCTCTCTACCTCTACCCTATTTCATTATTTAGCATATATTACTTTAGCATCCTTCATAAATTTTACAGTAAACATTTTATCATGGTACAATATTGAGAATAAATAATTTGAAAAAGAAAATAAAAAACAAATTATTATGTTTCAACTTTTAAGCTTAAATAGCCATGATGATTATAATGATTTATTACTAAAAGACTTAAAATCAAAAATATTCTAAGTATAAAAGGATCAAGAAAGTAAATTATTGTAAAAATTAATAGTTACGATGATGACGATGTGATTTCTTGTTTTCTTACTCCTTCCGCCCCAAAAAAATAGTTTCATTTGACTTTTTATAAAAAATAAGAAAGGTGGTTAATATAGTTATAAAATGATATGTTATTCCTAAAATATGTTTGATAGTTTTAAATAATGGCATTAGAATATGAGATTGAAGGTAGTTGAATGGGTCATTAAATAAGGATATAACAAGAAATTATGGTATTTTTAATGTATTGAAAATAAAAATTGAACTATAATTTGAAACATAGAAAAATTGGAATGAGATTTTTTGATACGGATGGAGTATTTTATTAGGAAAAACTACAATCTTCCCAACAATGTCATTCCCATTAATTGGTATGAATTGATGACTTTCATAAATGCATTAGTAATATATATAATATCTACAATACGGATCGAGAACCTGTTAAAACATCATTAAATAATTCAAAGACTTGTGCTCTAGAAAATTAAATCTTTGAAACTAATGCATCTAATGCTTCACACATTTATACAGATTGAAACGTAATTATAACAAACTCATTAACATTTGAAGATGTTTATTGAAAATTTATTTTAGTCTCTGCCATGTATAATTGATGAATATTTAAAGATGTTTATTGAAAATTTATTTTGATCTCTGCCATTTATTTTGGTCTTTGAAAACTAAGTGTGACGAACACCTATTTAATGCTATAAGTGCCGCTGGTAATTCTATAAATTATTTGGAGGACTAGCGGAATATGATTCATATGAAGCGAAACTATGGGCGGGAGCCCTCCGTTCCAAATTCATTGTCCATTATGAAACTACGAGCAATTTTGACCGGTCGATAACTTGTATCAAAATTGTCGGAATGAAAAATTTTAAAATTTAATCATATATTTCAAACACTAAATTATGTGATTTAGTTTTAAAAATATTCATTTTGATAATTTTGATATATATTATAAAACGATTAAAATTGCATGTAATTTCGTAAAGTAAAATTAATTGGAAACAGAAATAATAGTATAAGGCAGACAAGTTGGACAATTACACGTATGGTACATGCTCCTGGGGAAGTTAATTTAATGCATGTACTTTAATTAAAGTTTTTTTTTTGGAAAACTACTTTAAAATTTCACCTTAGGAAAAAGTAGATATGAACATAATTGTTTAAAATTTCACCTTTCCCGATACCTGCATTTTCTGTCATCAACAAGATCGAAAGATGCTAAATTAAATAGAAAAATAATTACTGTATTAAAAGAGAAGGAAATATCAGGCGCCAACTTAAGAGAAGTTTACTCCGTATCTGATCAAAAGTTTGAATTCAGTTCAGTTCACCTTGTGCAATTATCAAAGTCATTAATTTATACCTATTGTTGGAGTAAACCAAATGTATCTCCCTTTTCTTTTTTATGAAAATGGAAATCATTAATGTTGCACTTAAAAGTATGTAGACCGAATTGAACTTTTGTTGAAACTATATGAACCTTTGTAATCAACCAATAAAAAGGATCTTAACAAGCAGTAAAGACTCCAATAAATATGCAGATTTTTCTATGGCTAGACTTGATTTTGAAACATTTACAAAAATCTACATTTAGCACATCTACGATTACACAAGGCATAAATCTAACTTCTAACTCACCATTCCATAAGAAAGTGTCCGATTAATAACAGTTACAACCGTTAAAAACTAGCCGTAGCGACCTACTGATTACTTATAGACGGAACCGTGTGACCTGCCATTTCTCTTATTTTGAAGCGATAACGGTCTCATAACAAACCAAAATTTGAGCAAGATGCATAACTTTTACAATACAATAAAATTGAAAACTTATTTAATTGTTCAAATTTTAGGATTTCGAATTCGTTCTATTACACAACCACAACGAATACCAGCTATCATGCATTTTCAATATTTCATACACACAAAAATGAATAATAAAAGAACTTATGACATGACTAAACAATTACCTGATGGATTCCTTTCTCTGCGTTTAAATAAACACCCATATCAGCCAAACAAGATTGCCACATTTGATCAGCAGCAATCAACTGTGGGTACCTCTTTAAACAATCATCCAATCTCGGTACGAGCGCCTGAGCCAAGGGGTAGCTAAAAATAACCCCCGCCCCACCGAAACCCATGGCATAAGAATGGATCATATTAGGCAAAGCGCTCTCCGAGTGCCCCCCAATATACACATACTTATTATGATCGTATTTATTCAACACCTCAATCATGTTCTCTATGAAAAATATGGAGTCGTCGTCCCCCATTACAATCCACCTCACCCCTTTGTCCCCCTCTCGAAAAGTCTCTAGAAGCCCACGAGCGATCCTCACCATTGTATCATTTTGGTGCGTTATTTTCAATAATTCTGTATTGTCTTCGGAAATCCGGTATGGAGGGGATGATTTGGGCCAAGGGAGGAGATTTTTTGTCGGGGATCTATCTAGAAATAAATATCCGCGCGTAACATTAGGCTTCCACCATGATTGGATGTAATGTTTTCGCCTTCTCCATGCATTCGTGGAACCAAGGATTCCGAAAACAAGATGGTTTAGATTTGTTGGCGGTTCGGATTCAGGAATGCTCAAAGGTGTGGGCGTAGAAGGCGGAGGAGGAACCCAAATATGTTTTTGGATGGGAGAAAGTATTTCGGATTGGCAAGTTGGGTAATATAAGAGAAAAACGAAAAATATTGCAGAGATAAATAATCCAATGGTTAATGCCCTGCATAAACTAATGACAAACATATTTATCCCCACCCCTAATTTTTGATGGTTATTTTGATGTTTTAAAGGGAAGGAAGATGGCATCCTCATTCTTCACAGCATGAATATATTTTTGAGAAGAAGAACCAACATATATATGATGTACAATGAATAAATGCATTTATACGTATTAATGTATCATTTAATAAATTGGATTTTTCATTGGTCTGTCGTCAATGCTTCGAAATGAAAAAAGCATCTTAAAAGAGCCGCATGTACGGGTAATTTTTATTTGTCTTTCCCAAATTATATGAATCTAAATTCATATTCTTTGAATGAACCATTTTCATGTTATTATATGCCTTCTTAGTTTGGCCCCGAAAACTTGGATCGTTGTAGTACACATGTCAAAGGAGTATAGTTTTCACTTAAATGGATAATTAAGATACACTTATTTATTTCAGGCTCTTCCGAATAAAGTGTTCCAATGATGATTTTAGTAGAAAAGTTAGGGAATACTAAATATAGCTATATACTTACCAACTAGATTAAGAAAGATTAGGAAATTACTTATATCGTATCAACATAATCTCTCATCAAGTCATCAGTCACTTTCGACAACCGGATTAATATAATTACTCATCAGTCACTTTCGATAACAAATATCGCATTCCTCTAATCTTTTTCTGCTATCACTACATATATACTACTCCATAGTAATAATTAGTAGTAAATACTAATATTACATTTTTTCAAATCTTATTCCCCAAAATTAATACCCAAAAAATTTCTTCAGCAAAACTACGGCCTTCTAAACCCGATCACACTTTATTTTTTATTTACGGTTTATTCCTCTCTCTTTTTTCCCTTGCTTTTTTTTATCCGTTTCTCCCTCTTCCTCCATATATGGAGATGAAAATTCTTTATAATCCTTGTTCTTGGCTTTTTTCGAATTCTTTTTAGCGATGATGATTTTTTGTAGAAAGATATATATATATATTTTTAATATTATGATCTATTAGATCGAATTGCATATAGAAATGGGGGGTTTGGGATTTATGAATTGATTGAAAGGGCCGTTCTGGAGTTTTGGTCATATGAGTTCAGGATCTTGTAAATCGAATTTAGCCGAATTCGGGTTGTTAAAAATCGGATTTTAATTTGGGTAAAATCGCCTTTAGGACTAAAAGTATTCAAATTTGGGGGTGCTTGGTTGATTATTAGTTACGTTTTTCTTTATGTAGGTTTTACTACTAAGCCGAATTCGGTATTAATAATCGACTTGGTTTGGAAAAAAAATATTAGGAATTGGGTTAGATATTTTCGAACTTTGTACATCTTACTAAATTTTAAAAGAATTAAGAGGTTGAATGATTATTGGTTCGTTAATTTTTTTGAAAATTTGATAAAGGTTTGTATTGAATATTCTTTAATTTGTTGCATTTAACTCGCTAGGGATGGGTTAGGGTCGGGACCCGACCCGTAAACACTCAATCTGTATCTCGACCCGGTTATTTTTGAAAGTGAAAAAAAATTTCCGACCGCGACTCGATAAAAATCGGGATCCGAATTTTCGGGATCCCGTAGGGTCGGGATAGATTTATCCCGAATCTCCCGACATATATTTTTTATTTTACGATAAAATCATTTTTTATTAACAATTTTTATTTGAGAAGACTAAACATGTTATTAACACGAAATATAATAATAGTTTAAAAATAGCACTCCTAATAAATGCAAAAAAAATAAATTAAAATATAGTTGAAAAAACAGTGTGAAACAAAAAAAAATTGAGTAAGATAAAAAATTTAATATGTTTTTTATTAGTTTTTTTAGTATTTAGTTTTATTCACACAAGTAACAATAATCATACTAAATGAGATACATTATCATTATAATTTTTATAATCGGAAAATAATGATCGATTATCTTTTATAAGTAACAATAAGATTTTTTTAATTTAAGTATATTTTTTATTTTAATAGTTTCATATATTAAAAAGTACAAATCTATATTATACTTATCTCATTATAACTAAAATATGAAACAAAAAGTGTTGTATCTCATATGGTAGAGTGCTTACATTACATCCTACAAGTAAAAGTTTCGATTACCATCACTTTCATTTGATATAGACTAACTTACATTTATTGTTGAAATAAAAAATATCATGTTATATAATATAAATATATATAGAGAGAGAGATAGAAATTCGGGTCGGGTCGGAACACCCGATAAAATCAAAATTGTTATCCGATCCTGATCTCAAAGTTTGTCGGGTCGGGACAAACCCGATATTTTCGGGTCAGGACTCTTCTCGAATTGGATACGGGTCAGGATTTTGGGATTTTTTCGCCGGGCCTACATTTAGCTTCTCTGTTTTTCACTATAATTCTGATACGTATGAAAGACTTAATCTAATTGTTAGTGTGAAACTATAAATCTAATTACAATAATAGAAAAATCTAACGAACAGTAAACATTCAAATGACATTTTACACCCGGTAGATTTTAAGGTATTCAAGTTAAGTTTTTTTTTTATAATCAATTTCCCTTGGATGCAATTTCAAGCTTAGTTTTTCACATATTATTCTATTTTGGATTATATTTGGTAGACAAACTTAATATAGTACTATCTTGTTTTAGTTTTGGCACACAAAAACTTAGTAAGGTAAGAGCATCAGCATCAATTTCCTGGGGATTTTATCACTTTATTAGTTTCAAGTATCACTTATACATAACTTCAAATTTCAATCTCCCTAGCTACCATATTCCTATTTGATATATTATATAATATTTTGAAAGAGAATAGGTTTGTTTGAGAGAATAGAAGTAAAATCTATGTAAAATATTAATATAGGTAATGAAGGAAAACTATTAGTAGCATTTTATTTTTGAGAGACGTTTTGGTCTCTTTATATTTAAGGTGAATGGATGGCGAGAATTAGTTTAAGGTAACAATGAGGGAATGGACGAGGTTTTATAGCTTTAAATCCATAAAACAAAGAAAAAGATTATGTTTTAGTCAATTGATGCAAGTGCTCAACCATTTGAAAACTGAACACATCCTATTTTATTTGATTTATTTTTACAACCAGCACAATCACCGATGCGGTGTACCTGACTCAAGAGTCAGAGTGACTCAGAGTCACAGCCATTGGATATTGCTACAGTACATTTTATATTTTAACTGTAGCAATATCCAATGACTGTGACTCTGAGTCACTCTGACTCTTGAGTCATATACACTGCTTCCCACAATCACGTATTCATGTGTCTCATCTAGAGGCTAAAGTAAGAAAAGGGGAATTGTACGAAGTATTTTTCGTAATAACCAAAACCAATTATTACTAAAAAAAATTGGCAAAATTCATAAGTAAACATTCCGCACTCTTTATTTCTTTTCTTTTTCCACCATTTATTAAGCAAATCCTTAGCCAAAGAGCACATCTGGAAAACATCATATTAAAGCTGAAACATAACGTCTTTAATGACTTTATAGTTATATAGCTCAGTTCTCATTCTTGCCACTTTCCTGAGTATGTTTCTTTGTTGTGTCACTCGTAGAATCAGCTAATTGATCACCAGATTTGTCATTCATTATGTGGATGATCTCTATATCCTCTTTTATCGGTGGTTTGGTGTCGTCATGGCCAGCTGGTGACCGATAGTTCACCGTTTCCACCTTAACTTCCGTTGCTTCTTGCTCATTTGTAACTCCAGTTTCCTATAATTAAAAAAAAATTGGAAACAGATTTGTTCAAAATTAAAGTAAGACATTTTTTACTCGCTTTTATTGTGTATTTCTAATACTATTAAAACCTAAACAAACTCAATTTTGAAATGGAACGTAGAAACATCACGGTCCTTAGAAGCCCACTTATTTTTAAGTTCTCAATAAGGGAGTCGAATGATATATATGTGATGGATCACGTCTATGCCAAGTATTTTCCTGTCCACGAGCTAATAATACTCTTTACAGATTCTACTTTTATTTGTTTACTATTGAGAAAGAAAAAGTCGGTCAAACTCGGAACTTAAGAGTTACGAACTCAAACTCGGAACTTAGAGTTACGAACTGTAACTATGCGTTACCAACCATAACTTTGATTTCCTAAATTGAAACCGATTAAGAGATTTGGGCCCGGGAAGAACTGGCTTAGGCGCCTAGCGATGTACATTTTGAGTAGCTAGTATTGTTTTTTTTACATACATTTTAATTAATTTACTTTCGTCATCAATACAAAACAAAGTCTTTTGTCATTGGTGGCAAGACGAAAAATAAAGGAGAAATTTATGTTTAATAAGTACATGTTCTAAAACTCATATGATTAATTAAGTTTTTGTTATTTTGGTGCTTATTCTTCTGTAAACATAGGAATATATACTCGAGTATCATTGTCCATTGTTTCTTTTGGTATTTTCGTTGAAATTGCAAAAGGAGTAGCCTGCTTGTTTTATTTATTATTGAAATGTACGCTAACGTTAACTAGAGAGAATTACCATATGCACAAAATTCAAACATAAGAAATTACAGTATTTAATAAAAATATACCTTGTTGTTGCTCATGACTTGATGGTTCTTTCAACTTGGGAAAAATATATTTCTTTACTCCTCTATCCCTCTTCCTCTTTTGTATGTGTGGTGAGTTTTTTTTTTTTTTTTTGAAAGGATGTGGTGAGTTTTTTTTAACTTTGATATGTTTTGAACCGAAATTTGTCATTATTTATGGCCAATGGAAACAGTAGGTACGTACGTGTCATGACACGTTGCTCCTATTATATCACACCAGATGGCACTTGGCAACTATGCTAAGAAATTAAATATGAATACAAGATTTTTTATATAGTGAGTAATGCTAGATATTTTTTTTTTGTGCATTCAGGGGTCCACGAAGTTGAATTATGGTAGTACTAATAACGTGTCATGTCCCTTTTCGAAGGGGACATAAAAAGCAATGAGGATAAGATATTAGTAGTATTTTACAATTTCTCTCGACAAATCTCATTTGAACACTGTACACCGACCTCTTTTCATAGCATATTATAAATCAGTAATCGTGGTCCATGCGATACATATACGACGCGTAATACAATAAAAATATAAAAAATATGTATAATTATGATATAAATACGTGGATAATAAAAAAAACATATTTTAAGATTTGAAATAATGTTTGGTTGCTAAACAAGGATAAATAGTTTTATTAATTTTTAATTTTTATATTTTTATATTTTTATATGAGTATGATATTATTGTAATTAATATAAAGATATATGTGTATTTTTTTTAAAAAATGGCTAAATTGGGCAGCGTTATTTGACTTGAAGTGACTTATTATAATATAATGATAAATAAAAGCATTTTTTTTATAAAGTTGAAAACAAAAATTATTATTTTTTATAAGTAAATGTTGTTTGTTGAACATTAAAAAAATATACTTTTTGATGAAAATGTTTTTTGTTAAAATATGTTTACTTTTTTAATTAAAACTAATATTTTATTTCAATAATAAAATAATAATTAAATAATTAATTAGCAAACAAGATTTCATTGAAAGCTTTACTCAACACACGTTATTACGAAAATATAATGAGTATACGAATATATATAAGTTAAAAAAAAAAACAAGTACTTCACTTACGATTTTGCCATATTTTTACAAATTTGATTATGAATTTAAAATCATTTGATATTGAACCCCACTCTTCTACATATTCATTACGCATGATACCTCATCAAAAAAAATTATTAAATAGTAGCAAGTGGATGAGTGACTTATTTCGGAAAAACCGATCAGGTTTGAGAACCAAATCATTCACTTCTATTTTCAAAACAAGAAAGTCAAACAGAAACCGAAGTATATTTTCTGTTTAATTTTGGTTAAAAATTTTAAGCCGAAAAATAACATAACTGAAAAACCGAAACTCAAGAAATCCCAAGTTTTCATATAAAGTGTTTTTTTTAATTATTTTACAACATATTTATTCAAAAAATAGTTTTTATTCATATATATAATCAACAATTTCAAATATTGGTTTTTATAAGCATGTATAAACTCAAAATTAGTTTTATACCAACAGTTCAAAAAATAGGTAGAATTTGAACATTATTTGTACACCAACGGTTTCATACCATTGTAACAACATTTTTTTTTTCCAGCTAGAAGTCTACAATGGAAAATGAGTTGTGTCAATAGCGATGTATCTAAAAGGAAAATTCAATTATCTATATGCATATACTTATTTTTAATAAATACTCAGACAAAATTACGAAATAGTAGCCAAAAAAGCAACTTTCATTCATAAGTAAGATGTAACTTTGATAGAACATAAAAATTAGACCCGAATATTCTATTCGGGTAGCAATCGACCCACACTTCAAAAACGGGTATCCAATGCTTGATGGGTCATCACATGCCTTTTCTAGATATTAGAGGAATATGTTAATAAAAGCCCAAGCCCACTTAACTAGGGACCCATACTTGGAAAAACCCCTGAGATGAAGACATTTGTCAACATCCTAGAAGGCATAGTTGCCTATAAATAGCCAACTACCCCTCCTAGAAAACCCCGGAAAAAATCCATTCAAAAATATAGAGAGAAGTTGAGAAAAGAGAAAAACTAATCAAAACTTATCCAGTTAAGAAACAAACCGAACAGAGAAAGAACCGAGCATCGAAGAAGAAGGAGAACGACCAAGATAAGATGATAAATAGTTAAATCGAGCGTAATTGTAGTAAGTTAATAATAATTCGAGCAAGTGTAACATTCCGAACAAGTGTAATGACCTAATCAATAATAAAGACCAAGAAGTGTTCATTACTTGCAGCTGATTTATCATTATTTTATTGTTGAAAAGCTTAACGCGACCGACCAAAGTTATGGCTTTATCAAATGAGGACAGGGGTACACCAATTCCGACCACGCTTGATCCGACAAGGGAACCTTCACGAAATTAAGCGCGCGCACATGAGCGCAATAGACGGCGAAATTCGCCGTCATAGTGTACTTTGTCCGCTCCTCAGCATGCGCCGCTTTTAGAGCCGCAACCTCGGCCTTTTCGGCTTCCACGTCCTCCGCCAAGAGCAAATTCTCCTCCTCTAGTTGGTCGTACTTTTCGACCATGCTCTCTTTTTCATCCTCCAATTTACCGACCTCCTCGGTCACGTGCAGGAAGTCCCCCGACAGCTTGTCATAATTATCGTCCAGGGCTTTATTCTCGGCGACCAGTTTCTCTTTATCCTCCTCGAAGGCCGCAAGCAGATCCTTCTTCTCGGCCACTAGCTTCTCTTTCTCAGCCTCGAGCGCCTTCCACTGATCCCTCAGAACAACGGAACCCAAGAAAGCATGCCATCAAAAACAAAAGTAGACATGCAACATCAGACACACGCCAACTAAGGGTATAAAGACCTATATAACTAAATACATGCTAAACATACCCGAAGCGCACCACTGCTGGCTTGCTCAATTAACGACGCTAACGGGAGAGCAGAAATTTCCTCGGCATCCTTGAAAACAAGGGGCTTCAGAGCAGTATACCCCATCCTTACAACTTGGGGCTGCTCCAGCAATTTCCCCTTACACCGACAAATGTAACGGGTCATCGCGACCCCGTCCACCAACACCTCTTCAGGTAGCTCGAGAACCTCATCCTCGACGCCCACCACTACATCCTCGGCAGTCTCTTTGCCGACTTCCTCCACTTCCTCAGTCACCTCCTTCTCCGAAAGGCCAGTCTCAGGGGCCCTGCGCTCGCCCACACCCTCAATACGGGTGGGCGAGACAACAAGCGGGTCCATCATCTACTCAGTATGAATAGGCGAGATCGCAGGCAGAGTCAGTGTACTCTTGCCCATGTTCACCATGAGGTTGAGATGTTCGAATATGTTATCCATCGACCCCTGAAACACAATAATACCCATAGACCGGGCAAGAGCGAGGATAACCAATGGAGAAGTCAGTAGCTGAAACAAGATAACCAATGAAGCAAAGAACTAGAGAACAACACAGCAATCACAAGACAAGAGAATAAATATACATATACACATACCTCGCCAGTTGCAGGGACATCCTCGGGGATATTCCCTTGGGAAGTAGCCTCCTCGGTGACCGATGTATCGGTCCCCCTAGCCCTCTTCGTTGTTCCAACGACGGGGTCAGATCCACGACGCTTCGAGCGAACGGTCTTTTTCCCTACCCGAGCAGCACTTCGAGCTCGGACCACCTTTAAAAATTCCTCCTCGGACTCTTTAGGAATCTCGGGGACAGGATTCCCCTTTGTCACTGGCCCCGCAGGGTATCCGAGAAGCACGGGAGCAGTACGACTAGCAGGATCCCTCGTTGATCCAGGCCCCCACCATTTCCAAAGAGCTAAGAGAGTCTCGACATTGGGAGCACCGAGGTCTGGAATCATGGGAGCCTTGGTAGCAGGGCCGGGAATTTGGTGTCCAACACAACCCCAATTACCGGAAACAATCACAACACCAAGGTTCTCCCCCTTGTTGGTATCCGGCAGACCAAAAACAAGCCGACAGAAGGCACTCATGGTCTTCAGATACGAGCTACGGCGATCAAAACTCAAAGTATAGATCCCGAACACATCCTTTAGTTCGATCGGGATTCCGGCCAACTCCGATAGCCTTTGAATACCGTTTAGGGTACGGTAACCATTCAGGGCCAGTTGGGCCGGAGCAATCTGAACGGCCTCAAAGAACGAAGCCACCCACTTGCTGAAAGGAAGTCTTAAACCCCCAGTAAAGAATGCCGAGGAAAGTACAGCTACCTCGCCGGCGGGAACAAACCCCAACACCTCGTCGTCCGATATCGGAAGCCGAACATGTATGTTATCGGGTATTCCGGCAAGCTTCTTAAAATCCTTTTCCACAAATGGGCCCACTTGGGCCAGGCATTGGGTCAAAATTTCCTGTCCAAACATCAACAAAACTCCATCAATATACTAATACACAACCCACAATAACATCAACATAAAGAAACCCCCCCTGCTAACAATTAACCAGCAACCCTACGTTTTACTCCTTTTCCAATCAGTATAAATCCAATACATAACTCAATATCGCCAGACATATATAGACAACCACGGCATGTTACCAACGCCATATCCACGACCACAACAGCAAATCAAATACCAGTCCTCAAATAAAAAGAACATAATAATAACAAAGCACTTACAGTTGTCATTCTGAGCGGATACGTTCGAACAGCACCAAGTATATCGACAATACAACGAAACCCTAGAGGGAGCGGCAGCACTTTTTTCCTTTTTGGCGGGAAGAGTATACTTTAGAGAGAGACAGATATTTTCTTCAGCAAATTATGTGATAAAAACAAAAGGGATTGCTTGGCACAGTAAAAAAGGAGCGGAGTCACAAAAAGAATAAAATAATAACCACCTTTTCGTGTAACAGAGGTTTACCTTTTTTCCAACCATAGATAAGTCCACAACCGCTGCTATTTTTAACTTATATACGCTCCAGATTTTGCCACGTCAGCGCATATCCCACTACCCAAGGCAATTCACATCATTACACCTAAATAAACGGCTAGTGGACCCTACCACGAAAAGCTTCCAGCATACGCTACCAATAATATCCCAGATTAAGATCCTCGACGCCTAACCATTTCTTACCGAAAGAACACACCGAACAAGGCGGACGGAGACCGTTTCTAGCCTGACGGCATTAAGCATCAAGTCTACAAACGCTCTCCGGGGGGATAACCGCGCTCATTGCTCGGTGTGTACTGAAACATCATCGACTGTATTGACATACAAAGTGAATAAGAAATAAAACAGAATAGACAGAATCAATTGTAAAGCAAAAGTTTTATTCATCCACAAGGGGGAAAAACACAAAAATACAACCAAAGAGAAAATTTTTACAAAAAAAAAAATATACACCATCCTACTTTTTAGAACTACCCCCCATATCGGCATCCTTCTTCGCCAAGAGCTCCTCCAGACGCTCTCTCTCCCTAATCAAAAGAGCAATGCCCTCCGCATCCCAATATTGTTTAAACCGCCTCGCTTCAGTCTGAGCACACTTGAGATCATGCTTCAGCCATGACATCTCAATCTCTTTTAGCTGAAGAGGAGTCAAATCCTCCTCCCCAAAACCAGGAGGACGGGGTAGCAGGAAAGTAGGCTCCTCTTCCAGAAGGGCTTTCTTTTTGGAGACAGATCTAGTAATGGGAGCCATCTCAAAACAAAAGCAAGTTAGAGGAAACAAAAATTATCAACAAGAGAGAGAAAAGAAGATTGGATAATGAAGTACAAGCAATAGGGAGCATTTATAGAGAGTCAAAGGGCACAAAGCGTGACACAGAACAAAAGCACGAGATACGAACAGATACATCTGATTCAAATACAAAAAAAAAAGAGAAAAAGATACAAGTTCCAAAACAGGAAATACATAAGAAAACCAGCCCAATCTAACTAAGGACCAATGGGTGGAAAAACCGAACTAGCAGACCGAGAGAAAGCAAAACGAGCAGAGCAGTTCAACCGAGCTTGGTAGGAATCATTCATGGCAATCAAATTTTCGTTCTCCGCAGAGAGTTCGGATTTCTCCCTAGTAAGAACCATGATGCGCTCCTCCAGCCGAGCATTCCTAACCATCATATTAGCCAGGCATTGAGGGGAGTTATCGAACTCGTCTTGAGCGTGGTCCCAAATTTCCTCGGCATCATACCAGGAGTTGGCCAGATGATTTCTTTGTAACAACAAGTGATCGAGCTGACGGCTCAAGGCCGAAATCTCGGTCCACTTCACAGTCTCTTCGGGATGAGATCCGAACAAGCTCAAGGCCAAAACGCCGTACTCTTTTTCAAGCCTTGCCATTCGACGTCGGACGCGAGATACCTCCGCATCCAAACCCTTCATCTGAGCATGATATCTCCCCACAGGTTCAGACATTCTGGGAAATTGCTATAGTACAAGAGAAAGTAGGGGTAGAGGGAAGAGCAAACAGTAATAATAAAAGGAGAGAGGGTAGCTAATAAAGAAAAGAAGAGGAGTATTTATAGAGAAAATATAGTATGGTATTTCCTGACATACTTGGGAGCCAGCATATTTCCTGACATGCTTGGGAGGGTGCACCTATGATCGACAGTACACCCACATACATTTGATATCACAGTACAACAGAAAATAGAAAAGATATTCAAAGATCTGGATTTCGGAAAAACGACAAACCATAAGTACAACATAAAAAGAAGTGCCAAAATAAAGGGGCAAAAGTTCTTCTCATTAATAAAGATGGAATACATCATTGTTCATTACATCAAAAGACGATCTATTACATTGAGGTCTATTACATCCGAGGATTACATCAAAAGAAAATCTACTACATTGTGTGTTGAGTGGTGGAGCCAAATGAGTAGACGATATGACCAAAGAAGATCGACAACATCAGCGGACCAAGCGAACAGCAGGAGACGAAGGAAAGAAACATAAAAAGAAAACAAAAAGGGGATAAAGAAGCGAAGAGAAGGAACATAAAGAAGAAGTGAAAAGAAAGAAGAGTCAAAAAGAACAATGACAAAAATCCTAGAAGTAACACAAAATCCTTAGGATCACAGGATTGATTGTTACGTCATAGTGGTGAGAAAGAAAAGGATGAAGAAAGTAAAAGAAACACGATAAAAAAGAAAAAAAAAGGGATGCATAAGAAGGATATAAAAAGAAGCAAGAGAGAGAGATAAAAAAAAAAAAAAAAAAGAGATGATAGTGAAAAGAAAATGGAGGAGGAAGAAATGAAGGAAACAGACAAATAAAAAAGAAGTCAAAGAAACAAAAAAAAAACAGAAAAGAAGAAGAGTGCAAAAAAGAGGAAGAGGAAGAAATGAAGAAAATTGAAGCAAATCAAAAAAAAAAAAAGAGAAAAAGGAAAATGGAGGTTAGGGGGAGGTCGATCGGTATCGATGAGAGGGCCCGGCAGAGACATCCCTGTCTCGAAGTGCCGAGTTTTCCCTTAGCAACTCATTCTCTTCAACTAGAGCCTGACGAGCACGTCGGCAATAATCTAGTTCGGATCTTAGCCAAGTTAATTCCCGAACCATCTCGGTATGGTGATAACGCATCACCTTTAACTCCTCCTCGGCATCCTTCAACAGTTTTAGTGCATGGCCATAGGAAGCTTCAAAAAGCCTCCACTTGCAAAACCAATGCAGATTTGGTGAAAGAACTGGCCATTATAAAAAGATTATAAGATGAAGATTCGTATGTAGGGGAAGATAATATGATAAGGGTTGTGGATGTAACCATGCTTTAAGCATGTATCTATAGGTCAATTAGATGAGGGCTGGTATGGAGAGTCGCAACCGTTCGCCAATGGGTTCTAAGAAGCGATGGCAATTAAAAGATGTGTCTGTTCAAGAAAAAACGTTTGGATTCCCAAAAGGCTCTGAAAAAGCGTGGGTAATTAAAAGCCACTCTTGTTCAAAAAACACTTGGGTTCTTTCCAATATTTAAAGGGGGTAAGTAATAATGGAAGCAAAACACGCGTCAGTTTGGGGAAAGGCAGCAGTTCAAATAAATATCTAAAATCTTTTGCACAGAGCTCAAGAAAACTCTGGTGAATAAGATTTTTGCGCACAGGGCTCAAGAAACCTCAGTGGTCCCTAGATACAGAGATTAAGAAGATCCAGTGGATAAGGTCAAACACCAGGCCCAAGAAAAAGCATTAATACAGCCACAAGCACGCGCAGTCAAATAAATTGCGTTGGGAAAGTAATATTTATTGATTGATTGATACTTTATTACAAAAAAGGCAGTCAGCAGAAAGGAAATACAATAAAAATAATAAAATCATTTCATAGAAGGGCCTGCTTTGTCATTCGGCTTCCCCTTCGACCGAGCATACACTTCCTTAAGGGCCAGTTTGTAAGCCCTCTTGGAAGCAATGTGCCTATTTCTAGAAGCCTCAAGCTCTTTGATCCGAGCATGAGCCCAAATATTGTCGATCAGAGACTTCTGATATTCACGCTCCATGGCCTCCAAGCGCTCGTCCATCTCTTCAGCTCGGCGAGCCTCCATGGATAAAAAGGCAACCCTCTTTTCAAGGATACGAGCCTTCCTAACCTCCTCCTCGAGATGGGCAACGTATTCACGAAGATTGTCACCACTATCTTCACGAGGAGAAGCCATTTGTACGATAATAAAGAATGAGTTGCAACGAGAATACAGGGACGATCACCTTTTATAGACAGAAATAAGAGATAGATCAAAGGTCATCTCGAAGAAAGACAACCTCTTGAACTTCCCTAGAGCATTTATGGCTAACTACAGCAGTACAAGTCCAATTAAGTCATCCCATAGGGTATCAAGAAGATAAACAGACAAGAACAAGGATCGGGAAATATTTTATTAATTTCAAAAACTTCGATTACAACTAAGGAGAAAACTCCCCGTTCGAAGTAAATTACAATAGAAATCGTAAAAGACTAATTATTTCGAGGAAGAGCCTTCTTCATCTTCATCCGAGCTCGGTTTAGACCGAGCATGCAACTCTTTGAAGGCAAGCTTATAGGCCCTTTTCGCTGCCTTCTGCTTAGCCAGACAAACCTCGAGCCTCTTTATACGCTCGAAGGCCCAATCCTGATCGACCATCGTCACATGATGAGCAGAATCCATGTCAGACAACCTTTTCTTGTAGTTTGAAACCTTGGCCATGAGTTTCTTATTGGCGGTGCGAGATTTCGTGACCTCAGTTTCTAAATAAGAAATATAGTTAAAAGAGCTCTCACCAGTAGAACCCGAGGAAGCCATTACGTCACAAGCACAGTAGTAGTAAAATGCATGATTATGGAGGGGGCGCACCCCCTTTATAGGAGTTTTTTCCTCGAAGAAAGATATTAGGGTGGGTAACTACAAATGGGCCCCCCTGGGAACCGTCATGATATTATTGCGCTTCTCGATGAAGCATTGGGAACGACAAGACCGAAGTAGTATCCTCGACAGACCGAGCATGACTCCCTCGACATGGAAACCCATGCCGAGGAAGTCAGGGAGCACTTGATAGAACATAAAAATTAGACCCGAATATTCTATTCGGGTACCAATCGACCCACACTTCAAAAACGGGTATCCAATGCTTGATGGGTCATCACATGCCTTTTCTAGATATTACAGGAATATGTTAATAAAAGCCCAAGCCCACTTAACTAGGGACCCATACTTGGAAAAACCCCTGAGATGAAGACATTTGTCAACATCCTAGAAGGCATAGTTGCCTATAAATAGCCAACTACCCCTCCTAGAAAACCCCGGAAAAAATTCATTCAAAAATATAGAGAGAAGTTGAGAAAAGAGAAAAACTAATCAAATCTTATCCAGTTAAGAAACAAACCGAACAGAGAAAGAACCGAGTATCGAAGAAGAAGGAGAACGACCAAGATAAGATGATAAATAGTTAAATCGAGCGTAATTGTAGTAAGTTAATAATAATCCGAGCAAGTGTAACATTCCGAACAAGTGTAATGACCTAATCAATAATAAAGACCAAGAAGTGTTCATTACTTGCAGCTGATTTATCATTATTTTATTGTTGAAAAGGCTAACGCGACCGACCAAAGTTATGGCTTTATCAAACTTACTTTTAATAAGTAAGATAACTGATGTTTACTTTTGATAAAAGCAAAGAGTTTACTAGGACAACCAAATAACAACAATTTTAGTTATCATACTTATAAGTAATATTACGAAATAAAGTATTAATGCAACACCTACTCGGTGTGATTTTACTAATGGACTCGCACTTTTTTTCTACGGTGCTCCATACCCATGCCAAGAAAATATGAGATATTTTCACGATCTCATCTCGAATTTGTTCCTTCGAAGCTTAAGATTTTCAACTAATGTTGCCGCATTCTCTTATAATTCACATCAATATCTACGTAGACCGCTACTATAACTTACTATGAAGTAGATTTCTCAATTATAACATTCACGGACATGCTTCATTGCTCGTGTATCCATTGTACTAAAGAATTATGAAAACATTTCAACTCGTTGCTAACAGCGACAATCAACTAGTGATATCGATGTACAATTATTTGGGACAATGATAATTTAGTACATAATTTGACTTGCGTCTTTATTAAGTGCTTACTCACTAATGCAACAATACCATCTTCGTTATGTCTTCTTCATTACCTGACACTCTTTAGCATTGCAGTGTAAATAATTTTTCCACTCTTATCTTTTCATGGTGAATAACACTAACATGGAGCAGTTCTCTCATGGTGTGGAATGAAATTGTGTGCGGTTACTTCTGAAACTTGTGCATATAGTGGTTCTTATAACACGAGAATTTCGTATCATATTCGTTTGAAGATAAAAAAATAAAATTAGTCTCTCTTGTCTTATTTCGGTTTTACTTGAAAAGAAGTTGTCACTTCCAAAAGTCTTACTACCCAATTTTGAGTCCTCTGGCCAATTAATCATGCAATAAATCTAGGAAAAAAAATTAAGCCTTTTAGCTCGGGTGAACGTTGAAGAAAAATTCTACATGAAAATTAACATGGTTGCGATGAAATGTCGAAAATGAGGAATCAATTGATTTTTTGAAGAACTATCGTGTCTTCGGCGAGGCACACATTTTAAGATCGAAACACCCAATCCCTAGGAATATCAAATATGGCCTCAGTAAAGTAAATGAATTGATAGATCTTTATTAGAAAAATGGGTGTAAAGTTTCTCATGTTAATTGTTCCGACAAGTATAGCAGACCAAATTTGTGCCGAATTCTAATGAGCAAGATCATGGGGGTGAAAATGGTACTGGTATGAGTATCTAAATCGAATTTTCATGTACGCATTTCGTTCATATACACATTCTTAGCAGTATATATTAGTCGTGTACGTACTCTTTCATGCACTTATTTTTTTGCATCAGACTCGTTCTATTTCTGTTCTCATTGCTTCGCGGAATAAAGAAACGTAGCAATAATCCAGTTTATAGTCTCACATAAAATGTAACGTTATCGCCTATATGTAAATAAATATTGTCGAACTTGTTCCAATGACTAACTCCTTTCTTTCTATATGTATTGATTTCACTCAATGGTTAACTAGAAAAACTACGGGGACCATAAATACTTTTTGACACTTATTTCACAAGGGTCTGAAGAAAAGAGTTGGCTAACAACGTGCCCAATCGAACTTCTGCAGAAGTGGTGAGGTGGACATAATCTTGACCGACCTTAAGCCCTTTTCCTTCAACGTACCTTACGTTTGGCATATGTACTTTCATTTGAGCATCTCTCACTTTTTGTATGTATTTTCCTTGTCCAGATGCTAGTCCCACCTACACAGAAAAAACATAGCCATGTTCAACATTTCAGATTGAAACTAGAGGAAAAAATAAAAGTTTAATCCAGAACTACGGGGACCCTTGATGTAACTCGCGAGAAAAGGTTTCCTCAATTGTAAGCATGTATTTCTGTCTAGAATTTGCGTTATGCGATTTTCGGTATCAAATAAGCTAAGTTGCCTAATTTGATACTAAAAAGTACTAAATCAGAGCAAGAATTTTGGTTTAGTAATGAACTTTTCCGTAAGTTATCACTACGATGTTATTTCTCTTAATTTATGTACAGTTTTAGAATTACTATATATAACACAAGAACTTGGTCTTTGAATATTGCTACATGAACAGAATTACCGGAAAATAAAGCAGAAGTGCCCGATATTTTGATGAGATGTTTTAATCGATAAAAGCAACTCCCTTTTTATCTGTAAGTTATATGCATTACTCACGCCACTGATTAACTATAAAAGGGCGGTGGGTAGGTCCAGGTCCCATATATACGCTACAACAAAACTAATAATCAGTGACAATTTTTTTGATTTTTTTTTAGATAATCAAATTTTGTATTTAAATGTTAATTTTTTTGGATAAAAATAATATTTTTAAAACATAAATAAATAAATAAATTCCAAATTTAATTTTTATGCACATAATTTTTAAAAAAAAATTATCTCCAAAGACAATCTCATACGGAAATAAGGAAACAATTTAATTTCGTCTCAGAAAGTATTTGAAGATAAATTTTAACTGTTTTCTTATGTTCGTATGAGATTGTCAAAAAAAATTCAAATTATGTGTCTAAAAGTTAGATTTTGGGATATAAAATTTATTTTTTTGTCTAAAAGATTGTTTTTTTCCTAAAAAGTTACCATTTGTAGACAAAATTTAATTGCATTTAAAAAATATTATTCATAATTATTAAGTTCGTTGTAATTCATCTCACCGTCTCTTGCCTAATAAACTAAACTGAAAAATAAATAAAAATTGACATGATACTAAATAAGGTCAATAAAAAGGACACAGTCAAACAAGTGTACGAAGTACCTTGCCGACATGAAACACAAACCTGGTAACTTTTCTTGAATATCCAAAACAAGAGTGTTAATTCGTGTACATTTTAGAATGTCCACCAATAAAAGTTGTTACTTATAATGCTTGCCTCTTCGGCTCTTTGCGCTAGTGATCACATTTTATCAAAATTTCAAAACGAGTAAGATAAGATATGAAAACAGAAATAAATTATATAACATTACTAAATGGAAGTACTAAACTTTTCAGAAGAAGACGATTAATTTCTGTTGATGACATTTTTTGTTTAGATTTATTTATCCTAGTAACATATCTTAGCCGGAAGAGCATTACTGCACAATATTTAAATACTGGAAAGGAAACTAATATGATTGTAGCAATATGGAGAGATAGAGTGAAATTCTCTAGACTTACTTTGATCCTAAAGGTAAATAACAAAACCTTAAAACTTCAAATATAATATACCCAAGACAGTGAAAGATTAATTACCTGAATTATTAGTAGTTCTGGAGACTGTAAATCCGCACGAAGATCCGTGAAAAACCTCTCCAACCGTCCTTGATAAAGATTTGCATCGCTTTCTTCTATTGTATCGCTCTCACCTTGATACCACAACATCGCTCTGATCCTGCCACCTGATTGAACTGCGGCCCTAGCCCTCTTCACAAGTTGTTCATACAGATCGTTCCCTTTTTCCCATTGCGTTATCTTGGTCGCCCCAACAGCACAAGGGACCAGACCCACCGGTCCAATGCCATGGTCCTTCGCCAATATAGCATTGGCAAAGGGCATCCCTGGTCCTATCCCAACAGCAGCGTATATGTCGATGTCCTTGTGGATGGGCTCCATAGCTTCTATCCATTGTAGCTCTTTCGTGAGCCTGAGGATGGAAGAACTTGAACGACACTCGGGAGGGATAATGCCGTCCCAGGTGTTCTTCGATGTGACACCTCCTCGGCCGGACATGTTACTTTGTCCGGCCAGGATAAATATGTTTTTGGGAGCCTGAGGACTCACCAAGCTTGACTTGGCTAGTACTAGTAGTAATGGAAGTAAAATAAACATTTTTGTAGTTTTTTATGGTGTGAAAGGGATAGTTTATAAGGAGGCTTTTATAATTGATAAATTGTTTGTTTAGAGAGACGCTATTTATAGCTCGAATGAGCCCCACTGTGTCCATCACCTATGACCTATATAGCATAATGTTCAAGACGAGCCATTGAAATTTATGTACTGATAATTATTGCACTGGTCAAAAAGTAGAGTAATTCATGAATCTCCTTTTGTTTCTATATTATGTGTTGTAGAAAATTTCCATGGGGGACGTTATTAGGTTGTTGACATTTATTTAAAGTTACTTCGGTTAATTGGTGGTCCCGCTAGTGGTCTAAAACTGTACTCTTGAAAAATTACGTGCAATTTTGATCGGTTTATAACATGTATTAAAATTGTCGAAATAAAAAATTTTAAAACTAAATTATATAATTTAATGTTTGAATTATATGATAAACTTTTAAAAAATTTCATTCCGATAATTTTAATATAATTTATTGACCGATAAAAATTGTATATAGTTTCGTATATACGGGAGATAAAGATAGTTTGGTACATGCATTTCCAAACAATTAATTAGGAAGGGAGATGAACTATTAATTCTATGAATCTTAACAACTTTGTAATTTAATGCGGGAAATAAGTACATGCACAAACATAAACATCCATAGCCTTGTATCTCACTCAAACCATTTTATCGAAACAATTAAAAGTAGCATTCTGTTCACCCCCATTTGTTAACCCACACTATTAATTTTTTGGATGTCCCAAAATGTTAGGTTATTTTTAATTCTAGAATATAATTACGGCACTTTATTAACATGTTACTATATTAAAATTTTTCTAAAACATCAAAAGTAAATCATTAATTATAACTTATAAGTAAAGGATAAGAATGTGAATTTAAAAAGGTAAAGCCCGCCATTGTGTTCTTAAATTCTCAAATAGGCCAACAAAAAGAACGAGTATTACACATTTGGCAATAGATGTTGGCCTCCATATATAGGTTCAATTTCATCTCCATATAAACAAATAATAATGACATTTCTCTCCCTGATTTAGCAATATGTTAATCAATAATTAATATATCTTTCCCCAAAACTATTATTACGTTTGAAGTAATAAACAATAATACAAAACGAGTGTTCTTTTCCGGATAACATTTTTTTGTTCTAATGCGTGTACTACAATATGTCAATATATAAACTTAATTCACAGTAACTTATTCCATATTTTAAAATATAATAGGAAACAATTACAGTACTTTATCTCATGCATCTTATTTGTTGTTCATATTTTCATACCATATATGTAAATAAGCAGTTATAAACCTGTATATATGACGTGCATTTTTTCTTTTTTTTTTGGTTTGGCCCTATCTTCTTGCACGAATTTCTTTTTTATTTTTATAAGCGGCTCTCATCATTATTATTAGAAACAAAAGTCTCATATGGGATAGAGGCGAGTCCAAATCTTCTATACCATTTTTCTATCTCTTTCGTGTCTCCTTACTTATTTTATCCAAAAAAATTTTCTAAAAAACTTAAAAAAAATTGTACAATTACTATAATACATGTATCAATACATTTCAATAATTATTTTTAAAATAAAATCCACACAAAATTTGTTTTGGAACAAATGTATAAATTAGTGTAAATTAAATATTGAATATTAAAAAAATTGTCTAAAACAATATTATGTTCAAATGTTTTCAAATTTGAATACAATATAATATAAAAATTTATAAAGTTGCGGTATAAGTTGTGAAAATTTAAAATTTGAGTAAAAATAAACAAGGAGACACGGAAATGATAAAGAATAGGAGATAAAAGATTTGTACTCGATATACCCATAATGGGTGGTTCTTAGGAGTACAAGAAACTATCATTTTTTTTTTGGTTTGGCCCTATCTTCTTGCACACTTACAAACATTTTAAAGTCCATTATATTTTGCCACTGATCTAGCGTGATATAGATGTATGAAAAAGTATATCATATTGGGAAATGCTCACGACACTTATAACTGAATAATATTATCAATTACACAATACGTTTTCATCACCATGCATGTAAGCTGATATGGGCGTACCATATTGTGAAGTCATCAATAAACTCGTGTAAATATTCCCTTTCTCTTGAATTTTTTATTCCATCTTTTAGAAACCATTAGCCGATGCAAAAATGATCTTTTTGGCGAGCTGAAAGTAATGCTCGATTTTTAAAAACAAAACATATCCCGTTTCTTCCTAATAAATTTATAATTTTTCCTTCAACTCCTTCACATCATGTAACCGTTAAACAAATGAAGTTACGATAGTTACATCCAAACAGGCAACTGAAAAACATACTGGAGCAACAAAATTGGCCCAAAACAATGAAAATTTCAAGAAAATCGTCTTGAATGTTCATAACCATACCGGCCTCTAGTATCTTAATTTTTTGAAGCTTTAATTAACTGAAAAATACTTCCGATTAGCACTACTTCGTAGAAATCTTACAACAAATCTTACAAAAAAAAAAAGTTTCTCTTAACTTCTTAATAAAAAAAAGTCCTCAAAGCTTCCGGCCATGCACATATATAATTAGATGACTGATTATGAGATTGCGGTTTTAGCGTATGCGTTGGCTAACATATTTCCCAGTTGAACTTCAGATACGGTTGTGAGGTGCAAGTGATCTGGTTGTAACTCAAGATCCTTTGCATCCACGCATTTTACATTTTTGAGTTTTAATCCGAGTTGAGCTTCTCTTACTTTTTCTATGTATGTTCCCTGCTCTGATGCTATTGCCACCTATAATCAATTCAAGAAATTAATTAGTTACAGATTGATTAATTTCACCAATGACCCAACAAAATTAAGAGAGATAGCGTACAAACTAAATTTGTGTCCATTCTAGGGGAAAAAATACATTTAATGTACTTTACTATATATTTTTAACGATTTAAGTACCAGACTATCAAAGTTAACGATTGATCTGAACTATCATAATATTCACAATTCATGTACTGCCGTTAATTTAGTTGTATGAAAATTAATTTCACTTTTCATTTTGGTCATATTCTTTGTAACTTGTATAAATTTAATTCAGTTTTTTCGAAACATTACAATTTACAATATTTCTGCTAAAACACATACATATATATACATAAAAAAACATATTATTTGACTTGATTTTCTTTGAATTTTTTTCTAAAATAAAAAAATTATAATTTTTTTTTACATTTTCTCTAAAATGAAATTAAAGTATTCATGAAAAAAAGTATATTTGTTATGGAAAAAAAATTCATGAAACGAAACTAAAGTTTTAGATTTATGACATTCGAGCAAAAATTATTTGAGGTCACGTAACTATTTGAATACTTTGATGAAAAAACGGTACTAAAATTGTTATTTTTTTCAAAAAAATATTCATTTTTTGTAAATAGAATATATTTGTTAAGTATTTATAATTTCTTCTTATACACAAACATCGTTTAGAATTTATATTATTTGCAATAATATGTATACATGTATTATTATATATATATATATATATATATATATATATATATATATATATATATATATATATATACATATATGTGCGTGTGCGTGCATTATATACATACATATATATATATATATATATATATATGATATAATTATATATTTTTGAATTTATATTAAAATGAGACATTTTATAAAATTAACGGTTAGATTTATACAAGTTACAAAGAATATATATCATGACTAACCTGAAAACTGAAACTAATTTTCATCCAACTAAATTAAGGGTGATATCTGAATTGTGAAAATTATGATAATTCAGTACGTCAATTGTTAACTTTGATAGTCTGATATATAGATTGTTAAAAACAGATAGTATAGTACACTAAATGTATTTTTTTCCCGTGTTGCTTTTCTACTGACCAATGATTAAAAAAAGTTAGTCTTAATCGAAGTAAAAAAATGATTATTAAACTTGAGCGAGATGGTCGGGTAATCAACATCCAATGAGGAGTGGTATGTTTCAAATTTGGAAAAAACGTGAATTTAGTTACTTTTTTCCTAGAAAACAATTTCAGTAAAAAGAGACTATTTCATTTAAGTAAAAGTATAAACACCACGAGTAGATGGATATGAGTTTCATCACTTTGGATGACTTCTGTCTGTAGTAGTAGGATAATAAACCAATATTAATACTGTTTCTATTATGAGTATCGAGACCAGATGGAGGTTTTTCCTTGATTGAATCCTGAAGGGAGAACTTTTAATCATAAAACTAGCTAAATCGCAGCCTCTATCGATCTCAAAGTATTCGTAGCTCAATAGAAAGATGAAAGAAAATAATGAGACAATGTCATTTAGTTTGTTCTCCGCAAATAGAAATAAAAGTTTAGGCCATTGTTTAGCCATACTGTACCGTAAACTAAGTATATGCAAATGCAATGCTAAAACAGGATTAGAATCAGCTATGAAGCTATGCTGTTTAACACAAAGGAATTAGCTTCTAAACACCTGAATAATTGGTAGCATTGGAGACTTCAAATCCTTTCGAAGATCCACGAAAAACCTCTTCAATCTTCGCTTATACATCAACGCGTCTTCTAAGTTCACAGTATCACTCTCCCCTTGGTACCACAACATAGCTCGAATCTTTCCACCCCCTTTCGTTGCAGCTTTGGCCCTTATCACTAAATTGTTGTAAAGAAAAGTCCCACGTTCCCACTCGCTAATTTTGGTCCCTTTGAACCCTCCCACGGCGCAAGGGACTAATCCCACTCTCTTGATGGTAGAGTTACGAAGCAATATTATTGAGTGGGCGAAGGCCATTCCTGGCCCTACTCCACAGGTCGCATTGGTATCTATGTCCCTGTGGAGGGGCTCAACGGCCTTCACCCACTTCAGATGTGCATCCAAGCGATGAATGGCGGAGTTGGAGAGACACTGGAGCGGCACGACGCCGTCCCAGGTACCGTTAGATGTGCCTCCTCGGCCAGACATATTGCTCTGTCCGGCCAAAATAAAGATCGGCATGTCCGGTCTTATCGTGGATACTAGACCGGCATTGTAAGTTAGAAGGATGAGGCAAAAGAATTTGAGCATGATCTTGGAAAATAATGTTAGTGATGGATTTGTTTTTGTTTTTTTGATAAAAAGTAATGGGTTATGTTGAGGATGGTTTTTTGTTTTACGTTAGATTGAAAGCAACCATAGTGTCTTCACGTGACAACTTGGTTATGTAGTGCACATGATACTCGTACTCTCTTGTCTGGATACGAAAACTCATAAAATATAACCTCCTTATTCTTTTTTTATCTCCTCCGATAAAACCTGCGAAACTTCACAGGCGACAGGCTTTGAACCCTGACGATGGTCATGCAATATTCGGATAAAAAACGCGTAACTACCAGATAAACTTCTTATTCATTAAGACCTTATTGAGGGCTTTAGCTAAGATGAAAATGACAGATAAAGTTGGTTTATTTAAGCCTGAGAAGAATTTGTAACTTTTAGCTTGACAACCAAATGTACGGGCGTAAATGAAACGAAACAAACCGGCTCTGTTCATGTTCAGTTCATGAACTAAAACTCTTATTTATGTTCATTTAAATACGAACGAACATTTGACGAGCCGAACACGAGTTGTTCGTGAACATCTAATTTCTTCCAAAACATGATAAACTAGTTCACATATAACATTAATTTTATATATGGTATAAATTCTTTTTAACATACGTATGATTACTTTAACAAGTTGAACACTTAACGATAAAATCGGTGACTGTATTTATAGTATGATGATATAAATTAACATAATAAGTTCGAAATAATATAAATATATTATTTATATTATTATAACAAATAAGTTTATTAATTGTGTAGTGATACTAATTTTTGTTACATCATTAATAGATTTAGTTTTTTATTTTATCAAACTTTATATATAATTACATGAAAACGAGCTTAGACGAACCGAACAGATACATGTTCAGTTCACTTAATAGACGAACACTATATTTTTGTTAATTATCGTGTTCATTTATAAATGAACGAACATGAACAGAACATTAGCTAAACCGAACACGAACGATTCCACAAGCAGCTCATCTCTTATACGGCCCTAACCAAATGGGGTGCAACAAAAGAAAAGGCCGAGTTTAAGAACAGCAACTGAACCACATGTAAATGAAACTAAAATAGCTTAAGAAGGATGTAACTTGTAGTACTAACCACTAGGGTAATGATTGAGAAATGTAACGATCTTCAATCATTCTATCTTCTTAAATTGGTGGTGGTTACTCAAAATATATGGGTAGCGGTTCCTGTACCGACAATTCTGGGGGTACGAAAAGACATCCATTCTAAATAAAATTTGGTCATACAATTTTTAAACAAATAAAATAACACGTAATCATCCAAGCCGTTCTATTTTAAATTTTAGTTTTATTGAAGTGAAAATCAAGAATTACTACAAGTCAATACTAGGATGCAAGAGAACCGCCAGAACCTACGGTTATTTTGGAGAACCTACAGAACACTTATATTGAATCCGTTATATTCGGGAATCATTCTATAGGAGCCGGAGGGAAGGAATTAATAAACGTCCATGTCAATAGGTCAAAATTATTCTTTTGCAGAAAACAAATCTTCCTCCATGAGTCATTGCCAAAAACAAGAACCTATATATGTAATGTATGTCTTTACATACTCAGGATGTGAGTTTTTCATCAGCATTTGAACAAAATCTACCCTTACTAGTAGCTATATCAGAAGAAAGCAGTCCCAACTTGTAAGGTAAATATAAATTTATATGTACACACTCAAATCCCATGCTCCCCGCCACATACCCAGCTCAATCCCCTTCCTCAGAGCTGGACTCGAAATCCTCTTGTTTCTGATATGATGATGTGAAAAAGACACTTTGATTTCTCTGAAGGAACCTGGAAAAATGCAAAACAATCCATCCCCAAATGTCATTATATTTTTACTTGTAACAGAAAAAATTCATAACTTGGTTTCGGGTACAAAAGTTCTGAAGCAAAAGAAAAATGTTAAGCTTTTTTGTAGAGATCATGAGATAAAGATTCTGAAATAGACCTAAAAAATCTCACCCCCTCAATTGATAGGCATCCTATTATTAAGTTTTTCAAAGAAACAAGTTCTGCAAATTTTACACCTGCTCCTTGTTTGCACCGAAAAAAAACGAGTCCTTCTTATTAATCTAGTTTTACTTGGGAGTTGGGACTGAAAAAACCGATGGTTCATTCTCGTTCAGCTTAAAAATTCTAGCATTTCCAGGCTAAATTAAGAAAACCCCCTCTTTTAAGATAGAAAACCAAATGCAGTACAACCTTTAGGCTAAAAAAAACTGAGCTTTAAAGGCTGCAAATTACAGAAGTCCAAAATTGTATCCTGGTTCTTTTCCAATCCTTGTTTAGACATGATCTTTAACTATAGACTTGGGAGCCACCAAAAATAGTAAAAAAAAATATGATTACAATAATTATAAAGTTTGTACCTGAGAATGTCTTGCAGTTTCTGCTGCAGCTCTTTCAGTGTATCCTCTTCAATATTGGCAGCATTAAGTATCTCCGGCAATTTAACTTGGATGTCCAAGAAAGAGAAAGAGAGAGAAAGTGAGCCACAAAAGAACGACACGGTAATCCCCAGTGAATGACAAAATTATAAAACTAAACATAAAAAAAATAATGAAACTCAACTGAGCATAATGATAGTCAGGCGGATCCTGTAAAGGGGAAAGGGGGGTTCAAGTGCCACCTCTTGGTTCGGGAGTAGAATTAAAAAATATTCATTTCCAGTTTTTATAAATATACAAATATTATTGTAGCTAAAGTATCTATAATCAGTGCAGTTTCTAATACGAACATTGCAATTGTCCCAGTGGGAAAGGGTTACTCTTAAAAACCCGCAAGTCATGTGTTTGATCCTTGCTTCCCCACATATCTTCTTGATTTTATTGTTAAAAAACTTTGTTCGTTGGTATGAACCTACTTCAAGAGTTTATTAAGCCTGATATTCAACAAAAAGTATATTACTTTTACTTGGGGCATTTTTTGCCCCCCACCACCACCACAACTAAGTTGTAAGGATCCGCCTCTGATGATAGCCTAGCAGCAAATCAAAATAATAAAGCACATAATTCAGAAATAACAATGATAATCTAGTGCGAGATATGAAATACCAAATAGCCGTAGGAGATGTTCAGCACCATATAAAGTTGCAGGCGAGGCACAATCTACAATTACTTCTTGGTATTGTTTTCGCTCGCTTTTGTATAAAAGCATAGCTGACAATGATTTGTCAAAGTAACAACGTAAACCACTCAATATTTCATCATCTGCGTCAGCAACCCTTGCACCAACAAGTTCCAGACAAATATTAACTTACAGATTGGAGCTGAAATACGTAGTATGACTGTGAAAGTAAAATAAAGGCAGACTCCGACGCATGGTTCTATAGGAAAATGATTAATGCACCTACCTATCTGCACATAATAACTTTGGATGGAATATTTATGTAATTTTCAGAATTACATTTCAATCCCTCCATTAAGGAGAAACTGACTTGTAATATTTTGAAAGCCACATCGGCAGTCCTTCTGAGATAATTGTATGCAAATAGGTGGTGCAAAGATCACAACTCAGTTTTGTATATATCCCACACCTCATGTAAAGAGAACTATACCATCCGTGATGGTTAAATTATAAAAGAATATTTAAGTTCTTACTAATGGAAGCTGTTGAGAGAAAATAAAGTTTAACTATGCTCTCCAAGTGACTTGGAGGAAAGCATCATTTTTTACAATTACCAACCCTCACTTTGGGCCAGGGCTTGAACCCTAGGGATGAACTTATGGTTCTGAGGCCCTCAACCACGGGGCGCAACCCAACTACTCGTGGAAAATATCATTGATACAATCATTTTTTCCTAAGAAATTCAGGAGAAAGCTAAAGAGGGAACACTTGATTTCTAAACAGAAACACTTAGAAGTGCCATTTTCTAATAGAAGCAAAACATGATAATTGAAACAGTAATACACCACAAAATTTACAGTATATAAAATGACAGTATAACTATTAATGCGAACTTACTTTCCGTCCTTAGACCTGTACGAAAGATACTTCTTCAATATATCATCAACGGTTGGTTTACAGGGAAGTTTCACAAGCTGCACAGAGACATGACACAATTAACAGTAGATTAAGCAGTGACAGTCGGGAATCAATTTCAGTGACAAATAATAATAAAATCTAGCCATCAAAGTAGATCTTACAAAAATTATAAACTATCATAAGCTGAAAACTGAATAGGTTAATCCTTTTTAGAGAGAGGAGTATTGTGGTCATATTGATGATCATTTAGGCAGAGTGCCATACACTTCAAGTTTACTGTAGTCAAGCATATTTAACTAAAGAAGGAAAATAAAAGGGAACTAATGTCAAACCACCTTTCACCTAATCAATACTCTATCGTTTGTCAAAAGAGAAGAATCTGGTAAAAAAAATGAATCTGAATGGGACCCTTCCAACTAATTCTAATGTAAAAGAATAAGAAGAGTATTTTAAGTTGGCAAATGCTAACCAATTCTCCGAGGGCATTGGCTAGGGGTAATTAATGAAGGTCCTAAACTGTAAGTATTAAGCAGTATTTCATTAATAACATTCCAAAAATCAATGATGTTGGAGACATGTATTCAGTGGTTAATATTTCAATTTCAGAGTTTTTGGAAATGTTACAATGATATAATAGTAATATACACCATTATGCAGCTTGGATTTGCAACAAATACAACTTGGATCCACAACATCAATGAATGCTTAACCATTGCACGGGGGCATTCAAACAATTAATTTCAGAAATAAAGTTTATTTCTTTGTTACTTGTAAATAAGGAAACAAGTTTTGCATGATAATGCCACCCAACTAATGAAAGTTCTTAAACCCAGGCCTAGTTGTCGAGTGAAAGGGTATCCAATAATACATATTAGATGATGAAGGCAGATACGGAGAGGGAAATTGGTTGTAGCTCAACAATAATTACACCAATATGAACAAATTAAAATCACAACAGGTGTACTGTTACTAATCACAAATCTATCACTATCATCACACTAAGCCTTGATCTCAACAACTTGGTCTCGGCATATGAAACTAAACGAGAAATCAAGTTGTCTCACAACGGTGAAATTTCCTCTGCCATTCTTCCTACATAAAGCTATTTGTTCGCTGGTTTGCCTAACACTCATGTCCTCACGGGTCTTTTCCATCCAAGTCTTTAACGGTTACTGATCAAAATCTAAGAAAAGAAATTGAATTTTGAATGCCTATCAAAAGCCAACCTTATTGAACTAGGGAATAAATTAGGACCTTAAATTGGATAACTCAAATCAAAACTTAGGCCTATAGCCAATCGAGACGACAGTCAACTAACATTATTTTGGTAACAATATATCATTGAATATAATTAGAATGCTTATCAAAAGCCAACATTGTTTTGGTAACAATTTATCATTGAAGAACATTATTTTGGTAAGCCTAGTCTTTTTCATGCAATTAAAAAAGAATCACATGAATGTTTCCAAGAAGCAAGGGAAGCAAAGAACTCACCAAAATCAACGTTATTTAAAAAAAAAAACAATTTAACATACAGTGATCGGAAAAAAAAACTAACAATGTATACTATTTAAAACACAAATAACTGAAATTGATTTTGTAGGCTATTTTCATTCAGAAGCCTTAAAAGGCTGTTTACAAATTGTAGTACCTTGCCCATCTTTGTTATGAAGTCACAGTCGTCGACTAATTGCTTTTTTAGTACTGATGGAATGTGATACTGGACTAGTTTTTCCAGCTCCCCATCGTTCTTCTCCTGACACATGAACAGCTTTAAAGTGTCAATGAGGGAAGGGGACAGAACTAAAATGGAACACATGCAAAGACCCTATGAGATAATAACTAAATTGTATGCAACAGCGTAAAATATGAACTAGAAAAATTACGGCTATAGAATTAACTCAAAGAATATGTAAAATATCCATATTTAAATTTTATTGCCCTACAACAAAGAACAGGTCACATAGTTCAAACTTCCATCTCTCATAGGCACTTGAAATAATTAGCTAACAGAAATTGAGTCAAATAATAAGCAAAGTGCGGCAGCCATTGAAAATAAAAAGCGTGTACTGAATCATTAAATACTCCAAAACAAACCAACCAACACAGAAATTTTAAATGTCCTACCATCAAGTTACTGGAGCTGAGTTTAATACATTCATTTAAATTTCATCTCACTGGACAGTTAAAAACTAAGAAAAAGTGAAAGGGTGTGATAGATTCATTATTCTTCTATAAATTTTAGAAAGGAACTCTATTGAACTAAGAAACTGACACCATGACCTATGTTCTTTCTATTTGTTCATGTGAATCTCTTTTTCTGATCCAAAGTGAGCGTTATCTATTATCCAAAAAAGAAAACATTCCACAACATGAACTCCTACAGCATTTTGGAACTACCAAACTAAATCCCTGATGTTAAAATTTTAGTTTGATTTCATACCTTGGCGATAATGTCATTCTTCCTCTTCCTTCCTTTTGCTACTGCAAACAATTAACATCAATTTCAGAAGTTAAGCTAACGATCTAAAAATGAGTTCAAATCACAAAGACACCTCATCTTAGGATAGACAATGGTACTTACTTTGTGTGCCAAATCACAAAGACACCTCATCTTAGAATACTACAGCTATACTCCTCGGTCAACAAATGAGTTTTGTTTACAATGCTGTGATTACCAGTTTCCTGAATTAATATACGACTATTTTACTTTCTGTCTTTGCTATTATCTTAGGTTTG
The DNA here is from genome assembly GCA_963920805.1 of Primula vulgaris. Taxonomy (NCBI): domain Eukaryota; kingdom Viridiplantae; phylum Streptophyta; class Magnoliopsida; order Ericales; family Primulaceae; genus Primula; species Primula vulgaris. The sequence goes on from OY987212.1 coordinate 11,728,291, forward strand.
CCTTCTTGTTAGTCAGTTTGTTACAGTATTTATAATTTATTACTGAATTAGATAGAAAATCCACTAGAATGTCACATTAATTAGTTTTTTTTTACGATTTCTAACCACGTCAACTAACAATAATATAAAGATCATGCATCTATATAAAGATTAATGATTAGGTTATTAGAACTGAAATCTGTTGTTGTTTCAGTGATAGGTTTGCCAAAATTAAAAGTAAAACAAAAAAACAAAAATTACCAGAAGGGTTCATATGTCTAATCACTGAAGAACGGCCAGGCATTCTCTCTCCACTATGTTTCGCGTTTAGCTCCTTTTGTTTCTGGATATTTTCGTCAGTAAGTTTCAGCAGACAATCCGCCCCTACCCATTCATCCCAACTGCCAAATATACAAAATACTCAAACTTTACATTCTGTCTATGTTCGAGTATCTCAAAACCAGAACAATCCCAAATTCTCTCTCCTCCCTCACACCCTCTTAACATGAGCAGTAAAAACCAGCTTCAAGTTACATCATTGAAAGAGATAAATATACTGAGAAAACTATTGGCTGTGAGTATAAACTTGTCTACAAGCATGCCAAAGCGTCAAGAACAAACTCACCTTTTCTTCCACCCCTGCAAAAAAACAAGCACTAACTTGAGCACTGAGGGTAATATTCATTTCCCATAAAAAGAGATATGAGGATCTTTCCTTTTTTATTTACCCTGATGTACAATTTGCGAGAACTTGTTGTGCAGCAAAAAAAATAGAAGAGGGATTTAAGTTCTTAAATGAACAGATATAAGAAAGAAAGAGAGGCACTTACAAGGTAATGGATATAGTATCCACATGTCCCATTGTGAAGTTGAACTTCTTGTATCTTGACAAAAAAGAGAATATACACTTTTAGAAGCTTCACAATAAAAGAAGCAATAAGCCATAAAACTAGTAGTTATGATGATAATCATATATAAGTCAATTCGTGCTTTGTAGCAAGCTTCTTTTGCAGCCAAATTTAAACTCAAGAAATGAAAGAAACTAATGAGACCAATACATGAAGTATCAGGACTACTGGTCGAAGATAAATGAATCAATAGACCATCCATTCTCAGTCAACAAAGATAAAAGCCTTCTAAAACCCAAAAAAAAATGAATAAATCACAAAAAACATGTTTTAATAGATTGTCTACTTGGATCAAGAATTGATAATAAAATGACAGAAACTCTCACCCACATCGCTGAATAATCGCTAAGAAACCATCATTGTTTGATGATCACCTAAAAATTACCACTCATGCCAAATCTTCAGAAAGAAAGCTCCACCTCTACGAAGTAAATGTCGAAGGCTTCCATGCAAGATTAACTATCATAGGAAAAAACTAAGCTTCCCCATATGCAGGGGTCAGTCCACCAGCACGGCATTCTTAAGTTCCTTCTCTTCCGTCCCTTTTCAACTTTCTCCTCCCAACTCCCTTTTTCCTCTCTTCATGACAATATGCTTCCCAGATAGGAGTCCCAATTAAAATGTGCCTTAAGTTGCTTCAACATTGGAATACTTAGCTATAACCAAATGTGCCTTTTTTCTCTTGATCTTAAAAAGCAAATCTATCGGACAATTCAATGTTTCAGTTGGTAAAACAAGTTATAAATGCCGATGATAATGCCATGTTGCTGGGGATACCTAGCTATAACCAAATCTAATAATACACAAATTCTCCACATTCAGAAACACAATTAGTCATTTTTCCACGACTAAAACAATTTTTTCCAAATTCCTAATTTAGATTATTTTTCCTCTCAGCTTACCACACATTTACCTTAAATCTCTCTCAAAACACATCGAGGAAATGTTAAAAATTTGACCTGGGGTCTGGGTTATACGACATGGTTTAACTAACCTGTATTTAATATCCCCTCGGTAAGTTATTTGCATGTACGTGTAATTGGTAAAGAATAATTGATTGCCCATTTGGTAACCATAACAAATTTCAGGTTGTGTTTTCATAGTAATTTACAATCTTTCTATTGAAAGCTCGTATTTATTGGTGAAAATGAAAAGTTAACCCTAGTTTGTAAAATGAAAATTAAATGAAGTCTTCCCTACACAACCCTAAAATCTGAGGTTTAACCCATCTCTCTTTCAGTTTTATAAAACTCAACTATTAAGTTTTACATTAATTTTGAGATTCGAACATTCAAGGCTTAATGTTGCACTAAAAAAATAAATGAACAGTCAAAAAATTGAGGTTCTAATTTGCTTAAACCGATTGAGACTAACATGCCGTTCATAGGAAAACAAACTTGACTTGATTACTTTGCTAACACAGAATCTGTAGAAAATTATAGAAAATATTGAAGGAAAAATAACCACTTAGTGTTACTCTATCCAGGACAAGTAACCAGAACGTCTAGCATCCCCTGAAAACAACCTCTCACTTTAATTAATCCAATTTTTTTAAGGAAGATTAAATTGTAAGCTGATCAACGAATGCAGACCAGCTCAAGAATTTTTCTTTTGAGATTCAGTAAAAAGCAGGGTACATTTTAAAATCTTCTGGCTCATTTAGGCCAAAAAAAACCCTACTCTTTAAAGTTGGCTGACCATTAAGTTTAGCTCTTCAATAAAAAAGAAAAGAAAACTGAACTGAAAGCTACAACGAATCAAGGCCATAAATCAAACATTGGATACTAAACGTCGGGACACCAATTTTTTGGTGAAAACAGGTCTCGCTTAAAGATTCTGGGTTTTTTCAGGACAAAAATCAGAAAAGCTCTGTCCTTAAGCTGATCAACCAAATGCTGTCCAGCTCTAGTTTTTTCGAGGTTCAGAAAAAAATACTGGGTTTCATCCAGTTTATTCAGGCAAAAAAAAAACCCATCTTTTAAGTTGGTCGACCATAAATTTTAGTTGTTAGGCAAAAAGAAAGAAAGAAAAAAACAAGCATAAAAGTGCAATCAAACAAGGCCACATATCAAATATTGGATACAACATCGGGCACTAATTCGAGTGTAGCCGAAAACTCAGGGCACTAAAATAGAAACCATTCATTTGTAAAATGTTAAACAGAGTAGACTTAAATCTTCGAGCTGCTTACTTAAGCAAAAAAGAAAAACTAAGCTAGTAATCAAGTCCACCATAAAGTCTATTTCTTAAGCAAAAAAGAAAGGGAAAAACTGAGCTTAAAAGCTTAAACCAAACAAGGCCATGGGGGTAAGAATTTTTAGTCCAAAATCAGCTTTAAAAATTCTGTATAAAAAATCCATTGAAAATCCAGAATTTTTATTTTTAGATATTTTAGCTTTTTAGCCCAAAAATCTGCTTTTTAAAAGCTAAATACTCTGAAAGTCCAAGCACCCACAAATTATAATAATCAAAAATCTAAAAACCAGCTAAAAATAAATCGCCAAACGGAGCCATAATTCGACTGGTAACTAATAAAAGAACTAGCTTGGGCACTAAAACTGAAACACCCTATGGTGAAAAATAAAAAATAAAGTAAGTATTAATAAATAAAAAACCAAAATATGTTGCCAAAAGGACCCATAATTCGACTCGTAATTAATAGAGAGCTAGCTTGGGCACTAAAACTGAAACACCCTATGGTGAAAAAAAGAGAGGAAGTATTAATAAAAAAAATAATCAAAATACGTTGCCAAAAGGACCCATAATTCGACTCGTAACTAATAAAAGAGCTAGCTTGGGCACTAAAACTGAAACACCCTATGGTGAAAAAAAAAAAGGAAGTATTAATAAATAAAAAATCAAAATATGTTGCCAAAAGGGCATAATTCGACTCGTAATTAATAGAGAGCTAGCTTGGGCACTAAAACTGAAACACCCTATGGTGAAAAATAAAAATAAAGGAAGTATTAATAAAAAAATAATCAAAATATGTTGCCAAAAGGACCCATAATTCGACTCGTAACTAATAAAAGAGCTAGCTTGGGCACTAAAACTGAAACACCCTATGCATATGGTGAATAATAATAAAACAAAAAAGGAAGTATTAATAAAAACAAAAAATCAAAATATGTTGCCAAAAGGACCCATAATTTGACTCGTAACTAATAAAAGAGCTAGCTTGGACACTAAAACTGAAACACCCAATGCATATGGTGAATAATAATAAAATGGAAATGGAATAATAATAATTAAAAAAAGAAAAAGAAAAAAGAACCTTGGCTTGATAAAGGCAATTGGTGTGATAAGCAAGGACTTTCTCGTTAACAGTGAAGAGATAGTCGGAATCGACAATATCATCGTACTTAGTACTAATTGTGTCTGTCTCCGACAATGCTCCCACATCGGATGATATGTCTGTTGTGGGGTCCATCTTCGAACTGCTCTCCATCTCCATCTATTTATCACTCTTTTTGTTTCTCTCTCTATACCTATCTTTTTTATTCTCACGTACCCAGTAATAAAGTCATAAGTATCAAATGTTTACAGGCTATTGCCCGTTTTTTTTGTTTTTTTACTTTTTTTTTTTCCAGACAGCATCTATTTTATTTACATGATGAGATTCTAAGTCAAATCTATCAAATTTTGCTCAAAAATACTATACTCTTTTGTAATAATTATAACATAACCATACTTTCATACAAAAACTAATATTAAAGAACACTTTCTCTTCATATTTAGCCATTCAAAATTCTTTTAAGCCTTATAATAATCTTATAGTGTACATATTTTTTTTCACATATTTGTTTTATCATCGTACTTATATTTTTTTATATTTTTATCTTATCAGCGTTGCACACGCAACGCGTGAGAGGCGATTACTAGTAGTTTATTATGCACTCACATCCTCTCTAAAGTTTAATCTAACTGATGAAATAAACGCAATTCAATTGTCTATATTAATTTGAACAATGTTTCGTCAAATAAAATGTCATTGACTTTTTTATTATTTTAATTAATATTTAAGTTTAGCTTAGTTTCAACTAGGCTTCTATAATTTTATTTGAGTTTTTCTTATGTTGTAAAGTTATTTTTTAATTTACAAAATCATAATTTGTATTTTACATATTAAAATTATATAAAAAGATTATTTCAATGTGATAAATATAACATGAATTAATGTAGATCATTGAATTGTTTTTATTTCATTCGTTAGATTCAAGTCTGGAGTATATGAGTGTTTTATAAACTCTAAATAATTTGAATCATATTTATGCTTTTTAGTTTGGCGTTTGTGTTAACTGTCACTTACTTTTTTTGTGTGAAAAGTGTCACTTTTGTTTGACCGAATATTTATTAGAATTTTAATGCAATTCCAATGAACCTGCAAACAAAAGTTACTTTATATTATATTTTATAATTCAACTAATTTATCATGCGATATTTTCAAAATTAATAATTTTGCTATCGTGTGTGTGTGTGTGTGTGTATATATATATATATATATATATATATATATATATATATATATATATATATATATATCAAAAGTAACACACTGATCCGAGCATTACGCGTATTTTCACGATTACTAGTTGAATTAGTTATATTGTTACATTGTATTTTCTATATTTTTATCACGTCGCACGTCGCACGCGTAGGCACGATTATCAGTATACAGTATATATAAGATTCAATGAGGGATGTGATCATTATCATTTCGTTTACTGAAATAAAACTATATTTTCATTCATTATCATTTCATTTAGCAATGAATGAAACTGAGCCGAGCTCTTAATGAAACAAACACGAAATTTTCATCTCATTCTCATCCATACTCACATGTAAGCAGAATGTTAATTCGCCTTGTTTGGTTGATTCTTACTTTTACTTAATGTTACTTATACTTATGATAAGTAAAATGTTGTTTTGTTGTAATCCAAAAAACTTACTTTTTAGAAAAGTAAACCACATTTCATATTACTTATCAAAAGTAAAGTTTATGTTACTTATGAAAGTAAATTGCTTTTTGACACTGTAGCTATTCTATATTAACTTTATTTGTAATTTATATTTTCTAACTTTGTTTGATTATATTAATCGAAATACATTATTCATTTTTACTCAAAAAGTAAAAGTAAACATATTTTACCAAATAATATTGGAATGAAAAGTATACTTTTACAGTGTTTACCAAATAGTATTTACTTACTAAAAGGTAAATAAAAAAATTATACTTTTCAATCTCATTACAAAAAGTATGTTTTTGAACCTAAAAGACGCGACCAAACGAGGCCCTGGCCATCGACTATCTTTCTAATCAAAGTAATTTTGATAAAAATTAAATGGTTACCATGTATGGGAGAAATAATAAATATGGACTTCAATGCAAATATATTCATTCATCTAAAAAAACGTATAGCTGGAAGAACAAAAAATGGGTATGGATAAAGCACCACCGGGTTATAAAAGAATTTTAAACTTGTAGGTTCAAAGACTTTCCAAATAATTAAAAAATGAGCAAGCTAATGAACGTACGTATCACTATTTCTTAATACAACTTGAACAAGAGAGTTAATTTCCTTCACCAGGACTTGGCCCAGACTCTCGTTTCTCGAAACGAGAACCAAACATTTTGTTAGTGCTTCGGTGCCCCTCTCCTCCAGCGCTCGGGCCACCTGTTTTTATCGCTTCAACATAAAACCAGTCATTTATTTTTTCCATACCTCCTTTAACAAATTTTTGATCTTTCGTTAATGTATTGAGAGGGCGAGCTTCGACCCTTATATGCGAAGAAGTCACAATAATTACCAATAGAAATATTATTTTTGAACAAGTAACCATTATAAATTTATAACAATGGAATCTTAAATGCTAGCTGTTGAATGAGTCTTATGATTTGTTGTAGCATTGGGTTAAGGGGGCTTGAATCTTATATATTATAAGGTTCGGGAGATGATACAAGTTTGACCATGACTAGCAATATAATATGATCATTGATCATGGAATATGCAAAATACTCATGGGTGGCTTAATTTCTATTTTCTAGTATAAGGAATGGTGTAAGAATGTTCTTGTTTTTAGTTTTAGGATACAGTGAGTTGCAACCAAAAATACCAGAATTCCTATCCAAACATTGAATTACTTTATCGAACTAATAATATAGAGGTGACTGTAGAAATATGACACACAACATATAAATATGCGTTTCTCCGATACGATTTAATATCAAGTTCCTCACACCTAAAACTGCAAATTCTGGAAGATAAAAGCGACTAACCATATAGAAACTTGATGATTAAACATAGTATAGAGTGTATAATGTTCTAACAACATACTGTACTGTAGTGCAATGACTAGCTTAAAATTACATAAGACAGGTAAGTAGAACATTCTAAGGACCATTCTTGTTAGGAACAGGGATAGGCGGTGGAGACTTGGGGATAAATGGCATAAGCGGAGTCTCATGCTCGATTGGTCCAGGCCATATTGAGGCCTTTGAATTTGGAGGTGGGTCATTAGGGAGGTAGTCATCCAGTTTTACACTTCTTCCGGATTTCTTTATGATAGGTGAAGGATGGCTCATCTCCTGCGACAAAATCAAACGACAAATATAAGATTAAATCAAAGAGACGAAACTTAAAATGAAGAATAGTAAAAGAATAGATCAATTGACATGGGGGATTTAGTAAATTGATAAAAAATCTTAAAGAAAGTAAGAAACTAACTGTCGATCAGTATTATTGTCGATGAGTGATAACTTACACTTCACCGTCCAAGTAAAGATGAAATAAAAACTAATAGTCCGCTATGATATCATGTTCAAGACCACGAAGTTTACACTAAAGGATATCATAATAGCAAGGAGGGCGCTGCATTCTTCACCCAAATGCTAAACGAAATCCTTCTAGCCGGTGGGAAACAAATACTGACTCAACAACAGCAACACTTTTTTTTTGTAACAAAACTGATTGGAATAATTCGAACTTCGTATATCGTGAAAAAAAAACCTTCATCGTTTTTATGCATACTTTCCACGGTAAAAATTTGCAACTGGCAATGTAAACAACCCGCGACACGAAATGATGAAAATAAAACAATTCTCATATTGAAACTGGAAGCATGGGCCTAGCTTTTTGCAAGAATTACTTATCAAAAGATTGTTATAATTCATAAAGGACATTGCACATGATAAATAGTTAGCATTTTAACATATACCTTAAGCTTCCTGCTGCTTGTTACCTCCGCCAAATCATTTCCTCCGTGAGCTAAAGTAAAATCTATATGGGATCAGAAAAGCAAATTTCAGTTGTTTCTGGTTTACAAAATAGAGCAAAATATCATATGGAAAATGATCAGATATTTGAAAACTAATAAACCGCTTCAGTGTGAGCTGTAATAGTTACTAAAAAGGGTCGGCTAAATCGTATACCAGAAACCACTCAAAGTGTGTGTTTTGTTGCAGCTCTAGGCAAATAAGCTTTAAGGGTTGAGGAACAAGCTTTTAAAGACCGTAAGAACAAAACTCAACTTTAAAGTTGAATAACCATATAATATTCAGCTTTTGCTAAAATATTTGTGCTTAAAGGTCGCAATGAAACAATTCCTCACTATACAAGCCTAATTTGTAGTAGCAAGTAGTACACGAAATTTGATTCGTACTAAATCCAATGTCAAAGTAGATTATAACAAGAAATTTCATCGTGAGAAATATTTGGATGAATGATCATGTCTACATAGCATACAATATTGCTCAATTTTATTTAATATTCTTTAAAAATAGGAGCTAGAATCATCAGAAGTTTCCTTTTTGAATTGCCATTGTTTTGCTTGCATCTTTTAAGCCTTTTTCATTTGTTTAAGAGCTGGACTACATTTGGTTTGATTAACCTATGCTGAGATTTTTTGGCTTTTGTAATTGTAGCCTATAATATAAGCTAGATGAAACCATTCTTATCTTCAATCTAAAAGGTCCAGCTTAATTGCTCCCATAAGTTGCAACCAAACAAGACTTTGTATCGTTCTGCTGTTGTAAACAAGAAGTTTCATGCATTTGACACATACAGTACACACCAACTCGTCATTCTTTAATTAATGAGAAAAAGGAAAGTGCTAAAGTTCTAAGATATACTCCGAAAATTTGATGGGTGAAGAGAATCATGATCGTGCTGAAACCAAACATAGTCAGTGAATCAAGCATAAGCAGTTGCTTGCATATTTCTTAAAACTTTCTCCTCATTTTAGGCCATACGATTATGTCTATAAAAATGCAACATAAAAAAGAGATCATAACAACTACTATATCATCCAAAAAAAAAAATCATAAGAAAGAAAATGAAAGTTCAAATTCTTTAAAGGGTTTGACAGAAGCAAAAGTTTTATTCAGATAAAAATTTCAAATTTATCGGAACCACAAAGGCGAAAAAGCTGACCATTTAAACAGAGCAACCAACATCAGTCACTCAAAGCAAAAAAAAAGTAGAAGAAATAAGAACAAAACGTGGAGCTTGAAAGCTGCAAACCAAACCCTGACTAAAATTAACTCATAAATAATACTAATAATAAATAAGTGGAGTTTAGTGTACAAATGTGTATACCACTATACCTGGAAACAAGAATGTTCTTTCTGTTTTGGAAAAGTTAAAGTACATTAAAGCCATCCCCGAAGCAAATAATAGAAGTAAAATCAAACTCTTCATACTAAAGCAAAGTAGTCACAATTTTTTTCTTTAATCCTTCAAGAGAATATGTCACTTATAATCTTCAAAATGTTCATATTTAAATAAATTTATGTCAAAACTGAAAAATAATTCAACCCATTTAGAATATTTAATTAGTCTAGAAAGTCACCAGCCTATTGTCATGCACAACTTTGATGGGTGGACAACACTTGACCAGGAATAAAGCGGAGATATGGGCTAAAGTGGGTATTGAGCCCATACAATATGTCTCCACGTTTAAAATTATAAATAAAAGTTACTTTCTAGATTGTTAGTATATTTATATTTCCCAGTATTCTAGATGATTGGCTTTTTCATAAGATTATTTCTTGGATAGAGTTATAACCGTAACCAGGAGTTGGACAGACAATGCTTAAAATCATTATATAAACGAGGGGATTTATACAGTTTCGTACTAAATACAATACACTTTTTCGATTTAATACATTTTATTATGAAAATTCCAATTTAACACATTTTACTATTTTACTATCAAAATCACTCAATTCAGTACATTATTCGTCAATTTCTTAAGTGATTTTGATAGAGGTACTAAATTGAAAAACAGTGTATTGTACATGATACTAAACTGTTAAAATCACGGGGATGTGACGGTCCCCGTGATGACGTCATTGTCACGTCATTTTTTGTTAAGCAATTGACGGAGAGGAAACTAAATTAAATGATTTTGATAGTTAAAGGTATTAAATTGGATTTTTAGTAGTAGAATGTACTAAATTGTAAAAAGTGTATTGTACATGGTATTAAACAAGCATAAATCCCTATAAACAAGCAATACATTTAGGAAGGGATCCAATTTTGCCGCATTAATAAATGAAAAATCGACCAAAAAATTCATTGAGCATAACTTTTATGTCATATTAAAGATTACCTTGAGGGTTAATTGCAAAAGTTTGATAGATTATGAGGGATAATTGCAAGAAATGATAGTTTTTGGGGTTATTTGAAAATTGCCCATAGTTTTCAGGGGGTTATTTGCATTTCACCCTTTATTAAAAAGTAAATTAACTTTTAATGTATATTTTCAAAACTAATTTTCAAAAAGTCATACTTCCAAAAATTAACTTACTTTTGTTGCATATTTCTCCGATTTACTTGAAAATTCTAAAATGAATGAGTTTTTATTTGATACATTCACTTGAAAAAACTTAAGTGAATTTTGTTTGATTTTTTAAAATAAATAAACATTTGTTTGATTTTTTGAAATAATATTGAAATAAATGATCGTTTGTTTGATTTTTTAAAATAAATGAAATTTTATTTGGTACATTCACTTTAAAATACCGTAGTGAATGAATTATTTTTTGTCCATTCAATTTAAAATTTTGAATTGGATGGACTTTTAGTTTGACGCATTCATTTCAAAATATTGAAGTGAATGTACTTTTTGTTTGGTATTTTGAAGTGAATGTTATTTTGTTTGATTTATTCACTTCAAAAAAATTTGAAGTGAATGATTTTTAATGTTTTTTTTGAACTGAGTGATATTTTGTTTGGCTCATTCACTTTAAAATATTGAAGTAAATGAACGTTTTTTTTACTTTTTTTCATTTTAATTTTCTTTGTTTTGATTTTTTACATTTATATATTTTTTATGTATTTTTTATTTATATATATTTTATTTTGGTTTTCATATATTTTTTTATATATTTACGAATTGAATGAGATACTAGCAAATTCAATGAGATAAAAGTTACACAAAAAAAAGAATTAGTTTTTTTTACTAACACTAAAAAGTATTAATTTCTTTTTTTTTATTAACAAAAAAAAAGGGAATTGCCCCTTTATTAAACAACACTTGTGAACTTTTGGATGATCGTTGTTTGGGTAAGAGTATGGTGTTATTTATGAGGCCAAGTTAATGAATTATAAGCTTCCTTTAATAACTACTTGTGTCTGTAAATTCTCGGTGAGGAATATTTTGGGTGCTTGCAACTATTATGAGAAACTTATTTGGTTGATAAGCTTAAAACAAAGCTTTATTGCGGTTTAGGTCAGGCAAAGCTTTAAACTTTTAAGTTAGATTTAGATGAAACTAGCTTTCCTTTTGTCAAATTACGCCAGTTTATTAAAATTTAAGTTGGAGCTGAACTAAATCATATCTAATTTACAGTAAAATTCCTTTTATTTTCGCACTTCTATATTCAAGCCGACATTCTCCATTTGGCTTCCAAATTTCATTTTATAAGAAGTGGATAAGTGCATGATAATTTCACTTACCTTAATCATCAATCATCATATGACACAGACAAAGAGAATCAATTTAATTTAGATCTGCATAATGCGATTAGTATACTTAGCACAGTACTATCATCTATCTATTTGTTGTGCTCTTTCTACTTGTTTCTCAAACCAAATAAAACTTGATCCAACAACAAGAAGAGAGCTTATTTGAGATCTAACATTTATTCATGCTACTAAAAAGTACACACTTTCAAGTTCAAACTGGAGATAGCTAGCTTCCTTATTTCCTAGTTTCACAAAGTTGAAAACTAGCTAGTGGTTTTCGCCTAACCGACTCGAGGACTTTACTCTCCCAGGCCCATATCCACCACCACCACCACCACCACCACCATAACCCGAACCACCACCACCATAACCGGAACCACTACCACCACCACCACCTCCCATTCCTCCACCAATACCATCACCTGAGCCAAAACCACCACCTGAGCCAAAACCACCACCAGACCCTCCGCCAATACCACCACCAGAACCATAACCGCCACCATGACCAGACCCTCCTCCAATACCACCGCCGCCACCTCCAAAACCACCGCTAGAACCACTGGCGCCAGAGCCATAACCTAACTCACCTCCTCCATAAGCAGCATTCAACTCAAACTTACTCAGGTCATCGCCGACACCATAAGTCTGATCATGCCTTGAATATTTTCCTTTCCTAGCACTTGCCTCGACAAGAAAACTAACGGAATGTATCCCTAAAAGCACGAAAACCATGAAAACGGTCAATGTGGATCGTTTTCCCATGACTTGCAGAAGGAAAAAACAGACTAAGAGACGAATTAACAAGGGAAAAAAAGCTAAGAAATGAAATGAACGAAGGGAATAACAATTGGAGATGGTTCTGAAAGTAGATACAGTGTTGATTTTATAGTTGTACCAACCTTGTGCTAAATAGAGTATATGCATGGCTTGTGTGATTAAATTTTTAGGTGGCTATCAAACTTTGCATGATACTAACTTCCATTAGATGGTTCTGGTGGAGGAGGAAATTGGCATGAGCCCTCCAATATGTTTTTTTGCAATTGATGTATATCAATGTTTATAAACGCACTTAGAAGCACTTTAAGGTGCAATCATCAATACAAGTTCTCGGCCTAGACAGTTTTTTTTAGGTTTTCCATATGAAAACACGAAGAGAGCTTCTTTTAGAATGTCTTGAGTTCTCTAGAGCTCGTCTTATAACTTGCTGTCAAGAGCTCAGGAGATGCATGAAAATGGCTCGCCAGAAGTTTGTCGGAGATAGCCTGAAGCATGCTGTTAGTAAACATGTTAAGGGTGGTGTAGAAAGAGAGATACGATGTTCTTATGCCTTGGGTAAGAGTAAGGACCATTTGGCGAATTGAAGAAAATATCTCTTTAATTATATGTTGCTCGGAATGTGATTTCTGTTCCTTTTCATCATACTACTGAATTTGGTAGCCTGCTTTGGCAGAAGTTGTAGTTGCATATTATCCGACTACCAGGCACAGTATGTTATTTGAATTTACGGTCATCAACTTATATCATTTTTAACTGTAGACAAACTGTCCATCAACTGAAGAAGATTGTTAATAAAACAAAAAATCAATATTCTGTTCAAACTTATACCTGCTTCACTTATTCTAAGAATCTTCCATTATTCACCATACAACAGTAAGTAACTAGACATCCAACGCTACTAAGTTTGTGAACAAGTCAAGCCAATAATTCAGCCTCTATACAACAGTAATTAAACGACATAATTTATCTATGCATTGTGGTCCCGGGAGCTATAGAACTTCCATACCATATCCAGAGAGTTGTCACTAACACTTCATTACAAAGGCACTCTTGCGCATCACATTTTCATATTTTACGATCCTTATGATAAACTTGTTAGTGAGATTAAACTAAGCTCAAAGCGGTTCATAATAGAGATTTGTTTATTTTTCACCGTGAAAGAGTCCTCGGAGCGAAATGAGGATGGCCATCCGGTCTTCGCCCTTTCTCCGCATTTGGAAAACTTTCAGATTTTCCTCTTTCTAAATTTGAAGAAGACTGATCATCTAATCTTCCCATATCGGCATTTGGGAGCACGCAGCTATCTTGTCCCCTAGACATATCTGTATTTTCAGATTTATGATCCTCTTTTTCTACCACTGTTTCTAATCCTTGAAATTTGTCTAGGTCTAATCCTCGACCCATTCCAGATTTTTGCTTAGAAGGGTCTGGGCCTCGATTATTGTCAAAACTGTGGATCTCGTCAGCAATCTGGCTTCTTCGTTCTTTTAAGAAGTTCAGACGATTTGTAAGCTTAGAAAATGTTGAAGGCGTGTGTATAGCTCCCTGTGATGCAAGAAAAAAAAATGTTAGTATTTATGCATATACTTATACACATAAACGGTACCAACAAAGTAGAAAAACTTGTTCGTTATTTGCTGGATGAGAGTGAACATATTAAAATCAACGTTTCAAGTTCCATATTACGACAGACTTTTAAAAAGAGTTAGGGTGGTTACAGTTGGGAGTGATACCAATACTTCTCTCTGGTTTGACAGTTGGCTCTCTGAACTCTGAAAGGCCTATAATTAACATTTTCAACTTTGATAATATGCAAACTTATAGGCAAGGTAGAGATGCTAACGTGAATGATCACTTGATCAGGAATGGAGTTCTTAACTTGAATCTGGGACACTTAAACTTGACTAAAAAGTATGGTAGTGACTAGCTACTCTTATAAAGTTAGGATAGCTTGGCGTGAGTTGAGACCTAAATTTGAAAAAAAGAGTGCGCTAGGGAAGGTGGAGAAAAGGCATTGTGGCCAAAATATAGCGTTTTCTCTTGGCTCTTTTAATCTTTCTTTTCACTCGGTATCTTTTATGGTTGGGTAAAACTCTTCACAGTTTTCGTTTGTTTGTTCATTCTGATTGTTTTTTATTTGAGCCTGCAAAACCTGAATAGTTCAAGAAATGTAAGAAGTTCCCATATTTTCTCAACCTGAACGGCCATACATGCATACACGTGCAGAGGACTTGATTTTTGTTACAATGAAAACCAAAGAAATATAAGATTGTGCAGTAAAAGAAAACACTTTTTCATCATACCGTATCTCCAAAATTTTCCTAATAGAGATGTGTATGTCTTCTTCAAGGAAAAAATAGAATTTCAAATGGAAGGTCAAATTCCTACCTCACCCCGGTTACCAAATTTCTTTGGATTAAATGAAGCAGATGTCATACTATGAGACTTTGTGTTACGTAAGTTGTCTGCATGTTGTTTCATCACTTTGTCATGGTATATATTGTGCACTGGAGCACCCTGGAAAAGATGAAGAAGAGTTATTCTGATGAAAAGTCATCGGAAAAATAATCAGAATTGTGTTTTCTGTCTAGTTTGAAAGAGCTACATCCATATACAGAAAGGCGTATATATTTTCAACCTGGTAAGAAGCTATACACCCATATACGAAGCAAATACATTTCCCAAGCTTACACACGTTTTATAGCTTGATCCTCAAGCTCGAGAACCTTGATATTGCTTCTATTTTTAGTTTTCTTTAGCTTGTTAGCATGGAAACTTGTAGATTTGGTCTAATAAATATGAAATTTCCCTTAGATATACAGGTTCTTGCTTTTGAGGTTTCAAACAATATAGCAAGTTAGCAACTCTTAAGTATTAAATTTAATTTCAGAATACACCTCAATACATGCCAAAATGAGTCTAATGGATCTAGGTGTGTACTTCGTTTCTTGTTAATCTCCTGGAACTATGTAAAGTAGCTTTAGAATCAGCACTCTTGCCTTTCTCCTTCCTGAACAAAAATGTAAGCAGAAATGGCATGAGAGTGTGTTGGAAAATGGAACAAAAATAGAAGAAGAAAATAGAAGATAAGACCCGAAAACAACCGTGGTTAATATGATACATTTTTACCCTATTTAAGAATCAAGTATGTAACTTGTAGTTGATAAACAGAAATTGCACCAATAAGTGGTTATCGCTAGGGTGAACGAAGGGAAGCAGCTGGAGGCACAGCTGTGCTTAAAGAAACATCAGGGATTAATTGAAAAAAAAAACTTACCAATTTGATTGTTGACTTGTATCCTCTTCGGTTGAGTATGATGACCCATAGTTTAGTTCACGTTGCTGATATAGCTGCTCTCCAAGATCGCGAGCAGTCTGGTTGAGTTTACTGATATCCTTCTCAGTACGAGCAATTTCCTCAAAATCCGCTTTTGTCTTCAATTTTTAGACATAAACTAGTTTAGTGTATATACTCAACTCGAAAACATAACAACTTATAATAAGACAAATAGACCTTTTCATCAATGTTAGCCAATGTGCGTGAAAAGCTACGGGGATTCTTCGTTCCAGCTTCAACTACTTCCCTCAACTTTCTTTCTTTCTGCAACTGTTCCTGGAGCTTCGCCACCTGGGAAAACAACAATCGGCATTTGAATATAGACATTAATCTAATAGAATCGGTGCATAAGTAATACAAGTTGCATTTCACCAGCTTCAATAACAATAAGATAGTCATATCTACAATATTGACCAAACTTATTTAAGAGGAGAAACCTTTCGAAAATGACAAAAATAGAGGCTGGAAAGTTAAGATTCCACTGAAAACCATTACTAATGCAACATCCAGATCAGGCCAACCATATTAAATTAAAAAGAAGAAAGAAATCAGAGGAAATGAATTACATCTTGCTCAAGAATAAGACGATTCTCATACAATGCTGTCTTTCGTTTCTCTAGACTTGCTTGTAATGCTGCATTCCCTTTGGCCTGCATAAAAAACAAATAAAGATTTTATGTTCAAATAGTAGTAACCAAGCGTAGGATTAGCATTTGTAAGATCTCAACAACGGACCTCTTCTGCTAACTTCTTCTCCGGGTCCATTTTGTCAATCTCAAGCTTTCCAATTTCAGGCCTAATTCAAAAAGTAAGGTTTAGACATATTGAACAACTGGGAATCCATATTGGGTCGAAAATGAAATTCTCAAACAAATTGACCCAAAAACTATCAGCTTTCCAGACAAAAGAAAAAACAATCCAGCCAAAATGTGTGCATCTGCGAGTGACTGGGAGCAGTAAACAACTATGAGAAACTTCGATTTTTAGGTACCATTGGCATTAATAATGACAAGCTTACTCTGAAGAAAGGGAAGAAAAACAAAACTATAAGCGATAACTCCAAGTTTCAAATAGAAATATTTTATAAAAGAAAATATAAATCATCAAAGCTGGTGAATATGACGCATGGATTTAAGATACAAACGATGAATAATTTGAAGAACTTTTCTTGCTAAAAGAAAACTGAACTGTTCTCTTAGACTACTGTTAAATTTGTTTACTCTAAAACCATTACCAAACAATAATTTGTGTCACTCTAAAGTTCTCTTCAATCCACCGAGTTCGACTTCTTTCAAAACATTTAATATCATGCTTTACATCTGTCAACTGAATTCATTAAGATTTTTCGCTCAAGGTTCTTAGTTTGGATACTTCAGCACTTAAAAAACATTCCATATTATGCAAATTGGCAACAAAATGAGAAGAATTTGCTAATTCACTGGATTAGTTTAATTGTCATACAATATTTTTATCGCTTCATTTCTCAACTTACTTATTATCAAAGAACAGAATCAGCATCTTCCAACTTCAAATAATACATGTGGTCCTTAACTTAAAGTAGCTACAATTTTCCTGAACTTTTTTTTATTTCTTTACCCTACTCGTTGAAGTCAAACAAGTAAAACAGAACTACGTAACATTGGAGAGTAAGCATAATAATCCGAGACTTGAAATATAAGCGACAGGTATGAAAGGACCAATGCTCCTGACTCCCGTTATGCTTGATAAGTTTAAAAATATAGACATATCGCTTACTCGTCTTCAGAAGGAAGCTCAATAGACTCCATAGAGAGATTCTTCTTTCCCTGAAGATGCATTATGAAGAACTCACATCAGTTACAAGTCGGAAAAGATTGCAAACTTAAATATATAAGATATATATGATATTAATGTAACACCCTAGCTTGAGAAAAAAACATCAGACTCAGAAGAGATGTGGTTAGCTTAAACCCTCTCCAATCTGGAGTGTTTATGTTAAAAAAATAAACAAATACAAATTACTCACAGGAGTACGTCCCCAAACAGCAGGGCGCCGTACATTAGGCCCCGGTCCACTAGATGATAGTGCTATAGGACTCTGAATGTTAGCGAATGGGTCCTCATCTGGCTTATGCAAAGTTCCCACCTCTGAAGAATCGGATTCTGCATTGCCCAGTGAACAATTGCTCATTTGGATTGTTATGGCCTCACTACTTTTATTACTACTGTGTTGGTCCAGTGAGCCCTTTGGAGAGCTTGATGATGACAATTGTTTAACGTCCTCATAGTCTTCTGATTCATTTGACTTGGATCCCAAGCCAACAACATCGGATTCCTGATATTATAAAAATTAAAATAAAAGGGAATACTGGCTCCTTTAGAAGGGAAATAATGAAACAAGAAGTATAAAAGCCAATTGATATATTCGATGAAACTAACATCTGAGATGAGAGTGAGGAAGAAATTTGTATTTAGCAGACCATGTCCAGTTTGTCTCATTAATAGATGTAAAGAGGCGGTGCTAAAGACATGCCACTAAAACCGGAACAAGCACCTTTTCTCCTTATAAGTAAGTGTATTTTTGTGTGTGTGTGGGTAAATAACTAAATATCAAGTATGTAAGTAGCCCTGAGATGAAATGACCCTCCTATGTGATACAAGAGCATCTAAACCTATATCTCAAATTAAACTTTTGTTTAGGCCTATGTGAAAATTCCCAAATCACTAATCTGTAGTAATCACTATGCAATTACCTTTTCATCATGTTCCTCGTCTTCGCTATTGTCGCCACTATCACCGTGAGTTCCATTTGATGCGTTTTCAAAATCTTCATCTACATCAGAGTCCTCAGATCCGTCATCTTCTTCCTCATCTTCATCATACGACTCATCATCATCATCAGTCATTTCCTCACTCTCACTGCCGCTCTCTTCTGTGTCGGAGTATAGTTCAGTTGACACAACGCCCCCCTGATTACACAGGTTATTATTTAAATAAAACTAACAAGTTACATATAACAATCACAAAAGGCACATAAATAGTTTCTAGACAAATAGTGAACACCAACAATATTTCACTTCAAATTAAGAAATCCAAGAAGCAAATTAAGCAGGTGGTTAAGTACCTTGACACCATTGGCCTAATAAAAGATAACTGGAGAGCAGAGACAATAATGTAAAATAGTAGTACTGCAAGAAACTGACCATTGCATATGTAAAGGTTGTTGTCTTTTATATCTTTTCCCAATCAATTTTTGACCAATTTAAACCCAAACATACAATGAGCTGCTCAAATATGGGGATGGATAAAAAGAACTTACCTATATGGTCTTATAAGTTGCAAAACAAAATCACAAACTACATGTACAAACAAAGGGCTTCTATTTATAAACAAAGAACTTACATGTATGAGCTAATAAGTATGTACACCTATTCATAATTAAACAATAAGAAACGTAAATAAAGAAAATAGTAATGACAAATACCCCAAATATGCTTTCATACTCTTCAAGTAAAGTAACACAAATAGCCTGAGCATGATTAGCTGCGGCGGCGGCTTGAAGAAGTTGGACAGAACCATCGCCGCCCAAATCAAAGTCATTTTCAAGTTCACAGTCACCAGCCAGTAACGGACGAAGTAGTAACGGTGCCATGCAAGCTCCTACTGCTGAAGAGCTCATTCGGTTCACATCTTTGTGAGAGGCCACAGTTTGCATCATAGAAAGAATTCTGAAAAAAAGGAAGATTTTTTTTTGTCATTTTAGTGACCTGAAAATGCAGCAGTAAGAGGATTAGACGTAGAGTAAAATTTCCTTAAAATTATAAAATATGACGTGTTCAATATTGCCCTTCATCAATGTGTCATCGGTCTAGTATCTGCTTACTAAAATTGAGTCCCACTCCTTCTCAAAAGGTATTTTCGTGTGAAACCGATAAGAGAGGGAGGGTCTTCGGTCTTCCATACAAAAATATTGAATTATTTTTTCCAAACATCAGAAGTTTGGCTAGACGTCAATAATGTTATTTGTAGAAACGTTTAAGATGCCTATTGATGAAGTACGTATATATATTAAACTTTAAAATGCTTTCGGAATGGACAATGTATGGCGCTTCTAAAAACGAACCACACAACTTAAATTCCGTCACATCAATGAACAATGTATGCCTATATTTTCATATGCATATAAGCATGGCTATGTTGGTTCCGAGAGTATAGAAACCTACGTACGTTTTTATATGCTACGGTGATAACATATGCATCATAAAGGTTCTAAGCTATGAAGGACGAGGTTGAACAAAAATTGCGTCCCTGTAAAAGGCATATAAATAAAGACTATAAACTTATAGAGTACCTTTGTAATAACTTGCGATTCGGTTCTGGGAAGGTTTCATATATTGCTTCACGCATAGCTGCAAGTCTCTTGCTACGATCAGTTCCTAACCATTAAAATCAAATAATTCCCTAATAAGATAAATAATCCTTAAAGCAATAGAGATCTTGTGACTGTAATAAAAAGGTGAACTGTTAATAGAAACTTACGACATGCTTCAAGCAATGCCTTGCAACATGATGCAGGTACTGGGGAAGATGGTAATTCTCGAATAACATACTGAAACAATATTACATCAGGAAAATTAGTAACATTAAAATGGACTTCGATTCTTCTTGGATTTTCTCTGTTTACTGCAGTTACCTTGACGCAGTCAGCAATAACATGGGCATCTTCATCCGCAGAAAAATCAGTTTTTCCTAAATAAGAAAGCGACAGCCATAAGTATACGGATGTTCTAAATTAGGAACATAAATAACAGCAATAAAGGTTTAGTTACATAATATTAGAATATGTCACCTACAAGTGACTATTAATAGATAGAGTGCTTCCTTGAAAGTATCAAAATAGAAAGATCTAGATATATAAGGTGCATTGCTTAGCTATTTTGATTTTATGTCTTATGGTGGATGAAGTACTAGATCTATCACGTGATCAGTGAGAATGACTAATGTGCTATTATGACTCAAAAAACTCAGTAATGAGATCTGTTGGCTACTTAGACTCTGTACGTTTTTAAAATACTTCGAAAAATAGTCATAAAATGAACAACAACAGTGTATCTAGAACGAAACAAACTAACCCTGCTCATATTCTCGAATTCTGCGTTCAACATCCTCAACATCTGCAGCTTGCCTCAATATACCCTCAACTTTAACTCCTAAAACATAAAAGTGTCAGATACAAACAAAGATTTTATTATGGCGTTTATGTGGGTTAACTACCTTATAGACTATAATCAAACTTAACTAATCATAAATCTAAATAATTGAAAATAAGACTGAAGTTCAAAAGAAATAAATCTCTCTCACCATGATCTTCTACAAACTGTAGGGCTTTTTCCAGAAAAGAAGGTGTTCCATCTATCTCTTCTAAAGCAAGCAACACTGGCCGACCAACAACCAAGGACTTAACTGACTGTTTATCCTTTGCTAAGAGAAGAGAAAAACGAATAACTTTTTAAAACAGGTTCAATACCATTCAAGTTGGGCCAGTTTTGAATATTATAAATACAAATTAAAAGTACAAAAGAAAAATCTGGTTGTGCCGTATCAATGAGATAGAGGAGGTGATTAAAGAGCAAAGTATGAGAATATGAGGAAATTAGGCCAAGAGGTTCGTATATTATAATAAGATTGCATTTATAGCTGAAGAATGTTGTGCATAGACAAAAGCTCATAACAAAGTAATGACAATAAGATACATACACTGATCTGTAGCACCATCAATTCCATCTCCCGGTTCATTCCGGAAAACCCCATTTTGCCCCATCACATAAGTTCCACTCGGCGCTAGTGCCAAAGCTTCCTCAAGTGCAATCTTCCACTCATATAAATCTTCCATAGTTTCGGCCTCCAATATCGAAAGGAACCAAGTTAGAAAAGTAGCAAGCAGAAAACACAAACTTAAAAACAGTATCTTATTTCAGAAGTGAGTACAATAATTAAGGACGAAAAAATAATCTCAAGTGTGATCACAAAACAAAAGGATCAGAACATTATCGATAGAGATAAAATAAAAATGAAGGGGAAGGGGAAGGTACCTTAAGCGTAAAAGCTCTCCCATCACGGCCATCAGGAAATAGCACGGTCAGAAGCTTTTTGTCAGATTTTACGACCACACTGGGAGAAGTAGAAAGATTCATAGCAAGATAAAAAGTAAGTAATTTTGACAGAATGATCGTAGCCAGAACCTCTTTGCAAAATTCAGAGAAAAGCACTGAATTAATTACATCAAAAGAAGGAGCTAACCTGCCTGTATTGTTGAGGTCAATACCACCTAAAGTTAGATTCACCTCGCTTCCCTTTTGAACGGCACTCTGAAATGTAAGTCATTTGTCATTGTTCTAATAACTTAAATAATAAAAAATACAAGCAAGCCATCACATACTAAGTTAGAGCCACACGCATTCATTGGAGAGAAGATTGTGAATGAGAAAATAGATGGAAATCCCTTCTCACATCGTTATGTAAAACAAAGGCTTAAACTGCATAACACTTGACACTCACCGGATCACTTCTGTAGAAGACCAATGAGGTGCGTGTCAAAATAAACCACCTTTTCTTCCAAGAAGTCCAGCCAATACCTTAATAAGCAACCACGAATCAATCTTCATATCAAAATCATACTAACAATCACTTAACTCGTGCCTTTTTCCACTAAAGCTTGCGTGTGCATATGGAAAGAAATAACATTAACTAGATATTAGAAAACTGAACGATGTAATTTTAGAAAGAATTGACCATTTTGATTTTAAAGCAAACAAAAACAGAAAGGAAAAGGCAGTAAGAGTTCTAAGAAATGACAGCAAACAAAATATGCTGAATATTAACAGGCCAGTGACGGGTTTTAGTTACACACCTTTAGAGGATAAAAACAGCGGTCCGCTCTTAAATACCTGCATGATAGTGTAAAGGCATCAGATAAACATTTCCTTTATGAAATACACAAAACTCAGTCGCAAGCTTGGTAATAAAGCTTACACACAAAGTAAAAATATTAATAACTTGAAATAACTCATACCCAACTATTTTTTTTAAAACCAAGGCTCACATGATATTAATTTACCTTATTTCCATCTCTAGAATTATCAGGTGGCGGGTGGGCCGCAGTTGGAGAATTGCCACCATCTTCCTATAACACAGCTGAAAGTTGTCAGCTAAATACAGATAAATTACATATCCATGTAGCACTTGCTCAATATAACAATAATTCTTATTATCGTTAAAGGATCTAGTATGGATCTTAAAACCGGTTAAGTATTAGAAGGTACATACTGTCGTTTTAAAAAAAAATCGATGAAAAATCAATAGGCATTTTAATAATTTTTTTAAAAATCAGTGTTACAGCCCCATAATATGACAAAGATCGAATTCCTTTAGTCTATTAGGCTATATTCATAATTTAACAATTTCAAGTGCAATGTATGTATCCAATATATAAACGTGGTACATTGGGAAAGTAATACTCATTTGCTTTTACATAGCATCTAACAACCTGCCTACTTTACTCCTTTAAAAAATAAATTTACGCACACAACCCCTGCACTCCTCCATTTACTCTCATATGAAAAAAGTGATTACAATATTTAAAAAATGGTATTTTATATCAGGTACTAAATTGAAAAAAATAATGTAAAGGGGACTAAATTGTTAAAATCTCACTGACGTGGCGGTGATGACGTCATTGCCACGTCACTTTTTGTTGATCAAATGACGGGTTCTAAGTTGAATGATTTTGGTAATCAATGGTTCTAAATTGAATTTTTATTAGTAGAAGCTACTAAATTAAAAGCATGTATTGTATACGGTACTAAAGTGTTTAAATCCCATAAAAGTATCATCTTATTTCTAAACGGAACCTAAAACTAATATCTTAGGTTTCTCCCCTCAAATCCGCGTCCGTGTTCATCTTGAGTCACTAGTTTTTCAATCGACAATATGCTACTATAATCAGGAGACAAAGATTCACAATACCGGGGAAAAAAAAAAGATCAAATCCATTAGACAAAATAAAAAAATCTGTAATCAAATCCGACATCAATAGAATTCTGGTACTAGTAGTGCAAAAATCGAGTAAAACAATGACCAAAATAGATGAATAGATAAAAGAACCTAATTTATATAAATAATAAATAAAAAAAGAACCTGAGAAGTAGAGTCGGTAGGTTTGATGGTCATAATAAATACTATTTGCAAGCCGATAATAAATACATTGATCAATCAACACAACCACCTTTAAAACCAAACAAACAACCAAAAAAAAGCCAATGAGACCCCTTTAAAATTCACTATATTTTACCAATCGTCTCAAAAACAAATAAAAAAATAAAAACTTCCGAACTTACAGGAGCTGCTAAAAACGTAAGTATAATAATAATAGTAAAAAAAAAAAATGAAATAGAGAGATGGGGAGAGTAAAAAAATGAAAGAAAGAGAGAGAGGACTAAATGAACGCCACGTGTCATCTAAATATTCTGTTGGCCAAGTAATACGTGCCCTCTTTTTAAGCAGGACCTCTCTCTCTTAGTTTCGCTAAATTACAGTTTTGCACACTGAGTTTCTTTTTATTATGGTCATAATAAATACTATTTGCAAGCCGATAATAAATACATTGATCAATCAACACAACCACCTTTAAAACCAAACAAACAACCAAAAAAAGCCAATGAGACCCCTTTAAAATTCACTATATTTTACCAATCGTCTCAAAAACAAATAAAAAAATAAAAACTTCCGAACTTACAGGAGCTGCTAAAAACGTAAGTATAATAATAATAGTAAAAAAAAAAATGAAATAGAGAGATGGGGAGAGTAAAAAAATGAAAGAAAGAGAGAGAGGACTAAATGAACGCCACGTGTCATCTAAATATTCCGTTGGCCAAGTAATACGCGCCCTCTTTTTAAGCGGGACCTCTCTCTCTCTTAGTTTCGCTAAATTACAGTTTTGCACACTGAGTTTCTTTTTATTATGGTCATAATAAATACTATTTGCAAGCCGATAATAAATACATTGATCAATCAACACAACCACCTTTAAAACCAAACAAACAACCAAAAAAAAGCCAATGAGACCCCTTTAAAATTCACTATATTTTACCAATCGTCTCAAAAACAAATAAAAAAATAAAAACTTCCGAACTTACAGCAGCTGCTAAAAACGTAAGTATAATAATAATAGTAAAAAAAAAAAATGAAATAGAGAGATGGGGAAAGTAAAAAAATGAAAGAAAGAGAGAGGACTAAATGAACGCCACGTGTCATCTAAATATTCCGTTGGCCACGTAATACGCGCCCTCGTTTTAAGCGGCACCTCTCTCTCTCTTAGTTTCGCTAAATTACAGTTTTGCACACTGAGTTTCTTTTTATTGTTTTTATTTTCTAGGGTTTGTGTTATTTTAGTATTAACATTTAATAGCAATTGGAGAGATAATTGGATTATAAGAATTAGAGATAGAAATGGTGTCGAATTTCGATAGATGGGAGAAGGATCCTTTCTTCTCTGCTGCTGAAGAGGTTCAAGAATCTGCCGACCGGTATATTATTTAATTATATTTTTATCTATGTAATTATGTAATTGGATAGATATATTGTGATTTTGGTTTATTTATGATGAGATTGTGTTTTTTTCTTTTCTTTTCTGGGTGTTATTATTACTGTACCGAACTATCATTTGTTAACAAATTACATACCAACTTACGACTTTTAACGATTTTCATACCATACTGATGTGAAATTAAACAGTTTCTGTGCTGCGAATGTATCACTTTTGAACTCGAACTTGACGAGTTTTAACCCTGTGTATGCGTTATTTTTCAACTCAGGAAGGAACTGGAGTGCTTATTAATCTAGTTTCGTTTTATTAAATTTGAAAACATATGTTCATTGCTTGATTTCTAGTTACTTGGTATGAAAATTGTTAAAAGTTGTAGGTTGGTTTGTTAACCGGTAATAGTTTGGTATAGTAAAGATAAACTTTACCCTATAGTACACACTGATTGACCATTATATATATATATATATATATATATATATATGTATATGTATACATATATATGTATATGTATATGTATATGTATACATATATAGATGAGAAATACTTGTATGAACCCGGTGCTTAAGGGTGTGCCAACCAATTGGATTTTTTAGTTTTAATTTTGCATTAATTTTAGGGTAGTTGTTTTTGGGTTTGTGTACGGTAGTGATACTATAGGAATGCATATGTATATTGTATTATGTATGATTAGCAAAATGGTGAGATCGAGTTTCTATAGTGTAATTTGAGTGTAATGAATCTCAAGGATAGTGGTTGTATTATGTTTCAGTCACATGATTACTTAGTTACATTTTTGTATGTGATGATGGTTTAGTAGCAGTTTTATTCATGAAAAGTTTGAGTCCGTTGAACTGGTGTCCGCTTTTTTAATATATGTAATTGTGTTGTATTTGATTCGCAAAATGGCTGCCCAGCCTATTTCCGGACCCCTCGCATAGCGGGAACTTTTGCACTTGGGGTTGCCGTTTTATTTGATTGGCAAATTGATAGGGATTGAGAGTTGTTTTTTTGCAATTCATGTTGATGATTAAGGATACAATCTGACGAGATGTATACACGTGTTAAATTCTTATTTATAACTACGTTATAGGTATGTGCAGAAGTTAACGTCTTTTGTGTCGTTGATAGTTATAAAACTTAAAAAAGTGCAAGTTCTGTAATGTTCGGTCATTTAATTGACGTGTTCTTCTTTTATGTCTACTTTTTTATATCGGGTTGGAAATTGATGAGATTTGATGATTTTGAAGGATGGAGTCTACGTATCGGACGTGGTTGCATTCAAAGAAAGATTCTTCGGGAACATGGAATTCTGAAGAGATTCGGAGGGACTTGCGAACCACCCTCGGCACCACTAAATGGCAGGTCATTTGTTAGCTTATTTGCCATGATTCGGTTTAGGGTTGTTTTTGCAGAGCAGTGGTAGGTGTACAAAAATATGCATACATAGAATCTAGTTGGCAAAATTCTGTTCACTTATTTAGAGAGTGAACACCATAAATGTCACTAAATGTGTTTTAAATGGGAGTGTCTCTCAAAGTTGCTGACATGTAAGTGTCACATCCTATATACCTATATGATGATGTATGTGTTGTGCCGTGCATAAATAGTCAAACAAAATTACTCTTAACGAAAGTACAATTTTTTAATAAAAGTCAAAATAAACAAACTATGATAGTTTTTTTTTTTTTTTAAAGTAAATATGATAGCTTCTACTATGTGAAACCTCCAAAGGAACAACCGAGCCCAGTGATCATAGATGTTGTCACAGTCTAACCATTCAAAACTGAAACATCAAGAAAACCAAGAAACTCAAAGATTCAAAGTGTTACTTAAACCCTGTAGAAACATGGTTATAAAAATATATGGGTAATCCAAAATATAAGTCTAAATTAACTAGGAAACTTTCCATCCAATCTGGATATTCTTTTATGAGTATCTTTAATAAAAAAATAACTCTAAGTCAACTAGTGATGATAGTAAGACTAGAATTTTAACTAGGAAACTTTCCAACCAATCTGGATATTCTTTCATGGGTATCTTTAATAAAAAAAAGAACTCTGAGTCAACTAATGATGAGTGATGACAGTAAAACTAGAATTTTCCTTGTGTAACCAATAGTGTAGTACTTTAAGTTTGAATGGCAGAATTTGAGGCTAGGTTGGTAACTGAGAATAGTCACAAATTGGAGCTAAATGTTCGTTATTAGGCTCTAATGAAGGGTTGTTTTCTGTAAAGAAAAGTTTAAATAGTGACTTGGGCTTTTTTTTGGGTACATGGGAATAAGGTACCAATCTATTAGTTCCCCTGGATTTAATGAACCACAGCCGTTGTGATTCAGTGGATTTGCTTAGGGATCCGAATTTTAGCCTGGATTTTCTAGCCTATGTATTAATAATGGGAGTTGTGATCAACTATTGCAGGGCTGCAATAAATAGGCCATTGCAACAGCCCGATTTGTGGGAATTTCGATTATAGGAATTAGGTGACATTCTGTAGTTACTGAATTATTGCGTTCTAGCCTTCTAGGAAATGCTTCTTTATATTTAGGACCAGCTTGGCAAATAAATTTTGGCAAGTGTTTTCAGAAGTTTATTGGCATTTGGTTAACATTAATAAAGATTAAAGAATATCTTTTTATAGAAGTAACAAAATAGATATTCAAATTAAGTTTTTTTAATAGGTATATAGGAATAATTTGGAATATGTAGTTTGAAAACATCAACTTTTAGAAATACATCCTTGGCAGCTTTTAGAAGCACTATTGAAAAGCAAAAGCACATGATAAAGATAAGTTAATTTATTTTATTTCCGAATGCCGTTACTTATGCTAAAAATAGAATCAGAAGTTTCATAAAGCATTAACAAACCGGGCCTCGGACATTAGACTTTAACACTGCATTAATCATTCTAGTCTATTCAGGTCTTCTTGTGTGTCAAACTAGTCCATCGAAACGGGTGGAAATGGACGATTAATTGCTAATAAAAAAATTCACTTGCTTAGCAGACAATTATTCCTATGATACAGCATGTCCTTGTTACAATTATTCCTACTGGAAGTGATATGTTTGGGCTTTCTTCTTCTCTACGGTCGCTACTATCTATCATTTGTGATTGTTATCATTAGGCATGTCCCTATTACAACTACATTTTATTACAAATGAATACCATTCCACTCCATCCTCATCCTATCAGAGTTTCCCTACTATCAGTTGCTATTGCACTATTTGCAGTAAATGATCAACAGTTTATATTTCTTCCCCTGCATAAGAAATGAATCTGTGTCCCAAAAGTAATTGGGATAAACTGATTTTTTTGTCTAGTTGGTTGGGTTGATTGAGTGGGATTAGACTTGCTCTTATATTAGCATACAGATTGTTGATTCTGTTTATTCCTTTGCAAATGCAGTTGGACGAATTCGACCGTGCTGTCAAATCTAGTTATGTTAACAGCTCATCTGAAGATGCGAAAGAGAGACATAAACAATTCTTAATTGCAATTGAGGCCCAGATTTCAGAGATAGAGAATTCGTTACACATGTCATCTGTATCAGATGGAAAGCCTCCTCGGCCATGGGTGCATTTGGACGAAGGAGAACGCGATGAACTCGCTTTATTTCTCTCCGGACCACCATTGAATTTGGGAAAAACATTTGTGAACGTAAATACTATTCAAGAGGCCAATTTACAATCAACACAAGAATGTAGAAAATGCTCATTAAATTCCCCAGAGTCCAAAGACGATAAGGCGCCAGGTCATCGCAGGACGGCGAGTGCTAGTGCCGATATTGGTGCTTGGAATATTACTGTAAGTGGTGATGCTTACCCACATAGTTTTTCGAATGAAAAACGAGAGCCACCCCCGAGAAAAATACCAAGTCTTTCTGGTTTTTTAAACAAATTGGAGACGACATCTAAATGGTCAAGTAATGGGTACAGGAAATTGAAGACTAAAGATCCTCGTCAAGAGGGTGACATTCCCTTGTCCCAATCTCAAGAGTTGACGAGGGTAATAATTTGATTTTTTTTTACTATTTCTTGTTTGGGATTATCATGATACCATATTAGGTAAAATGCGGTTTAAAGCACCTTAATATCACAATTTTGGGACTTTGTAAATCCAACTAACAAGTTTTTTTATTAGTTTGCCAGATTTTCGTCATCTTCTCATTTGGTATGATCCTGTCACACTGTCACGTTATCTGTCAAATTATCGAAAATTGTGGTAGTTGGGACCATAGAACTGTAATTAGCCGTTACCGGAAACATCCAGGTGACCACATGCCATCCAATTTGACAGATAAAGCGACGGGAGTGTACTAAATAAAAAGGAAAAAAGAAGAAGTGTAGTGCATTAATTGACAAAACTTTTAGCGGACTGTACTAAATCAAAAATTCATGAAAGTAGGGTACAAGGGTGCATGAAACTGAAATGAACCCTACTTTATCACCAACTATTGACAAATTTGTACTTTAATTACTAATTAGCTTCCTCTTTGACTATGTTACTAATTCGCTAAAGTATGTATTATTTTGTTTCTGCATGAAGGGAATTAAGGATTGTTATGAACGAAGTAAGAGTTGCTTGGACAGTTGTGACGATAGTTATGATAAGCAATTGTATGGTTGGTATGGATCAATTCAAAGACTGCTACAGAGATCTCAGTATCAGTTGCGGTATAGTCAACCTCTTCAAGTGATTTTTTGGATTGTTCTTCTGGTTTGCTCTATAGGTGAGCTTTTATTAGCTTTAACAGGATCTTGTTTTTCCATTTAAAAGTGCTGTTTAACTCTCATTACATTGTCCACACCTGCATCTTCGGTAGTCCTTCTTTATTTATGCCCTTGAATGTTACTGATCTACTTTATCCGTGGCTTAAAGCTTATGTCAATCACTTAGGGTCAAGTTTTTGGCTGAAAAATCAGATTGAAAATGGTGTTGCATAAAATTTAAATATACGTTAATTGCTTTTTTAATTCCACTTGCTGGCGTCTATTGATTTACATGTTTAGACCACATTGAACAATTCTTTCATGTCGAGTCTTGTTGTTTATCCGTACTCCATATTATTTTGTGTTGTTTTGTAGTTTTATAGCACATCATCCAGTGTAATATCTTGATTTCACTTACACTTTGTGGAAAGTGTATCTTTTAAATCTGTCTTCCTTGTAAACCAAAGTAACATGCGAAAATGTTGAGATTCAAATCAGCACTATTACACAATAGAAAATGTATTTTACTATATTAGATTATTTGGTTTTCTCTCCACGATATATGTTCGTTGAGATCATTTTCTACTTTTCTTTGTTTCTTGAACTCTATTAGATAATTTCGTTTGTTTTTTACCAGTTGAATCAATTTACTTTCTTGGTGTATAAAACAGTTTAGAATCTTCTGCTTCATGGACCAAAATCTGAGATGTCTCGAATAGGTTTAGTAGTGGTATGATATATTTTTGGTGTGGGGTTAGTAATGGTTAACTGTTGAAAGCTTGGATGACTAACTGTTCACATAGCTCAAGCATGTACCAATTTAAGTAAAAGTTTATCTAATTCTAAGTTCGTATATTCACTTGTGAGCATATGATCCTTTAAGTTCGTATGCAAGTAGTGAACTTTAGAATACCATATCATATGAAGATACCAAATTTAATAGCTACGCATTCATAATTGTGTATGGTCGTGGTTCTGTCCGTGTTTGGTTAAATGAGTCGTATTATGATACAATGAGTCTGCCTTTTAGGCAAGAAGTTAGTAAGTTACAATTTCTGTCATGGCACTACGCCCGATATGGTTCTATTGAAGCCTTTGTGCGATATTGTCTGTCAGATTATTTTCTAGCTTGGTAGAGAGTAATATTTACTCTCCATTTCATTAGCACCTTGTCTTGCATGGTTCAATGGGCTTTATGTTAAACCTCGATTATGTCATTGTATGATCGAATGATGACCTCAAGTCCTTTGATAATGTGTATGCAAGATTTTTATGATTCAAGAGTGTAAAAAAGATTCACACAAACAAGGTCTTAATCTATTAAATTTAAGTGCCCTTTGTTTTGGCATACAAACACCTGATTAATCATAAGTATGCATACAAACTCTGCAATCAAGTCTAAGTATGCATACAAACACCTTATTCTCAAATCCTGCAGCATGGTAGTTTTTGTATGTTTGACAGACCTTACTATGTGTAAATAAAAACGGACTTCAGTACAAATAATAGTCTAGAATTTGCGCGCACATTTGGGAACTTGATCTCTTGATGCAGCTGTACTTTTTCGTTTTTTCTTGAGAAGTCGGGCATTCCACCAATGGGTATATACTTGACTTTAAGCCTATATTGCCACTTCACCTTGGTCCTTGTTTTGTCATTTGATGTGTTTAAAGATGATGTTATTAATAATGATGTTAAAGGAGCATAGTTTTACATGAGGTGGAGAAAAACCAGTTTCTTGCCATGAATTCAATTGATAGAAGAGAATTATACTATCTGCTATTTCTTGGTAAAGAGGGGGTGACTTATTTCACATTACTTGTTCTTTCTCCTATTAGCATTATTAGTTATATGCATCTGTCTCAGATGTTGATATCTATCCAAAAATTTTTTGCCATGAAGTAGTTGGTGTCGTGGATAATCTTATATTACATACGGTTAGGGCTCAGTGGATTATTTTACTATCACCTCAATTTTGTTCATCTCATTTTTCCATTTTTAGTAGGTGTCCTCTTATAAATATCTCTATTTGTAGGTTTGTTTGCCATGCATGCAATCTGAGAAGTAGCATCAGCTTGAAGATTCAGAGGTTTTGTTTTTGGTGACGACATATGCCAGTTCAGAAAGTTTAGGATTGTTGTAGCCAGATTCTTCATAAGCACCTGATTAATCAAGGTGTTTTTGGTGTAAATCTTTGTTCTTGTGTGATGTAATGTAATAATTTGCGGGTTGTATAAAATCAATCTTATTTTTCATCTTTTTTGGTTAACCATAATCATGTTGTGGTTATGTATAGAGAATGGAGAGGACTTCATTTCTTCGACTTAAATGTCTTGTGATGAATTTCATTATGATTGTACCTATATCCTGGGTGTTGATTAATCGGTATTGCTGGTAGTCTAGTACAGTATTTATGCTTGTTACCGTTTCTTTCATCTTCTTTTTTTGAATTTTATGGAGTAGTCACATACAGAAATAGGGTATAGTGTGAAATTCTCTCCCCAATCATTACTCTTTCATATGGATATACCGACTTAGTTTCGTCTCGTGATGAATGATGATTGACCTAAAGACAAATGAACAAAAAAATTCCTTCAATAGATGATGTAGAGGATATATTCGTTCATGCCCTTGCGAGGTGATGACGTGCAGTCTCATAATTTGGATGAAAAAATGTAAACTACAGCAAGGCAAAAAACGAGTTATTATCCAACTATCTTCTCAGTGTTTTTGTCACTTTTTCTTCATATTACAAAATTACCGAGTAAAGTCCTCTATATCTTGAGTGCTTACCATTTGTTGATCTTTACAAATAGTAGCTTCATACCGACGAGGTAACTTAACAGGATTTCTAATGGCGGAAAATATTAAAGGCAAAATAAAGTGTAAAGAATGTTTATTCTATATAGAAGCACAAGAACTGGTGCTCTACTGCTATGATTTTATCAGCATCTATTGAAGAGTTTTAACTCTTGAACAAGCCATGAATGAGAAAATCGGATAAGAAATTACAACTGAAATATACAATAAACAAGTGGACTCTTTACAGTCATTTTTAAGAGAATAATAATAATTAAGTTTAAGGGTCAGAAAACATAGTTGAGGCCAAGGCAAGAAAGCAAAAACCTTTTTTCATTTCCTTTCTTAAAATCGCTTAATAAACGTGACAACAACTGTCCCACTTCTCAAACAAGCAAAACTCAAAAGCACCCAACTAATTTTATTCACAAAAAAAATGTAAAACAGCGTAAGAAGCGCGGCCTAAGAACCGACACTGGACTACATCTACAGAGCTGCTGACGTGACACATGCACGCAAGGGAGCATACATCACTATCACACTATACAAAGTTCAAGATTTTTTTATTCATTCCAAAATCGGATTTGAAATATCAAATCTTCAAAACCATTAGTTACAGGCATGCATGTCCGTTCAAACTCGCTCACAATCCATAAATTTAGCTGTTGCGTAAACCAGAAAAATCACTATTGAGCAGTTCAAATCTTTGGTGACTCTTTGCTTAGAGTGTTTCTATTGTTAAAATCAATCCCTTGAAATGTGACCCTCGAAGAACGATATTGACAACCAAAAGCTGTTCCAAAACCCCACCCAAGGCCAAGTCCAACTCCACAGCCACCACCTTCAAAAAATAACCCAGTTAATTTAACCAGATCCACTAATTAACCGATTATTAAAAGTTTAAAACACGTGAAACTTAATAATTATTTAGTTTAATGTGTATATGTGCTCTCATTGTGTGATCATAGCTAGCGTATTCACTACCACTCTGATATGAAACTATTCACCACTTTTAATGCAACGTTATGCAAGTAGGTTTGTCCACCGCAAACAACAGGTGCCTATCTAAAATAAGTGACAAATTGTAGTGGTTGATAAACACCACAGAAAATTTAGCAATAATCAAATCAAAATTTAAAAAGTAATACACTTAAGGCATCGACTTCTGGAATTAGAGGATATCCCTTTGTTTTAGAGATACCGGGAGATTTAACTAATTGTGAAGGATATATATCATCCAGTCACATCTAAACTACGTCATGTCAGTATGCCATCATGACTCAACATGACAATTACCTGAATAGCTCTTGTAACTAACCCTTCAAATTTTCTCTCAAAAGTTCCATTGGTCCAAGGCATAATGGATATGATATACTAGGTTTTATTATAAATAGACCACAAGTGAACATTGAGAAGCTAGAAAGAAACTTAATAGAACTCTTCCATTGTGAACTATTCACTGAATTAGGTGTGTCCACCGCATTGTTCTCTGTTCCGATTTTAAGGAAATGTTCTGCTACTCTAGCAAACAATAGAAGATTTAGTAAAAATTGTATACCTGCTCCAAGGCCCAAGATGTTCAAAGGCATGCCTAAACAGATAAACACAAGTATCAATTGGACCTTCAGCATAAAAAACAAAACTACAAAAACCAGTATAATGAATGATTACACTATTAGCAGACAAGCTAGATAACTAAAATTGGAAGTTTGACTCATAACTGCATATTCAACTTATTGATGTACTACCTTTCCAGAGTAATGTTATAATATAGGAATCCAAATGATAAATTGAAGTACAAGAAAGATTGAAGAATACAGGTATCGATCAGATTAACTATTAAAACTTGATTGTAAACTTTTACATAAGATCAGCATATACATAAATTCAGAAGTGAAAATTGCAGAAAGAGAAATGAAGGAACTTCTAAGGATTCACAAGGCAAAAGACAGAGATAGAAGAAGAAAAGGGGCGAGTGCCAACTGATGAGCAAAAATCAGCGCACCACCAAGCCTACTAAAGGCTTGCATTTTCTTTCAAACATTCAGTATCCATACCCAATACAGACTTCAATATCTATAGACCTCTTCAGAGTCGAGATACCTCATAAGAAAATGTTACTGAACTACCACCTAGCAAATCTATATACGGAATTTCAAATTAGTAAACATCATAAAAAGAAAAACTGAAAATACTAATAGCCAAGACTAGGACTAGAACTAGAAGCTAGAAATGCTACAACAAAACATGCTTACTGAGTTTGAAGAATTTTTCTGTATGATAAAGGAGCCAGGCTATAACTACTGTATTCATTTAAAAGAAAAAACAATCATCAACATAAAAATAGGCCACATATGCATTCACTGAAACATTTAAAGGAACTAATACATTGATGGACCTAGATTCATGGCAACCTCAAAAATCGTTTCAACCATCCTTAACACGTTACATGTATATCGCCCTACAAGTTGTGAAAGCTAAGACAGCTAGCTAAGATTTTTTCTGAGCCCATGATTACTAGAAATTTAAATTTTGAGATAAAAAATCGTCTACACAATATTGTCCCCATATATGTATATCTTGTTGGACTCTAAATTTCTGCGGATACAGATTTGTGAGGGACAACTTTATACTAATCATCTAATTCCCACACGTATACCTCAAAGTCTGTCTGGCTGCAACTATAAAGAAAAAAAAATAGCTTCCCAGAATAGAGTAAGCTGGGTTTAATCTAACATTTTTAGCTAAAAGATTCTAGCCTTTTCCATGCAGATGAGTAGAAAACCACAGCCCCTAAGATGGACAGCAAAACACGCAACATATTAAAATCCAAAACAAATCGAGCTTAGAGCTGCAGAATAAACCCTATAGCTTTTTATACAAGTTAAGTTTTTTAGTTCCTTTACAACCATACATAAGTACAACTCATAAGACAGTTATAGAATTCATATAACAATTAGTTTCTCTCTTTTTTCATTATCTTCTTACAGTGAAAAATGAAAGATAGATGAAAACACAAGTTATGGTTTCTTGAAGCCAATGAAGCCACATATCGTTAATTCAATCAAACTACACCTTCGGATATCAACTAAGAGTTAAGAATACAAATATAACTCGTTGATCCATAAGTTGTAGTAATTGAAGTCGTTCTGGTTCACCCTCTTTTAGCAAGAAATGTACAAAATGAAAACTAAATAACTTTTCGTCCGG
This sequence comes from Primula vulgaris, assembly GCA_963920805.1. NCBI lineage: Eukaryota > Viridiplantae > Streptophyta > Magnoliopsida > Ericales > Primulaceae > Primula > Primula vulgaris. The sequence continues at coordinate 11,764,560 of OY987212.1, forward strand.
CGAAATAAATCCCCCGCGAGATACTAAGGTGTGTAAACTTCAAAACAATACGAGAATCAAATCAACTGAAACAATTTGGGTATCAAAATTGCATACACTAGGAAAATCTAATCATTAAAAGTAAGGGTTAATTGTACTTTTCTTGACCAACCCTATCAACATTTTAACTATTTACTATTTATCTTAAAAAAATTACTGCGTCAGTCACCAGTTCACGTGTTTCATTAGTCGAGTTACTTCTGTCAGTTCAATAAGACGACAGCCAGTTATGTGCATTTTATGCGCTACATTTTGTCCCTATATATACCAATCTATCTGTTCTTTAACAATCTATACACCAATCAATTACTTAGGGTTTAAGAACGCCAACACCATCCCAACAAAACACCGAAATATTTTACTAAAAACACATTTTCCATGAACTTTCACATCACCAATTCCAACAAAAATGACCCAATACTTTTAATGCCCATGTTTCAAATTCTTTCAAAAGTACCCCAAAATATCTTATAATAAAAATGCCCAAAATACATAAAAATTCAAAAGATGCCCAAAATTCAACAAAATTAGAAAAATTAAAAAATCAATAAAAAAAATTTAGCGGTATGAAAGGAAGGAACAATCTTTTTGTACCTCCAAAACCCCATCCAATGCCGAAGCCACAACCGACTCCAAACCCTAATAAACACACAAGAACTGTAATCAACATTTATTACACTTCATTAAAAAAAACACTAAAATAAAAACTGCACAATGATAGTGTAAATAAAAAAGAGGGTGTTTTGGTAATTATTACCAAATCCGACACCAATTCCGTCAAAGTTAGTTAGCACCATTTTTGTTTTGTAAGACAAAACCAATCTTCAGTTCAGTATACTAATAAACAAAACATATAAACACGTGTGTGTACTATGAGTGATTTGCAGTTAAACCCATTTACTTTTATCTTTTGCAAATTGATCCCAAAAAAGTGAAAAACACTTTCTAACTTTGTAAATACTACTATAAATATAACCTAATGTTAATTAGTGACTTACGATAAAATTCTGTTATGTTAAAATATCAGTTACAATAAAAACAAAACTTTCAATTAAGCCAATAAGTAAAAGCATTTTAAAGCACAAATTATTACCACTAACTTATTGAGTATCTTTTTCACCCAAATAGTAATGGATTTTTTTTGAAAAGTAACCCGTATATATACTTTGAATTATTTCATAAACAGCTAAAAAAAAATAGTTTCGATTGCTCCCTCTTCCGATGCAAGAAAATGTTGAAGTCAGAATATACACTATGTTGATATTCATATATAAAAGTAAGTGTCGTTAAATTTAATTAGTAAGATGTAAAAAAAAAATTAAACACTCAATTTTTTTCAGTAACATACATTTTGACGGTATACTAATTGCAATGGCCACACAAATTTAAGTGCCTTATATTTTTTTATAATTACAAAATAGCCGGAGTGATAAAAAGAGATTAAGTGAATTTAATCAACTATACACAGGGTAATGTGGTCAAGTTAGTAGTTTTATAGCATTTACAATAGTATTGTTATCTCTATTGTTAACTAAAATAGTTAGATAAAAATACAATTTTTTGTCTCAATTAGTTATGTTAAATCATGTGTTATCTTTATACATGTTAAAAAAGTTGTTAAAGATAACAATGTTTTTAATGTTGTTAATTGATGACATGACAAACATAACCCACAATCAACGTTATTATCTCTTATAAATTCTCCCCATAAAAATAGTGATCAGCAAAATAAAAGAGAAATGCTTAATTAAAAATTGATAACATTGTTAACGTGAAACTAATGTGGTCATTTAACAACTTTTTAAACGATGGTGTGTCATTACTTAACATTAAAAAGTTAACAAAACTATTATGAATGCTCTTATGCTTTTTACTTGGTAGTCATTGGCCCTAATATAATGCACAATATTATTTATCTGCTCCTAAACTCCATGTTGAACACCAAAATCAAAAAGAGGACAACTGAGAGGGATAAACATCATCAAGATCAAAAAATTGTTATATAAGAAATTATTATTATTGTCATTGTGTTGTGTTGTGTTGTGTTGTGTTGTGTTTCACTAAAATCAACCATGTTTGTAAGAGAAAAAAAGAACCATGTTTTGTAAAAGAGAGAAAAAGAAGAAGCGATCATATATGAGGCCTCTTTTTTTTTTTAACTAGGGGCATCAAAACCGCACTTTGCTACCCAGCATTTACCGTGGGCATGATAACTAATACACCAGTGCGTCCTTCCTGGTCCTCTCGTACAAGGGAAAGGTCATCTCATGTCGAAGACGTTTCTTACTGACATTTTCTTTTAGTGTTGCCAACGGCTTATTTGTTTTGTCCAATACTTATTTTACTTACGAATGTCTTTGTGCACTTGTACAAACTTCCCTCGCATAACATTTCAGTGTCCTAGTTCACGTCTCCTGGTTTTACGTCCAAAATTATCTACTGATATTTAACTCCTAGTATTTCTTGAATTTAGTTTAAATACATAAAAAATCATGTTTTTGAACATGTAATTTTTGCTGTGAACTAATTGTTTGATAGCTTCCGTTTTTCTAGAAACAAAGATACGCGCTTAAGATTTTTAACCTAAAATGATTATCAAAAGAACTAAAGAAGTAATCGGATTGATGGCCTGAATTGAAGATACGGCAAAGAGAGGATGCAAGCTTTAATGTTTGGATGCATTCTAATTAACCAGACACTTTTGCTTTGTGAAAAAGATTGTGGGCTATGATATATATATAAACTCCCTATAGTCTTTGATTATCTTTATTAATTTTAGCTTAGTTCTCTTTTGCAGGTCATGTGCTGCTAAAAGTTTTTGTCGTCAGTTTGGGTTTTTTGCTAATGTGAGTTTGGGTTTTTTGCTAATGTGAGTTTGGGTTTTTTGGTAATATGAGTTTGAGTTTTAAGAAAAATAGAACGATATTTTTCCAACACTGTCGAATTAAAACCTCAAGAAACAAAAAAGAAAAACAGATTAGGGCTCTGATGAGATTGATCTAAAATATTACGGTAGAAAATTCTTGTGATTCCTAACTCCTAAGCAAATAATATCTAAAACATTACAACTATGTGGTGGTTGACTCATTCACGTCTCATTTCACATATTGTTGTTGTCAATTCGCATCTCATGTTGCTGTAGTGGTTGAGTCATAATCTCATAACAACACTTAAACCTTATTTATTAACTATTTCTACAGTTGGTCGACGTTTCATGAAAGATGACAAATAAAACGTTCAGTTATGGAAGAAATGAGAACATCCCACTTTTTTGTAGTAGTTCACTTGACCCCGGTGAAATCCAATGTTACTGCCCCGACCTTCAACACTTTCGTCTGGATGACCACATATCTATGCTACTATGTTCAAGGCACGCAAATTCCTCATCAGGAACAAATTTGTAAATTTCTGCTTAATATATATTAACATTGTATGTCTCGAGTTAAGTAGTCTCACTTTTTAGTGCTTACACTACTCGCAAACAGTCTGCACGCAAGTGTAATCACATAGAACATTTTATTTCAGTGATTGCATATTTTTCAAGATATTGATATAACAAATAAAGGAAATATTGCATTGGAAGATTACAGTTAACAGAAAATATGTAAGACACTAATGTTTGAGTGTGTACAGTGTACTGGTTAATGTTGTATAGATAACTAAAACCGTAAATTGATAGCGCAATGCCTCAATCTAGTTCATATGTTAATTAATTAGCATGGACTCGATAAATTAGAGATCTAATTACTCTATATCATACGGGTATCAAGACTTAATCATCATGATTAACATGGAAATTATATATAAAGAATTACACGCGCATATGCATAACACAATAGTTTACTGCCATTTGCGCAAAACAACGAATCCATGTGTCTGTTAAAGAACTAATGAGGAATATTATTGTAAAAAGAATATATAAAATTTACTCGCTAATCTATTTATAGAGACATGACTAATGATGATTAATATCTATAAGTGATCGCCTTTTTGCTTACCCACTAAATATAGTATGGGCTTATAGTAACCGCATATTCTTGAGACCATCCCCATCCGTACCTGAAAGTGTATATTAATATCATTATAAAATAATGTTTGATTTAGTGAGAGAAAAAATCTGTCATAAGTCTGTCGCTAATTTAAAAATCTGTCACAAATCTGTCCCAAATTGACTAAACTGTCACAAAGCCGTCACAAAAACCGTCGCTAATAAGCTCGTAACAAAAAATACCGTCACTAATCCCATCGTTATTTAGGTATTTTTTTATAGTATATATACGACTATGATCAGCAAAGGTTTTCTTATATTTTTGGATGTACAAACTACTTAGTATTCTTGAGGATAATAATGTCCCGTAAACTGGCAGGACCACAAGATCACTAGTAAGTTACGGAGACAAAGTCCCATTTTTAGGACGTGGTCTTTCACTTCTTTTGTAGTGAGTTAGAATTTCTAATATCCCCGTTTCGATGTTTCTCCTTTTTCGAGGATAAATTAGTTGTTTCCATCTCTTCTACTTGAGTGATGATATAGATAGAGACCTCAGAGAATCGCGATTGATTTACCTATATGATTCAAGGGCGATTAGTGAGTTGTAAGAGGATGTGTTAAAAAAATTCTACCTATATCATCAATTATTCTTTATATTCTACCTATATCGGTAAGATAAATTAGTTGCTAGGCGTTAACGGTTTTCATTGATCTTTTCATATGAAAACTAAAAAGGATAAACAAGCCCAAAACAAGAAAGAGTGGTATCAATGAATGTGGGAAAACTGTATTAAAGTTAGTTCAAAATCTAACCCCCCCAAAAATGTAATACTGCATTATTATAAGTTTTGAACATGACACTTCGAAGAAAAATTCAGTATTTCCCACCCCAAAAAAAAAATGTTTCAGTTCCCTCTAAATTATTATGTAAAATATCATGAATATTTCATTTTAGAAAAAGTTAATTTAATGATGTCACGGTTCGGGACCAATAATACATATCAAGCATAGTTTGGAAACATGGAAAGTTAACTTTTATACCGCAAAATTTGACTAGGAAAACATTAACAAATGAAATAGTTCACATGCGCCGTTAAGGTGCATTTTGCCAACATGGCCAAATCTCCCAACTTTCATTCCCACCTTTTCTTCTACCTTTCATATATTCACACATAAAACCCTAATTCATAAACCTATGTCATTGAAAATCTTAAGCCAAAAAATCTAACTCCACTATGGACTTCCACAATAAGAAAAAGCATAGACTTGCCACTACTGGTAATACAACTTCCAACAGTGAATATATAAAACCAAAAGGGGTTTGTATAAATCCGTCTTGTTTCCTTTGTCTCATAAGAGAACCTAAATCTCCAATCAGGAGGAGAGAATTAAAAAGGTTCTTCAATGAAATGCCTCTCATCGAGGACGAAGAACATGTCTTGGTTCTAAGTGGACTTTGGAACATTGCGATGACACAGCCGAATGACCCAGAGTTTCCATCCCTCGGATTATTTGAGTGCATGACGAGTCTTTTAAAAAAAGGCCTTAATAATAGAGACTGGCTTTTGAGGGACCAAAACATTTACATACCATATTACGCGGCTCATATTATTGGTTCCTACACCATGAACAAAGTTGAGTTTGCGGAGAAGGCGGTTGACTCAGGGGTAGTTGAACAATTAATTGAGCTTTTGAAAGGAAAATTAAGTTGGGTGGAGCAAAGAGTTGCGGTTCGTGCCCTCGGACACCTTGCTAGCTACGAAAGCACTTTTAAAACAGTAGAGGCTAACGAGGAAGAGATCATTGATTTAGCCATGACATTATCTTCTACATGTGTTGATGTTGTGTACAATAACTTTGTCGGTGTAGAAGATGAGAATAAGCGGTTAAGGTATCATTGTGATTTGCTCACTAGAGGGATTGGGGGAGTTGAAATAGAGAATCGGAAGGCTGAGGAATGGGCTAGCCAAATTCAATGTTGGTCGATTAGTTTATTAAACACATTTGCTAGCAAAGGAAGATCCATAAGGCAAATTTGTAAGCGAGACTTCTTAAAGAACTTGTGTCGTATGTGGGGTGGATTAGTAAATGACACATCACCAAGTGGTGTTGGCCTCATTAGAATATTATGTCATTATGAATTTGGGAGGAGGAAAGTTGCAAAGATACAAGAAGTTGTAGAGAAATTATGTAACCTCTCTAGATCCTCGGATGATTGGCAATACATGGGGATTGATTGTCTAATTTTGCTCCTCAATGATCCAAACACAAGGTATAAAGTCATTGAAACCGTCGCTTTGTGCATTGTAGATTTAGTAGAAATTAGAACATTGGGAGTGAGAAAGAATGTTGGAGAAGCAATCACAAGTACACTCCTTTTGGATTTCAAGCAAAGAAGGACAAAAATCAAGGATGAAAAAGTCACTAGAACACTTGAAGAAATATGGGATATGAAGGTGGACAAAAGGAGAAAAGAGAAGATGTTGTGTGATGAGAAGTTAGAAGAGAAGAGAATTTTGGTTAGTTTGATAAAGGAACAAGGAAATAATAGCTTCTCTATAGGAGATATTGGAGATGCAATATCAAAGTACACAGAGTGTTTAGCTATGTGCCCATTAAGGCTTAGAAAAGAAAGAATTGTTCTGTATAGTAATAGAGCTCAATGCCACTTATTGAATGGTGATTTTGATGATGCTATTAGTGACAGTACAAGGGCACTTAGCATATCAAACCCTGTGAATTCTCATAGTAAAAGCCTTTGGAGAAGATCACAAGCTTATGACATGAAAGGGTTAGCAAAAGAGAGTTTATTAGATTGCTTAATGTTCATTAATAGTTTTATCATTTGTGATAAAACTAGGAAGCAGAAAATTCCGTACTATGCCACACGTATGATTGCTAAACAGATGGATGCCACGTGGATTTTTGCTGATACAAGGTCAATAAATAGCAAGGAGATTTGTTTGGATCATGATGAGGAAACTACAAGAATGGCAGGTAGGTTGGACTAATTAATTAGTACATGAGTTTATGATGGGATAAAAATTTCATGTGCGTTATATCAGACGATAAATTATCACTATTCTTTGTAGCATTCTTAAATTACGTACATGCAAACCATAAAATGTTTTTTTGGTGTGTATTTCACCTTGGTTTCCGCAGATAACTGTAGAATAGATATGTTTTAATGTTAAATTCCCAAACTAAATTTTATAGGATCTTATTCACATTACTTAAAAAATTGACGGGTCAATAGAAATATACCAAAACTATTGTATGTATGTATTTGACAAATATATATATAGAAAACTCGTATTAGTAAAGTGATTGCCTGGTTGGACTATTTTCTAATTAGATTCAAGGTGCTAGTCGTGCTTTCAATATGAATAACTATTTTTTCTTCAAAAAACATCTTATTGTGGCTTAATTTTAATACTATATATAATACTATCATCTCTAGTCATGAACAATATGTTCCCCCATTAATTATGAACAATCTATTCTAAGCAAAGTTGTACGGAGTTCCTCTCTAATGATAAATGTGACATTTGCAGTGTGGGTATATTTTACAAAAAGATATTATTAATCTCAATCTCGAATAAAAAATAAGAGGTGGCATCAAGAGAGTTCATCTTTTAAAATATTTTCTATAAAAAAAAAATGACGTACTGATTTTTTTATAATTCTCAGGTTTATCCACCATTCTAGAAGAACCATTGGTCGGAAAAGGCGGAAGAAGTAGGATAAAGTTGGAACGAGAGTTAAGGAACTAACTTATTGAAGTTAACTTGATTATCTTTCTGTAATCTTGTGAAATTGCAATACGGCTCAACTATTTTCTTAGATCATTACATTTTGCACTACTGGTACAGTGTACTGACTCTACTTTTTGGGGATTATTTTTTTAAATAGAGGGTGTTGTCTTTAGTTAATTTTAATGATATAATGGTATGCCAATGCTATTAATTATTTGTGTTGTACTGTGTAGTACTAAACCTCACATGCATGCATGTTTAACATCGTGATTAGGACCACAATTATACAAGTTAACTGAAAAAGTACTAGTACAGTACTATATGTCTTTTCTTTCTATAAAATGTCAAAATTCGTGCAAGTACAAATTTATGAACTGTTGTAATTCATGTCATATGTAACTTTTGTAGTATTTGATAAGCAATTCACTGTATTCACACATGTAGATATTTCAATGTTTACTACTCTTTCTTATCCAATTATGTAAAAAGAGAAGGTGAATTAGTTCCACATTGCTGAAATTTTACATTTTTATGGCTTGCAAAAACATTTCTCAAATTAGAAAAACTTGGTATTTGAACAGTGAATTAGCAACTCTAGCTAATGCCGTAAAAGAGCAGAAAGGATAGGGGGCAATTATAAAAACATTTCCGATGCTTAATTAATATGTATACAGGTTAAGGAGGTATATATATAAATCCTTTCACATAATAAAATTCTTTCAATTTTTTGTTAGAAACCAGTATACTAATGACTTCATTTGCGTACATTTCTTATATCCTCTTTATTCTTTTGCAATTGTTGTTTCCATCAACCAACCTATTATGTAAGTTCTAATTTGAAAGGAAGCAACATTACTATGCACATCATTCTATTATAATAAACTAACTCAAGTCAAATGAGACTGTTCAATTTAGATATTTTTTTAAAAAAATACTCATACACTTTTATATTAATTATAATAATATCATATTCCCATAAAAATATAAAAAGTAAAAACTAATAAAATTATTTATCATTTTTTAATAACCAAACATTCTTTTAAATTTTAAAACATGTTTTTTTTTGTATTATCCACATATTTATATAATAAATATACATATTTTCTAGATTTTTATTGCATTACGCGTCGCACACGCAACGTGTGGGAGTCGATTACTAATATATACAAGTGGTTCAATACAGTTGTATAACATGGTCTGTTATGGACTGAACAATATAGGACCAAAACTAAAATTGATACTTGCATTCAATATTTTAAGCTAGCGCTACGAAAATCTATAGATCATCAATTCTTGATTTTAGCTTTCCCGTACATTCATTCACGGTGTGTGCTAATTGGACAACCAACAGTTTTCTGTTTGTTTTTACAATGTTCGAATCACCTTAGCGTGTACCTCTCACTGATTTGTCATGGAAAATTGCATATATATATTTTTGGTAATTCGTAAATAGCTGGCTCTGTCATGAGGGAAACTACACAGATCGAGAAACCTTGCGCGAGGTGACCTCAATTTTTCGAACCTATATTGATTGTTGTCCCCCTTCATTTCACAAATAAGGGAAGTTTATCGTTAGCCTGCATCTCACAAATAAGTGAGGTATAACGAGCTAAATTTCTCATAAAGGACGTGACTATATATGCTCTTTCCTGCATTAACTACTCTTTGAAAAATGAAATTTTATAAAAAATCAATGTTGGTTTCAAATTCAAATGTGCAGTCATTATTCAGCAGGTTAACTTTTTTACTTAAACATCATTCAGATCCTCGCTGGCTTTAGAATTATATGTGATCAACGTATTTTTTTAGATTTTATACACATGTCGCAAAGAGCTGAAGACTTGTTTTGGCCTCTGGACGATCTTTATAAAGGTGTTACTGTACATTTTAACTTGAAATAATGTTTGTAGATCCAAGTTGGACCAGCCATGTGTTAGATGCTCATTAGATTGTCATAAAAGCATGATAGTTTAATTAAACAATCTTTTATGAATATGTATAAATCTGAAGGATTTTTTTATTAGTTCCACCCATTTTTGCTTTTCTAGACTAATTAAAGTGATCACTCTTATTTCAATTGGGTACACGAGAGTTATGTGGAATAGTGTGAAGTTAGATATCTAACTCGGAAGAGTTTCGTTATGTCATGTTGTTTGACTTAGTAATCTCTTTGTGTTGTCATTGAAAACAACATAAATCAGAATGTTTAGTTACTGTATCGTTACATTGTTGTATGCTTCTAACTGAGTATGACTGAGTACATGTACAGGTTAAATTGCAATCTTTGTCTTTGATGACTTAAGTTCATTTTTGTTTGTTTAACTGTGCAGTTAAAAGCAATATTCGTTATGTAGGGGTGTTCACTGTCCGGGTTGTAGCGCTTTTGGCCAAATCCAATCTCATACCATGTTGAAACAGGCTAGGAAGACATAATCCGGACCGGACCAATGTAACTTTATTGCCCAAACCAGACCAGACCAATGATCTGGTTCGGTTTTGGGTTCCACGGTCCGGTTCGGTTTCAGATTGGATTTTGGGTTATCACGGTATCACAATGAAGACAACATAATAAATTATATCCGAAAATAAAAAAGTCAATACAAAATCCATAAAACCCAACAAATGTTATAGGTGCAATTAAAAAAACAAATGAATGACACAAATCTATATTTACTATACTCAATATATTATATTATACTTTGTTATTTAATATGTATATTTACGTGGTTTTAGTGGGATTAACGGTTGGTTCATTCCGGATTTGATTAGTTAACTCTAGTCCAGACCATTAAGAACGGTTTTTAATTTTCCTAACCCAAGCACAGAGCATATAGATTGAAAAACCGGACCAGAACAGACCAAACCAACATATTGGTTCGGGTTGACCGGTTCACGTTTTTTTTAACACCCTAATCAAATGCTATTAAATCTGGCAAGTAATTATATTGTCATGTGTGAAGAAGATTAGATAATCAAGAAGATCATAAATAATAAATTCAAAAGAGATCCCTTGAGAAGATAATTTTTTTATTTATATCATAACAAGAAATATTGTATCTTGTAATATGTATATGTGTTAAACTATAAATAATTTAACATATATATTGAGAGAATACATGAGTGTATATGTGATTTATGATTGATAGTAGTATTTATAAATAGGATGAATATGGAGGTAGGCCGAAATACTTGAGGGAGTCGGTGAGCTTTTTGTAAGTTTTATATAATCATTTAAATTGAGTTAGTGTCCTCTTAGCTGGATGTACTCTACGTACTATACATTCATTTAATTGTTTTGAATCCGACAAAAGACGTATATTTGCTATGTAACATCACGGGTAGCTAGGTCGAATGCAACTATATATATAGACCAACGTTCCCAATAGTAGGTCGATCGAAACTAATGGTACAATAAAATATTGTTGCAATCCTAAAGGAATTGTAGCGTGTGAAATTATGAATCTGAATCGTCGGGTATGTCGAGATGCACCGTAACAATGAGCTTAAATTATACTCTCTCCCCTATTCCACTATTCCATAATATAAGTACAGTATACTATTATCATCTGTTCCACAATATAAATTCAATTTTCATCAATATAATGTTTTGTTATGTTTTAACAATAACTTGAATAAATAAAAAAATATAAAAAAATAGAGGTAAAATTTGGAAAGTAATCATACAAGTAGGGTAACGATGATGGGGGAGTTTGATAATGGAGTTATATTGTGTGCCAACTGTATCAAACATCAGGGGCGGCTCAGGCTGTGCACAAGCACAGGGCCTCATAATATTAGAGGGCACCAAATTTTTGTTATGTTAATTATATATATATATATATATATACATATATACTATGTTTTTTTGACTTTTTGTAGTGTATTAATAACTAAACCAATAAATAAGGAAACTCAACAGTCCCTCCTTTTTCTTTACACAAGGCAACAATCTGTGCATCACAATAAATTACTATAATAAAATATTATCTTTTAATACAAAAGAACCAGAAAAATAAAAGAATAACTCAAGTTTTTGCTTATTTACAAGTTACAACTCATATTATGATTTTACCAGAAGAACAAGTAAACCATTGTAAGATCCTTACTCTCATTCTTTGATCCAATCAACTACCTACTTATCAATTGTGTTTGGCTCTTGATCTTGTTTTTGTTTTGTTAGTAGTTTATTTTTTTTTAACTTATCATAGTTTATTGTTGCTTGTGAGAAATTATTTAACTCAAGTTTTTAGAACTGAACCATGCTTGAGAGAGATGTTATTACTTTTAAACTTTGATTTACCCATCTTTATATTGAAACAGATTGATTTGTTTGATTTTTGTTTTGAAACTTTTCTAGTTGTTTGGAAATTATGAAGAGCTATTTTTTGTTGTTGAGGAATTGAACTGTTTCCTTGTTTTTTTATTAACCGCAGTAGTTAAATTGAGTTAGAGAGGGCCCTTTTGTTGTTGTTGCACCGGGACTCCAATACTTCCGGGCCGCCTGTCAAACATGATAGATTATTTAGTACTGTTGAAAGCTCCTTCAACATTTTTTTAATATCACACGACTCCGTAGTGTCATATAATAAATAACTATAAACATGTGGTGACGAGAGGTGTTGAAGAGAAGTATTGGGAACCAAATAATTTCTCATCAAACAAGTCGATAATAAGTTGTTGAAGTTTGGTACAAATTGCATCCGCTAAAGCTCGGCTACGGGCTGTCAGGTTCTCATCTAAGGTCAAATTAAGTATTGAGATTTTTTATTTTATTTTAACACTAACATTTCTGTCATTGGATGACAATCCAACAATTTACATATGAACTTTAGCGGGTTTATATATATATAAAACTCATAGGCGGCTCAGAGGAAAATCGAAACAGCCGGAGCACGAGGGTGACGGTTTGATCACGGGTGTTTTTTGTTTTGTTTGTTTTTATACTAAAAACGTCGTTTTGGGTGATAATTACGTATCTACATACGAATTTTTTCCCTATGTATATTGTTTTTTTTGTTGTTTAATTAGTAAAATTATAAGATGAAATTTTACGAACATACTGAGATGATGAATCCTTAGGACCGACACGGATAAAACTTCAGCAACTCCTTTTTTCCAAACAAAAAATATATGGTTTCCAATCCATGATACAGCAAGTGCTTTTGGCCATATCAAAATCACCTCGACAGACTGTAAACCACTCATCCATTAATAACACCTTTTCATAATTCACCTACTACCCAATTTTTCTCATTTTCCCCTATAAATGCTAATGTCCACACTCTCTAACGCTTAAAATTCAGCACCTTCTCATAGTACATTACATATCAACAGAGCATATCAACTGCCACGTTTCAAATAAAATTGTCCATAACTCATATCAAAGGAGAAAGATGAAGTTGGCTCTTGGGATTTTCCTGTTGGTAACCATTATTGTTTACTCTTCTCTACTTGAAACTGCTATGGCTGGCTCAGGTAAAATACTCCATATTTAATTTGTTTTATTATTTCCAGAAAATAATCCAGGTGAGTTACACACTAAAGATACCTTATGACAAGTTTGAACCATGATTCCCTTCCGACTTATTTTGTCAATTGACTGACAAATCACCGACGTTAAAGGGACGAATTTGGGCTCCAAAAAAATTTTGTTTACTTTCATAAGATTTTATTAATACTCTTAAAGTCTCCAACATGGTCATAATAGAAGTTATTTATACAACTTACAAGACAAAAGATGACTTGTTTACTCTGGATAAATGAACAATTCACAGTCGGATCATGGATATATCTTATTGTATTGGGACCCTTGTGTTTGAATATGCAAGTGTAAACGGACTATAAGCCTAACCGGACTACAAAAGATGTATATGGGTAATTTTTCCATACCATACCCATGGGGTGTATGTATCATCCAAACCGGTTTGTTAGTCTGACTTCGTTTTCAAGACCGAATAATAATGTATCAAACAGCTGTTAGTATCGAGACAAAGTGTCTTGCAACTAAATCGGACCTAGCTTAGAGCACTAAAATGAAAATTTACGTATGATCGTATAAGGGAAACGCTAGCTTAACTTAGGCATGTCGAGTACGACCAATAATAAAAAAGCACTAATTAATATATACGATCTAATGCCATGCATGGAAATAGTAAAAACATACAGAAGAAGTCGCAAATTACTAAGAAGTGATAATTTGAATTTGTTGTTGTTTTGACTAGGTACAATTTGTGACACCAAATGTGGAGTTAGGTGCTCAAAGGCAGGGATGAAAGACAGGTGCTTAAAGTACTGTGTCATTTGTTGCAATGCATGTAAAAACTGTGTGCCATCTGGCACTTATGGTAACAAGGATGAGTGCCCTTGCTATAGGGACCTCAAGAACTCTAAGGGCAAGCCCAAGTGCCCTTGAATATATATAAAATAAAAATAAAAAACTTTCAATCTATGACCAGCTTCTTTTATTTAAGAATTAAATAAATGAAATATTTATTGAGTGAAGTATTTTGTTAGAGGTGGTAGGGTGTTTTTGCGGTGGTGGGAAATAAAGATGGGGGATTTTCCCTCCTCAATATCTATTGACCTTGCTTTTATGTAATTTCACATCTATCTTAATTTGTGAAACTGGTATTTCTCATATTTGTTTGTTTTACAGGTGTGTTATTTAATCAATCGTTATCACTAGAGATTAACCAATATAAAAGGATTAATTAATTTAGTTATTTTACAACATACAAGACACAAGTGAATTTTTATGACTTTTCATCATTTAAGTTCTTGACTATCTGTCCTTAACAATTAACAACTCTGCCGCTTGTCCAAAAAAATTAAAAAAAAGGGGACTATTTTGTTGCCAAAAAAGGTGAGGAGAGATCCAAAACATTGTTAATCGTGAAACTATGTATAGAACATTATGTAATTAACACATGCCATTATATGATGGTATTTTTTTTATTTCATAATTTGTCGAAGATCACAACTGGCATTCCGGTGGACTTGTTTAGTCTCTCAAGTAGTCGAGATCCTCTGTTGTGATATTCAATCGTAATTGAGGCAAGCGATAATATGGGCTACTAATCTCTTTCACGTCTATTTAGCTTAGTTAACTAAATTAGATTAAATACTTTTCAAGCTAACATACACCGTTTCGTGTTAATTCTTTTATTTTAAATACATTGCCATATTTCAGTCTATAAAATCATTTTCAAAAAAAAAAAAGTCTATAAATTCCATTAAGAAATGCTAAATTAAACACTCTAAATTGTTTCTATTGACGCCAATTTCTCACCGATAAAATTGTTTCTTCAAATCAAAACACTCTAAATTAGACAAATGAAAGATAAACAAATAGTTTGCTTCTGTTTTATTTTCCTTTTTCATCACTAGTAATCTGAGTACAGCTAGAATGTGGAAACAACTTTTGTAAGTATTATGCAGACATCCATGTGCCTATGGGACAACATTTCCATTTTAGCCAGGTGAGGTGCTTCACCATAATGGTAACAGAAACCTCAACATCTTCTACATGAAAATTTCCGTCCCATTAAATCCAAAGTTTAATTTACTACTATCAGAATCCACTTGAATCTTAAAAGAGTATTTTCAGTCTGAAATACCAGCTCAATGGTACCAAACTGGTAGGCTAAATAGATACCGGAAAACTCTCCTTTGCTGGCTAGAAAATGCGTTTCCCCATAAACCCGTTTCAGAAACGGAAACGGTACTTTTCAAAATTGTGAGGGAAACGTTTCGAAAATTGTAAAATCTTAAATAAAACTTTTTCATAATTCTAATAATATGAAAAATATACTTTGCTAGGATTGTAAGGAAGCTTTTACAAAACATTTTTTCTATAAAATAAGAAAAAAATGCATTACTACATTATGAAATCAAAGTTACTAAAAGAGAATACTTATATAATATATAAATAAAGTTTTTGTTTAGTTACTCAAATTTTAGCTATTATATGTCATGAAACAGAAGTTACTAAAGTTATTAGTATATTTTTTGGATTGTTAATGGAATCCATACATTCATATAAATTTAATAAAAGTGTCATATATATTTTATCTTACTTTTTTTTACCTATACCGGCGTTTCCGTATACCATCAGGCTATGTTTCCCGTATCGATTCCCGTTTTCGTTTCGCAAGTCGGCAACTAAACTCTAAACAACCATACCAAAAGTATCCTACATGAGTAAATATTTGATTGGAAAAGAATAATGATAGCCCAAATGTAGCATTTTTTTTGCTGAATTTATTTTTGTTAGGATGTAAGAGCTATAGAAAGGGAAATGAGATCCCTACAAAATGCAGGATACAGGGTTGTACAACCAACCTTGAAATGAATTTAGTTACCTACGAGAAAATGTTAACAGAAATTTGATACATAGTCAAACAAGATCATACCTTATTCATACGAAACATAACAACAATACACCTAATATGTTATAACAAAAAACAAACACAACCGAAAGCCCCTCAGAGATTTAACAACATTCTGAGGATAGTACACAACAAGGACTCCATTATGAAAAAACTACACTTGCCCTTATTCCAATGATCAAAACACAGTTACGAACACAAATTGAATATAATTTATAAGAATCTCACAACAGTAAAATTTCATCCACGCCAAAGCTTCATCTCTTGGACTAAATCAAGGATCTTTTTACCGTACATGTTATTACGCATTGATGCAGCATTTTGCCTGATTAGATTGAGCAGGTTCTTGAGGATAGGACCCTGTTCATGTTGTCGAAAAAGGTTTTAATCAAACAAATGACAGTTGAATCTAAATAATTCTAACAGAAAGTCTAATAAAAAATCTGGACATATAAATATAAAACAACTTAAAGAATGAATCTAAATAATTCTAACAGAAAATCTAATAAAAAATCTGGACATATAAATATAAAACAACTTAAAGAAATAGTTAACAAAGAAACATCATATCAATTTGAATTTTATACAAGAAGAACAATAAGTTTTGGGATTAGAAATTTAAGACTATAAGAACTCAAGAACAAGTAAGAATAATAAAACCTTTACTCATGTTTACGGTAACACATTTACAATAACTATGTATCTCAAACATACTTTGAGTTTCAGATTGATAGATATAATTCAATTCGTTTACAAAGTTTATTGACAAATTTCTTGCTCGATGGTAAGCTAGTTACAAAATATAGACTTTGTCTGTGAGGGTATGAAATATGAAAACATATTGCAAGTGTATAACACATTTTATTATAAAATGAGATTAATTACGGCAAACAACAAATGAATGAGATGGAAAATAATCATACATCATCTTGATCTCCAACTGGAATCCCAACTGGAATCCTAAATAAATCAATGTTTTTTACAAAATTTAGCGGGTGAAACACCAAATTTATAACATTTTACTTATAAAAAACTTAAAAAGAAAGTCGTTTTTCCACATTATAATGCCAGTATCAAACTTTGAAAAATGACAATCTTTGTAAAATTACATATTTACAACTCAAATTGTGGATTACTATACTAGTGGCATTCAACTCCTACTTTTTGCAAATGTTTATCTCGAAAATAATTCAGAAAATAAGCATGTTTTAGTTTTTTATAAGTTCCAAAATTCTATATTCAATGTCTAGTCATAGAGTATTACCTTGAACCGTTTCAGAGCTGTTTGGACAACGTAGTTCCCATAAGGATCATTTAGAAGCCTAGAAACATGCGGACTAGTAAGACACTCCGTTATAACACTTAAAGAGTGCTCATCCTCAGTTTCCTCCATACACTTCTGTACCACATTGCTAGCATACTTATTGCACGATAGTGCCACGTGGTATCCTTCGAGTTGTCTAAGAAGTTCTTCGGTCACCTCGCGTGTCTTAAGATCGAGCAAATGTTGCACCACATAGTTGCTTTACTTGGAAGGAAATTAAAAAAAATGTTATAAGTTTTAGAAAAAAGATACATGAAAACACAGTGTATAAAAATGAATCTGGTTTTGATGTGTTTTTCTTATGATGTGTTTTTCTTATAGATGGTATACAAGAGATTTAAACCATGTTTATTTAAAAGCATGTTGTCGGACACATAATGTAATATAATTTTAATAAGAGTTTCACTACAACTTAAACTTTTCCAGAAAGCGTTTTTCCTATCCAACAGAAATAATAATCTATCTTATAGAGCTATGACGCAAGCTCTCTCTAGAACGGAGTTTAACAATGCAAAATTTCAACTAAATGTTTGTCTGTAGCTTCAAAGCAAAGAAGTTGCACAGAGGTTCTGAAAAATATAAGTTTAGCTTGCTCAAAAAACCCCGTGAGAGCTTATCTTTTGACAGGTGAACCAGATATAGTCCTATTTTAAGAAGAAAATTATAAACAACTTAAAAGCTACAATCAGTGCTTGAGAGAGCTTTAATCTCGGGGAAAAAAGAAAGGAGATTTATGTATAAATAGGAAAAAAACGAACCCGTAGGGATCTTCTGCTAGGTGAACGGCATTGGTGATTATTTCGAAAATTAGATCTTTCCGAGATTTTCCTCTAGAGAAGTCTACACATGTTTGGATTACGCAACATCCGCTTTTGTTGGTTGAGATCTCAAAGCAATTAACCGTCATCTCATAGATAAGATACTGCAACACATTCAAGTAATGTTAAGAAAAAGATTAAATTGTACAAAAATCAACAACTATTCATTAATATGAGTTTTTTGCTACTAACAAAACTTCTTAAATGAATATTTCTCATATACCCTGCTTCTTCCGGCGAAACTCCAGGTTGAGGAGTTACTCGGAATGCTGCCAACTCTAGGTAAAAAGCTAAGCCCCCATCAATTAAGCAGAATTATTAATATTCTTAGCAGACTATTTATACTAAATAAAATGATTGTTCTGCATATTGAACTTTAAACAAGTTGAACAAATCCTAGCAGAACCCAAACGCAAGCACATAAAAGAATCTTAAAATCGGACCAAACCAAATTTCAAATCCCAAAACATGAGAACGGCACCATAAAAAAAAGAAGGTCCGAAACGCTAACTTTTGAAAATTTTATATAAATTACATAGTTCTTTTTTTATCAATTTTTTTAATTAAATCGCGAGGAGAGGTGGGTGGGTTGAACTCCATACTATCTCCATCAAGTTCATTCCCTACAGAAACAAACTTGGTTTTATTTCTAAACTGAACCAAACCGTCCTAACTCCGCACAACTAGTATTTCACCGATAATGAAGATTTATTATCATTAATGAAAAATCGGACTGGACCCGAAGATCTGAAAAAATAATTGAACATTGTATTTAAACATGAGATTGTTCAATAGACACAACACGTGACAACAATTCTGATCCATTATATTTTTTGGTACCAAGACAAGAGTACGTACATATATTGTTATCTAGTACATATTTTCCTTTTGTAAATGGGTTATCACTAACTCACGTGTTGCACCACGTATCGTGTGGGTCCGGTATGCTAGTTTTTGATCAGCTAACTACTTGTTGAGTTGGTAATCATACAATTCTATCATCTATAAAACAAAAATATAAATCTAGGAAAAACTTTACTTAATTTGACTAGAATCATTCTTTATGATCTGCACTTGGAAAATGAACGAAAGAAGGTAAAGCACCATTTGAACTTGGAATGATGGATTTTACTAGCAAGGAAAAAAAAAGATTTGAACCCAAAAAGATATCCCTTATATGTTAAAATACTCTGAAATGGTTTTCCATTCTGTGCAGTCATTGAGTTAGACGGTACAATGTTCAGTCACCTTTACAACCATTAGATTAAAAAATGGAATGTTAAATGATACATTTTCAATAACTAATTTAATTTTTCATTTTTTATCGTATATTAAACAAATTCAGATATAATAAATTAAAAACAAATTTTACAACACAATAAAAATCCAAATAAAAATATAGAACCCTAGTGGATACCACCCTAAATTTAATTATTAATCAAATTTTTTTAAAAAATAACAATTGAATATTTATTTTTGAAAACATAAATTTGCGACGTTCAATTGATTGACTGCACAAAAGAAAAGCTCATCTGAAATAGAATAAGAAATAAAACTCTTAAACAAATAGAACAACTGCACAACGACTAATGTCCTATTAAGAGTGCATATTTACATTTACAGTTGATACCATTTTCTTAAACTATGTCAATCAAAGTTAAGCAACCAAATCACATGTTAAATTAATTATGATTAATGAAACATAAGTGATGGAGATATAAATTACAAAAATTAACTATTTCTATATATTTATTTCTACATTTGGTGGTTCAAGTATTGCAATATCCTAGGGAGTCCATAAGCATGAACTTACACAGGTCTTTTGGATTCTTCTAAGAGTTTTCTTAGCCTTTCTTCATAACCTATAATAGGCCTGTATTTGTTTTGAAAAATCTGATTTGATGATATAAGAAATATAACATAGAGATTTCAGTTTAATTTGTGTTCTTTTTGTTTCCCACGTTCTCTGCATTTTTCTCGTCCGTACACCACTAAAATAATTGAGTTAAAATTAGAGGAAATGATACTAAAAATAAATGCTAAAATTCGAAAGAGCTCTTCCAAGAGGGAAAGTTTAAAGAAAATCAAGTACATTTTAACTAGCGGTGTGATCAGTTTGGTTAGGTTAGGTTTTAGGCCAAACGAAACCAAAACCGAACAATTTTCGGTTTTGATGTTATTGATTGCGAAAGAGAACCAAACCGAAACATTTTGGCTTAGAGTTAGTTTTTTTTTTCATTAGTAAAACATTCTAACCCAAATTGAACATGTATTTCTTCACAAACATTACACAAACCGAACCAAACGATTCAGTTTACTTTTTTTGCTTTGAAAACATAACCGATGATTCGGTTTCAGTTTGCTTTCCGGTTCGGTTTTTCAGGACTATGACTTAATGTAAAGTGAAACCCAACATAAACCCGACATTAAAATGTGGCTAACCAAATGCACCATTTCGTGCAAATAAGAAAACAATATGAACACAAAAACAATAATGAATAAGCAAGCCTTTAAATATTAATAAAGTGTAATGGCTAAAAGTATCCACCGGATTTCCGACATGGTAAAAGTCCATAACTTGAAACGTAACAAACTTAGAAGACACGATTGTGAACGGCAGTTAGATGTACCTCATTATCCTCGAAAGGAAAGCGCTTTAAGCAGTGTTGCATCACATGATGACCGTTAGGATCCGTAGACAATACCACGGCACCAAGACATAACGCAGACATCACCAAACTTATTTGATGTTGTGTATTTATATTCTCCAAAAATTTCTGCACAGCCCTGGTACTGCAAATATACAATACAATGTAAGGATTTGTGCTCTAAAATTGTTCTCCATAAAAAAAAACTTGAATTTGAATTGGAATATTTTATTAGCACGGACAAAAAATCATTATTGAATAATAAAAAAGAATGTTCTAGTTATTTTATCGCCTAAGAGAAAATTCACCCTTATATATATACAAATACAATACACTCATTGTTATTATACCGATGAATCATTACATTTCCTTCAAAGTTTTTCAAAATTCAATGTGTCGCCACATTCAAACAAAATGTTAGATATAAGTCATTAGGAAACTATCAATCCAAACAAAAAAAACAACATAAAATGAGAATAAATGTGAAAGAGGACATAAAAAATGCATGATCTCGAAATTGAGCTATAGCATATGCTTGTCTGCAATCCTTAGCAAAATAGTAGAAAATTGAGCTCTTATATCATATGCTTGTCTGCAATCCTTAGCAAAAGAGTTGGCTTAAATGATTCAAAATTAAATTTGTTAACCTAACTGGCCATGAAATGTTTCAAATGGACTAGCTATGCTCAAGAATATGTTCTAACAAAGTCTAAAAATAAAGTGTAACAAGTCCTAGTTCTAAATTACTAGTGCATTATAAATTTTCTACCGGAACAACCCCAAGTACGCAAGCATAAAGCAATAATCAACACAATAATACAAATTAAATATGAAATCAATTTTACAAAACAAATTTAACTAGAATATAAACCGATAATGAAAACAAATTAAAAAAGAAGTTACGCACCCGTGCGGGTTACGGCAAATGGCAATGAGTTGAAAAGGAGTGTTGTTCAAAACCAAAGCAATCTGCGTCCTTTGTCTCTCATTAGCAACTTTAACCACTTTCTGAAAAACGTAGTTACCAAACTGATCACACATAATGTCTTCAACATGATATAGAACTTCAGCCAACACCCAATCTATCTCCTCCTCTGAGGGTCCATCGAGATTTGCCTGTAACAGCCTACATCCGCGCTGGTTTTTGGCTAGATTTACAATATTTCCCCTAAGATACCTGTTGAATGCAATATTTAGTTCCAGACAAGTTGGCATAAGGAAAAACAAGAAAAAAATCAATGTAAAGATCGATATCTATATTTAAATTTTATTTTCATTAGTGTAAATTAGGGGTCAAGTTCCCAAAGGATGTCTTTATATAGAAGAATTTGAAGAAATATATCATACTATATATATAAGCCAAACCCAAGAAAAAATGAGTTCGCCAAATTTTGGCAAATACCCGTACTCTTTTTTAATTATTAATTATTTATATTTATTCAATTAAAAATATAAAAAAATGCACAAAAATCATGATCTTTTCAAAACAATTATAATAATATACCAAGCAAAATCGTTTTACGTGTATTTTGTATAACAAAAACATTATACTACTCACGAATTTTAATTTAATATATTCATTCAATCAATATATTTTTTTAAAATTTATTTACCCGGATCATATATATGACTGCATTGTTTATAGAGGTTTCATTGCACAAGTGTCTAAATTAGATTTTAATCCAAAATCCAATTCTTAAAAGTCACTGGTCTCTGTTTGATGAGATTTCTAACATATTTTTTTGTTGTTTCGAGAATTTGTTAGTATATTTCAAGTTATTGTGCAACTAAATTAAAATTTATCAATTATATTAACTATTCATTTAATTGTTTCCACTTTTTAGAACATTTCAAGCTTTGAAAATTGTAAATGAGTTGTTTGGATAAATTCAGTAGCTACAATACTAGATTGTTGAGGAATTATCTCTTCATGTCAATTTGATTTGAATGGTGTTGGCTATATAAGTTATACATTTTAATGGAATAAATGCTTGCGTCTATGCCTCCAATGGTTCGACAATGCACATAAAAAATAATTTGTAATGCTTTCTCACCGATTAAATTGAAATTCAATTTTATTAATTAAGCAAGCAACAGTACGCATATTAAACTTGGTCAAACTGGTAGATATTCATGGCATATTACCAAACATTTCAAATAAATGCCTTAGACAATGGTGATATGCAATGAACACGACCAATTTTAGTTTGTAAGCTTCAAATGAAGAGGCAGATAAATGGGTGGTGACTTTTGGTTGTTTGTTGGAGGTTAACTATATATTGATAAATTAGTAAGGCTGTCTGACTTGATTTACAAAATATGGATCTAAGTTTTAGCCTTTCAAAAACAAAATGCGGGCTATCTGCGTTATAATTAGTAATACTTTGAATAATTTATATTTCCCACTCAGATTGTTGTCTACAATTGGTACGACTGCGTTTAAATCATTGAAACTTCGATTAACTTATAAGAAATAAATTAGACGGTCGCGATATGAGGTCCTTCGTTTTTTTCGGAGGTGCTCAAGCCAATTGTTTAAATGGAAATGAGGATGTTGTCAATTCCTGTAAGCATGATTCAAGGGATGGTCTAAATATCAATCTGAGGAAAACTAATAAATTAATGGTGTTTCATGTTTGATTTTTTAACAAGTTTTGTTCTGTGTATGTTTGGAATTTGGATTGTGTTCTTTATGGTTCTTTCTTAGGCATGTATAAACCATTCTTCTAATTGTTTAGGTTTTTGGTTGGTAAATCGCAAAAGCACCGAAACTGATAAGACAACAAACCATATTTGATGTCAGGTACTCACTTTATTTGATTCTTTTACTTGCTAATTATTTTTTCATTGATAATCAATTATAAATAGGAAACATAAGAATATTCAAGCTTATTTTGACATTTTGCTCATTCATATACAGTTGCACTAGAACAATCATATGTTGTGCTGTGTAGAAACATAAGACTGGTTAGTCACTGCAAAAAACATGAGATACATTCGGAAATAAAATTCCAAGTACCCGGGCAGAAAAGTAAAAGAAAACTTACAAATATTAAGTAGATTTTTTTCTCTCTATCATTTACTCCGCGATATAAAAAATTCCAAGACTGTTATTTTATTGTATGTAAAATTCCAAGACTGTTATTTCATTGTATGTTTCCTGAGTATATGTAAACATTTATATTGTAGAGTTTCAACTCAACGTTTCACATGGTTCGAAGTTGGAAAGAGTTTCAACTCAACGTTTCACATGGTTCGAAGTTGGAAGTTGGATGCGGGACTCTGTGATCACTAGTGTTGTTTATTAGAAATTCAATGTTTTGAAGAACAAGTCAAAAATCATTTGTATACTCATTTCCGATTGTTTGGTTGCACTTATTAAGCTTCAGCTGGTTTGATTGTTGTATTTATAGGATGCAATCTATTTTATTTAATTTTTTAGCTTAAAAGCTGCACTTTGTTTACTTTTTAATAACTAGAAGTTGATTTATCTCAAGTGTGTTTCATAAATGAGGTCAATTTGAGAATATTAAAATTAATTTTGATTTATTTGATCTTAGGGCTATTTTAGATAATATATCTTTAATGTTTTTAAAAATTATATAGGAATAATCAATAATGTAGTTAGTTGAGATTTATGCTGGCAAACTAATGTCTATTGTATCGTGCATTTGTTGTTGGATTAACTTTCTCCAGATTATTTCCCTTAAACCCCCTGTCGACGAAATTTTAAATTTCGTCCGCTCGTTGATAAGACGCGACCTAAGAAGAAACTTGAGTGTGTTCTTTTATACATATATGCATTTCTAAAGATTGAAAGATCATTTTTGGTAGATAGGCATAGATGACTAAAAATTATAAATCAATTATAAACCGATTGTTTGTCTCCATCTTCCAAACTGTACATATAATCCATTTCTAGCTTATAAAAAAATACAATTATTACCTCAAGGGCATGTGTGGGAGATCGACCGGCCGATTACGATTATGCACACCTACATACCCATCACCACCCCCTATACCCCGATGACGGTTATTCGGAAACGGTGACAAATAGTTTCCACCGAACCCGTGAAACTGTTGTTGTTTCGCAAACAAGTCATGATTATTGTGAGGATAGATCTCGGTCGCCTGATAGCTCCAGCTAGGAAGCATCCCAACTGCCGGATGAGGGCTTCCCGAGGGATCAGGCATGGTCTGACTGCTGACCGCATCACGAACACGAAGCCACTGAGGTCCAGTTAGGGTTAGGGTTTCGAAAGCGGATTCTAGTGGCTGATCTGTGATCGGAAACCTGCCAAAATAGTTTAGATCTTCGTTAGTGTTGCTTAGCCGACGAAGCTGATTGGTTGGGGTGCTTCCGGTGACAGTCATACTGTTGATCTAGACTATAAAAGATAGATATAGATTAAATAAATATGGAGAGAGAGAGAAAGAGGTTTTGTAGAGGGTTTGTTATGGATTTTTGGTTTAAGGGGAGATCTTCTCGTGATTTTAGGGGAAGAGTTTTTCTGTTTCAAAATAAATTAAAAATATTGATTATGTGTATATATCTATTTTAAGAGATAATTAAAAAGGTTTGATTTTGTTAAAGATATATTGATGAACTGATCAGAGGGAATAGAGAGAGGGACTGAAGATGGTAATGATAGTAACATCTTCCATGCAATTTTTAGAAATATTTAAGGCATAACGCGTAATAGAATAGATTATTTACACAGTGTATCAGTTAGTATGAGTTGCAATATTTATTTTATCCTTATGCTTTACTAGTTTGCAGCATTAATAGTCTAAACTTGTAGCCTTACATGTATGTTTCTTTTCCCATAGTTTAACATAGGACAACTTTTATTACATTGATTATTAAAAAGAGCTTTTATTTCATTATTTAAAATTTTAAGTGTACAGACTTCAGACCAGCGACCTTCCAAACTCTAGCAAGTTTTTTTGGGTTAACAAGTCATTTTGATAATATTTCGATCTTTTTATTACACTCCTTTATTTTATTCTTTACATTTTTTATTATAAATTTAATTTTTCTGTCACATTAAACCGATGAATGTGAGAGAGGAGGAAGTCAAATCAAAAGTAAGTTTTGTGTAGAGCTACGAATGACTCCATAAAGACATGAATTGTGGTAGTCTTTAGCAATTTTTTAAATTTATATGAAGGCTTTAAATTATAGTGTATTATGAGGTTTTTCTGTTAATTTCTTTATTTAGGATAATGAAAGTCCAAATCTCTAATTCTACCCATATTTTCTACCATTTTCGTGTCTTTTTGCTTATTTTATCTAAAAATAAATTCTAAAAAACTTGAAAAAATTTGTATAATTACTATAAAACCAATACATTACAATAATTATTTTTAAAATAAAATCAACTCGCAATTTATTTTGGAATAAATGTATAAATTAGCGTAAATTAAACATTAAATCTTAGAAAAATCATTTAAAATAATATTATGTCCAAATGTTTTAAAATTCGAATACAATATAATATAAAAGCTTATAAATTTGTGAAACAAGATGTGAAAATTTAAAATTTGAATGAAAATAACTGAAGAGACACGAAAGAGGTAGAGAATAGTAGTAGAAAATTTGGACTCGGATAATCATATTTTAGTAGCGTGACTAATATGGGGTACTTTAACAATAATCCACCCTCTAATTTGACGTTTGACTGTTTGATTTCCTTTTATTTACTCGAACTTCACAAAAGAAAATACTTTTACGACTTAAACTGTACAAAACTACATCATTAGTTCAGACGTTTAAGTCTATAACTAAAATCCATCAATTCGGAAATCCGAATTGATCCGGTATTTTGGTTAGGATTTTGCATTAAACGGTTTCGTTTAGTATTCGAAAACCTCCAATCCTTTCTTATTGGTTTAGAATTCTTTAGCGCTAATTCAAATCGGACCGTAATCAGTTTAAAATCCAATCTAACTTATAAAAATAAAAAAAATAAAAAAAGAGAGAGAGGCTGTCATAAGATACAAATACATTTTAGTTAAATAGATATTTGGAATTCACTTTTAAAAAAAAAATCATGCTATATATATAAAAAGTTAAATGAATTCCTCCATTTATACATTATAACAAAATTTTAGCTGTAACAAACAAAAGCCAATTCAATATTTTTGAGTATGTTAAATTTAAGCAATTTTTAAAAAAATACCCTTGCCCTTTTTTTTATTAATTACCCCATTACCTTAATTTCATTAAAAAAATTATACATTATAACAAAATTTTAGCTGTAACAAACAAAAGCCAATTCAATATTTTTGAGTATGTTAAATTTAAGCAACTTTTTCAAAAATACCCTTGCCCTTTTTTTATTAATTACCCCATTACCTTAATTTCATTAAAAAATTTATACATTATAACAAAATTTTAGCTGTAACAAACAAAAGCCAATTCAATATTTTTGAGTATGTTAAATTTAAGCAACTTTTTAAAAAATACCCTTGCCCTTTTTTTATTAATTACCCCCATTACCTTAATTTCATTAAAAAAAAAGGAGGGGAAAACTAATAACACTTATTCTCCCCTTTAATCGTTCAAACTTTTTTCAAGTTTTCTCAGCTTATTATCTTCTACTTATTTCTTTATCGGCGTATGCATCTCTGTGCATCGCCCACGTAACGTATGGGCACGGTTACGGGTAACCATTAGGGCTGGATAAAAAACCGGAAAGACCGAACCGAACCGATAACTGAACCGAAAAAAACCGAAACCGAAAAAATTTCGGGTCGGTTTCGGTTTTCAGTAAAACCGAACCGAAAAACACCGAAACCGAAAAAGACCAAAAAAATAAAAAATAAACCGAAAAAACCAAAACTGGACCGAAAAAACCGGTCCGGTTCGGTCCAAAAAATAAAAAGACCGAAACCGAAAAAAACCGAACCGAAAAATATGCTGAGTTTCGGTTTCGGTTTTGTCAAAAACTGAACCGGACTGGACCGAACCCAGCCCTAGTAACCATATAAATATATGATAACTTATCCTCATGAACTCATTTCACGGTTCTCTGTGTCTTTTTTGTCGGGATTATTATTTAACTCTTATTGTTTGATGATATTTGATTATGATTTTGTATTTTTAAGTGTTGTTGGTATTTGATTATATTATAATTTGTTTTTTATAAATTTATCGAAAAATAAAACTACACTCATAATTTAATTACTTCTAAATAAATTAATTTGTGAGATTTGATGATTTTTTATCTTGAATGACTTTCTCCTTGATTTCCCTATTTTCGATCTTTTTGCTCAACAATAATGATTTTAAGTGTTGGTAATTGAGAAAAGCTGAGAGAGAGGTGTATTGGTTGATGTTCGATAATGTTGATTGTGTTTGGAGAGTGGGAGGGATGGTATAGGTGAAATTGGGGTTTATTTCCGTTGGCACGCAAATCGAGATGAATTCATAATTTTGCAGCAGTGGCCCGATTGATCGGCAAACACCCCCGATCGATCGGAAAATACCCCCGATCGATCGGCCAAGTCCACTAGAATTTTTAGTTAATATGCCGATCGATCAACCCATTGACCCGATCGATCGCACTTCCTGATATATCGTTTTTTTGCCTTTTTGAAATGTTCGTAACTTGCTTGTCCGGACTCCGAATCGACTTTCGTTTGAACCGGTGGCTTCGTTATTGACTACTATATCATTTTAAGGCTTGAAAATATGCATTTTATCCTTTTGAAAAAGATCAAGAATTATATTATCGAATAGAGAAATTGTAAAATTATTAAATCATAATCACAATTATAATTATAATCAAAATAAATTGTTCAACCCATGATTCAAAAATTGGTGTTAGTGTAATTTTTAATTTTTTATGCTGATTGAATTTGACGTTGTGACCTCTCGTACCATTTCGTAAATCTGAATCCAATCCGAATCCGATCCAAATCGTCGAATCCGCACATGCACAAAAAAAAAATGATCGTTGGTTTTGGTATGCTTTGGACTGGAACTATGAATGGTTTGATTTTGATTCAAATATTCCAATCCGTTGCTAAAAGGATTGGATTAGTATTGAGCGTAATATATACGCTCCAATCCCAATCGTTTACACCACATAGTTTAAGCGGAAAACTAAGTAGTTTGTTTATTTCAGATGTAAATTATTCGTCCCTATAATTAAACTTGTATTGGTCTTAGTTTAAAATTATTTAGTCTTCCTATTAGAGGATTTATCTGAATATATATTCAGGAAAATAATCAATTAGTACACTTTTAAGAACTTAACTAAAAAAAACATAGTCAAAATCTTGTTTAAGATCTAATACAAAAATTATAATTATCCCCTTAATAGCCTTTGTTTAATTTGTATCTGCATTAAGCCATTAACTAATTCACCAAGAAATAAGGGAGTATGTATAGTATAAACTTTTATCTCCTTTATCTGCATTAAGCCATTAACAATCCAATTGATCATCTTCATAGTAACTATTAAAAGAAAGAAAAAACTGATATTTCATTATGATAGACAAAATGATAAGGAATGTATAATTTTGTGTAAAATATAAATAGTTAAGTTAAATTGTAAAAATGATAATTTAACCTTAAATATAATTAACTTTTATCATAGAGAAACTGATGCAGACGCTTTTATGGAGTTGCCTGTGCGGAAAGCTAACTGAAGACTATCGAGAGCCACGACACCGGCCCCGTGTCAACCACAAAATTATTATATTTATTTATTCTTCACATGGCTTTATATTATATTTTGTTAATTAATGAACCTTCCTGTATTTTTATCATCTATTCTCTCGATTCCGGTTCCCCGATCCATGCTCCTAATTGAGCATTTTATTTGCAACTAGTTTATTTGGATTTCAATGCAATTAAAAGATCACGTAGCTTGTGAGATTTTAATAAGTGCTAGGTTAGGTTTGAGTATTTTTATCTTTAAAATATCGGTATTTTCTCAAATGGTTTTAGTTTTTCGTTTTCAACTTCGTTAAAGCATTTTCCCCCTGCTTTTATGAAATCGGTGATATTTTGTGATCATTCATGATATGCTATAAGATGTCCCATGATGTTGTGTGATACATATTAAAAAAAAACTCAATTTAATTTAATTTCTTAAAACTCACCATTTTACTTAGATGCTCTATCATACTATGAATATTTTCTGTAATTTTTTTGCTACTTAGTCTTTATAAATTCTCGATGGTCCTTTGTTGCTCTATGATACTATGTATATTTCTAAAGTTTTTTGTTATTCAATCTATTTAAACTCGCGAAATTCTATCGATTGGATATTTTTGTTTGTTGTTGCTATCAGTTTTGTTTAATTCTTGTTTGTTGATGCCTAAGTTTTGTCTTTCCTTAGTTTTTAAGCTAATTTATATTCAAAATATCAATAGGGGGAAATATGAAGAGAAGTTTAATTAGAGATTTAAGGAAAGGGTATTCTAGACTTCTATTACATATAAATTTCATGTGTATTAAATCTTAAACAATAAACAGCTAGCCGTTTGTGTTTTTTTATACTAAGACACTATCATCGTAATAAATATAAATTTCCACCATATGTTAGCGCACATATAATTTCTCAGTGTTATCGTTTGCAATTAATAAAAGTTTTCCCCACAAATGATTATAATTAGTAAAAGTGTCCCCCCAGTGCTATCGGTCTCCAAATTTGTCTTAGTCTTTGATTTGAATCTCAAGTGAAGCATCGCTCGTTTATCATCCGCAAAACCTGAACAAACTGTTTTATGTTCAACGTTTTTTGTGCATTGACGAGATGGATAAGACCAAACCGGTATTGAGCCAATGAACTCCCTCATTTATTCTTCCTCAGTGCCGGTCCTAGCTCTATGAGCGCTTCAGCGGTAAAAAAAAAATTGCCCCCATTTTTTTTTCCGGCTTGAAAAATAAAATAAAAAACTCTAAATAAAAAAATATTACTTCGTAACTTATTGCAACGCAAAATAATCAAAGGAAGTGACATCTTATTGCATTTTATAGAACCATACGTCAAATTGAGCTCTAAACCAAATATAAACTTTTAAAACGGAATAATACCCAATTTAAAGAATTAATTTATACCAAATATAATTGAATAATCAAACCCTAAATAAAATTAAAAGAATCAATTGAGATAATAAAAGCTAACATGTCTAATTGATATTTAAGGGCCTATTCTATAAAATAAATAAAAAACCTAACTAATTTTAATTTTTTTTAGAATGGTTACATAACCCACTATTTTAATTATATAAATAAAACTAATATTTTAAACAAACAAGTATTTAGCTTAAAGGATAGAAGGCAAACTTTGTATAAAATAAGTGTTATTTTCTATTAATCTCAAAAATATTTGGTCAAAGAGTTGTACTAGTATATAATTAGATCAAGACACTTCCCGGAAGGTTAAACGGAATATTTGCGTGGATATTTTTAGAAACAGGGAATTTGCGTCGTTTTGGTTTCATTATATAAATCAACTGTCAGTAATCAATGTGTTCGATTCCGACAAGGTAATTAGATTACTTGTTCTATTTATTTTGTTGTACTAAATCAAAATGATCGTTGAGTAAAAGCAAACAAATATAATTTTAAGTTTCCACTGTGCATCTAATTGTGTGTTTGCTAACAGACGATCGAGTCCTTAATGAATGGAGAATAACTTTAGTCAAGATGGGCATGTTTAATAAAATCACAATATCTCTTGTCACGAGTACGGAATATGTTATACACAAAGCAATCCGAACTGGTGCTTAATTAACGAGACAAATATGAATTTGTTCATGAACGACTTGTTTAATTTGCAGGTTTGTTTCTCATATGACCACTAAGCTAATCCAAATTTTACTTCCAGTCACTGGTATCATATAGCATATACGTAAACTACGTAGAATGGTATGGAAGTTGACGACCTCTTTATACACTAAATATTTATGTACAATACAGTTAACTTTGCAATCATATACATTGCATCCATTGGGTCAAACAAAAGTCCCATAACATTTCCGAATTCAATCTTAGTGTATTGATCACTATTAATGTCAAGCGGGGAAAAAACTTATATTATTATACACTACGTAAGTAGGCATAGAAGGAAGGGACTTCTACTTAAAAAAAAAACAAGCTGAACTTAAAAGCTTCAACCAAATAAACAAGCCTAAAATATACTCAGATCTGAGAAATCAAGTTAGCCATTATAGGGCGAGGCCAACAAAAGGCAACCAAGGCTTGGGACTTAGGCATTGTAAGCCCACTTCCCACACTCATATCGACCATCTCTTTACTGGGTCTTTCCCAATCAAAGCACTGAATCACGGACCCTAACGCCAACCCTATCATCTTCAAAGCCAGGCCCTCACCAGGACAACTTCTCCGGCCCGAACCAAAGGGAAGAAAATTAAACCCGTCTCTATATCCATCTAGTGTATTGAACCTTTCGGGCCTAAAATCTAAAGGCTCGTCCCATAGCTCGGGGTTATTTTGTATTGCCCACATGTTGACCATTAGCATAGTGCCACACGGAATATGATATCCTCCAACTGTACAGTCCTTAGAGGACTCATGAGGTACTAAAAAGGGGCCCACTGGGTTCATTCTCATTGCCTCGTTGATAACACAACGGAGGTAAGGGAGATGGGCCATGTCTGATTCGTCGATGAGACGATTGTGGCCCACTTGTATGTCTATTTCTTTTTGGGCTTTTTCTAGAATATGTGGATGGTTTAATAGAAGCGAAAGGGTCCATTCCATGGTTCCGACTGAAGTGTCTGATCCAGCTGATAACATACTCTACATAAAATGAATTTGATTGTATTAGTCTTTTTAACATTATAATCCCATGAAAAGTGAGAGTGTATGGTTTAAACTTTAAACAAGTGATTTTTTCTGATGTCAATGTGTTGACAATTAGTAGGTTAACAAGAGAGACTGTGTCATTCAAAATTTAGGGTTTAAAATGCATATGCTCTTCCTTATAGATATATAAAAGAGAGAGAGTGCTCGATTTAGCTGTGGAAATGGATTTTCTTTACGATACATCTCATCAACTGATCTGCAGTTAACAAACGTGTATTAATCATCTATTACTTAGTTAATTATCGTAATCCTAGAATCTTATGTTTATTTATTATGTTAAGCCAAACTTCAACTTCAATTTAGAGATAAGAGGCTTACAGATATGACACGGTTAATAGTTACCACTATTTTTTTTTTGCCCATATTTATCATAAAAGGTATTTAAGAGGTTTGTCTGTATTTTTGTTGTTTTTCTTTTGGGAAAAAATACATTTAGTACACCAAACTATAGTGCTGTTAACGATTTGGATACCCATCTTTCAAAATTTTCAATTTAGGTATCACACTATAATAACTTTTCAATTTAGGTATTACCGTCTAAATAAATTACGAATTATGTCACGTGACATTTGACAAACATTAATTTGAGAGACTAATTTGACAATTTTGCATAAAAATATGTCATGCTAGAAAAATATTTTTCTCAATTTCACACATAAAAAAATTAGCATATAATCCAAATTTTTGTTATGTGTGAAATTAGGAGATACGTTTTTATAGGATGACATATTTTTATGCAAAATTGTCAAATTAACATCTCAAATTAATGTTTGTCAAATGTCACGTAACATGATTCCATGATTTATTTAGACGGTGGTACCTAAATTGGAAAATTTGAAAAATGGATACCCAAATCGTTAAAAACAGATAATTTGATGTATTAAACTAAAACCCATTTTTTTCTTTGTATTAGTAAAAACAGATCCTGAATGAATAGAAACAGCATTTACAACATCAACAAAAATATTCAGGTGAAGAAAAGGCAAAAGTCTTACCATCATCATGCCTTGGATAGTTTCATCTGTATAATATTCCCCTTCTGTTTCTTGTAGTGACAACAACACGTCAACCATGGTTTTATCCTTCCCTTTAGAATCTGAAACTTCACTCTCCGATTTCTCTCTTCTAATCTCGTCGATCAATCCTTGCATAAAGTTGCTTCTTTTCTCCTGCAAAGCTATAAACCTCTTTTCAAAGGACCCAAACCATCGTAAAAAGGGCAAGAAATCAACCAAATTAGTTCCTGATAATAAGAATGTCTCCTCTACAATATCCTGAAACCTCCTTGCTTCCCCAACCTCCTCCACTTTCTCGCCATAAAAACTGAATAAAAGAAAAACACGGAAAGGAAAACTTATAAGTGGCCCTATTAGCGATGGATTTTTTTTTATGTTGTATAGCTAACAGTTTGCTACTTGCAACCACTCATGAACAATTTGGATAATGATAATCATACTATTGAACAGTGTTATAAAAGGCGGAACCTAGACAGAGCCTAGACACTTAGTGGATTAAGCCGTGATTAATCGAAATTAGGAGGAATTTTGCGTTATAGGACCTATTTCCGCTTAGAAACTGTGTTGCGCCTTTTAAAATATTGCTATTGAAAATTTAATGTCAACGGGTCCAAGCCTCGAACAAATATATAAAGGCTAAAAGGGATAGCAAAGCAGTGTTAGGTCCTCGTTGTAAGAATTGAGGCCCAAGCTTCCAAGCGGAATGTAAAAAAACAATTTGGGCGATAATTACAGACATTTGTAAATCTATTTAAACTACTACAACTAAAAAGACAGATCTCTTTAATGATCATGCCTGGAGTAGAAAAAGTCTCAAGAAATCCTATATAGTATATATATTGTTCCTCTCGTGCTAAATCCAATAGACTGTAAATGCTATGTACACGTATTAATAACCTGATTCATACACCACTAACAAACATGATTTGCATCACATGTTGAACTACGATTTAGAGACCACATTTCGAACATGTGAAGGAGAAGATGGTACTATATATAATAATGTATGGATCGGTCGGTTATTGATATATGTACATTGCATTATTTGGAATTTGACCCGGTCCTTTATTAGATTTAAGTGTGATATTTTAAACTAAGATGATCTGTATCACTTATCTTCATTGATGTTGCCCATGTCTCTCGGACAAAGGAGTCAGAATAATTTATCATTGGAATGAAATAAAAATCCATAACAATTGACACTCACCTTTTCCCAGCGATTATTCTCATCATCACGTTAAGCATCAATTCAAAGAAGTTTACTTTCATATCAACAACTTTGTTATTTCTACAGCTTCTAGAAAGTCTCCAAACAAGGGACTTCACCTCGTCCGCACGTATCTCCGACATCATTTGTAGGCGGTGGGTTGCGAATATCTCAACTACGGCAATCCGTCGGAGGTTCCGCCAGTAATCACCGTATGGGGCCCACACTAGCGTTGTGTAGTTGTAGCTGATGAAATCAAGGAGCAAAACTACTTATACGGCTAAAATCTAGAATTATGTAATAAAGTAGAACAGAGTTATCAAGAAACATTTTGGATTATTTGGCAGTATATTTTTCTTTAAAAAGTCCAAAGATGTTTTTACTACAAATAATTACTGAAAAAATGAAAGGTGAACAAATTGGACTATAACATAGTTACACTCGGTGTTAAACGGCTAGTCTAGACGGAGTCTAGAAGCCTAGCACAGAGATTATTCAGGCTAGGTGGTGATCAAACGGAATTATCAAATTTGCTTAAAACTCGCATCCCCCCTGGTAGAATATTGGTAATATGGAGTACCAAATTAACTATACATTGACTAGCCACATGGAGTTCCTAAAGGGAAGGGATTTAATACCTCCTTATAAAAATGAAGTGATAAATTAGGCAAGACAAAGTCACAAAGCTAAGAAACAATAGTATAAACTAAAATTCTGACATAAACAATATACAAAAACAATGATCATGAATTCATGACTATGTTGCATATATTTATCATAACCTCACCCCATGTGTTTTCCGGCCAAAAGCCGAGGGCGGTTGGCGAATACAATGTCATTCTTGGTAAAGCATTCCTCAGCGGCGGAAGGAGACGAGACGAGGAGGACTGGGCGGGATCCAAACTTGAGAAGAACTATTGGTCCGTAACGCGCCGATACTTTAGCTAAGGTTCGGTGTAACGGCTTTTTCAAGAGATAAAGGTGGCCAAGTATTGGCAAGGTTGGGAAAGGGCTAGGTGGGAGATTTTTAAGCCTTTGAAGGAAATGTTTGGTGAAAAAGTAGAGTGCTATTATAAGAGGGAGGGAGAGGGACAAATACAGTGGTTCCATGTTGTTTGGAAAGAGAGTTGAAATTCCTATCCGTTGTTCTAGTTGCAGTTTTGCAGTTAGGTTCCAAGTGAGGTTGCAACCACCAGTTGGAACCAAGTGTATTAAATGGACAGAACTGTAAAATGTTAAATGTACTCAAAGTGAACACAAGCACATTTAACAACGGAGTTCACCTAACTAGGCTACGTCTTCGGGACACTTACCCAGATTATGATATTATAAAAAGCTTACAATATGAGACTCAAGTCTTAATGAAAAACACTTAGACTCCCTCTAGGTTTTTCTGCCTATCTCTATATTGCTCCTACTCTATAACTATCAAATATAAATCAATGGCATCCCACCATTGTTTTCTTTTTGAAGCTCACGTGTATTCTCTCTAGAAAATAAGTTCTTTATAATTTAGAACACACACCTTTTTACAAGCTAGGTTATCAACTATTTATACAAGTAAAACAATCTTCTTGCTTCAAGATCTTTTATGATTGCTTTTGACTTCTTTTGATTGGCTTCAATCTCTCCATATTGCACGTCTGCCTTTTGTAGGATTGACATCAATCTTCATAAGTTAATACCTGTTAAAATAACTAGCTTGGAAATAGGAGTTAGTCTTTTCCTATAACTAGGAAACATATAAAGATAATATCTTTTAGAGATAATATCTTTCCATATATATATGAAACACCTAACTCCATATTACATTCAATCTTTAAACGAATTATACTGAATATAGATAAGGAACAAAAGATTGAAACAAGTGATAAGGACAAGCATAAGAATAGAGATCATATTTAAAAGGAAACATAACCTTATAAACTTATCTCTTTATATCTTTTAGAAAACATCTTTCCTTAACACTTTGATATTCTCAATTTACGCATATTAAACCTTTAAGATCATATAAGAATATATCCTGCATACTGTAGAACAAATATTAATCAATAAAGAACAGTTATGCAGTTTTACAGAACTAGACAGAATTCTGCTGAACAGCAGGTTGCAACTGAGGTTGCAACTGAGGTTGCAACTGTACTTGAAACCACCAACGCTGTCTAAGCAGGTTGTAACTGTGGTTGTAACTGAGCTTACAACATTACTAGAAACCTATCAACATAGGTTGTAACTGAGGTTGCAACATTGCTTGAAACCTAACAACACCTGTCTTAGTTCATAATAAACAGATAGGATTATTTAGTGAAAACCATTAGACAACAACTAGAATTTAGACCAGGAATATGGTCCTAACAATCTCCCCCTTTGTCATTGGTTTTGACAAATCATCTAAGTTTATATAAACACTAATCCATCTGCAATAAGTTAGCAGTACAGTCTTTTACTGTATTTCATTTATCAGTGCTTTTGTAACACCTATTTAGCTCCCCCTGCAAGTTAGAATAACAGGTATCATATAAGCACAGAATGTATCCATTCACAGAGTTTCAGAACAGATTTAATTTCAAACATAGTCATACTTCAAAAAACAAATTGCAGAAATTGTAAGGCCAAACAATGCTGGCACAGAATAGTCTTAATATAGCAATTGTAACTGAACTTTAAAACAGCAACATAAAGTTTGAAATTGAAATTAAAACTTGAAACTGTAAACATTAAAATGAACCATAAACTCATCTCCCCCTATTTGTCATAAGCCAGACAAACTAGTCACGAGCTATGTCTGAAGACATGGTTTCAACTACGGTTGGAACTGCACTTAGAACTTCGCTGTGTGGGTTTCCAGAAAGCTTAGGGTTTCTTTGATAAGTAGAAAGAGAGAGAGAATAAATCTGATAATTGTGATTGATTTGAAAAATAAAAGAGTTTAGTATAAATAGCAATAAAGTCCAAATCTTTTTACAATTAGAAAGAGATACATGCAAATCAATTATGAAACAGATTTTGGCGAAAATTTAGGAAATAACTTATCAATTAGTATAAAGAAATCTCAGCAAGATCATGAAGGAAAGATAAATCCAGCCAAACATACAGATAAACATTCCTTTTGCAAAACAGATTGATCCAAAATTTGAAAATTCAAAAGTTGAAGCTTATTAAGGAAATTTGACTTGATTCAAGATAAAGAACAATTAAAAAGATATCTAACTTTTAGGAAAACAAAAATCTAGCAATTTACTCAAGAAAATATGTTTATCAAAGAATAACTCTAATAAAGATTAAATTTTAGGAGCTTAAATTGAGCAAATCCGTTTTTATCTCTACACAAAAACTAGTTTGATGATCTCAGCAAGGAAAGAGTATAAGTGATGTCAAAAATAGCAAGACTTTGTCTTGGCTTTTTCATTCTAGAGTGTTCGGAAAATCACTGACTTTTTCAGTATTATGAGTATGAGGTTTCAACTGATGTTGCAACTGAGCTTGCAACCAGTATTATTAGCATGTGGTTTCAACTAGGGTTGCAACTGAACTTGCAACCACTGTGTAAAAAGTGCACTTTGTGCTTGCAACTCTATTACCAGAGAGGTTTTAAGACAAATTACCTCACATCTGTTTTTGAGACACCAAAAAGCGGTTTTTTCAAAACAAAAACATCATAGCTCAAGTAAGACTTAACCTTAGAAATAAAAATTATTGAAGGTACTCAATATAGACATATTTAGCAAGAATATTCAATTAGATTGATAATGACATACCC
This sequence comes from Primula vulgaris, assembly GCA_963920805.1. Taxonomy (NCBI): domain Eukaryota; kingdom Viridiplantae; phylum Streptophyta; class Magnoliopsida; order Ericales; family Primulaceae; genus Primula; species Primula vulgaris. The sequence continues at coordinate 11,803,353 of OY987212.1, forward strand.
CTATGTCACTTCTTAATGATTCAAACTTGTTTGTATCAAGGGGCTTTGTGAAAATATCTGCTAATTGTCTTTCAGTTGAAACATGTTCTAAAATTAAGCTCTTTTCTTCAACTAGTTCTCTAATAAAATGATGCCTTAGATCAATATGTTTGGTTCTGGAATGTTGAACTGGATTTTTAGCTAAATCTATAGCACTTTTGTTATCACAAAATAGAGTTAATATCTCTTGTTTAACATTATAATCAGTTAACATCTGTTTCATCCAAATAAGTTGAGTGCATCCACTTCCAGCTGCAACATATTCTGCCTCAGCAGTAGATAAAGATATGCAATTTTGCTTTTTACTGAACCAAGAAACAAGGTTGTTTCCAAAATAAAAACAACCACCAGAAGTACTCTTTCTATCATCTATGTTTCCTGCCCAATCAGCATCACAGTAGCCACTTAGAAAATGATTTGTATCTTTAGAATACCATAGGCCTAGGTGAAGTGTTCCTTTTACATACCTTAGAATTCTTTTGACAGCTAGAAGATGAGGTTCTAAAGGATTTGCCTGATATCTGGCACATACTCCTACACTTAAGCAAAGGTCTGGTCTACTAGCAGTCAAATAAAGCAGACTTCCAATCATGGATCTATAAAGACTGGGACAGGCACTTTTTCCTTTATCATTTTTAGACAGTTTAAGAGTAGTACTCATAGGAGTTCTCTTCTCTTTACTCTCACCCAGACCAAACTTCTTAACAAGATTGTCTGCATACTTACTTTGGCATAGAAAAATGCCTTTCTCATTCTGTTTAACTTGCAATCCTAGAAAGTAAGTTAGTTCACCTCCACCACTCATTTCAAATTCATTCTTCATATCTGAAATGAATTCTTCTATTCTCTTATTAGAAGTAGAGCCAAAAACAATGTCATCAACATAGATTTGAGCAATGATAATATCCTTTGTAGTTTTCTTGGTAAACAGAGTTTTATCAACTCCCCCTCTGTTAAAACCTTTTTCAAGCAAAAACTTGGTTAATCTATGATACCAAGCTCTAGGAGCTTGCTTAAGACCATACAAGGCCTTTTTCAGCAAACAAACATGTTCAGGAAAGATAGGATCTTCAAATCCCTTAGGTTGACAGACATAAACCTCTTCATTTATCACACCATTGAGAAAAGCACTCTTTATGTCAAGTTGAAACAGTTTAAAATCATACAGACATGCAAGAGATAATAGCATTCTAATGGATTCAATTCTAGCTACAGGAGCAAATGTTTCATCAAAGTCAATTCCCTCAATTTGTGTATAACCCTGAGCTACCAACCTAGCTTTATTCCTGATAATCACTCCATCCTCATCACTTTTATTTCTAAAAATCCATTTAGTCCCTATAACATTTTTATTAGAAGGTCTGGGTACTAAAGTCCATACATCATTTCTCTTAAATTGGTGCAACTCATCTTGCATAGCTATAATCCAGTCACTATCTTCTAAAGCTTCTTTTATATTCTTAGGTTCTAACTGAGAAATATAACAAGCAAAGTGAACAACATTAGTTCTTTTACCTCTGGTTTTCATACCTGAAGTGACTTCTCCTATGACATTGTCAAGAGAGTGGTTTTTCTGAGTCCTTACATAGCGTGGCTTGCTTGTAGATGGAATATCAGATCTTCCTTCTTCTTCTTCAGATTCTGTTGAATTCTGGGTTTCAACTGCGGTTCCAACCTCAGTTCCAACCTCAGCTGTAACCTCAGTTGCAACTGGACTTCCAACCACTATGGGACTTCCAGTTTGTTGAGTTTCTTCTTTCTCTTTTTCTGCAATCTCAGGCTGTTCATTATCACCTGTAATCTCATCAACAGTTTTTAGGTCATCAAATAACACATTATAAGATTACATAACACAGTTTGTTCTTTCATTGAAGACTCTAAATGCTCTACTATTCTGAGCATACCCAAGAAAGATCCCTTTATCACTTTTAGAGTCAAATTTACCAAGATGCTCTCTGTCTCTGAGAATATAACAAACACACCCAAAGACTTGAAAATATTTAACATTGGGTTTTCTACCTTTCCATATTTCATAAGCTGTCATGGAAGTGCCTTTAGTAATATAAACTCTATTAACTATATGACAGGCAGTATTAACAGCTTCAGCCCAAAATCTGTTGGCAAGTTTCTTAGAGTTAAGCATGACTCTAGCCATTTCCTGAATGGTTCTATTTTTCCTTTCAACTATGCCATTTTGCTGTGGAGTCTTAGGAGCAGAGAACTCATGACTTATACCTAAGGAGTTGCAGAATTCTCTAAACTTACTGTTCTCAAATTCTGTTCCATGATCACTTCTAACCCTAGCAATATTACCACTGGTTGAACCCTTTTCAAGTTGAAGTTTTAAGCACAAAGTTTTGAACAGTTCAAAAGTTTCAGTTTTATCCTTTAAGAACACTACCCAAGAGTATCTAGAGAAGTCATCTACAACTACCAGAATGTACTTCTTACCACCTATACTAGCAGTTTGCATAGGCCCCATCAAGTCAATATGAAGAAGTTCTAGGACTCTCTTAGTGTAGATTTGACTTATACTTTTGTGAATACTTTTGGTTTGTTTACCTATAGCACAGTCACCACAGACACTTTGAGTTTTAGCACTTAGTTTAGGAATTCCTCTTATCAATTCATTTTTAACAAGCTTATCAAGAGTTTTGTAATTCACATGCCCAAGCCTTTTATGCCAAATATCCACATTATTAGTAATGGCTTGATTACACCTACTTTGAGGCAATTCTTTTTCAGCTTTTTCAAACACATAGCAGCTGTTGGTTGATCTAACTCCAGTCATGATTAAATCATTGTTAAGATTAGTAATTAGACACCTTTCTTTGTCAAATTTAACAATCATTTTGTTATCACAGAGTTGACTGATACTTATAAGATTAGCTTTTAGACCATCTACAAGAAAAACATCCTCAATAACAGGCATTCCAGGTTTGTTTAAGGTACCTTTACCAACAATTTTACCTGTATCTCCACCTCCAAACACAACAGTGTTTCCAGTAAGAATGGTGACATTGGTTAAGAGACTTGCAGTACCTGTCATGTGCTTAGAGCAACCACTATCAAAATACCAATCATTAGAGGTAACAGCATTCAAGGAGTTAATGACAGCTTTGTTGTTAGCAATTAAGGTAGCTTTTTCTTTAACTTTCCAGACCCAGTTCAAATTTTTATTGACAGAAGCCAACCAAGTTTTCTGAGAAATATACTTTCTGTTTCTTTTTAAATAACACTGGATTTCAGAATGACCAGGTTTCGTACAGAAATTACACAGCTTCAACCTAAAGTTATTTTTATACCTAAAGCTATTCAGTTTATTCATGGTTGCAACTTTGGTTATAACTGAGCTTCTAACCTTCTCTACAAAAACCTGAGTTTTGTTCCTGGTTGCAAATCTGGTTGCAACTGAGCTTCTAACCTTATTGTCAAAATTATGAGTTTTAGCTCTAGCAACAGCTTCAATAAAGGTAGTTTTTCCTGTACTTTTACCACCATAGTAACCTAGACCACTGATATCTTTAGAACCTCTAGAATATGACAGCATGTCATCTAATTTTTCTGAAGCAGAAACATTCATCAGTTTTATTTTCTTTTTAGTTTCAGTAAGTTCAGCCAGTTGTAAGTTCATCTTCTCAGTAAGACTTTTAACCTCATCCTTTAGATTAACATTAAGTTTGCTTATGATCAAGGTTTGTTTACTCAGACATTTATACTTTTCATAAAGAACAAGATATTGCTGGGAAATGTCTTCATCAGAAGGTTCTTCCTCATCACTGCTGTAGGTTTTAAGAGTGATTGTAACTATGGTTGAAACATGTTCACAGTCACTTTCATAAGTAGGTTCTTTTTCAGTGATTATTCCCATAAAGTTAACAAAATTAGACTCATCCTCTTCATCACTGTTGCTCTCAGAATCACTATCACTATGAGTGGATATATAGGCATTTTTGTTCCTTTTTAAAGTATTAGCACACTCAGCCTGAATATGACCAAAGCCTCTACATTCTCTACACTGAATCTCTTTAGGCTTATAATCTTTGTTATCCTTCTCTTTAGAATTCCACTTTTCTGTAGAGTTATTATTGAACCTGGATTCTGTCTTAAATTGGTTATCCCTTTTCTGAAAGTTTTTAGAAGAACCAGTATCATCCTCTTTTCTCTTGTAAAACTTTTTGAAAACCTTTTTAGCAAAGAAAGCTAGCTGTTCTTCATCACTTATTTTATCACAGACATTAGGTTCAGATTTCTTAGCCTGAAATGCTATTCCCTTTTCTGGTCTTTTATGTTTAAAAAATTTCAGCTCATGAGTGCTTAGATTTCCTATAAGTTCTTCAAGTTTAAGATTATCCAAGTCTGTTGATTCTTCAATAGCTGTAACTTTTATTTCAAACCTTTCTGGAAGTGATCTAAGAGTTTTCTTAACAAGTTTAGCATCACTGTATTTTTCACCTAAGGTTCCAGCTTGATGAGCAATGTGGCAGATTCTACCATTAAATTGTTCAATGTTTTCATCTTCCTCCATTCTTAGGTTTTCAAATTGAGTAGTTAACTGCTGAAGTTTGAAAGCTTTTACTTTGGTAGTTCCTTCAAAAGTAACTTGCAAAATATCCCATGCCTCTTTGGCAGTTTCACAGTGAGAGATATACCTGAATACACTGAGAGTTACACCAGCAAAAATCAAGTTTATGGCTGTTGAGTTGGCACTTGATTTTCTGTCTTCATCAGCAGACCATCTGTCTTCAGGTATAAAGACCAGTTCTCATTCACTATCAATGCTAGTTGGAGCCTCCCATCCATACATCACAGTTTTCCATGCATGTTCATTCTGCTGTTTGATGAAAGACCTCATTCTGATCTTCCATACTCCATAGTTTACTCCTCCTTCAAGCAATGGAGGTTTGTTGAAAGCGTTTCCTTCCCTCATTAAGTCCATTTTTACTAGAACACAGGATCCACACTAAGTAAGGTCTAGTGTAAAGCTCTGATACCAATTGAAATTCCTATCCGTTGTTTTAGTTGCAGTTTTGCAGTTAGGTTCCAAGTGAGGTTGCAACCACCAGTTGGAACCAAGTGTATTAAATGGACAGAACTGTAAAATGTTAAATGTACTCAAAGTGAACACAAGCACATTTAACAACGGAGTTCACCTAACTAGGCTACGTCTTCGGGGCACTTACCCAGATTATGATATTATAAAAAGCTTACAATATGAGACTCAAGTCTTAATGAAAAACACTTAGACTCCCTCTAGGTTTTTCTGCCTATCTCTATATTGCTCCTACTCTATAACTATCAAATATAAATCAATGGCATCCCACCATTGTTTTCTTTTTGAAGCTCACGTGTATTCTCTCTAGAAAATAAGTTCTTTATAATTTAGAACACACACCTTTTTACAAGCTAGGTTATCAACTATTTATACAAGTAAAACAATCTTCTTGCTTCAAGATCTTTTATGATTGCTTTTGACTTCTTTTGATTGGCTTCAATCTCTCCATATTGCACGTCTGCCTTTTGTAGGATTGACATCAATCTTCATAAGTTAATACCTGTTAAAATAACTAGCTTGGAAATAGGAGTTAGTCTTTTCCTATAACTAGGAAACATATAAAGATAATATCTTTTAGAGATAATATCTTTCCATATATATATGAAACACCTAACTCCATATTACATTCAATCTTTAAACGAATTATACTGAATATAGATAAGGAACAAAAGATTGAAACAAGTGATAAGGACAAGCATAAGAATAGAGATCATATTTAAAAGGAAACATAACCTTATAAACTTATCTCTTTATATCTTTTAGAAAACATCTTTCCTTAACACTTTGATATTCTCAATTTACGCATATTAAACCTTTAAGATCATATAAGAATATATCCTGCATACTGTAGAACAAATATTAATCAATAAAGAACAGTTATGCAGTTTTACAGAACTAGACAGAATTCTGCTGAACAGCAGGTTGCAACTGAGGTTGCAACTGGTACTTGAAACCACCAACGCTGTCTAAGCAGGTTGTAACTGTGGTTGTAACTGAGCTTACAACATTACTAGAAACCTATCAACATAGGTTGTAACTGAGGTTGCAACATTGCTTGAAACCTAACAACACCTGTCTTAGCTCATAATAAACAGATAGGATTATTTAGTGAAAACCATTAGACAACAACTAGAATTTAGACCAGGAATATGGTCCTAACAAGAGTGTCCCAGATGAGTATATGGATTGGTAACCTTATATAGGAGTAATTTAAATTTGAGTCATGCATTGTAAATGGTGGGTGAAAGAATTTACATTAAAAAAGTGGTAAATGAAGAAAAAAAACATGAGAGTTCATACTTCATAGAGGACTCTTTTCTGCCAAATTTTAATTGAATTGCATAAAAATAAACAATTAGTATAATAAAGGGAAATGGTCGTGACATTGGAGGGTCAATAGAAAATCACGTGTACCATAGCTAGTTGAAAATATCTCTCTCTTTTTTACCGATAAGTCAACGTTTGTTTAAACATTTAAACCAATGGTAGACTATGAGGTTATGTTGAAATTTTCATTTGATAGTATCAGTGAATTTTATGACAGTTTGAATGAGATTACTTGTGAAAATTCTCCAAGATATTCAATGGTCTTAAGGTCTCGATTTTGAAAGACAATCAGATCACCAGAGGTCATAAAGTAAAAACGTAGTGGAAATTTTGATTGTTGTGGTGACTTGATTGAGAGTATGTGTTTGATTTTATGATCGGACTTTTGATATGAATAGTTCTCATCTCATAGCTTACAATTTGATAGTTTTGATAAATGGCGAGGGAATGTCGACACCCCCTCGTCCGGGGCAATACCATCACCATAGCATGCTATCCGGGTCTGTCAACCATAGGCCACGTATCACCCCGGATCTGGATGGACCGGTCTGTGACGACGCCGGCCTAGGAAGCGTATCAAGTACGCTTTCCCAATTAATGTTGTTGCTCCCTTGGGGGACCCTTTAAGCGTTTCATCGACGTGGCCCAATCACATGCCATCTCCTGTGGACCCCGGAAAAGGACAGTACTCTTGTCAGAGTCATAAATGACCTAAACGCCGTTGGATCAGTGTTTTACAGTACAGTGATCCAAGGGTTAATACACCTCTGATCATACTATAAATACCCCATCTAACTCTACTTAGAAGGGGACAGAAAAAGAGAGAGAGGAGAGATAAAGCTTAAACAACCCGGACCACTAGAATTCCAATCGTGACACCTGACACCACGACTCGTAACCGGCCCGATCCCTCACCCTTAACTATATTCCTACCTTCAGTCTATACCGATACTGACTTGATCGTTGGAGAGGAAAAACCTGGTACCAACCCCGGGCCCCTGTTCGTTTCTTGTGCAGGATAGAAGAACACCTCGCCATTGAAGGAGACATATCCACTTCGGACACCTCGGAAGATCGGAGCCGACGCGAATTGATTAAGCCGAGATTGGGAAGAAAATCAGGCTCGCCAATAAACGTGGAGTATTTATGAATGTTTTGGTTTAGCAGGCTCTCGGGCCCGGTAGAATATTTCGAAAAAGCTGTGATGTTGAGATGTTTAAAAAAGTTGCTACTATTTGGAGTTCGTGTTGTATTGCTCTTCATTTGAAGTCGATTTGAAGTTGCTAAAGGAGGAAGATTTGGTGCAATTAGGTGTCGAGTTTGGACTAAACACTTTGGGTTTTTGTACCTAAATTAAGTCATAATTCCGATGGTCATCAGTTAAACTCTTTTTTATTTTACTTTCTAATGTTTCTTGTTTTTTTCTTTTGATTTCTGAGGCAGTTTAAGTGATTTTTTTAGCTTTGAATGGTTCAAAAATTGTAATTCATTTGGTGTTTGGTATAATAAGATGACATAAATATACAAAAGCAATCAAAGATTAATATCAAAAAATGGCTACTCAACCGAAATAATTTCATTTAAACATTCTCACACTAAGGGTCAAGACCTTTCCATCTAGGAGGATGAAGCCGTTGAGCTCATATAGGTTATCACTTTATATGGAAAAGGTGAACCCCGGCTTACCAATGAAATTGAAACAACGATCTATAAACACATAAAAAAAAAAAACTATGTTTACATAGTCATTCTAACCATCCATTTAGTTTATATATATATATAGTAATTGTGCCCCACGCGTTGCGTGTGTGACGCGCAATTCAATTACAATATAAAAAATAAGTATAGTTATAATACAAATATGTGGATAATACAAAAAAATAGTATAAGATGATAAGACTTAAAAGAATGTTTTGTTATTAAAAATAGATAAATGGTATTATTAGTTATTACTTTTTATATTTTTTTATATGAGTATGGTATTATTGTAATTAATAAAAAAAGTATAGAGGTATTTTTGAAAAAAATGGCTAAATTGGACAGACTCATTTGACTTGTATTGACTTATTATAATAGAATGATATATATATTTGTTGTTCAAAAGTAAATCATAAACCCTTTCTTACGAAGTATTGTTTGAAAGTTGAAAAGTATACATTATAAAAGTTGGAAGTTACATACATAAGATAATTTGAAGACCAATATTTGATGACATTGATGAGAAATAACAAATAATAAAGTTCATAAAAAATGAATGAGATACAAGACAATATCTTCACAATTGAGCAAGAAGACTGGCCAAGCCTCGGCGTGACCTACACTTGGCCATTAAAGGCAAAGCCTTTGGCATCGTTATGCCCGACCCCTCGCTCATATCCACCATTTCTTCTCCAACTCGCTCCCATTCAAAACATTGAATTAATGGCCCTAGAACCAAGCTAATGATTTTCATAGCCAAATTTTCTGCGGGGCATTTTCTCTTCCCATAGCTAAATGGAACAAGTGAGAATTGATCTTTAATTCCTTCCGAAGATAAGAACCTTTCAGGCTTAAAAGCCATGGGTTCATCGTATAGCTTGGGATCATTTTGAATAGCCCAAATGTTAACCAATAACATTGTGCCACGTGGAACATGAAAACCTCCGATAGTGCATTCGTCTGATGACTCGTGAGGGGGGGAAATCGGGGCTGCAGGGCACATTCGGAAGGTCTTCTTTACAATGCATTGTAGATAAGGAAGATTTATTAGGTCATATTTCAGATTCTTGTAAAAGCCTTTCTTCTCCAATTTGAGTGTGAATTTCCTTATAAGCTTTTTCGAGAATTTGAGGATTGTTGAGCTGTAGAGAAAGAGACCATTCCATTGTTCCGGATGATGTATCTGTCCCGGCTTCTAGCATGATCTATTTGTGAAATTAATTGTTACTTGTTAGGAAACCAAGAAATTAATTGATTTTTACCTTAACCTTTTTACCGGGATCCTACCGAATTTACATGATAGACTCTGCTGGCCTCCCCTGGGAAATTAGTCCTTATGAAATCAATTCAGAAATTCAAGTCTAGCTATCGAAACTCGAAATCCATCAATTCATGCATATGTAGCTAACCTACAGCCGTGTGTTACTAAATTTAATGCAACCATGTGCAATATTACTAGGTTGATGCTTGTTTTAATGAAAAATCCTAATGGCGCAACCAGTCACTAGAAATTTCATTAAACAACACGAAGAAGAAATTCAATCAAATAAGGTGATATATACCAGAAATAAGTAAAGGGGTTCCTTAATTAATAGATACGCATAAGTTTTACCTGCATCAAGCCTCGGATTACTTCATCAGTGTAGTAATCGGGTTCGGTTTCTTGGAGGAACAAGAGAACATCTATCAGAGTCTTAAAGTTCCTCCACCGAATTGTAGTATAGAATATGGAAGAGGGCTTCTAAACTGTCCTTTTTAAACAGTTACCATGACTGTTTATTTTAAAGAGGGAGAGACAGACTATACTTTTAGGTATAGTCTGAAAAACTCTCCCTCTTTTTACCATTGGATTCTTTCCAATGGCTGTGATTAACTTAGTTTAAGTTAATCACAGCCATTGGAAAGAATCCAATGATAAAAGAGAGAGAGTTTTTCAGACTATACCTAAAGGTATAGTCTGTGGCCCCTTCTCCGTTTATTTTAGATTTCAATTTTAGCCTAACTGTTTTTTATAGCAATTGGATTTGAAGTGTTCGTTTTCAGTTAACGACTTAGGTCAAAAAGACTCAAAATTATGTATCTAATGTATAATCTCTTTTTCTCTCTATCATGTGGCTTCATTAATGTCAATGTTATAGCCATTGCTAAACAACTTGTATCTTTTCTCCCTTAATTCTTCCTAAAAATTATAAGAAAAACTAATAAATAAAAAATTGCTGCTCACATATAAAATAAATATGTACACATGTTATATACTAAATATTCATATTATCGGTTTGTTCATTATTATATCATTAGTAACCATAACAATTTGACTTGTATATTATTTAATCAAACGTCTTAATAAAAAGGTATGTGGCACGGACCAATAATTTAGCTTTAGGTTTGGTGTAGCGGTTTTTTTTAAGAGATAGTGGTGGCCAAGTATCATAGAATATTATTTTGAAAACTTTTAAGAAGAAAGATGTTTCGTGTGATTGCTTTTTTTTTTTCCTGCAGTTTCGTAGGTCTTGCCATTCTGTTGTATTTGAAGACTTATTCGTATCGTTTTTCCACGTTTAATCGTTCTATTTATCTTGTCACTGTGAATGCATGTTCCACAGTGACCACACTTTTTATTTATGATTAATAGAAGATCTGTTATGAAAAGAAAAAAAACCCCAATGGCGCTTCTTTGAGCTTGTGTCTATAGAGTTATTTATGGCCGCCTTATGTCTATCGTGGTCTACACGACGCCTTCCTTTTATGGCCTCTTTTTAATATCCTTAATACAGGCTCGCTCGACAAAATTTTAGTGATTTTGATAGTTGAGATGTTTTATTTTATGTCATTTTGGTGCAGTTGTGCCGTCTTTCTAAGATGATATGAGTCGATGAGTTTTCCGTTTTTATATGAAGTTGGTGGGCTTCTGGACGTCCTTTGTGACTTTGTATTATTTTATTTTTCTTAGCCAATTGGAACTTGTTACAGGGGGACACTGAAACTTTGTAAGTTCTCTCGTTGTTCTTTAATAATAATGAGATTGTTTACCAAAAAAAACATTGGTAGGGTACTAGGGTTGGGAAAGTGTTCGGTGGGAGATTTTATTAACCTTTTGAACAAATTGTTTTGTGAACAAGTAGAGTACAATTAGAGAAAGGGACGTAGACGGTGCTTCCATATTGTTTGGAGAGGGAGTCCCAAATGAGTATGGATTGGAAACTTTATATAGAAGTAATTTAAATTTGAGTCATAAATTGTAAATTCCGTAGAAATTAAGATGAAAAAGTGGTAAAAAAAATATATGAGAATTCATAGATCACTATTTTCTGCCAAATTATAATTAAAAATAAATACTTATAATACCCACAAGTCAACGTTTGATAAAGCCAATGGTAGCCTATGAGGTTATGTTGAAATATTCATTTGATATTATTATCATTGAATTTTATGACCATTTAAATGAGATTACATATGAAAATTCTTCAAGAGTATTAAATGTAGTGCCAAATTCTAATAGACTGGGTTATGCTAGTCTGTCTAAAGAGTTTGAGCGAGTGTTAAGTTTAGACCAGATCCGAGTAAACTTATAGACCATATTAAGTGTATAGGTAGGTAAAGATTACTTATCCCCTGGTGAAAGAAATATAGCTGTAGGCTTGTATCCGGTAATGGTGAGCTTTCTAAGCTGGCTATAAAGAAGAAAAGAGAAAACAAAAATCAGAAAGTCGTAAGGTCCCCGACCCGGGATATGTTCCTTGCAATAGAACTTAAACGAATCTTTTTGATGATTATAACTTGGATTCTTCCTATATATACTTTTGTTTATATCGGATGACTACGTACTACACTCAGATTTTGGACACGAGAATTTCAACAATCAGGCTGTTAAAAGTCAAAAGCGCTCTATGCTCACAAGAGGTTATAAAGTGAAAACGTTGTAGAAATTTTGATTGTTTGGAGTCTGTGTTCGGTCCTTTGACATGAATAGCTTTTGTAGCTTACAATTTGATGGTTTTGAAAAACATGGAGAATTTATGAAGATTATGGTTTAGCAGGCTCGCTACAATATTTCAAAAACTGTGATGTTGAGATGTTCAGAAAGTTGCTACTAAATTTGAAATTGATTGTGTTGTATTGATCTTCATTTGAAGTCGATGTGATGCTAAGGAAAAAGATTTGGTGCAATTAGGTGTCGAGTTTGGACAAAGCTCTTTGGATTTTCTTACATAAAGTCATAATTGTGGTCATCAGTTAAAACTCTTTTTGGGTTTACTTCTGTTGTTTCTTGTTTTTACTTTTTGCTTTTTCACCCAGTCTTAAGGGCTTGTGTAGCTTGAGAGCACTCAAATCATACACTAAACATGTTTTCCCTATAAATAAGGTGATAGGAGCAAAAATTAGTGTGCATCACCCTCACTTACTTTTCCTTAAAAGGAAAAAAAGAAACTCAATCACTTTCCTCAAATCTAAGGATCTAATAAGTATTGTGTGTGTGTGTGTGTGTGTGCGTGTGTGGGTGGGTAGGTGCGTGTGCGTGGGTGCACGCGTTTGTGTGAGATCCTAGAATAGTAAATCATAACCCTTTCTTAGGAAATGCTACTTTCTTGAAAGTTGAAAAGCATGCATTATAAAAGTCGGAAATTACATAAGATAATTTGAAGACCAAGGTTTTATGTCATTGATGAAAATTAAAAAATAATAAGGTTCATAAAAAATGAAAGAGATACGAGAAAATATCTTCACAATTGAGCAAGAAGACTGGCCAAGCCTTGGCGTGGCCTACACTTAGTCATTAAAGGCAGAGCCTTCGGCATCGTTAGGCCCGACCCCTCACTCATATCCACCATTTCTTCTCCAACTCGCTCCCATTCAAAGCACTGAATTAACGACCCGAGAACCAAGCTAACGATTTTCACAGCCAAATTTTCTCCGGGGCATTTCCTCCTCCCATAACCAAATGGAACAAGTAAGAATTGATCTTTATTTCCTTCCGAAGATAAGAACCTTTCAGGCTTAAAAGTCATGGGTTCATCGTATAGCTTGGGATCATTTTGAATGGCCCAGATGTTAACCAATAACATCGTGCCACGTGGAACACAAAAACCTCCGATAGTGCATTCTTCTGATGACTCGTGAGGGGGGAAAATCGGTGCTGCAGGGCATATTCGAAGGGTCTCCTTTACTATGCATTGTAAATAAGGAAGATTTATGAGGTCACATTCTTGTAAAAGCCTTTCTTCTCCAATTTGAGCATGAATTTCTTTATAAGCTTTTTTGAGAATTTCCGGATTGTTGAGCAGTAGAGAAAGAGACCATTCCATTGTTCCGGCTGATGTGTCTGTCCCGGCTGCCAGCATGACCTATTTTGTGTAATTAATTGTTACTTGTTAGAAAACCTAGAAATTAATTGATTAATTTGTTTACATTATCCTTTCACCAGATCCTACCGAATTTACATGATACACTCTGTTGGCCTCCCCTGGGAAATTAGTCCTTATGAAATCAATTCAGAAATTCAAGTCTAGCTATCGAAACTCAAGTCCATCAATTCATGCATATGTAGCTAACCTACTGGCAGTCTTGTGTTACTAAATGTGATGCAACCAGCCCAGGTGCTATATTACTAGTTTGATGCTTGTTTTAACGAAAAATCCTAATGGCGCAACCAGTCACTAAAAATATCATTAAAGAACAAAAAAGAAATTCAATCGAAGGCGAGACGTACCAGCGATTAGTTAACGGGTTCCTTAATTAATAGATATAAATTTTACCTGCATCAAGCCTCGGATTACTTCATCAGTGTAGTAATCAGGTTCAGTTTCTTGGAGGGACAAGAGGACATCTACCAAAGTCTTGCTCCCTTTCTTGGTACTTATTTTCCTATGCTCTTCAATCAAATCTTGCATAAATGCATCCCTCTTTTTAGCCAATACCTTGAGCTTATCAACAAGTCCGTTTTTACCAATCCACTTCAAAATAGGCACATAGTCTACCAAATTTGTTGTTCCACTCAACTCAAAAGTTTCAGTGACAATCTCCTTAAACCTTTTTGCCTCCTGGAAATTAGTTTCGCCAACACCATAATACCTCTTTCCAGCAATTGTTCTCATAATGATGTTTTGTGTTAGTTCAAAAAAGGTTGCTTTCATTTCAACCGTAAAATCACCATTTTTTGAGTTTCCGTATAGTCTAGTTAGTAGTGAATGGACCTCTTCGACCCTTACATGGCTAAGCATTTGAACTCGATGGGCAGAGAAGACTTCGAGCGAGGCTATACGCCTTAAGTTCCTCCAGTGTTCACCATAAGAGGCCCAAGTAACGGTTGTGTAGTTATATCCCAAATATTTTCCAGCTAGAAGACGAGGGCGATTTGCGAAAATAATGTCATTTTTTGTTAAACACTCCTCCAATGCAGAGGGAGAAGATATAACGAGAACCGGTCGAGACCCGAATTGGAGGAACAATATAGGACCATATTTCTCAGAAATTTTGGATAATTGTCTGTGGAGGGGTTTCTTTAGGAGGTATAAATGACCTAAAATGGGAAGTGATAGTAAAGGACTTGGTGGGAGTTGTTGATTCCTTCTCAAAAACAATTTACTAAGGAAGTATAAGAAAATGATTGAGAGAAAAAGGTATGATAACCCCATAAGTTTATGGTAGCAGATAGACAACATTAATGTGTTTTTCTTGATTGAAGTGTAGATTAAGGGATTGATCTATTAATATATGAGCTATGATTTTTGTTCTAAACTTGAGATGATGTCTTCTATTGATTAGTTATATATAGACTGTCTTTTTCGTTTATATTAATGTGAGCGATTAATTCATGAGTTAATTGGTGTGAGTTTCAAAAAACTTTACTTATTTAAGTTTTAATTTGTTATCCAAACTTATTTAAGTTTTAGTCCAAATTCAATACAAAACTCATTATTTTCATTTGTTTTTATATTTTCATATGTTTTTATATTTTCATATGTTTTTTAAAATACAAATT
Organism: Primula vulgaris; assembly: GCA_963920805.1. NCBI lineage: Eukaryota > Viridiplantae > Streptophyta > Magnoliopsida > Ericales > Primulaceae > Primula > Primula vulgaris. The sequence continues at coordinate 11,818,451 of OY987212.1, forward strand.
ATTGAATTCTAGTGACACATTTTACGTATAAAATTAACTCTTCACGTTTAAATAAACTTTTACATGTAAAATATAGATTATTGACTCAAAAGTCGTGATTTTCATCTGTTTTTTAAAATACAAAATTTTGACTTTTAATAACACATTTTACGTCTACAATTAAAGTTTTACATTTAAATAAACTTATACATGTATAATATAGATTATTGACTCAAAACTCATGATTTTCATTTGTTTTTATATTTTCATATGTTTTCTAAAATACAAATTATTGACTTATATTAACATAATTTACCACTACAAAAAAATACTCAAATAGCGACGGGATTAGTGACGGTATTTTTTGTTACGAGCTTAATAACGACGGTTTTTATGACGGCTTTGTGACAGTTTAGTCAATTTGCGACAGATTTGTGACAACTTTTTAAATTAGCGACAGACTTGTGACAACTTTTGATTCTCACTAAATCAAACATTATTTTGTAGTGTACGTTTAAAATTAAGTTTTTACGTTTAAATAAACTTGTACATGTAAAATATAAATTATTGACTCGTACAAATACAAATTTTAACATTTCATCTGTTTTATATTTTCATATGTTTTTATAAATTGGACTAAAACATAAATAAATTATATTTTTTTGGACCTGCAATTAATAAAAAATTAAAAATTGAACTGTACAAAAAATTACCCTTAGTTTATATGAGCCAAATTTCCTTCAAATCTGAAATGATGCCTACTTATTAGTAATGCAAATTGACTTTTTGTGTTAGTTACTATTCCAACTTTTCAAGTGTTTCAAATCACATTCAGGGGTAGATAGATGTTGACGAGATGACAAATTTTTGCCACTATTTTGATCCGATTTCGCTTTCCAATCCCGTGTAGGAGAGCATACAACACGCCTTCTAAGCATTTCAAAATAACAAAACTTATTGAAAAAAATACTCTCTAAAATTGTGATTAATATTACACACACATATATATATATATACACGATACAAGAATCAAAAGACGTAACATAGCCACTCTCATTTTGATTTATGATACACTAGCTGTCTGAAAGTGACTATATATATCATTAGTGATATTGAATTGTTTTTTTTTTGGGTAAGTGATATTGAATTGTTGTCATCAAGGAAGATGAAGTTCGTAAAAGGTCATCAGGAATTTGTTTTTTCATAAATATTTTCGAATATCTAGAAAAGCCAATATATGCTACTCACATATATAAGACAACTCTAAATGGGTGAATAATCTTTCAGTTGATAGCTTAAACTTTTATCATGCATTTTTTTTATGTTCAAATCCAAAAGAGCCGTTGGGTCTAGAGAGAGAAAATATGACGAAAGAAAATATGTTCAACAGAACTTTCCAGGACAAAGAAAAGAGCCGTTGGGTCTAGAGAGAGAAAATATGACGAAATAAGAAAATCTCCACCATTGTCAAATGCAAAGCTTTAAAGATCCCAGTATAGAATCATTACAACACATTATTAACAACAATAGTAATAATAACAAAGCCAGCATCATTACAAATTTGCAAATCATGGAAAAGGAAGAAAAAGTATCCAGATCTTTTGCAGAAGTGCTGAGCAACAAACAGCAAATGGCTCATCAAGACCCAACCTTTGTACCTATTAAAGACATTGGCAAATACAAAGGTGAGATTTCTATTAGATTTACTATGGATGAAGTCAAAAAGCTTTCAGCACCTTTCAAATACACCTTATTGGGTAAATTTACTCATGGCAAACCCCAGTATGACGAAATCAATAAGTTTTTTAACACTTTAGGTTTAAAAGCTGCCTTCACTCTAGGAACTATAGATCACAAGCATGTTTTAATAAGGCTGTACCATGAAGAGTACTTTTTAAGGCTATGGATGAGGGGAAAATGGATCATAAAAGGCTTTCCTATGAGAGTCTTTAAATGGACATATGATTTTAAGCCAGGCTATGAGCCATCTATTACAACCATCTGGGTAAGCTTTCAAATGTTGCCAATCCATTTATATAACAAATCTAGCATATTTTCTATTGCTAATGCTTTTGGGACACCACTGAAACTTGATAACACCACTGCTAGTTTAACTAGACCCAATTTAGCAAGAGTGTGTATAGAGGTGGACTTGAAAAATGAATTGGCAAAAAGAGTTTGGATAGGATATGGAGATGAAGAGGATGGAGAGGGTTTTTGGCAGACAATAGAGTATGAAAACCTACCAAGTTATTGTAGCAACTGCAAAAAGGTTGGACATGGCAAAGAAGAATGTAAAATAGGGGAAGAAAGCCACAAAAAAGGGAAACAAATGGAAGGTAATGAAAAGGAGCAGCAAAGAGAAGACCAGAAAGAGAACAATAAGGAAAACAATGAAGAAGAAGAGAAATGGGAAACAATGGGAAGAAAGAAATTTCTAACAAAGAAAAATGGTAGACAAGTAATCCATAAAGGTAAAGAAGAAAAAAAAGAATGGACAAAAAAAGCAGCCAACAAGGAAGATGGAAAAAGTGAACAAAAGGAAATAATAGAGGTTAATGAAGGTACCAGTGAAGAAGAAGACAACAGCAAGCCAATGGAATTAGAGGAAGCAGAACACCTACATCAAAAAGAGGATGTCACGCAAAATAGCCAAAATAATGAAGAAGAAGCAAACAGCAAGGAAGAAGAAGATGAGGAGGATCTAAATAAAGGTGAAGCAGAAGGAATGGAAAAACATGGAGAGCCAGAGACTATTGGAAATGAGCTCATAGTTGCTACAGCTTACTTGGTACAAAGTGCAATCAATATGGAAATGCTAGAAGAGATACAGGATCACAGGGAAAACTCAATCAATATAGAGGGGCACAAATATGCAGCAACAGAAGAAGAGAAAGGAAAACAAGAAAAAGCTGAACAAAAAAGGATGAAGCTAAGAACAGAGCCAAGTAAAAACAAGAAATATACTTCTTAATGATAAATCTAATCATCTGGAATATAAGAGGGATTGCAAAGGCAGTGGTTATAAATAGGATTAAAAATCTTAAAGTGATGAATAAATTAGTCTTTCTGGCATGTATGGAGCCTATGGTGGAAATGAGTAAAGCTGAACACTATTGAATTAAATTGGGTTTTGACAAAGTTATTTGCCAAAAGGAAAATAAAATATGGTGTTTTTATAGTGATAGTATAGAAGTTAAAACCACTAGTGAGATGAACCAGGGCATGACCTTAAAAATTGAGAGTAATATTTTGAACAGTATTATTAATGTTATTTTAGTGTATGCTAAATGCACTAGAAGGGAAAGAAGGGATTTATGGAGTTACCTGGAAAGCATTCACACAATAGAGCCTTGGCTGGTTGGGGGAGACTTCAACACTGTTACAAGGAATGAAGACAAAATTGGAGGGACACATATCAATATAAATGAAGCTAATGACTGTGTAGATTGTATGAGCAGCATTGGAGTTAAAGAAATGCCTTTTATAGGGACTAGATTTACCTGGTGGAATAGTAGATATGGAGATGGAACAATATGGGAAAGAATTGATAAAATATATATAAATGATCAATGTCACAATTTGTTCAAAAAAATTAGCCTAGAACACCTTAATAAAGTGGGATCTGACCACTCACCCCTACTTATTTCAGCAGCTACAGAATTAGACTTCAAGCCAAGAAGATTTGTTTTTCAAAATTACTGGGTTAAACATGGCAATTATAAAGATATAATTACAACAAACTGGAGAAAATATGAAGAAGGAAATGCTATGTATGTTTTTTGCAGAAAACCTCAAGAGAGTAAGGATAGGGTTAACAGAATGCCATAAAAAGGAATTTGGAAACATTTTTCAAAAAACAAAGGATGCAGAAGATGACACTCTAAAAGCTGAAAAAGATTTTGAAGAAGATCCATGTGATACCAATAGAACTAAAATGAATAAAGTAAAAGCTGAGCTTAAAGTTCATTTAAAAAGGGAGGAGGACTATTGGAGACAAAAGGCCAATTTAAAGTGGATAAAAGAGGGAGATGCTAACACAAAATTTTTTCATGCCACTGTAAAAGCAAGAAGAAGCAAAACTCAAATACATGGCATAGAAGATAAGGATGGGAATAAGGTTACCTCGCAAGAGAATATAAGCAAGGCTGCTGTTGAGTTTTATATGGATTTACTGGCACCTGCAAAAAGAGATATGGGGCAAGACAGCTTGTTAAATAACATTAATGGATTAATCAACAAGGAGGAACAAGATGAAATGGATATGTTTCCTGAAATGGAAGAAATAAAAGAAGCAGTTTGGGGTTTAGATAGTAACAACTCTCCAGGTATTGATGGTTTCACAGGTTGTTTTTTTAAAGCTAGTTGGGATTTTCTAAGTGAAGACCTCAAAAAGGCAGTTCACCAATTCTATGCTGGAGCTATTATACCTAAAGCTATTACTTCTACCTTAATAGTTATGTTACCTAAAAAGAAGGTCATCAATAGTTTTACTGACTTCAGGCCTATTAGTCTAAGCACTTTTTGCAATAAAATTATATCCAAAATTATTTCTAATAGAATGTCTAAAGTACTCACTAAGCTTGTGGATCAAAATCAAAGTGGTTTTGTGAAAGGTAGAGACATTATTGAAAACATTCTCCTTACACAAGAATTGACCACAGACTTGCACAAGAAAAATGAGGGGGGTAACATTATTATGAAGTTGGATATGAAAAAGGCCTATGATAGAGTGGACTGGTATTTCCTTATAAAAACTCTGAGAAAAATGGGCTTCTCAGAACTTATGATAGACAGAATTTGGAGGCTTATTTCTAATAATTACTTTTCTGTGTTGGTTAATGGCACTCAACATGGTTTTTTCAAATCCACTAGAGGACTTAAGCAAGGGGATCCTATTTCTTCTACTCTTTTTATTCTATGTTCTGAGGTTCTTTCTAGAAAACTCAATGACTTAATGCTAGAGAAGAAAATTAGGCCCTACAAAACTCCTATTTCTTGTAAACCTATTACTCATCTTGCCTTTGCAGATGATATAGTTATTTTTTCTGCTGCTGATAAAAGGACCATCAAAAACATTCAAAAAGCCATCAAAGATTATGAAAAAATCTCTGGTCAAGAAGTGAATTTAGAAAAAAGTAACATGTACTGTTCCAAGTTTATTAACTCTCAAAGGAAAAATGATATAGCCCATATCATGAATATGAGTTTTAAAAAAACCCCTTTCATCTATCTAGGATGTCCCATTTTCAATGGCCATAAAAAAGCCAATATTTTTGAAGACAACATCAATAAAATTAGCCAAAAGCTATCTGGATGGAAGGCTAAATATCTTTCTATGGGGGCTAAATTGGTTTTAATCAATTCAGTCCTGCAATCTATGCCTATTTACACACTTGCAGCTATACAACCACCAAAAAAGATCATTAAGAAAATTGATCAAATCTGCGCAAATTTCTTCTGGGGAGACAGAGAAGGAAAAAACAAATATCATTGGAAGAGTTGGGACAGAATATGTAGACCAACAGCAGAAGGAGGTTTGGGAATAAAAAACATGCAAAGTATAACTGATGCTTTTAGTGTCAAATTGTGGTGGAAGTTTAGAAAGAATAACACTATTTGGACACAACACATGAAAGGAAAATACTGTAGGAAAAATCATCCAGTTCAAGCCAAGCAATTGAAAGGGTCTACAGTTTGGAGAAGAATGACTAAGCTATCAGGAATAGCTGAAAAAAGCATGAAATGGATCATTGGTAAAGGGGAAGTGGATTTCAATGTGGACAATTGGAATGAGAATAGACCTATAAATGTTGAATGCATTACTAATAGTAAGATAAACCAATACCTAAATGAGGAAGGTAAGTGGAAAATGGAGGACATTCCTGCAGAAGATAGAACTAAAGTGGGCAAGGAACCTAAACTATCAATTAATGAGGAGGATGTCCTAATTTGGAAAGAAACTATGTATGGCAATTTCACACTAAACTCAGCTTATAACATTCTAAGGGATAAAAGCAGCATTAATTGGTATAATCAAAGTATGTGGGAAAGGGATATACCTTTGAAAATATCAGTGGGGGTATGGATGATACTCAACAAAGCCATCCCATTAGACTCTGAAATTCAAAAATTCCAGGTCCAACAAGCTTATCAGTGTGAATGTTGTAGGAAAACAGAAGAAAGTTTAGAACATTTATTTAGCAATGGACAGCTGGCTAGAAAGGTGTGGGAGTATTTCCAAAATCACATGGGGATTAAAGAAGCAAATACTACAATAAGGGGGAGACTTATTGAATGGGAAAAGCCAAAGGGAAAAGCTATTATCACTAAAAGTAATAAGATTATTCCCAACCTAATTCTGTGGAACATTTGGAAAAGCAGATGAAGCAGTAGAATGGAAAACATTTTAATGAAGCATGAAGGTATAATACAATAGGTTATTGATAGCTACAACATGATCATTAAAAGGGGCACCAGTCATGCAAAAGACATTAATTTCCACAATATACACAGTGTTACAATTCAAGGCAAAATTAAACTACCTAAAACTATCAAGTGGGATAAGCCAATCAGTCCAAGCATCAAAATCAATGTGGATGGGAGTTTTTGCAACATTACAAAGAAAGCTGGGATAGGGGGAGTAATCAGATATTATGCAGGGGATTTTGTACAAGCATTTGCAAAAAAAGTAAAAGCTGATACACCTATTATGGTGGAAGCTAAAGCTATACACACTGGGATTAAATTAGGTCTAATGCTCAATAGAAATTTAATTATTGAGACTGACTCTCAAATCATGGCCAGTATATGTAATGACAAAGGGCAAATCCCATGGAATATCAGAACAAAGGTCATTAAAATTAAGCAATTAATAAAAGAAGAAACAGGAAGGGTAAAGATACAACATATCTTTAGAGAAGCAAATGGTATAGCAGATTTGCTAGCCAAACAGGCGCGAGATCAAGCAATCCCTATTCTCTCTAATGACATGAAGGATTTCCCTAAAAGGATAATAGGGCTACTGGAATTGGAAAAATACGGCCTGATCAATCTGCGTATCGAAATGGAAGACGAAGGAAGAAATCGCCTTGTACAGGCGATGATATAGAGAGAGAGAAGGCGAAACATTATTTTGGTTTTGTGTTTTAATTTTGGGAAAGGCTTAGACCAGGATGATATGGCAAAAGTTTTGTTCAATTTAGCCCATTAAGTTTAGTTTATTATGTTAGGAGGAGCTATATTACGTTTTGTAACAGCTATGCCCCCTAATCTGTAAATTTTGTGTTTGAACATCATTTTATATATAAAAGCTAAAAGGTGGTTCATACCACTATTAATTAAAAAAAAATAATCCAAAATCCCAGCTTGCAGCCACATGTAACTTGTACATCTATGATCGTGGATATCTTTTTTTTATATAAAAGTTGATTAATTGGAATAATCAAAATATGGATGAAAAAACCCCATAAAACAAAAGTTAATTATTTCTATGATCATGGATATCTGTCCAACCAATTTATTATGCTTTTTCAAACTCATATCCGAAAACTAAAACAACGCCGTTGGTGTTACAAGGAGCATTTTTTGTGCAATTTCTTAAATACAAAACAAAACAATGTAATGCTTCTGTATTACTTATTTGACGAGTTATATAATACAATCGTGCGATAATCAGCGGTGCAAGAAATACCGATTTACTTTTCTTTTTGAAAATCTTAAAGAAAAAAATATAAGTTAGTACCTATTTTACAATTAAGTGAAACTTACCATACCTTTGTACAATTACTCGCTGACCGTGTACTTGTATAACATGCTAAAAATAGTTAATCACAGAACTATAATAGTCAACCATCACAAAACGAAAGGAAATTAAATTTGTTGGGTATCTTTCTCCAACACGCCTTAACAAAGTTTGGATTAATATTGTTGGATACCCTCAAATGTGATTTGAAAACAACCGCTATAACTTTGATTTTAAATCAAATGAGCCACTTGTTAAGTTTTATACAAATTTTAGTCGGAGATAGTGAACAAATAACAATTATATATGTTCGTGTTCATATTCATATTCATTTTCTCATAATTTTCTTCATCTTCGTTTAGAAACAAACAATCACGAATGGTACATTTGACGAGCCGACCACAACAATGATTCATTTAACTTAAAAACATTTAATATAGATACGTAATGAGAATGAATTGTTCATAGTTATCATATTATGTGATATTTATATATATAAAATAAGTTCTTCATTATAAAGAAAATCTTCATTGTAATTCCGTTTATCTAGACATATTATAAATTGAAAATTCGTATTACCTGTTTGTTCATTATTATATCATTAAATTAATCATAACAATTTGAGTTATATACGATTATTTAATCACATATCTTCAAAATTATGTATGTGTGTCAAACTTAACGAGCCAAACAGATATATATATATATATATATATATATATATATATATATATATATATATATATATATATATATATATTCTTGTTTGTGTGTGCGAAGCTTTCTATGTTGGCTATTATTCTACTTGTTCGTTATTGGTTCACTTAGCAATGAGCAACAACAAAAACTAAACTCCTTGCAAACCCGGAAAATATTAGAAGTGTTTGAAATGTTGGAAAATCAATAGAAAATTAAAAAAAAAAAAAAAAAAAGAGAGAATAAACTAGTCTCAATTTTTTCATTTGTTTTCATTTTTCTTCCAATTTTAAAAGTAAAATGATTTATCTCATTATACACACAAAAATTTTCCTCGGTTTCTCTTGTTTTCTTTTCCATTGGTTCTACTATGCAAGAAAACACAAAAAATATTTTCTCGGAGAATTATTTTTATTTTTTCATGAATTTTTCGGGTTCCAAACACACTCTTATCTAACAAACTTTCACGAGACGAACATGGATTAATTATTCGATTTGTTATCACCCGACTTACATATGGAAGTGTTTGGTTTTGTGTGGTCCCTTTATTATTATTTACAAAATACGTATCATTTGATAAATCATAACTTAAGGACAATAATGAAACGATATTGAAAGAAAAAGGTTACAGTCGCTGTCAGGTTTCTTTCAACTTGCAGGCCCGGGGTGTCTCATTATTTTTATTTTTTTGAAACAAGAGTGTCTCATTATTATTGTAGGCTTTTGTCATTGACAATAGAGCTGTAAACGTTCTCAAACAAGTCGAGCAGGACTTATTCAATTTATGTTTTGTTTTTTTTTTGAAAATTATTCAGATTTATGTTGATTAACTAAAAAGATTGTTAATGTTCAGTTATGTTCTCTTAAAAACATATGATCATGAATCGAACACTTAACAAGGTGACACGAGTTTTTCATGAACATTCGTTGCATTTGAGACATTCAATATTAACTAAAAAAAAGTTAAATGCCAATTTTATATTTCGGAACTTTTTTTAAAAGAGACCTGGAGTTGTTGGAATTCAGTTATTGTTTACCAAAAACCCGAAATATGTAAAGGGGGCTCGAATTCATTTTTTGTTCATTTGTTAAAACAATTTCCCCCACTAGAAAACTCATCTTTATCTTCCAACTTGTCAGTGCTTTTTTGGAGCAATACTAATAGTTTTTATCTTGTCCAATATTTCCCTTTAATATTTTGTTTCTCAAGAGATACTGAGTTATTTTACACCAATGATCCCCGTCACATTTACTAAATGGTTCATATTTTTTTTAGATTTAAATTCGATCATCTATGATTTTATTTTCCAATATGAACCAATTTATTGATTAAAAATAAAAGTAAATTACGAAAATCTTAAAACCATAGTAAACCAAGAAAGATCAGGAGAGTGTAAAAAAGGTGGAAAAATACTTTAAAACCCAAAAAAAATGCCAAATAACAAAGAATAAAAAAACAGAAAATATAAGATTCACAAAATCGCAAAAAAAAAATTGAGAAATGTTGAAAACTAGAGAGAAAAATACCCCTAAACCTAAAAACTTTAAAAAAAAAACCAAAATCACAAAAACGATAAAAATGGAAAAGCTGAAAAACTGACAAAAACCTGAACCATCGCCAAAAAAAAAATTGAAAACTCAAAAAACTGAAAAATAAAAAAACGCAAAAAAGAAGAAGCTGGCGGGTTGGGGGAAAAAAGGTCTGAAATAAGTTCAAGCATGCTTGAAGAATTGTCAAAACTTGAAAAGAAAAAAAAATCTTCAAAACTTAAGAATCATAAAAACTTGTATCTATACACCGTAGACGCATAGAATCATATATGTAAGCCCTTCGGTTACAATCAAGTATGAGTGTATATATATTTAAGTTACAAAAATGTATACACTTCGGTTATACGTGTGTGTATTAAAGTATGTATGGTTCAACTTATAAACGTACGTATATATTACAATGCAACTTTAAAATATAAATACATTTCAGCTTAGTTTTACACTTGAAATGTAATATTTTTTGAGAAAATCTTACCAATGCCTATAGGACATTGATTAAGCATGTAGTGTATTTGTTGTACTTATTTCTTTATAGCAATTCAATAATAAAATTTCCATAATTAACTTGAGTAATTAAATACATATGTATTTTTGATAATGCACTAATGTTATGATATAAATGCAACAATGTTATGGTATAAATGTAATCATAGTTGTACTTAATTTAACTTGAATTTGGAAAGTCATTTAATGTTTAAACGATGCCCCGGGGCACTCGTTAGTCAAACCGGTCATATTTTTTTTAAAAAAATATTGAGAAATATCCGATTGTTTTGAACAATTCTTGGAATCAAAGTGAAACAATTTTATCTAGTTTATAATACAAGTCCTTACACCTATTAGCTACAACCAGGGTTTGATCAAAGGACCCATCTTTTCCGCCTCCCACCCCATCACGAGCTCATCAGTGGTGAGGCCAGAAACAATGAGGAGGATATTTGGTGAGGTAGGAGGTGATCGACAGAGGTAGAGAAAGACAAAATAAGAAAAATAGAGTAATAGATAGATTCATCGAGGTAGGGAAAGACGATCAAATAGAGGCATTCGGTTGAGTTTTGGAGTATATGGACAAATATCCACCGTGCTATTAGAGATGGTGAGGTGGCAACAGAGATCATGCAACGAAGGATCACCGGCGACAGTGATTACGTGATGATGACCAGAGAAAAAATATATATAGGTGGGACGGGGAACGGATTATGATGGACCAATTATGTATTAAATAAAATATGATTTTCAAAATCATAATAAAATGATTAGTAATCCACAGTACCATTTTTTTGGATTTTTAAAATTTGGAGGTCAAAAACATTTTCAACTAGGAGCATCATAGTGTTATTAAGTGACTTTTTAGATAAAATTGTTATCTAATAAATATGTTTTTCTTTCACAATAGTAATGTTAACTAACTCATTAAATTTAATGTTGTTAACATTTTTATTATATTTAACAACAAATTTAACATTGTTAGGTGATTCCATGTCAATTTGGCTGACTATAACTCCTATATTAAATCATACGATAAATCAAAAATAACACATTCTCCTTTTTTATTTATTTACTATCGTATTATTCTTTTTCCGAAATCAATTATTTATTATAAATTAATAGATAATGTTGTTAAAAAAATACACTAATGTGACACTTGTATGTTTGTTAAAATTAACATATATATATGGACATGTATCAATATTTAATAATAAAAATTTAACACAACTATTACAGATGCTATAAATGCTAATTAATCATTTTTAGAAATTCATCACCTTTCATGATACCTATGCCATTCGTGTCACCGCCTCTCTCTAGCTATCGTCATCTTATGAATAAGTGGCCTGATAATTCCAAAACTAGTTGTGTCTCATCTACTAATCTTCCAAATTCAGTTTCATTACTGTGTAATATACATACGTCATACATTTAAAAAGCAATAACAGCGGTGATGATATCATGCCATACAAGTTTATATATCGATGTAATTAGAAAAAAAAAAAAAAAAATGAAGTAAAGGATCAAATTAACGAGATGGGAAGAGTAAAATTACAAATAAAGAAGATAGAGAACATAACCAACAGACAAGTGACTTATTCAAAAAGGAGAAATGGGCTTATTAAAAAAGCTTATGAGCTTTCTGTTCTTTGTGATGTTGATCTTGCCCTAATCATGTTTTCCCCTTCTGGTAGAGCCACCGTTTTCTCTGGAAATAATAATAAAAGGTTCGTCATATTTTCTACTTTTTTATTATATCATTTTTTAACTTCTACTTAACTCGTATTTCTTTTTCTTATCAAAATGTTACGAAAAAACATAATTAAGTATAGAGCTTTTATATATGCACTCATGGAAGTAGAAGTTTGGACTTATGGACTTATTGGTAGTGAAAAAAATAAATAAGTGATGATTAAATTCCAAAAAGCTTGGCTATATATGTTATACCTAATAATAGGATTAATTAATTACTCAATATAATTAAATGTTAAGGGAGAATCAAACAAACTTACATTCACAGATACAATAGTACAAAAGCTGAACTTATGTTTCTTTGACAAATATGTAACAAGTTCATTTATGTTTATTTGTTATCGATTAAATTTTACTTTTTGTGGCAGCATTGAAGAGATTCTAGCTCGTTATGCTAATCTTCCAGAGCATGAGCGTGGAAGGTAATATTTCTTACCGATGTTTAATTAATTGTTTGTTGTTAAAGAATTATTTAGAAATATAACAATCTTTTATGTTTAGTATATTAATTTCTTGATACATTCGATATAGATTTTTGTCTTGCAAATCCATTGAACTTTTTTTTAGAATCCAAGCTTTTTTATAAAACAGCCGCAGCCTAAAAGCCAGAAAAGGATACAATTATCCCGAGGCGGGAACTAGTCCTCGACAATATTGAACTGACAGCCGAGGACGTTGTGTAACTCTTTGTAGTATAAGATATCTTTGTCTTGTATATAACTTTATAGACACTCTCACTTATATAACCGGTTTTATCGGGCGAGTTCTACGTATGAGGTTGTTACACGTTGGTTACTTCTATATATATTCTAGGCAGTCAAAAGTCTATTTGTGCTGACATAGACGAGGACTTCTATACAACTTGCTTTAAATTTTGTTTTGTGTTGGAAATCAAGACTTCACGAATCCCTCTATTACGTAATTTCCAAAAACAATTAAAAAGCATTACGCACACCCTCGCTAATTGGCACTAAAAAGACCAAGAAGAAAAAGAGCCAAGAAACTCCGACTTCCCTTTCGCTAACGCCCATATATCCCCTAAAATTACACACATTGAAAGAAAATAGGGTTTAGATGAGATTCCAAATTTCGGTTGCAAAGAATGCAACTGTTAACTTACAACAAGAGGTATGTGGTGCATGTATGCACTTGTATAAGGAGAGACTATTAGGAACCTTGAGCCATAGAATAAAGCTACAAGGAGAGAGATAAGCCTTTCCCAAAGGATAGTGTGACAGACGACCTAAATTACAGTGCCTCGAATGCAAACCTACGTCGACTTGTCAGAGAATCCTTTGATGGGATTCGACATGGAATTCGACAATATGCTCGTCCACGTGGAACTAGTCAAATGATAAGGCCCATCATGCCCATGAACACCAAGATATTCATGAGAGTTCTCCAAAAGTTCATATCCCGAATTTATAAGCAAGTTAGAACCAACTTTTCCGTACAGATGAATACCTGGATTTAACTAAGACCTTGCCCTAAACCTGGATTTAATCAAGCAACACATGCATGCATATCACGAAAATAAGTGAAAAAATAAGGTCATCTTGGCTATTAAGACACTTAAACCTCTTAAAAGAAGCCTTCTAGCCCCGACTCTAAAAGATAACGAAAGAGGTCGTTGTGAATTCATAAGAAAAGTTCATAAGAGCTCAAATGAATTCTCAACACGCATAGGCCTCCTAATATCCACTTTAACTTCCAATTTTGGTGTAGAAGGAATGATCTGTGACTACGGCTGGATTTCAGATGTCAGGACCATTTGTGATGAAGACAAAAATATGCTAAGAAAGTTATCGCTTGAAGTAACTAAGAATTAGGCATTAAAAAAGTTTGAAGTCTAAATTCTAGTAACGTATGAAAGTAGGTATGAAAAGATCAAGTGTGATATTTAGATGGAACAAAACTATATTTCCTGTTTTAGTTTCACTTGTCTACAATTTAATTTTCTCGATTTGTATAACTAACAATTGCATTCACGTCTTCATGTTCTCTTGCTCTTTCTCTCCGCTAACATAGAAAACTGCAAAACCTAGAGGTAAGTCTATCTCAATTGTACATTTTTACATTTTTCTTTGTACTCATTTTTTTATTTAAGATTTGACATTTTTTTTTTGCTTTTTTATTTTATTTTTCAGCATTTGCAAAGGGCACTATCGAAGATGAAAAGAGAATTAGTAGATAGGAGCCATCATTGCACGAGGTTAGGGTTATTACTTCTTCATCATATTCTCAAAATCCTGTAATTTCCTGAAATGTACTTTTCATGAATATAGAGTAATTCAAGTCTTTTGAATGATGTTTTTGGCACTTCAATCTAAATTAATCCTGATTTTTTATTGCTTTATTTGTTTGTTTTGTGAAGCAGCCAAGCGATTGAGGAAATCCAGGCCGAGGTATTCCCTGCACAAAATAACACCTCAAGTTCGTAATAATAAAAAATTATAGAGAAGAATGTTATACCAAATCAACAGCAATTTGATGAACATATTTTTAGTTAATTAGATCGTTCTATTTGTGGATAGTGCTTGTAGTTTTGTTTTTGCAATGTTATTTTCTTCCCACACCGAGGAAACTATTGTACATTGCAAGTATAATTTGATAATGCTACATTGCTACTTCAAACTAAAAGAAATGGCATATTTTATACGAACTTGTTTAAAATACAAGAAACTGTTGGCGCACAAAATCTATAGGAGCATACAAACATAAGAAAAGAGAAAAGGTAAAGTGGAAAACTATTGGCGCATACAAATTATACTATATAACTATAGGCGCATACACAATGCATATCATGTCATACACAGATTTATGCACATCTGATTTTTCACATTCTTTGAGAAATTGAAAGTTACTGAAAACATGGCGTTAGGAAAGATCTTCTGCCACTTGTTAAATTTTTTGGTTAGAAAACACTACTTGTGTTGGCCAGTTAACAATATTCCCTAGGTATTTCTTGGTTTCATCAACTCTGAACAAGTTATCAACACAAATCATAAAACTGATAAATTGTCTTCGGCACAATATTATAAATTTAGTTTATCACCGAATTTTCAACCAAAAAACTTTATCCGTTGATTTGACGGATTAGGTTGACCAATCGTTTTTGTTGTGATTTTCAAAAAATAATTTTCATTTAATGCATGATTGATTCACCTAATCTGTCACATCAACAAATAAGATTTTTGGATAAGATATTTAGATATTTGTAACAATATGATCTTTAGGTATTTCTTGGGTTCTCAGCAGTTCATTCCCTTATTGAACATAATTCTTTGATCACATGGTCTACAGGAAATTCAACAAGAAATTCTAAGATGCAAAATTCAACTGGAAGATAATAAAAAACGGCTAAGGTAACTACTATAATTACATCTTATATTATTCTAAGGATCTTATCAAGTAAACATGCATGTACTTTTTTGTGACTCTTGATTACGAAATGTATTCAGTTGGGGTTATAGATGGGGTTGAACTCGTGCATCACATGCGTGTTTGTAGCTGAAATTGTGTTGTTAAACTCACGTATCATAAAATATAAGGAGATTCGCGAGTTATACAGAGTGAGATATCACCATAGGAGACAGAGAGAAATTATTTAATCATCTTAGAAACTCTCTTGCTTGGCGCAAATATAACGAGAACGAGAGTCGAGATAGAGATTATACACAGTTATACAATCGCTATATTAGCAACACTAACCGCCTAAAATGTTTAAAAATTTCCCAAAGTACACATAAAAAACACAGGATATTAAATTATGACGAAAGAAAATTTCATAAGCCCAATAAACAACCTTGAGGAGGGGATTATAGATTTTTACTCATTTTTATTGGTAACAGAATTCTAAAAACCTTTGGATTGAAAAGCTTAGTGAGCAACAGTGTAAACATATATATAGAGCAAATTAATGCAGCCAAACCCCAATTTGTCTTGAAGGAAATAAAAATCGATGTTTAGCACTCTCATCATTGTTTGGATTGCAGACAGATGCGTTTTCACTATACATATACAATACAATATATAGGTTTTGGAAAAAGTTGTAAGCAATTGTCGATACCAAGTAAGCTCACAAGTAGTGACAACTACGGCTAGAAGATGTGACGCCTTTACTGAGCTGCAATATACTACCATTTATTTCTTGATTTTCAAAACATGAACATCACCAATAAACCTGCAATACCCAAAAAATGACCCCCTTCTATCATCAAGGCTGCCAAATTAGAATCACAAAGCACTTGAGAATGAGCTAAACGTCAAGATAGAATAATAACCCTTGGATTGAACTACAGTTATTAGATTAAGTATGTGAGAATTCTAATGGTTTCACTATAATGAGAATCACTAGGAACAATCATGAACTGGACGAGAGTATTTACGACATAATAGTGACACACAACGATTCACATGACCAAGCCTTGATGTTGCCATAAAAAATGGAGGGAGGAGTTCTTGTCTTGCCTGTCATTAACACATTTGTTACCTTCATCTCATGCACTTATATTAGTACAATACTAAAACTAATGAATTCCTACCACCATTACGTTTTACATGCTGTTAACACGTATGTTATGCATTTTTTTTTATCTATATGTGGCGTAGGATATTTGAAGGTGATCTTTCAGGAACTACAACACTGGCAGAAGCTCAATACCAGGAACATGTCCTCGAGGATACCCTTAAAAGCGTCTGTGCACATAAAGTAAGTGTTATACTGGGACTTTTTTCAGTAAGCGTTTTACTCATCTCAAATACATAAAATATAAACATTATCAATGGGTTTAGTTCAGTTAGTACACTTGTGCAGTTAACATATTGATATTGATTACATCTGGCCTCAACTTATAGAGTAGTGAAAAGGATGAATGGAAATATACATATATATCTGTGATAAAGTCCATGATAACTCAAATTTCCCGTAATGTTATCATATCTTCATCATAATTGTATTAGATTATGGCCACTGGACTGGCACGACTTGACTTGTGTTAATTCGAGCTGAAGCAAATTAAAACAAAAGGTGAACTCATATTTGAGCTGAAACATTGTTCAGCTTAACTTATTTCGTGTAGAAGTCTGATATTTCATCAAATATATTGAATTTTGTGTATGTATTGAAATAAGTAATAACACGTCAAGTATGCAAGAGTTTGACAAACCCACCCGAAGAATGCAATACAATGCACCTGAAAGAATTGTAATGAGTATGCGCATTTTGTGTCTGTAGACTCTGTACATATGTGACAATTATAAATTATCAAACTAATTATACCTCACAAATATCGGCTTTATCCAAATTTAAGTAATTTTGTGTCTGTAGTCTGTACTCATGAAATTGTTTGTTCAACAGCAAGCTTTGGAGGAAAGTTATGACTTCTCAAATACACATGCTTCTTCACAGGTCTTCTCTAACAATTTTATAACATAATTGTCAAGTTTTACTTGATGTTACAAAATAACAAATATGTTGATGTTACATAATTTTGTTTAACACTTCCTACTTGGATGATAGTACGAGTGAAGCCGCTTTCTCCGATACTTGCCTTTTCACTCTGACCAACGTCCTTGTTCAAGTGCTTCTCTTCTTGTATTAAAGCTTTTACATTATTTAATTAGGGTCTATCTCTAAGGCCTTAAAGCCATTTGTAGCTATATTTCAATGAACAATTTTCACATAAAACATTTGTTAAAAAGGAAAATCAAGGTTACTCTCCCAAAAAACGATATCATAGCTTGTTTTTATTGAGTAAATTCCCCTAACTAGGGGCAAAAGATGTTAGAATTGTTACTTTAAGCTTCAAAAGTGCTACACATGAACATCTGGGGTCAAATTTAGCTGAAATTTAGTGCTACTTGTTATCGATCTTAAGAACTTAGTTATCTTTAATCTTTATGTCCACTGAATTACTTAAACAGTTAAACTAAAACGTTTTTAAATCAAGAACATTCCTTTTGTCTTTTTTTTAGTTAAAACACCATAAGGATGAGATTCCATCTTTAATCAAAGTAGTCCAGTTTGATTGATTGATTTCATCCTCGACGATTCATGAGTTCATCGTTTAGGTATTTTTATTATACATGTTTGGTACTTTTGTCCTTGGTATTTTCATCTGATAATTGGTTAATTTTAGAAGCATTGAGTCTTTAACTTCTTCTTTCTTTAAAAATAAGAAGCATTGAGTTGAAACGGGAAAAAAATTTAAACTCGTGAACTGATCAAATCTTGAAAACCCTGGCTGTTTTTGATAAGTGCCTTTTTTATATATATACTTTAATTTTTGGTTTGCTACAAAAGCTTTATTATTATTATTATTATTATTATTATTATTATTATTATTATTATTATTGTTATTATTATTATTATATATATATAACTGGACCCCACATTTTTATTAATATGGTGAAATAAAAATGTGAGGAAAAACCTCACTAAAGTACAAAAATAAAGAAAGATGAAATAGTTACAAAAGCTATATGGTTGATGTTAAAGCTGTCTTTATCTTCTAAAATCCTGAAACTGTATGAAATAGTAAAGTAAATTTCAGACTCAATTATCAATTGACTTATAACAGTGCATTTGCTCTTTTTAATTACCTTAACAATATTAAGAAAATTAGCTATTAATTAACAGAAAATGTAATGATGTGTGCACTTAACAACCCGAATATTAGGACGGACTCGACCTAGCTATAACACTGTTAACAATCTTTTACCTTGTCTTCTTTGTACAGGATAATATAAATTCTATCAGTGCAAGAGATTCAAACCATACCTTGAATTGGCCTTCACCAAAGGATGCACAAGTGCAGATCCTGAATTTCTTAGATTCAAATGGCCTCCTCCCTCTAAGGTGCAGCTAGTCAACTTTGTAAACACACATAGATTCACACAAATTTCTTCACAATTATAAAAACCTATATGTATTTTGAAAATATACTTGCTTAGGATGTTGTGTTTAGGCAAAGAGTAACAGTGGTGTATGATATAAGAAATATAAACAGAAACTTAGTTCAGGAGTAATCTCTTGGGTATTGGAAGAATGGTACATTAGGGACAGTCCTTCGCAAGAACCACATGAGATCACATTCGGGTATACTTTAGGCTTTGTATTTGTTTTAGGGTTTACGAAAAGATTGTTTATATTTAAGAGTTATGAGAGCTAGTTTTTACAATTTCATAGTGAAAACACAATACCCTCTTCTGAGGATTCATCCCAGACTACATGTGATTTTCTTAAAAATAGCGTAAACCTTCATTAGCGAATGTATTTTTCCCAAGTTTGAGTGGTTTTTATTTGTATGCTTCTTTCTTTTGTTATTTAAAAAAACAACATTCAGTACATCATAATATAATTTTGAACTTGTAGCTTAGTCTTGATCCCCTCATCTTACTCTTGTTCACAGAGGACATCCAAATAGTGTAGACAATTTGCAATTACCAGCTAGGGTTTTTCTCAATGAGCCAAATATCCAAAGAGGAGATGAGACAAGCCCAAGCAGTGACATAGAAGATGATGACAGCACCCGACAACCCCATTTGGTTCAGCCTATGGAAATTAGTCCCTCAGTACCGTGGACTGAATTCTACCATATAGATACTGATCTTTAAGAGTTTGTCGATAGCTCGCTCTAATCCATGTTTTTTCCTTGTATTTTTACTTGCGGTGATGAAAAAGCTCATATGTAGTCATCATTTGTCCACTTGTATAGTTTGTATTTCACATTATTACAATTTACTAAAAAAAACAAGCTTCATGTTTTTTTTTCCGTATGTATGATGTTCTGTTGGTAACTTTTTTTTTTTGAAGAGTCCCTCTGTTGATAACTTGGTACCACAGTTTTGACTGTCGGTTTGCAATTTTCAAGGATTAAATTTAGTGTTTATCTTCTAATGACAGTATGTGTATATGTCATATGATCATGCCCATACCTTTGTATGTTAGTTCAGCCTTGCTCAAGTATTGATCCCATTCTCATTTCCATGAGAAATCTATTAAAATATTCTTGATACTCAAAGTCCTTTAACCATCTGATTAAGAGATACTAGCTAAAACGGAACTTGGAGTATGAAGAGAATGTGACTTTTGCAGGCCCGGAGCATAGCAACTGGAAGAAAAATAACAAACAACTGTGATTTTGTATGAGTAGTGAACAAAAATGAAAAGAAGCTTAAAGACATGGTGTCAAACTATATTATAGTTCAAAAAGTGTTTTTTGCTTGGTTGTCTAGGAATAACAATTGTGTCGCACAACCAAGCGAAAAACACTTTTTAAACTATATATATAGGTTGACAACGTTATTTAAAAAACTTCGTATTCCTCCGAATTCTTTTAGCTCCTTTCATTTTTGTACATTGTTCGAACAAAAGACAGTTGTTAGTAATTTATTTTCCAGTTGATATTAGATATGAAACTATTAAGCAATCTCAATCTACGCTTGGGTGACAGTGTTTCAGCTCTTCATGTGTGACTCCTTTTGCGCTTTGAGTAATTTGGCCTCTTATGATTTAATTATTTTTGTGTTCCAAGTAGACATGTAGGTTGTAACAGGTCTGGAATACGTGTCATTTTGTTATATAATGAGATATCTTTGCCTGATCGAATATGAGAGTGGCTTATCGTAGAATAGGCACCCGTAGACCTTCCTTGACAGAGTTTGTGTCTTGAACTCATTTGCATATTTTCATCTGTATATGTCATTTATTGACTGCATTTGTTTTCGAAATGTACCAACACCTAACTTAATGAACATGTATGCCGATACATGAATCGTTGTAGTTGGGTTATCTATGCGAAGTGATAACCTAGTGTGTCACTAAGATTTTTTTAAGAATCTCATCAAGGAAGACGGAGCATGACCTGCTAGCTATATACCATATAGTTTCTCCTTTTCTTTGACCAAATTCGAACACAGTGAAACGGATTTAAGAAAGCACATGCTATATCCTTGGTTTTGGCTCTAGTTGTCGACTAGAAGCAGCTATGTCGTCGACAACATCTTATAATATATGAAGCTAGTGATACTTTTGGACGCCATTCCTTGGCACAAAATTATAAGAATGACAGATGTAAAAGTAATGGATGCAAGCTCTACTGAAGAATTCAAGGTTTTCAACTCTTGTTAGTTTGCGATTTGAATGTACCTTGAAAGGGAATGCACGTACCTATCGGAAAATAATTAAGCTCTTAAATCTTGCTTAAGTGTGGCATACTAAACTCGAAAACATTAGTTGTTACTTCCTCTGTCCAATTTTCTTTGGTAATATACTATTTTGGGGTATCCCAGTTTATTTGAACACTGACTAAAAAATTAAAACCAACTAGTTTTTTTCTAAACTCAATGCTTCTTATCTTAATTGCGTTTGCTTACCAATTTATCTTAACTTTGTCATGTCCACATCTATTGTAATTTTCATTTTTCTCCTATTAAATGCCAAAGACCAGTTATCTACGTATCATAATGTTTAGATTACAATGTTGTCCTGCTCATTTGAGATATTATTCCAAGTAGGCCACGTTTTCCCTAAGCTTGAAAAATTGAGAACAATTTATATATCAACTGAAACTTGGAGGGTCAACTATAGTATTGGACGAAATTACGAAACTATTAAGTAAATAACTCCAAAAAAATAAAAAGAGCGGAAAACTAAGCCACCAAATCCCTCACCTCAAATATTCATCCAAATCAGATTCGATTTTACAAAACCAAATGAGCCAAAAATAAATTTCAATATGAAAAACAAAAATGCACCAAAGCCACTCTCTTTTTCACAACCACAAACATTTTTCAAATACAAAGTCGCGCTTAGTCTCTCCTTACAAATCCAGAAACGGCCGCCTTTTTGGAGTCCCTTTATTTTAAATAAATAGTTATTGCATAAATTTAAATATTTAAGTTTGAATTTTGGTGACAAATATCCATATTCTACTCTGCTTTTTTACTAAGGCTTAATTTATTTCACTCAATAGTATACTTAGTCCAAAAAATTGCGCTGAATCATATCATGATTCGTTTCTCTATTAATGCTAAGTTGTTTTCATTGCAACTCATAAAAATACATTGTTTCAAAAAAGTCAACAAAACATGTGATAATATCAGTTACACATTAATAAGTCCGCTTAACATCATCATACTAAGTTTGTTTCATGAATGAATATAGTTTGACTTCGTGACGAATAATAGTCAGATGTGACTTCTTGTCGTATTGTACTCGTTAATTTCTACTACGGCTAAGTTTGTTTTTCCAAAAAATATATTTTCTCACAATTCTTTTCACATATAATTTTTTGACCCATATACTACTAATTGTCAAGAAAAATTTGTTTTCTCACAAAGTATTTTATTCGTATTAGTTACATTTACTTATATATTACTCACATATTATATAATAAATTTTAACATGTACATTAATTTCAACCGACATTTAACCCTTATATAGAACTGTTTTAACTTGTACATGTTGTTTTTACTCGTAAGAGCATTCAAATTGGTACAACATAACTTTCACTAGTTATATAATGTCACATAGATATAAAGTTGCAACTTAAATGTCACATATACTCATTAAGTTTAACAAGTATTTATGGCTCACATTGGGCACTTTACCTACACTAGCAAAGTTGCACTTTATAATAACAAAATTCTTTATTTATTTTTTCATCACATTTTGATAAATATCTATTAAAAGTCAAAAACAATTATTTTTTAATAATAAAACTTTATTTTATTAAGATATGAAAAAAATTACAACTTTTATTACTTCATTAATTAATGACTAAATTAAAAGATAGAAAATATAAATTACAACATTCAATTTAAGAAAACAAACAAATATTAAGGTTCTTAAAATTAATAATCAATTTTTATTTATTGTATTAATTTACCTTAAATATACAGACTGACATTTAATGTTCTCAAAATAAAGAACCGTGTTTTTCTAAATATTTACGTGTATCAACTACCATCAACGTATTTCTCAAACTTCATTGCTGTACAAAAAGTATTTAATGGCTATAAAGTACGCATTCACTTTTTAAGATACTAGCTACAGTTACAAAAAAAACTTATCAACCATGTGCCACCATGACATTTAGCAAGCGAGTTATCGTAGTCTAATGTATCATAATTTTTATCTCTCACGCTTCAAAGAAGGACTAAAGGGTGCAGTATAAATAAAATTTTTGAAATAAATTTTTTTAAAATTTAATTATAAAATTTAACATTTGAACTATATGATCAGCTTTTAAAAAAATTCATTCCGATAATTTTGATACAAGTTATAAGTTGGTCAAAATTGCACGTAGTTTCGTAATAAACAATTAAATGGGAACGGAGATAGTAATTCTTTTATACCTTCTAATTTTCTATAGTATCACGTTGGTAGTATTTTACATAAACTATTTTGCAAATATTATACATTCCATAAATGTGTTCTTCAGTAAAAATATGTTGCTCTTCATTTTCCATGAGATTTGAAAGATATTTTCCAAATGAAATAATCCCTTTTCTAAATAAGAATAAGAAAAGAAATATCCCAGATTCCCATTTCTTCTTTAAATAAATATAATTCCAGAGATATTACGGTAAATACACACAAAAAAAGTCAAATTAAACCTGAAATTAGAGAGAGGGCGGAAAAAATTAACCGCCAAATCTCCCCATCTTTCCAAACCACTCTTTTGAAACTCAAAAACGGCATAAAAAAAACACTCAAAACTCAAAACCAAAACAGTTTCAAAACACAAAATAATAAAAATGGCGCTCTCATTTCTCCTTAATAAATAATAATCCTCCCTCACCCCACTCTCTCTCTCTCTCTAACCCTCTCTCTCTAAGCAATGGAGAATTGCGGGAGGGTTACTCGTCTATCATCTAAGAGGGTTGCGGCTGGTCCGCCCGAGTCCGAGCCCGTAAGCAATAAGAGGGTTGTTTTGGGTGAGCTTAAAAGCCTATCAAATGGTTTTAAAACTCTTGATATAAAACCCGATGCGAAGAGATTGAAGAGAGTGGAGGTGGTGGTGATTGATGATGACGTGGAGGAGAGGGAGAAGACCGGGGAGGATCCGCAGATGTGTGGGCCCTACGTGTCTGATATTTACGATTATCTTCATCATATGGAGGTGGGTTTTTTTTTTTTTTTTTAAAGTTGAAATATTTTCTTTATTTTTCATTATGAGATTTGATTATTAGATGTGTACAGATGTTGGGTTGATTGAGATTTGATTAATGATTGGGTTTGTTGGTGATTATTTTCTAGTTGAGATAAGATTTGATAAGTTGAAATCTGAGTTCGGTTTTTCTTAATATGAAATCTTTTTTCCTTTTTTCATTATTGGATATGATTATTAGATTTGTACAGATTTTGGGTTGATTGCGATTTGATTAGGTTAGGTTTGTCGATAATTTTATTGTCTAATAGAGATACGTGATATTGCACTTTGATTTGGTTTGATTCAGTTTGTTGATGATTATTGGCTAGTTGAGATGGGATTTGATTAGGTTTCTTGATGATTTGTTGTCTAATTGATGTATGAATGGATTAAGTTTTTTAATAAATTATTTGTCTAATTGAGATTTGATTTTGGGTTAAGTTTACTTATGATGTGTTTTCTAATGAGATATGGTTCGGTTAAGTTTACTTTTAATTTATTGTCTAATTGAGAAATGATTTAATTTAAGCCACTGCAATGCTAAAACTGTTTCTTTTGAGTTTAATTGATAATTGATTAATATGATTTGAGTAGTTTTGATCAATTGTAGTGGATCTGCAGATGAGTTAGCTATATCATTAATTGGAATATGATTCGATTAAGTTTACCTTGGGACGATACAGTTGATAATTAATTTAGTTTATTGATATGTGGGTCATTTGTTTGGTTTCAAGTTGATTTGATACGGTGTATTGATTATTAGGGCCAATATTGTTTCACCTTTGATTAAGCCTAGATGGCAGTTAGGGAAAATAAGGTTGAACTAAGAAATGTCTTAATCATGCTTATTGATAATCAGCAACAATGTGGTTAATTGGCAACTTATAAGTTTATTTTGGGATGATATAGTGGAAATTGTTTTTGTTAGTTTATCAATATTGGGTCATTTGTTTGGTTTCAAGATGATTTGATACTGTTTATTGATTATTAGGGCTAATATTGTTTCACTAAGAAATGATTTGATTAAGCCTAGGTGACAGTTAGGGAAAATATGGTTTAATTAAGAAATGTCTTAGTTAAGCTTATTGATGATTAGCGATTATGTGATTTCAGAGTTTGTTGGTTACTTATAAAATTGATAATTGAGGCAATCATGGTGTCAATTATCAGGGGCAATGGTATTATCTGTGTGTAGATTAGTATCCTTATAAATTGAAGAGTCTGGCACTTGATTGTAACTTTAGGAAAAGCTATTCGTATACTCTTAATTGCAAGTTCATAAAGAATTTTGCTAACGCTGTTAATTAATTAAATTTGTATTTCAGATGGAGGCAAAGAGGAGACCACTTCCAAACTATCTAGAGAAGGTTCAAAAAGACATAACATCGAATATGAGAGGGGTTTTGGTGGATTGGTTAGTCGAAGTAGCAGAAGAATACAAACTTTGCTCAGAAACTCTATTTCTATCCGTCTCTTACATCGATCGATTTTTATCACTAAATGTTTTAAAGAGGCAGAAACTTCAACTCCTTGGCGTCTCCGCAATGCTCATAGCATCGTAAGTATACAAGAACCTACATTTTCTAAATTTAAATTAATTTTTTTTTTGCAAGGGTGGTTAATTAGAGTTGTCTTGTTTTCTAAATAAACAGAAAGTATGAAGAGACTTGCCCTCCCCGTGTTGAAGACTATAGTTATATAACCGATAATGCGTACTCAAAGCAAGAGGTTATTAAAATGGAGTCTGATATTCTCAAATTTCTGAAGTTTGAAATAGGGAGCCCCACAGTCAAGACGTTTCTCCAGGGGTATATTAGGATTGCATATGAACGAGGAGTAAGCCTTTGTAACTTCTTATTTTTTTTCCTCCATTGTCGAATTATGTATCTATCATTGATTATATGAATTTATTACTTACAAATGTGGATTGTGCAGGTGCCAGAACAGGAGCTTGAGTCCTTGTGCTGCTGCTACTTAGCAGAGTTGAGTTTGTTAGATTACTGCTGTGTAAAATTCTTACCTTCCTTGGTTGCTGCCTCTGTTGTATTTCTTTCAAGATTTACGATTGATCCAAGTTCACAACCTTGGGTAAGCATATGTTTTCAATTATCTTTTCTGATTATATATGTTTGTTAAAGACAAAATGTGAATCATTACAATGCAAGTGCAATAAATATATGTTTCTTCTATCTCAGAATTCAGCCCTGCAACATATATCTGGATACTGCCCTGCAGAATTGAAAGAATGTGTTATGATTATACATGATTTGCAATTGAGTAAAAGGGGAAGTACTTTAGAAGCAGTTCGACAGAAATACAAGCACCATAAAGTATGTTGCATTCGATCACATGTGAATTCATTTTATGAACATTTTCTTACTAAACATCATTCTCGGATTCAAAATGTGCTTACTTCAATTTTTTCCTCTTCTTGAACAGTTTCAATACGTATCCACGATGTTGTCTCCTCAAGTCATACCAAGTTCTTACTTTCAAGCTGTTGAAGAATAGTTACTCGTCACTTGAAGTCAACCTTAAATTTTATCTTTTGCTGATGGTAATTAAAGCGCAAGTGGATGGAAGAGAATTTAGAAGACAAAAGTGCCTGTTTCATTGGAAAAGCTGCGAACGAAGGCTTAGTATAAATTATAATGTCAATGAGCGCTAAATATTGTTTCAGCAGAAGATGGGCTTGTCTGAATAGTTCTCATCCAGTTGAAGATATTCTTACGACTTGCAAGCTTTTGATAAGATCCAGGTAAATGGTTTGAAAATGCAGTTTTTCGAGAATTCCAATAGCGATGCTTACAGAAGACAATTCATGCCATGAAGATGAAGAATCATCGGTCTGATGACGAATAGGCATTGAAAATTTTGAATTTTGTATCAGAATAGTGTAGACAGGGGACATTTAAATAGTGTAGATAATTTGCAATTACCGTGGACTGAATTCTACCATATAGTTACTGATCTTAAGAATTAGTCAATAGCTCATTCTAATTCATGTTTTTTCCCCTTGTATTTGTACTTGTGGTGATGAAAAAGCTCATATATGGTTGATTAGTTATCATTTGTCCACTTTTATAGTTTGTATTTCAGTTGATTACAATTTACTAAAAAAAACACGGTTCGTGTTTTTGTGTGCGTATGTATGATGTTCTGTTGGTAACTTGGTACCACAATTTAGGAAAGCACGTGCCGGTGTGGTGGTGCCATCCTTGGTTCTGGCTGTAGTTGTCGACTAGAAGCAGCTATATCGACCGCACGCAATTATAAGAATGACAAATGTACAACTGTATAAGTAATAGATTACTAGCTCTACTGAAGAA
This sequence comes from Primula vulgaris, assembly GCA_963920805.1. Classification (NCBI taxonomy): domain Eukaryota; kingdom Viridiplantae; phylum Streptophyta; class Magnoliopsida; order Ericales; family Primulaceae; genus Primula; species Primula vulgaris. Next base: position 11,846,149 of record OY987212.1, read on the forward strand.
TTCAAGGTTTCCAACTCTTGTTAGTTTGTGATTTGAGTGTCCATTGAGAGGGAATACACGTAGCTATCGGAATATAAGCTCTTAAATCTTACATAAGTGGCAGACTAAACTCGAAAACATTAGTTGTTATATACTTACTCCGTCCAATTTTATTTGGAAAGTATACTATTTTCGGATGTCTCGATTTATTTAAAAACTTATAAAAAAATAAAAATAATAACAATTATTTTTCTAAACTCAATCATTCTTATTTCAATCGAGTTTGCTTAGCAATTTATCTTAACTTTGTCATGTCCACATCTATTATAATTTATTTATTTTTCCTTTTAAATGCCAAAGACATGTAATCTACTTATCTGTTGTGTGACATATTAGCTTGTTATAGATATATATAGAGATATGTGCAGATATAGAGAGAGGTATGAGAGACAACAATAAGGGAGACTTTATTAATCAGAATGTGTGAATGAATGTGAAATATAAGACCCTTAACCCTCTTTATATAGATAGAGGGGTAGGGTTACAAGCCCACTTGGGCCCATAAAGTACAAGCCCAACAGTCCAATAATATCCTACAACACTCCCCATTTGGACGTCTTGAATTCTTCGTCTTCATGCAGTCGGTCTGAGTCGAGTTCATTCGCAATGCTAAACACATAAAAACCTTAGGGACGGAAAACCCAATGTGAGACAAAACCGGTACCTAGGAGAAACTGTGTAGCCGAATGATATAGGCCGAAATTCCATGTAATTAACTAACCACGAAACAGTGTGCCTCATCAAAACCTTGGCAGAGCAAACCCAATGGGAAAATCTCTGATCTAAGGAAAAATAGTGCAACAATGGTAGTAGTAGGGGATCAACCACAAAACAGGTGCCTCATCAAAACCTTGCTAGAGTAAACCCAGTGGGAAAAACCTCTAGTCGAAGGACGAAAGAGTACACAGTGGTAAGAAGTATACAACAGGATACTCTCTCTAATTTCGACAATCTTAAGTGAGGTATGATGGGAACATGTCTCGCTAAAAACATTGCCAAAGAAAACCCAGTGGGAAAAAACCTTAGTCTGAGGACAAAAAGAGTACACGAGCATGCGACTGGATGCTCCCCCTCACTTGCACACGACAGGGTGCGAGGATTTCGACTAAGTAGTAATTAGTGCAATAAGCATTCACTTGGATGCTCTCCTTCACTTGCACACGACTGGGTGCAAAGATTTCATATTCCAAGAAAGAGTATGAGCATTCGACTGGATGCACACAACAGTGTTTTATCTGAATCGTGAGACAGAACATATGCAATTCAAGTATGGCTAATACGAGCTCGAAGCCATATACACTCTCTAGTCGTCTCATAGAGCACGAGTAGATCAGAGTGATTCATTTGGAGTCATTCCAAGACCTCCAAGATATTGGCTTATTCCTAATGGTAAAGACAGACCATGTTAGGAATATCACTTATGCGGGTCTGATAAGTAACCGGCATCGGTATAACCGAAAAAGGGTTGCGTTAATTCGAGTACTGAAGGGGTAGGTACACTCGATGACGCAAATGGGATAAGACAAGCCCTCATCCACAGTTACCTTAAGTTAATGGGAAAATGTCTTTTATGCCATTTCGATGGCAGCGTGTTAGCGCGATGCTGTGTCGAGCTATACCATTCACAGAATCACAGCAGACGAGATGTTCGTCCTATCACATTAGACCAAGTACAATGATGCGCTTATTGTACTTAGATATGAACATGATGGTTCAATATCTCTTCATCGTCTCATCAGGGACGGACTGGGTCTATATCAATGTCTAGTGATCGAACGATCATGGGAGAATTTGACAACTTAGCGTCATAATGACTAAAACGTCATAACACCTTCTGGGTGTAGTATGAATCATGGACTTAGATTCAATTTTTACGGGACTCGATCATCAGGCCGAGTCACTACCGTGTCTTCCCAAGATCCTTCATCTCGAAGGCAAATCCAAAAATGGATCGCATAATAAAACACGCAAGGGCATAATACTTGTTCAAGTATCCCAAGCTGATCAAGTACTCACTTAGGACGGTATACCACATCCGTTCGGATTATATTAATCCATATAGTGAACGTCTCATTTAATTGAGATCGTGTTCCGTGGTCAGGAACTACTTGATTCAAGCATTATGAAGTCACACAGGGACCTTCATCTATATTTCTTTGTCTAAATCCCCATAAAGATAAAACAGTGACCACAATCACATGCTGCATAATTAGTTTTTCGGAAACTACTAAACTGATAAAGTAGGGGACCCTTATAACGTCCATTACGAGGAAATCAACAATTTCGTAATCAATTCCAAGGTGTGAGAGAAGTCTTGCGCTACTAGGTGAGCATTCTACAATCTCATTATTCTCATCACTTTTCCTTACGAATAACCAAATAAACGAACTCGTTTAACATTGGTGGTGTTGGAGCTACAGGTCCGAACACACTTTCGCTAAGAAGTCTACTTGGATTGCAAGTTTCCATTAGTCCTGTCTATTCTACGTTGACTTCAGGCAACGGTACATGGTTCCCTATCATAATTTTCTCATATTATCAGTCGTCACCGAATATATGAACAAGTAATCAATGACAGTCTCGTTTCGCTTCAATATCGTCTAAGATATCATGATCGACAGATATTTCGAGATTCTTAGGATGATGAGAAAATCACACATCTCCTTGCTCCTTTATAATCTCGTACGACAAACGAGTTTTAGTTCACCACCTCTGGGGCTGAACGAATTAAGAACCGGTCAACTTCTTCATATCTTGGGAAGGACGACAGACTAACGGCCGACGCCAGCGTCTTTTGCTTTGCGGGTTCGGCCAAAGCAACGTGTTATAACAGGAACACGGCGTCCGACAGGGACGTCTATCCTTGCAAGCATTTTGCAGCAGGTATAAATGATCTCGTGACATCTCATAAAGTCATTAAATGCGTCTGGCATTTAGTTAGACTTGAGGGAGTTTATGCACTTACTTATCACTAAGTGCAGTTTTGGGGATCAAGCTAAGACTGAGTGGGTTATGCCACGTTATTTCACGTCGTTCCTTATCAACGGTAACGTGAAAATCTCCGCCTAATGACGGGGATAACTGTCTTAGCGATGTCACTTTCGCATATCATGCGGTAAAAAGATCGCTTGCCAATGTTACTCTATCAAATGATAGGCCGGAGATTCATAATCGACTTATGTCCCCTTCAGAGGTCCATATTTTGAACGCTAGAGGGGCTCAATCAAAATATTAATTAATCACTCTAAACACGTGTTAATATGAGACTTATGGCTCATAACCAGTAACCAGCTGGTACGTATATGGTGTATGAGTGTCTATGGGCCTCATGACGGACCAATGCAGCAAAATAGCATAACCCCACACGGAATATAAATCTTGGTCCGCAAGACCAATAAATGCGTGCAACCATTTGCAGTCGCATCATCAAACTTTCCGTGAGTCCATTTGGGTCTGAACATAATCGACAGGATGTTCAATTTCAATTTCCAAACTCAAGTAATTCAAATCGAAATTTCGATTCTTACTCTTCGGAATTATCAAGTCGACTAGACTTTTCAGGATAATCCGGATCATGAGCCATCAACTTAATGATAGGGCTAAAAGTTTGGAAAGTGCTGCATTTATGTGGACAACATTAAAATGTGACCATATTGTCGATGCATCAACCATAACCATTTATATTTATGGTCCGTCTTATGGTTGGATAAGTCCACAATAACTCCTTCAATTCTTTACAAGAATTCTACGAGTTAATTTCGTGATATTTACACATACTAGTCTTTCAAGGTGAGCATTAGTGGTTTGAATTTCGGATTAATCACTCAATATATCCTCAAAGAGAATCCAAATGCGATGCGATTATAAATCAAGCATCGTCTTTTGACCCGGGAATATCTCATCCGGTCAATGCCACAATATCAAAATGCTCTTATCAATCGACGACAGGCGAATGATAGTATAGACAATCATGTCTTAGCATCTAAATCATTTATCATTTCGACGACAGGCGAAATGAGAAGGTAACTTTAAATGCTTTTAAAAATTGTGGTAGAAACCACTTGAAAGACATTTCAACTCCTCTAAAATACGCTTTTGATCGTATTGAATGGAGGCTATGTAAAGAAATTTTAATTCTTTCATGAGCTATTACCAGATAACACTGGTTTTCTCGAATATTTTATAACTCAACAAGGTACGGCAGGACCTACATGAGTATAAGACCTCATATTTGACAAATCAATTTGGTTTTACCAAAGATTTAGATTTTGAAACGACAGGTCCAGAATCATTGTCACTGAGTACTCTTTTAGGCAAATAGTTGGTGAAATTATGTGGTACACTGTTACCCACTATTTTAAAAAAAAAAATCAACTACCCCACAAGTATTGCCTAAAATTTCATAATTTAAAGTTTGGTCACATTTGTCAAAGGAATTTGCTCAAAACACTTTAAATTATTTCGAGAAATTTTGTAAACAGTCAAACCATAATCCAAAAGTATGGTCCAAATGGAAAATTAATAATCCAAATGAAAAACATAATCCAGATGAGCGAAAAAATGGCTCAATGATTTATCAAAATCAATAAAGAAAGGTCCCAAACTCATTTGAGCCACAAAACCGGAGGTCTCAAGAGTTTCCTTTCAGTTAGCTTTAACCACATTAACATCAGTTTTTGCACCTTTGTAATAGTTTTGAACTATTTAAGGAGTAACCGTGCATGACCTTTGTCTTTATAGCATAGAGTTGCCTCATTGAGAATTATCTCTTGCTTTGTGACAACGGGTCATATTGTTCATTTCAATTACTGTCTTGGAGCCACAGGTTTTCGATTTTGACGATTGTCTAAAATCTCGCTTGGCTAGGTGATTCATTGGGATCGCGACAGTTCGAGACAAATAACAGTTGCCTCGGTTCTCGATTCGTGGAAAAAAATGTACACGAAGAGCATTAATATCATGCAAACAATTCGCCATTGACTCAATAGGATTAAAACTACTCACCAGGGTAATTTTTTTATCCAATAACAGATGGGCGATAAAGGAATATGGTGAATATAAATTTATGATACTGCTTATGGAATACAATTTCAAATCTAGTATTTTGGTGAATGATAGCTCCAATATGTCAATTTCAGACATTTGTTCACCATAGACGTCATCACGTCTCAAATATGGCGACGGAATAAAATCAACGACTTAGCATTCATCTCGAGGGTAACAACAAACTCGTGTTTTACTCATCAAAGATGGTATCCAAAAAAAAATTTGGGCATCACATTTTCACACATCAGGGTGACTAACATGTGGTGACGGAATAACATCAATGTCTAAACAGTCATTTCGCAAGTATGTTTTGCGATTTTTCTCATCATAGATGGCATCCAACATGTGTTGGGAGTTCTGGATTATTTTTCATATAAAACGACTGGTTTATATGTCTATGGTTTGCACAAGCACAAACGTTTTTTTTTCGAAACGACAGGTTCGAAAAAATTAGTTTTGCTTCTCATGTGAATCAGTTCTCATTGATCGAACGACGGGTCGATACTGAAACACCAATTCGGCGAAACATACATCACTATATAAACACACTCGGGGAAATTATTATTTAGTCAACCCCTTTCGGTAGCTCTACTTGAAAAACGACCAGGAAAGGCGGTGAGGGTGGAGGGCATGAATGCCACTTAAAACCCGACCTCATTAGGATATCGACTTCCGCCTTTATCTTTCCTAGGCATTGTTTCTAAATAGGTGAGCCTAGTTAGGGAAGGTTTATAATTTTTCCAACTTAAATGTGAAAATATATGATTTCGCAAATGTACATATATTATACATAACAGCAGTAATAATATTACATGACAGTGATTATTAACATGACAATTCATAAATTAATTCAATTAACATGCAATGTTATTTACTAGCCATTTAATCAATTATCATGTATGTATTAATGTAGATATGAACCGAATTTTATGCATATGTGAACATGTACATATACTCTTTTAAATGTAACATACATAGTATAGGGATCATTACTGTAATTACAGTAAACTATATTCATTTTACAGAGGTATTACACATGCAGTCCAGAATTTCTGGAGTGTTTCAGTTAGGTCCTATAACTTCTGAACATTACAGAAGATTCGCTACTACAGGTTTTAGACATGCAATATCTAAGCAATTATACCCGTGGTTATAAACTAACAAGGTAGTAGTAAATATCAATTACTTATTACGTCTAATAACAAAGCAAGATTACATGCAGTAATGTGGTCCTGATGATACACGACAATGTAAAAAGAAGTAATGTGGTCCTGATGATACACGACAATGTAAAAAGATTACATGCAGTAGTGTGGTCCTGATGATACACGACAATGTAAAAAGCATTAAACTATTTTCTTAAATGTTACTGGAACTTTCATATACAGTATAGATTTCACATGCAATTTCATATTTACTTGCAAGAGGTAAAGTTATTTTTATACCGTATTTCAGGTATGTTGCGGAAGTCCGATAACTAAAACTTCAATTAAATCCGGATAAACCTCAAGATTTATAGATACTCAATATCCGTGCGTTTACCAAAATCTCCGATATGTGCGAGCGTATATCTTAGTCCCCGCGAGCAAAGTGCCGATAACGTGTTGTGTGACATATTAGCTCGTTATAGATATATATAGATATATGTATAGATATAGAGAGAGACATGATAGACAACAATAAGAGTGACTTTATTAATCAGAATGTATGAATGAATGTGAAATACAAGACCCCTAACCCTCTTTATATAGATAGAGGGATAGGGTTATAAGCCCACTTGGACCCATAAAATACAAGCTCAATAGTCCAATAATATAGTACAACATTATCTTAATTTTTAGCGTAGAATATTGTCCTTCTCATTTGAGACATTATTAAAAGTAGGCCACGTTTTCCGTAAGCTTGAAAATTTGAGAACAATTTATATACCAACTGAAACTTGGAGGATCGACTATAGTATTGGACGAAATTATGAAATTATTTAGTAAATAACTCCAAAAAATAAAGAGAGGCGGAAAACATTAGCCGCCAAATCCTCACCTCAAACATTCATCCAAATCAGATTCGATTTTACAAAAACAAATTGAATATGGAAAACATAAATACACCAAAGTCCACTCTCTTTTTCACTATCACAAACATTTTTCAAACACAAATTCGTCTATCCTTAAAAATCCAGAAACTGCCTCCTCTTTGGAGTCCCTTTATTTAAATAGTTATTACATAATTTTTTTTTAAGCAAAATGAAACAATTATTATTGAAACCGGAAACAAAACGAACTACAACTTTTGAACCATTCAAGCTACACAATTATTACATAAATTATTCTACTAATATTTTAAGTTTGGATTTCGTAAATAAATATTACTGAGATAGCTTCGATATATTTACTTTGATTTTTGACTAAATGTCAGCTTGTTTCACTGAAGAATATACTTAGCCAAAATTTTGGGACAAATCATTTTAATTATAACTCGTAAATTAATTTTAACGTGTAAGTTACTTTCAACTGACGTCTAACCCATATAAGAAATTATTGTTTTACTTGAAAAATTTTCTTTGTTTTTCGTGACAAGTTGATTTAAAAGTAAACATTATCATTCACTTAAGATAAGTTAATATTTACTAGAAAATTTTACTTTTTACTTTTACGTTTAACTTTCTAATCATTTATTTATATAAACTATTTTTTCTCCAAATATTATACGTTTAAAAAATGTTTTCTTCTGTAAAAAGTGTTCTTCGCTATTTTCCATTAGATTTGAAAACAAAATCCAAACGAAAATTGTGCCTTTTCTGAAAAGAAAAAGAAAAAACCACGTCTTCTTTAAAGTAATTGGGTAAAATACAAATAGCCCCCACGAACTATGGGTCATTTTGCAAATAACCTCCAAAAATTATCAATTTTTGCAATCAACCCCATAAACTATCAAATATTTACAATTAACCTCCAAGTTCATCTTTAAAACGACGTAACATTTTATTCATTTGTCCGTTTTACAAAGTCAGTTTTTTTGATATATGTAAGATTAAAATTATCGTAAAAAAAATTATTAGAAGAGGATTTATTAAAAAAATATTATTTTAATAAAAAAAAACTATTTTTTGTGTCTTTTTATAAAAAATATCTTTGACATGCATAAAGTTGCATCATTTAAAAGATGGCATCCGTGTTATTTATAAAAATTTGATAATTTTGGGGGGTTATTTGCATTTTACCCAAAATAATTGCATAAACATTAGTACTTAATTACTAATGAGGCTGAATTTTCCGACTATAAAAAATATTTTTTCATTGTCAAATCCGTAATTTCAAAGTACAAACCGTAATCCAGAATTACGGTTTGTAATTTGTATTTACGATTTTGACGTGAAAACATATTTTTCGAGCGTGGAAAAATCCAGACTCGTTGCTAGAAATTAGAAAGAGAAGCCGGAAAAAATTAGCCGCCAAATCTCCCAACCTTTCCCAAATACACTCTTTCGAAAACTCAAAAACGGCATTAAAAAAAACACGACTAATGAAAATAAAATGAAAACTCAAAATGAAAACACTTTGAAAAAATGGCGCTTTCATTTCTCCTTATTAACCCTCCCTCACCTCATCTCACCCCATCTCTCCACCCCCACTCTCTCTCTCTCTAAGCTATGGAGAATTGCGGGAGGGTTACTTGTCTATCGACAAAGAGGGTTGCCGTAGGTCCACCCGAGTCTGAGCCTCTAAACAAGAAGAGGGTTGTTTTGGGTGAGATTAAAAGCCTGTCAAATGCCCCTGATATAAAACCCGAGACGAAGAGATTAGATAGAAAGAGAGTGGAGGTGGTGGTGATCGATGATGATGATGTGGATGAGAAGGAGAAGGTGGAGGATCTGCAGATGTGTGGGTTCTACGCGTCTGATATTTATGATTATCTTCATCATATGGAGGTGGGTTCGTTTATTTATTTTTCATGATGAGATATAACTATTAGATGTGTTCAGATTTTGTGTTTAATTGGAAACAATCTGGGTTGATTGCGATTTGATTCGGTTAGGTTTATCGATAATATATTACCTAATAGAGATATGGTTTGTGATTAGGTTTGTTGATGATTTGTTGTCTGATTGATATATGATCAGATTTAAGTTTTTTTTTGTAAATAATTGTCTAATTAAGACTTGATTTTGGGTTAAGTTTACTTAGAAATTGTTGTTGCGGTATGATTTGATTAATTTATTTTATAATTTGTTCTCTAATTGAGAAATTATTTAATTTTAGGCCACTGCAATGCTATTGTTAATTAGGGATGTACAAGTTAATTTGGAACTGTTTCTTTTGAGTTTGATAATTAGAGCTAGTGTGGTTTAATTGATAATTAATTTGAGTATTTCTGATCATTTGTAGTGGATCTGCTGATGTGTTAGCTATATCATTAATTGGAAAATGATCTGATTAGGTTTATTTCGGGATGGTACAGTAGTGAATTGATTTTGTTTAGTTTATCGGTATTTGATCATTTGTTTGCTTTCAAGTTGTTTTGATACAGTTAATTGACTATTAGTGGCAATATTGTTTTGGTAAGAATTGATTCGATTAAGCCTAGGTGACAGTTAGAGAAAATACTTATGTTTTAACTAAGGAATGCCTTAATTAAGCTTATTGTTAATTAGATACAATGAGGTTGTTAACTGGCAACTTATATGTTTAACTTGTTTGGATACTAAGGGTGTTGATTTCAGAGTTTGTTGGTTACTTATATAATCGATATTTGGGGATATCGCCTATCTGTATGTAGATTAGTATCCTTATAAATTGAAGAGTTTGGCACTTTATTGTAACTTTATAAAAAGCTATTTGTATACCCTTGACTGCAAGTTTATTGAGAAATTTCCTAACTCTGTTAATTAATTGTAAATGTATTTCAGATGGAGGCAAAGAGGAGACCACTTCCAAACTACCTAGAGAAGGTTCAAAAAGACATAACTGCAAATATGAGAGGGGTTTTGGTGGATTGGTTAGTCGAGGTTGCAGAAGAATACAAACTTTGCTCAGAAACTCTATTTCTATCCGTCTCTTACATCGATCGGTTTTTATCACTAAATGTTTTAAAGAGGCAGAAACTTCAACTCCTTGGCGTCTCCGCAATGCTCATAGCATCGTAAGTATCAAAAACCTACATTTTCTAAATTTAAATTAATTTTCTTTTTGCAAGGGTGGTTAATTAGAGTTGTCTTATTTTCTAAATAAACAGAAAGTATGAAGAGACTTGCCCTCCCCATGTTGAAGACTATAGTTATATAACCGATAATGCGTACTCAAAGCAAGAGGTTATTAAAATGGAGTCTGATATTCTCAAATTTCTGAAGTTTGAAATAGGGAGCCCCACAGTCAAGACGTTTCTCCAGGGGTATACTAGGATTGCATATGAACGAGGAGTAAGCCTTTGTAACTTCTTATTTTTTTTTCCTCCATTGTCGAATTATGTATCTATCATTGATTATATGAATTTATTACTTACAAATGTGGATTGTGCAGGTGCCAGAACAGGAGCTTGAGTCCTTGTGCTGCTGCTACCTAGCAGAGTTGAGTTTGTTAGATTACCGCTGTGTAAAATTCTTACCTTCCTTGGTTGCTGCCTCTGTTGTATTTCTTTCAAGATTTACGATTGATCCAAGTTCACAACCTTGGGTAAGCATATGTTTTCAATTATCTTTTCTGATTATATATGTTTGTTAAAGACAAAAAGTGAATCATTACAATGCAAGTGCAATAAATATATGTTTCTTCTATCTCAGAATTCAGCCCTGCAACATATATCTGGATACTGCCCTGCAGAATTGAAAGAATGTGTTATGATTATACATGATTTGCAATTGAGTAAAAGGGGAAGTACGTTAGAAGCAGCTCGACAGAAATACAAGCACCATAAAGTATGTTGCATTCGATCACATGTGAATTCATTTTATGAACATTTTCTTACTAATATCAGTCTCGGATTTAAAATGTGTTTACTTAAATATTTCCTTTTCTTGAACAGTTTAAATACGTATCCATGATGTTGTCTCCTGAAGTCATACCAAGTTCTTACCTTCAAGATGTTCAAGATTCATAGTTACTTGTCAATTGAAGTCAACCTCAAATTTTATCTTTTGCTGATGGTAATTAAAGCGCAAGTGGATGGAAGAGAATATAGAAGACAAAACTGCTCGTTTCGTTGGATAATTTGCGAATGAAGACTCCGTATAAATTATGACATCAATGAGCGCTAGATATTGTTTCAGCAAAAGATGAGCTTGTTTGAATAGTTCTCATCCAGTTGAAGATAAACTTACGACTCATGAAGTTTTTATATGGTCCAGAGAATATTTGAATATGCAGTTTTTCGATAATTCCAAATGTGATGCTTACAGAAGACGAAGAGGCATTGAAAAATTTGAATTTTGTATCAGATCGTTAAATTGTAAAATTACAAGTTGCAAGTTAGTGATGAAATTTGAGATTTTTTTACTTGGACAAGCTATTAGACTGTTTACTCAATCTCCTGCAGTCACATAAGTGAATTTACATATCGAAGGCTTAGTGGGATGGTGTTTCAGATTCTTTACATCAAACACTCTCGTCTCTTGTGGTGACTTAGACAGAAACAAATCAAAGCATGAGTATAATCTTTTCAAATAAAAACAGAAGACCAATTTTAAATTACTACCAAGTTTACTTAAGATTTTGCGATGTTTTACTCCCCCCCTGATTTTCTGTTGCAGTTTCTGGTAAAACGCATTACTTATCCTAAATGTAGTGTCCCAGTAACTATGGTATGGGCAGTTTAAGTTCAACAGTCTGATCCGTTAGTCTTTCTATTCACAACAATAACATTTGTATTGTGCTAACATGCCAGACATAATAGTCTTAACAACTCACAAATTTACAAAACATGTAACAAAATAGCAGGAATGTATACTAAAAAAATCTACTAGGCTTCTACGCGAATAGAGATATGTAACTCATACATAATATATTGATAAATAGATGGACTTACAGATTTCACGAGTCATGCGGTCTGAAGATGTCAAAACGGTTAGAATATAATAGTTCAAATCGGATATAAATTAAATATTGAAGTTTTGAAGCTTGCTTTTGTTTTATCATGCACATTTGTTTGGCTACCTAAAAAAACATATAGGAGTTTGAGCCGAAAGATTTCCCAATGTTTTTGGGTTTTCTCCTTTTGAATTCATCACTCACATGACTATACTTTCTCCCCTAAGATACCTGCTGACGGCATAAGTTAAAAGTGTAGTTGTTTTTTTTGTGAGAACTCATATTTAAATTTGATTTTTGTACAACTATGCAATGGATTAAAAGCTGTGATGTCATTGATTTTTGTTAAACCTAGTTTATTGTTCTTTGTACTCACGGTTTAGTATGATTTATAAATACGAAGTGCTTAACATACATAACTTTGTATGATAATAGTTGAATCATAGTTCCAATGTGGTGATTGAATGTGTTTGTTTTGTTCAGACGGGAGGCTGGCTGCTGAATTCTATCTCGTGGGTCTTTTCGAGGACACTAACCTTTTACGCCATCCATGCCAAGCATGTGACTATCATGTCGAAAGATGTACAACTTGCTACGAGGATCAGGGATGAACTTGCTTAAACTGCTCTGCCTGCACTTGGCCAATCATGCTTTTTATTATATGATTTCTTAGTGGAACTGTTATTAGTACTAATGTGGTTGTTAACAAATAGTTTCTGATTACGTTATGAGTCGACATTGGTTTCTTGTCGCACCTCTTGTATTGAACAAGTTTATTAATGTTTAGTAAACTTAGTTGCTTTTTCATTTTCATGTGTTTTTATTCTCATTTGTATTTAAATACCTATTCAAGTTTGTTTAATCGTTTATCGTGGGTGCTTGTTGAATTCAGATGATCTATCTGAAAACGATGAACAAACGCCTAGTATCGTTGAAAATGGGTACTACCCGGTTTGCAATTGCGAATTGTATTCTTGCATCTTGAATTAATTGTTGAAGTTGTTTCTTTAAAATAAAATTATTGTTCGTAGTATGCGTTTTTGCATATTAAATTACAAATAATACTTTATCGATGTTTTTTTTACAATTGTTTTTAAATATTTGGTTTTAAAGTGATATTAGACTTACTAGTATTGTTCATGTGTTTTTCGTACTATATCAATTATTGTGCTATTAAGTCATTTTAAACTTATACATATCAAACGCAAACAGAACTTATAAACATCAAAAACATTTTTCCACCAGGCGCTATTTTTTTTCTAAAATGCTTTTATAAAAGTCACTTTTCAACAGCGCTTTCTCACATCACTTTTCCAAAAAACATTTGGTTCCCAAACACCACCTAAATAAGTTAATGGAAGAAACCAAATAAACCCTATTATATCCACAACTTACCAACTTTGATTTTAAGGGATTAAATACAATACAAGTTTGGAATGTCTAACAACAATATATATAATAAATTGTTATTTGGTAAATTTTCACGAATTTGTCTACATATTGGAAACGAAACTTAAACTAAACTAAATATATGGATTATTAGTAGTCTTGTTCTTTAAAACGTGGAACAAATAGTAATAGATCAAATTATCACTATGTTTGGAATAAAACAAACAACTTTAAAAATTAATGCAATAACTTTGATTACACCAATGGAAAATCATTTATAAGAATATTAACCAATAAACAAATAAATAAATATTTTTGGGGGCGTAAATGTCGTGCTTTATATACATATAAAGAAACTACCTTGAACCAATTATATAATATTATGATTTAAGGGAAAAAGGAGTTTTTCAACAGCTAGATATAGAATCTTATCGCTATAAAAATACTCGACAACACTAGTGTATCATAAAAAACATTCAAATTTTTTAAAGTTAACAATGCACTCACATATTTTAGAGTTTCATCTTACGGATAAAATTAAAACAATCTATTGGTCTAAATTTATGCGTGAGTTTTGTAATTTTATTTTTATATAATTTTAATATATAAAATAAGATATATTAAAACCATTGATATTTTTTACTATTTTTAAATAATACTTAAATTTAGGATAGTCTCAAATAAAGTTCTATAATTTTGTTTGAGTTTTTATTGTGTTGTAAAGTTAGTTTTTAATTTATAAAATCATAATTTGTATTTTATATATTAAAATTATATAAAAGAAAAATTAAAAAACTCACACATAAATCTAAACAATTGAATTGTTTTAATTTCATCCGTTAGATGGAACTCTAGATAATGTGGGTGTATTATAAATTCTAGAGAATTTGAATACCCATTAAAAATCATCATTAGTATCTCAATTTTATTTTTATTTTATTTTAATTGCATTGCAAATTCTTGTTAAAAAGTAAAAACCCATTTCTCACTATTATTGCAATTTTTAGCTCGCCATCCTGTTATTCTCAACAAACTAAAATTTTTAATACAATTTATATAATCATTGAAATTTAAAAACTTAACTCTTAAAATCCTAAAAATTCAAAAAATAACTTACACTTAACGCTCCACTTTTTACTATACGTCCCGAAATAAGTGTTTTCTACAAAAGCATATGCAAAATTGACTTGTAAATACCACGATTCTATATTCGGTAAATAAATTTTGTTTAAAGGTAGCCATGTAGTAATAGTTTAACATTTAAACTACAAAAAAAAATTCAAAAAATTCGATTCAAGCAATTTATGTTTGTGATCTTTGCACGTATTTCATAACCTACTTACAATTGATGGACTATTTGATATCCGCATTAAATAGGCGGAATCTCTAATTAGACGTGATCATTCTTATTACCACTAGTAAGCGGGTTATGATCGATACCCGACCCGTAAACACTCAATCCGTATTCCGATTCGATTACTTTCGAAAGTTAAAAAAAAATCCTCATCCCGACCAGACAAAAGTCGCGACACGACTTTTTCGGGACCCGAATTTTCGGGATTCCGTAGGGTCGGGATAGGTTTATCCCGAATCTCCCGACATATACGACAATGTCATTTTTTATTAATAATTTTCATTTGAGAAGTTTAAACATGTTATTAATACGAAATATAATCGTAGTTTTATTTTAATAGTTTCATATATTAAAAAGTACAAATATATATTATATTTTTATAATTATAACTGTTGTGTGACATATTAGCTCGTTATAGAGATATATAGAGATATGTATAGATATAGAGAGAAGTATGAGAGAGACAACAACAGGGTCTTTATTAATCAGAATGTATGAATACAAGGGGACCCTAACCTTCTTTATATACTAGAGGTTAGGGTTATACAAGATAGAAAGCCCAACTTAGGCCCACTATGAGTAAGGCCCAATAGTCCAATAATATCTTACAACACTCCCCCTTTGGACGTCTTGAATTCTTCGTCTTCATGCAGTCGATCTGAGTCGAGTTCATTCGCAGTGTTAAACACATAAAAACCTTAGGGACGGAAAACCCAGTGTGGGACAAAACCGGTACCTAGGAGAAACTGTGTAGCCGAATGATATAGGCCGAAATATCATGTAAGTAACTAACCATAAAACAGTGTGGCTCATCAAAACCTTGCCAGAGCAAACCCAATGGGAAAATATCTGATCGAAGGAAAAAGAGTGCAGCAATGGTAGTAGTAGGGGATCAACCACAAAACATGTGCCTCATCAAAACCTTGCTAGAGTAAACCCAGTGGGAAAAAATCTCTAGTCGAAGGACAAAAGAGTACACAGTGGTAAGAAGTATACAACAGGATACTCCCCCTAATTTCGGCAATCTTAAGTGGGATAAGATGGTGTTGAACATAGAGTTCAATAATGATTTTGATTATTACTTTGATTATGCGTTTAATGATTTTACGATTTCGATGATATAACTCTTGTCTTGTCCAAAAATAGAAAACGTATATTTCAGGTCTTTAAATGATAGAGCATTCGATAACGAAGCCATAGGTTCAAGCGGAACCAAAATCGGAGCTAAAACGAAGGAGTTATGAGCATTCGAAGATTTACGGGACCAGGATTACAGTCGACCGATCGACTGGACAAAAACGACCGATCGTTTTTGATCCAATTTCTTCCAGTGAGTCCAGTATAAAAACGACCGATCGTTTTCAGAAAACGACCGATCGTCTGTCTGAAAACGACCGATCGTCTGTAGAAAACGACCGATCGTTTTCTGCAGTTTTCGAAAACAGCTTTTCAGCAATTTCTGGAAAATAGCTGTTAAAACCTTTCAACGGTCATAACCCAGAAAAACAGACTTTGCTGTGATATAAACCAGCCCAATCATCTCTCCAAAGTCACCAATAACATTCCAATCAACTTCCTTCTAACCTTTCATTAAAAATCCCAATATCACCAATTTGGTGTATATATATATTCGAGGAAGAGGAAAATCAAAGAGAAAGAGATTCAAGCTCGATCATCATCAACTCACCAATTAGCTTTTTAAGAAGCAATTAGAATAGTGAGCGAAGTTACATTTTTGTAACTAAATTTGTATCGAGTGTTTTATAAACTCAATTTTTGTGAGCGAGTGAACGGGTAGAGGCTTTGTAAGCAAGTGAAGCTTAAAAGCTCTAGGTTTTTCATTCGGGCACTCATAAATTGAGGGGGAGTCGTAGACTCGTAGTCGTGTCCTCTTGCACTTGTATCAAGAGTAGGAACCCCGGGTAGAGGGTGAGCCAATCGGTCGATTGAGCTCGATAGGGTTTGTAAAATCCGAAAGAAGAATTATAGTGAATTACTCGGTAGTACCGAGGAGAGGACGTAGGCGCGTTTGCCGAACCTCTATAAATCTTGGTGTCATCTTCTTTCCCTAAACTTTACTTTCCGCAACTTTATTATTGCTTATATTCTTGCTTGCGTTTATGATTTCTAGCATTTCATTAAAGTTTATTAAACGCTTAAGTTTAGAATTTGCATAAGTTGGGTGTTAGTTGTTTAGATTTTTTAATTAGGCGAAAATCGCCATAAACCTTATTCACCCCCCCTCTAAGGTTTAGCCGCACTCGGGCCAACAGATGGGAACGTGTCTCGCTAAAAACCTTGCCAAGGAAAACCCAGTGGAAAAAAACCTTGGTCTAAGGACAAAAAGAGTACACGAGCATGCGACTGGATGCTCCCCCTCACTTACACACGACAGGGTGCGAGAATTTCGACTAAGTAGTAATTAGTGTAATAAGCATTCACCTGGATGCTCCCCTCACTTGCACACGACTGGGTGCAAAGATTTCATATTCCAAGAAAGAATACGAGCATTCGACTGGATGTCTCATTTACTTGCACACGACTGTATGCAAGAAAATATAACGTGGAATAAAACGAGCATTCGACAGGATACTCTTAAACTTCATATGTGAAGATTTATTTCGGCAAGAAAAGCTAAATGGCATAATCTAGTCATGTCTCTCTTGATCGATAATAACAAGTTGTCCTCAAATAAGACAAGTGTTTTATCTGGATCGTGAGACAGAGCATATGTAAATCAAATATGGCTAATACGAGCTCGAAGCCATATACACTCTCTAGTCGTCTCATAGAGCACGAGTAGATCAGAATGATTCGTTTGGAGTCATTACAAGACCTCCAAGATATTGCCTTATTCCTAATGGTAAAGACAGACCATGTTAGAAATATCCTTTATGCAGGTCTGATAAGTAACCGACATCGGTATAATCGAAAAAGGGTTGCGTTAATTCGAGTACCGAAGGGGGTAGGTACACTCGATGACGCAAATGGGATATGACAAGCCCTCATCCACAGTTACCTTAAGGTAATGGGAAAATGTCTTTTATGCCATTTCGATGGCAGCGTGTTAGCGCGATGCTATGTCGAGCTATACCATTCACAGCAGACAAGATGTTCGTCCTAGTACATTAGACCAAGTACAATGATGCGCTTATTGTACTTAGATATGAACATCATGGTTCAATATCTCTTTGTCGTCTCATCAGGGACGGACCGGGTCTATATCAATGTCTAGTGATCGAACGATCATGGGAGAATCTGACGACTTAGCGTCATAATGACTAAAACGTCATAACACCTTCTAGGTGTAGTCTGAATCATGGACTTAGATTCAATCTTTACGGGACTCGATCATCGGGCCGAGTCACTACCGTGTCTTCCCAAGATCCTTCATCTCGAAGGCAAATCCAAAAAAAAAATGGATCACGTAATAAAACACGCAAGGGCATAATACTTGTTCAACTATCCCAAGTTGATCAAGTACTCACTTAGGCGGTATACCACATCCGCTCGGATTATATTAATCCATATAGTGAACGTCTCAGTCAATTGAGATCGTGTTCCGTGGTCAGGAACTACTTGATTCAAGCACATGAAGTCACACAGGGACCTTCATCTATATCTCTTTGTCTAAATCCCCATAGAGATAAAACCGTGACCACAATCGCATGCTACATAATCAGTTTTTCAGAAACTACTAAACTGATCAAGTAGGGGACCGTTATAACGTCCATTACGAGGAAATCAACCATCTCGTAATCAATTCCAATGTGTGAGAGAAGCCTTGCGCTACTAGGCGAGCATTCTACAATCTCATTATTCTCATCACTTTTCCTTACGAATAACCAAATAAACGAACTCGTTTAACATTGGTGGTGTTGGAGCTACAGGTCCGAACACACTTTTGCTAAGGAGTCTACTTAGATTGCAAGTTTCCATTAATCCAGTCTATTCTTCGTTAACTTCAGGCAACGGTACATGGTTCTCTGTCATAATTTGCTCATATTATCAGTCGTCACCGAATATATGAACAAGTAATCAATGACAGTCTCGTTTCGCTTCAATATCGTCTAAGATATCATGATCGACAGATATTTTGAGATTCTTAGGATGAGGAGGAAATCACACATCTCCTTGATCCTTTATAATCTCGTGCGACAAACGAGTTTCAGTTCACCACCTCTGGGGCTGAACGAATTAAGAACCGGTCAACTTCCTCGTATCTTGGGAAGGATGACAGACTGACGGCCGACGGCAGCATTCTTTGCTTGGCGGGTTCGGCCAAAGCAACCTGTTACGACAGGAACACGGCGTCCGACAGGGACGTCTATCCTTGCAAGCATTTTGCAGCAGGTATAAATGATGTCGTGACATCTCATAAAGTCATTAAATGCGTCTGACATTTAGTTAGACTTGAGGGAGCCTATGCACTTACTTATCACTAAGTGCAGTTTTGGGGATCAAGCTAAGACTGAGTGGGTTATGCCACGTTACTTCACGTCGTTTCTTATCAACGGTAACGTGCAAATCTCCCCCTAATGACGGGGAGAACAGTCTTAGCGATGTCACTTTCGCATATCATGCGGTAAAGAGATCGCTTGCCAAGGTTACTCTATCAAATGATAGGCAGGAGATTCATAATCGACTTATGTCCCCTTCAGAGGTCCATATTTTGAACGCTATAGCGGCTCAATCAAAATATTAATTAATCACTCTAAACACGCGTTAATATGAGACTTCTGGCTCATAACCAGTAACCAGCTGTTACGCATATGGTGTTTGAGTGTCTATGGGCCTCATGACGGACCAATGCAGCAAAATAGCATAACTCCACACGAAAATATAAATCTTGGTGCGCAAGACCAAGAAATGCGTGCAATCATTTGTAGTCGCATCATCAAACTTTCCGTGAGTCCATTTGGGTCTGAATATAATCGACATGATGTTCAATTTCAATTTCCAAACTCAAGTAATTCAAATCGAAATTTCGATTTTTTTACTCTTCGGAATTATCAAGTCGACTAGACTTTTCAGGATAATCCGGATCATGAGCCATCAACTTAATGATAGGGCAAAAGGTTTGGAAAGTGCTGTATTTATGTGGACAACATTAAAATGTGACCATATTGTCGATGCATCAACCATAACCATTTATATTTATGGTCCGTCTTATGGTTGGATAAGTCCACAATAACTCATTCAATTCTTTACAAGAATTCTACGAGTTCATTTCGTGATCTTTACACATACTAGTCTTTCAAAGTGAGCATTAGTGGCATTAATTTAGGATTAATCCTGAAATATATTCTCAAAGAGAATCCAAATGCGATGCGATTATAAATCAACCATCATCTTTTGACCCGGAAATATCTCATCCGGTCAATGCCACAATATCAAAATTCTCTTATCAATCGACGACATGCGAATGATAGTACAGACAATCATGTCTTAGCATCTAAATCATTTATCATTCGACGACAGGCGAAATGATAAGGTAACTTTAAATGCTTTAAAGAATGTGGTAGCAACCACTTGAAAGAAATTTCAACTCCTCTAAAATACGCTTTTGGTCGTATTGAATGGAGGCTATGTAAAGAAATTTTAATTCTTTCATGAGCTATTACCAGATAACACTGGTTTTCTCGAATATTTTATAACTCAACAAGGTACGACAGGACCTATACGAGTATAAGGCCTCATATTTGACAAATCAATTTGGTTTTACCAAAGATTTCGATTTGGAACGACAGGTCCATAATCATTGTCACAAAGGACTCTTTTAGGCAAGTAGTTGGTGAAATTATGTGGTGCACTGTTATCCACAAGTATTGCCTAAAATTTCATAATTTAAAGTTTGGTCACATTTGTCAAAGGAATTTGCTCAAAGCACTTTAAATTATTTCGAGAAATTTCATAAACAGGCAAACCATAATACAAAAGTATGTCCAAATGGAAAAATCATAATCCAAATGGAAAAACATAATCCAGATGAGCGAAAAAATGGCTCAATGATTTATCAAAATCAATAAAGAAAGGTATCAAACTCATTTGAGTCACAAAATCGGGGGTCTCAAGAGTTTCCTTTCAATTAACTTTAACCACATTAGCATCGGTTTTTCCACCTTTATAATAGTTGTGAACTATTTAAGGAGTAACCGTGCATGACCTTGTCTTTATAGCATAGAGTTGCCTCCTTAAGCATTATCTCTTGCTTTGTGACAATGGGCCATATTGTTCCTTTCAATTACTGTCTTGGAGCCACAGGTTCTCGATTTTGACGATTGTCTAAAATCTCGCTTGGCTAGGCGATTCATCGGGATCGCGACAGTTCAAGACAAATAACACTTGTCTCGGTTCTCGATTCGTGGAAAAAAATGTACACGAAGAGCATTAATATCGGGCAAACAATTCGCCATTGACCCAATAGGATTAAAACTACTCAACGGGGTAATTTTCTTATCCAATAACAGATGGACGATAAAGGAACATGGTGAATATAAATTCACGATACTGCTTATGGAATACAATTTCCAAGCTAGTATTTTGGTGAAGGATTGCTCCAATATGTCAATTTCAGACATTTGTTCACCATAGACGTCATCACGTCTCAAATGTGGCGGCGGAATAAAATCAACGTCTTAGCATTCATCATGAGGGTAACAACAAACTCGTGTTTTACTCATCAAAGATGTCATCCAAAAAAAAATTGGGCATCACATTTTTCACACATCAGGGTGAGTAACATGTGGTGACGAATTAAAATCAACGTTTAAACAGTCATTTCGCAAGTATGTTTTACAATTTTTTTTTCATCATAGATGGCATCCAACATGTGTTGGGAGTTGTGGATTATTTATCATATAAAACGACTGATTTATATGTTTATGGTTTGCATAAGCACAAACGTTTTTTCGAAACGACAGGTTCGAAAACATTAGTTTTGCTTCTCATGTGAATCGGTTCTCATTGATCGAACGACGGGTCGATACTGAAACACCAATTCGGCGAAACATACATCACTATATAAACACATTCGGGGAAATTATTATTTAGTCAACCCCTTTCGGTAGCTCTACTTGAAAAACGACCAGGAAAGACGGTGAGGGTGGAGGGCACGAATGCCACTTAAAACCCGACCTCATTAGGATATCGACTTCCGCCTATATCTTTCCTAGACATCGTATCCAAATAGGTAAGCCTATTTAGGGAAGGTTCATAATTTTTTCAACTTAAATGTGAAAATATATGATTTCGCAAATTATCATATTTTACACAAGTGTACATGGCAGTAAATCAATACATAGATCGTACCTGCTTGCATGATTAAATAATATAGCAGTAGCATGGTAGTACATATTAGCACAATCTAAATTTACCAATTTACACTACGATCATGCAATGAAACAATATATTTCAATTACCAATTTCACAATATCACGTGCAATTGCATTAATCTGATATAACCATAACAATGTAATTTTCAATTCCATATCCACAGGCTACTGCCATGAAAAGTTTTACTACTGTTAGTTAATATCCAGTGAGGAGGTTACATAGATGTGCACGTACAAATTATCAAAAAATCAAGTAACAATTGTCTTTCCATTTGATTCCATAAGGTAATACGAATATATATGCAGATCTTCACATATGGTAATTACGTCAACCGATGTGTGCGCTACCCTTTTACTAGGATTGAATCCTAATTAAGCAATTATTTAGTCTACGTCAGACTACATTATATGGTTGGGAAACTTCATAATTTTAAGTTTTCAATGAATTTATTTTCACGTATATTGCTACTTCAAATCATATTTGATAGATACATCATGTAACCTAACATACACACATGGATATTCAATCAGTGATGGATTGTTCACTATAGCAAGTCAAACCAAACATGCAATATTTTTATATTCATGCGTCTTACTATTATGTGATTTGTACTCTAGTATAATCAATGATGGCCATTATTTTCATACTATATCACACTACAGACAAGTCTAACATCACAATAAAAAAAATTAATTATGTACCGTACTTCTGGTGCGTTGAAAAAAGCCGATATAACAATAATTCAGTTAAACCCGGATAAAGCTCAAGATTTATTGATACCCGGAATCCGTGTGTTTACTCAAAATTCAATATCCGTGAGCGTATATCCTACTATCTGCGAGCATCGTGCTGATAACGTGTTGTGTGGCATATTAGCTCGTTAGAGAGATATATAGAGATATGTATAGATATAGAGAGAAGTATGAGAGAGACAACAACATGATCTTTATTAATCAGAATATATGAATACAAGGGGACTCTAACCTTTCTTATATACTAGAGGTTAGGGTTATAGAAGATAGAAAGCCCAACTTAGGCCCACTATGAGTAAGACCCAATAGTCCAATAATATATTACAACAATAACTAATATATGAACAAAAAAGATTGTCGATCATATAATAGAGTGTTTACATTGTATAATAGAGATACAATGTTTGATTCTCATCACTTGCATTTAATGTAAATTAATTTATATTTTAGTGTAAAAATAAAAAAAAATCATGTTACACAATATAAATTATAAATTAATTTAAAAATCGGATCGGGTCGGGACACCCGACGAAATCAAAATTGTCACCCTATCCCGATCCCGAATTTTGTCGGGTCGGGACAAAACCCGATATTTTCGGGTCAGGGTTCTTCTCGGATCGAAAAATTTCGGATCGGATACGAGTGGTGACACGAGTCGGGTCGGGAATTCAGAATTTTTTACCAGCCCTACCCTATACTATATATAAGTGACACAAAAATTAGTTTAGCCGCCAAACTCCAAAATCAAACCATCCACCCAAATTATAAAAATCCAATTCGAAAAAATTTCAAACCCCAAAACAGCAAATTAACAAGTAACAACAACAACAAAACTTACACACACTGAACCGTGATCAATTGAAGGCAAAAAACATGTATTTAATTTACCAATCAGACTAAAGACGTATATATAGCATATTTATGACCTTGTGTCATTGTTAAAAGTTCATTTCTCACTATTATTCCAATTTTAGCTTATTACAACATATGCCTGCAATAGTGTTATTATCTCTATTGTTAAGTAAAAATGTTAGCTAAGAATGCAATTTTATCGTGTGTTAAAGTGCGTGTTAACTTTATAGATGTTAAAAATATTGTAAAAGATAATAATCTTTTTAATTTATATCACTTGATGACATGACAAAAAGGTCAAATCCACTCCACAATTAAATGTTATTTCTTAAAACTTGACATCTCTCGCATATATTTTCTATGTACGCATACTACTATTTATTTTATTTATTTTCTCCTAACAGCTATTCATAATACTCTGCATATTTTCTTGATATTCAGTATTCACTTGAACCTATAGTTTATTTGACTCAGTTTTTTGTTTACAATTGAATTTTAAAATAAAGATATGTTGAAAATATAATAACTTATTTCCATGTTTCTAAAATTATATATTTATGAAATTTGGCGCTAATGTATGGCGTGAAAAAAATTGATAATTCCTATATTTTGAATAATTAATTTTTAATTAAAATAGATAACATTGTTAAAATTAAAGTTAAGGTGGGTGTTTAACTTAATATATCTATTTGTCATTTAATAGATTTTTAAATGATGATTTATCACTACTTAACAAAAAAAACGTTAATAATACTATTGTAGATGCTCATATCATATTATTCTCAACAAACTAAACTTCTTAACAGACGAAAATAATTATTATAATAAAAAACTTAATCTCAAAATCGTAAAAACTCAAAAAGTAACTTACACTTAATATTCCATTCTTTACCTTACCTACCTAAAACCATGTGAAAATTTGACTTGTAAAAATCATATTTCTAAATTCTAATGTTGGTAAATAATTTTTTTTAAAATTTAATTATATAGTTTAACATTTAAAATTAAGTTGAAATTTTTGAAAATTTAGAATCAAGCAATTTATATTTGTTATCTTTGCACGTATTTCGTAACGTATGTACTATTTGATATCCACGTTAAATAGGCGGAATCTCAAATTTGAGTGATCCTTTGCATTTTGCAGTATCAAAGTGAAACAAAAACAGTTTAGCCGCCAAACTCCAAAATCAAACCATCCAACCCAAATTCCCATTCCGAAATTAAATTTCAAACACAAAAACACCAAAACAACAACTAAGTTTTAGTTAAATTTAGTTTTAAAAAATGAAATTATTACGTAAATTGAACAGTATTTATCGACCATTAATTTTATATTTGATAAATTTTACGTATATAAATATAAATATATATTAAAACAACTAAACGAGATCGAACTTGTTCACGAGCCTTATTATTTTGTTCAGGCCCGGCTCATTAGTAAATGAATGAACCCGAACACGAGCTTGTTCATAAACTGCTGTGTTCATTTGCAGCCCTACTTTCAATTAAATAATATTTCATCCGTTTCCATTTAATTGTCCATTACGAAACTACGTGCAATTTTGACCGGTTTATAACTTTTATCAAAATTGTCGAAATAATTTTTTTTTAAATCTAATCATAAAATTTAACATTTGAGCTACATGATCAAATTTTAAAAATTTCCATTCCGACAATTTTAATACAAGTTATTGGCCGGTCAAAATTACATTTAGTTTCGTAATGTTAATTAAATAGGAACGGATGGAGTAAGTACTACTCCAGTTGGGATCCATTTTTGGTGCCTTGAATTTTTCAATGCATACCGCCATAATTGATGTTAACAACTAAGTTTTGCATATATGTTTTTGATTTTGGTTTTAATATTTCGGAATGAACCAAACGATTAACACTAACATAAATCTATTATTATTTAGGATATGTCACATACTAAAAACTTAATAGCTATTAATAAATCAAAAAATATCTACCCTAAAATTAATTCAAAATTAAAACTAAAAAAATAATAAAAACCTAACACATGTTAATGAACCCAAAAATATATACATTAAAATTAATTCAAAATTAAAACTAAAAAATATCATTGGTTGGTACACTCTAAATAATAGTGCATCATGTTTATATAATTGTTTTCCCATATGTTAAGACAATATAGAATTTTTTCAAACTTTTTATTAATACTCGGATGAAATTATATTTTATTTAATTATTTAAAAAAACATAAAAGACTGTTCTGAAAAATTCAAGACAGCAAAAACGAAGTAGTTAATTTGTCCACGATCCATATCAAGGTTCTGAAAAATTCAGGACAGCAAAAACGAAGTAGTTAATTTGTCCACAATCCATATCAAGGTCCTTATTAGTAATAAAGTACATCTAAATTGGCCGAATCTCTAATTATTAAGTGAAACAAAAACAGTTTAGCCGCCAAACTCCAAAATCAAAACATCCAACCCAAATTCCCATTCCAAAATTAAATTTCAAACCCAAAAACACCAAAAAACAACAAAAACACATAACACTGAAAAATGAAAATGAAAATGAAAACAGATTCAAAAACCAGAAATGGCGCTTCTAAACCCTAATACAAAACCCATTTCCCCAAATCTCAATTCTCACTTCACACCCTCTCCCTCTCTCTTGCTTTCTAACCTTCTCTCTCTAAGCTATGGAGAATTGCGGGAGGGTCACTCGCTTAGCAACAAAGAGGTCGGCGGTGTGCCCTCCTGAGGCCGAGCCTGTAAGTAAGAAGAGAGTTGTTTTGGGTGAGCTTAAGAACCTGTCAAATGTCCCTGCTACTAGTGATGTAAAACCCGAGGCGAAGAAGTTGAAGAGGAAGAGGAAGGTGGTGGTTGATGACGTGGAGGAGAGAGAGAAGAAGAAGGAGGAGGATCCGCAGATGTGTCGGCCTTATGTTTGCGAGATTTATGATTATCTTCATCAAATGGAGGTAAGTTTTTTTTTAAAGTGAAAATCTGTTTATTTATTTTTTAACGATGAGGAGTTATTTGATTGGGAAATGATTTCATTGCAAATATTGTTGAATAATTAAGCAGTTGATTTGAGCTTTCAAGTAGAAACCAAACAGGGCTTGGGTTTGATAATCAGAGGTGGGTTTATCTATTTTTTTTAATTTTATTTTATAGTTGATATCTTTTATTATTATGATGAGAAGTTATCTGATTCAGTAAATGGACTGTTTATTAAAAGAAATTGACTAGATGATTTTAACTTAATAGCAGCAATCAAACAGGCCTTAAGTTTGATAATTGGAGGGTTTTTTTTAAAGTTGATTGGAAAAAAATTTGTGATGAGAAGTTGTTTAACTGGGAAATAATTTTGTTAAGTTTGATAATTAAAGATAGTGTTGTGATATAGATAAATAGGGAGATAGGTTGATTGAGAAATGAACTCACTGACTGTTTATTATGAATAATTAAGTAGTTTATTTGATTATTATTACTAGGGCTACTTCTGTAGAAATGATAATTGATTTGATTACGTCTGTATCTTAGGACGAATATAGGGTTATTGTTAGTAAGGGCTAATTGTGTTCGATAGTTAGAGCCACTTTGGTTTAGTTGAAAAAAAAAAATTAGTTAGCTTTGTGTAGTTAAATACTACTGTTTATGAAGATAAGTTATTTGATTGAAAATAATTTGATTAAGTCTGGTTTAGGGGTGATGTGGTGCCATATATCAAGATATTGGTAAATTGAGAAATTAACTGACTGGCACTTTATTTGTAAAACTAAGCAAATAATTTAGGCTTAAAAGCAGCAACCAAACAAGCCTTAAGTTTTATAATTTCGGCAAAACTAAGAGTAAATAACCAATGGGTTGATTAAGTTTTAACTAGAACTAATGTAGGATTATTGCTACGTGCTGCTAATGGAATAAGTTTTGATTGTGTGTGATAATTGATGCCTGTGTGGTTTGATTGATAATTTATTTGATTAAATTTGACCATCCATGGAGGATCTGCATCTGTGTTGGCGATATGTATCCAAGATTGAATTAGAATATTAGATTTGTACATACTTTCGGTTTTATTGGGAAATTGATAAATGACTTTCAACCAAAGTGGTTTAATAGAGTAAGCAACTAATTGAATTAAGGTTATGAATAATGAGTGCTACTGATTTTAGAATTTATTGATTGCTTACAAGTTAGTTACTTATGGCCAACATGTGTTATTGCTAATTGGGGAAAGTATCATTTTAATTGAGAAATATTTTATCATCTTTCTTAATCAGTGTGAATGCTTGGAGCTTGAGTTTCAGATTATGCTGTTTACATTTTAAATTAGCTTAAAGCTGCTTTTGGAAATTGTCGGTTATTCTTGGAACTATTGATTCCTTCTCATCCTTAGACTTACTTTACTTTACTAATGATTTGATTAAGTTTGCCAACCTGAAAAAAGTGATGCGTTCGTTCTTCAGTACTGTTGATTACATTCAGAACATAAAACTGGAGCAAACATGGTTTACCTGAGATGTGTTTTGATTTTTTTGATTCAGTTTAATAATGTTTCAATGTGTTGTAAACAAGAGATACGATTCAGTTGATTCTTATGACTCTACTGTGATATAGTTTACGAGGGTTTGTTTAAGCTTGATGATCATTACAATACACGAGTTATTTGAGTGTTAGTTTGTTAGAGAGTGATTTTCAATAATTTTTTTTTATTAAACTACTGCTCTTTAGCACACCAGCTACATCTAAAACTTATATTGGTGTGGCCAAACACCCAAAAACGTTGCCCTGTGATTCGCTATTGGTTTTTAACAAGTAGATTGAAACCTTAACAATAGTTACCATAAAAAACTAACGTTTTGGCTTTGTTAGTTTTGTGCTCCACTTGACTCTAAATATGCACTTCTCTAATTGCATATTTCTGGAGTTTTCAATTGATTTCGTATGGCCTTTGACTGTTTTCATCTTGAATACTACATTGTAATCATTGTAAACTCTGAATGTGTATTGAGATCCATAATACTTGTTAAGAAGTAAGTAGATAGAACCGCACCTGATTAGAACTTTAGAAGAAATTATTTTAAACCATTGCATGCAAATTAATGGTGATTGATGAACTTGTAATTCAGACGGAGACAAAGAGGAGACCACTGCCAGGTTACATAGAGAAGGTTCAAAAAGATGTAACTTCAAATATGAGGGGGGTTTTGGTTGATTGGTTAGTTGAAGTTGCTGAAGAATACAAGCTTTGCTCAGACACTCTATATCTATCCGTTTCTTACATTGATCGATATCTCTCAGTAAATGTTCTTAATAGGCAAAGGCTACAACTCTTAGGGGTCTCCTCAATGCTCATTGCCTCGTAAGCATATGAAACTCTATATCTAGTATAGTCGTGTGTTATGTTGCAACAAAATTAGATTATGGTGATTGATTTTTGTTTTCTCATTTAAGCAGAAAGTATGAAGAAATCTGCCCTCCTCATGTGGAAGACTTTTGTTATATAACCGACAATACATACTCAAAACAAGAGGTTGTTAAAATGGAGTCTGATATTCTCAAATTACTCAAGTTTGAAATGGGGAGCCCCACAACCAAGACATTTCTCAGGTACTAACAGTCTTAACACTGAAATACACAGATTGTTAAAATTCTAGTAAACTCTAAACTAGTGTGTTATGGCTTTATCATATATTTGGATCTTTTATAATTCTATGCAGGCGGTTTATTGGAATTGCTCAGGATGATGAAAATGTAAGTTCTGAATCTTTTGATAATTCCTGCTCATTTCCCTTCTGAGACATTATGTGTTTAGCCTTAATTGAGTGAATACGTAGTTATAATTTTTTCTTTTGCAGAAACCAAAATTGGAGCTTGAGTTCTTATGCTACTACCTAGCAGAGTTGAGCTTGTTGGATTATGGCTGTGTGAAATTCCTACCTTCCTTGATTGCTGCCTCTGTTGTATTCCTCTCAAGATTTACGATTTCTCCAACTTCACGTCCTTGGGTAAGCATATGCAAAGTAGATTTTTGTCTTGGTGACTTTGGTCATAGGCAAAATGTAAAGCATTATGAAGTAACAAAAATGTATTTTCTTTTCTGTTTTAGAATTCAGCCCTGCAACATTTAACTAAATACAAGCCGGTAGACTTGAAAGAATGTGTCTTGCTTGTACACGACTTGCAATTGAGTAAAAGGGGAAGCTCTTTGGTAGCAGCTCGAGAGAAATATAAGCAGCATAAGGTATGGGTGGATTGTCATGCAATTTCTTTCCATAAACACTTCAATAAGAACATTATGACCAAATTAAAATGATTTTTAACTTTAATATTCTCTCTTCTTGAACAGTTTAAGTTCGTGTCAACCTTGTTGTCTCATCAAGAGATACCAAATTCGTATTTTGAAAATGTTACAGAGTCGTAGTTACTCACCAATTTAGACCAATGTTAAGCTTTGTTGTGCGGTTGAAGCTGAAGTGAACAAAACAGAAGAAACAGCATTTATTCCAATGTAGCAGAAGACGAGCTCGTTCCACTATCTTATCCTGCCAATTTTAGGTTAATAACTTGAGTAATCTGAGTCTGGTTTTGATCAATTCTGTCTAAAGCTAAGGACTTTTACATTTCTGGTTAGTAAGATTTAGTTTGGTAGCTTTTATTATGGCTTTGATTTGTATTTTGCAGCGCAGTTGTTGAAAATGAAAATCATTTATCTGTTTTGTATATAGAGAAAAGTTGCTCCAGAAGTTTGCTTAAAATGTCGTAATCAAAATACCGTAGCTTTTTATAACCTAGCTACTCCTTTAAAGTCATGATTGGCCGCACTATTCTAGTTTCATATGAATCTCAAAATAAAAGCCACACATATTGACACCACAAGTTAACCACCATTTTACCAGGTTTGATTTACATCTTTCTAATAAGCAAGTATTTTGTAACAGGACTTTTTAGTTATTCAAGGACAAAACTAGTGTAAAACAGTAAAAGGATACGAGTAGAATACAAGTTAAAACAACAATTCGACAAGCAATGAATGATCTGTTTGATAATAGCCTAAATTATTTCTTATCCGAAGTTAAGTTATAGTGCTATAAAACTTATATACTTGTGTATCACTTTATCCTCCTCTTGGTAAGTTTCGCCTTGAAAAGGAAATTCTGAAATACTATGTTTTCCAAAACGTGTATAAACTTTAAAGATTTGGCTTCAATTATTGTGAAACTGGTCAAGTCTGTTTATTGAACCAACTTTAGTACTTTGTTTTTTTTTTTGATAATCAGCTATGTACTTTGTTAATTGTTACCGGATTATCGGCAATTCACAAATCAATTTATTCTCTTAGTTGCACATTTGCCCCATCTAAAATGTAGAAGAATAAGCATTTGCAAACAAGCCCATGACCTTTGCATTACGGCCAGTCTGCCATCCTCCTTTGTCAGTCAGGGTTCTAAATGAAGCGAAACGAGCCGAATATGACTCTGTTCATGTTCATGTCCATGTCCATCAACTGAAACACTTGTTTTTGTTCGGTTCATGTTCATTTAAATACGAACGAACATTTGACGAATATGAACCGAACATTTGACGAGCCGAGCCGAACACGAGTTTTTCGTGAACGTCTCTTTTTATTAATTCAAAATATTATTAAAAATAATATTTTCTTTCTTTCTTTTTTAGAATATATTATAATTTTATCATTTAGTATTATATTGTTTACTATACTAAAGTTGTCTACAAATAAATAAAACAACGTTAATTAATTAATTTATCTGATATCATAACATATTTTGTTAGTTTTAAGTTTATATATTTTAAAAATGTATAAATTATTTTTTACATATGTATAATTAATTAAGTTGAGCACTTAACAATAAAATCGGTGACTGTATTTATACTATGATGATATAAATTACTTTAATATGTTTGAAATGATACAAACATATCATGATTAATATTATTGTAGTATAAATAAGTTTATAATTTGTAGTGATGTTTTAATAGATTTAGTCTTTTGATTTTATCAAACTTTATATATAGTTACACGAACACGAGATTAGACAGAACGAAAATAGTACTGACAAAGTGAAAATTTAATCACTATGACAGAAAAAGTCATCTCAACTGATGAATATGATTTGAGGGATTATTTTAAAAAAGTACTCCAATCTTAGTACTAAAATTCATTGACTTGATGTCATGTCTCTTGCTAATATCATGATTGGCCATACTTAAAAGTTACTGAAGCTATCACATGTGGAATATAAGAGGACCAAAACAGTCACTGGTTGAAACTATGCTGACTGTTTATATTTTAATTGAAACTTGATGATCAAATAGAGTTTGTCACATTCTACAGCTTATACTAGACAAAAGGCCAAAAATGCTTATCCAAAAAATGTTCAATTACTTACTAAAGTAAATTGACCAAAATCCAAAACAAACAAGCACAAGGTTACAAAGCATTAGAGCCAAAAAAAAATTGAATGAGCTGGAATTTTAAATTTTTGGGTATGGGAGTGACCCTTATTTTGGGGGACTGAAAGTAAGATGAAAAGTAAAATTGTGAATGAAAAGTTTTCGTGAAGCATAAAGAATATAAAGTATTGAAAAAAGCCTCCACTATTGCGAAATGTGCTCCTTGTTTGCAGGTGCGTACTCAACAAACTCTACTTGCTTTTTCTATTTTGTCTAGCTCTTTTGTAGTGTGCCTAACAATGCCATGCCATGTTTTCAGTTGTATGGACAATATAGTATCGTGTTACAATACAGATAATTAACAAATACGATTGTTAATTAAAAGTCGAAAAATACAAGGGGAACACGAGCTCGGATGTGCACTTTGGGCAGGATTGTTTGGAAACTATTTCTAGAAAGAAAAGTGTTAAAAATGAAAAACACAAATTACTTACTTTTAAATTTAATTCTTGTGACATCTTTCCTTAAAAGAATACTAACTACACATAATTAAAAACTAAGACGTTCTTACGCGTAAATTTGTCTTCAATTGAGCTAGAATGAAATGTTTTTCCATCCCTTTTTACATAATTATTGAGCATTGGCATGCAAAAGTTTACAAGCTTGAATAATGACAATAACAACCAAACACACCAATTTTCTGCCTTTTTGTACACACAAACTTCTAAAAAGAAAATTACTTTAATATATACTTCCCTTTCCCAAGGGTAACGAGCTTTTTGACATCATGTTCAACGACAACGATGTCCTTTTATCATTGGCTCATTGGAATTATAGAAAAGTTATGCACTATGGAATAATACGTAGGCTTATATGATTTCATACTAGGGGTTGAAAACATTTCAATTACTGCTTTAACTAGTACCTTTGTTTAAAACGTATTTGCATATGGAGTATTAATTTATTACTACTACACGTATTATTAATTATGGGGCAATTAATAAAAATATACCCTATCACTATTATATTACAAAAAACATACCCTAATAATTTAAATTACCAAAAACATACCTATATATACTTATTATTTATTAATCTAATCTATCTCTCTAACTTAATATATATCTCTCTCACCTAACATCTCTCTCTAATATAACATATATCTCTAACCTAACATATATCTCTCTAATTACATCTATCTCTCTAACACACGATAATCGCACCTATTTCTAACACGTGCTAATCACCCATCTCTCTCTAAAAATGATTAAAAACTCACAAAATATGCATATAATAATTATAAAACGTCATACCCTAATTTTAAAACTTCATACCCTAATTTCAAAACTTCATACCCTAATTTCAAAAACTTCATACCCTAATTTTAAAACTTCATACTCTAATTTTAAAACTTCATATCCTAATTTCAAAATTTCATACCCTAATTTCAAAACTTCATACCCTAATTTTAAAACTTCAT
The DNA here is from genome assembly GCA_963920805.1 of Primula vulgaris. NCBI lineage: Eukaryota > Viridiplantae > Streptophyta > Magnoliopsida > Ericales > Primulaceae > Primula > Primula vulgaris. The sequence continues at coordinate 11,879,805 of OY987212.1, forward strand.
ATCCTGAATTTCTCTCAAATATTCTACATATGGATTATTCTCTTTCAACTTGAAAACCACAATGTTTACAATAGTCTCAAAACTCAAAAAATAGAAAACAATCTCACCAATTTCATATATTTTTCATATATTACGGGGTATCAAATAATGTAATATTTGTGTATTACGTATGTATTTATATGTATATGGATATCTATATAATCTAGATGGTGTTCGGTAGTTAGTGATGAGTTTTCGTGGTGGAGGAAGGGAGAGAGATAGAGTGGTATATTAAAGAAAGATACGTTGAAGAATGGAGGAGAGAGAGAGTAAGATCAGAGAGAGATAAAGATAAAAATTGGTGAGAAATAAAAACGAAGACATACAAGAATTGGTGAGAAAGAATAATGAAGGAGAGAGAGAGAGTAATAAAAGAATAAACAGTATTAAATTTAAATTTGTTTGATAAGTTTTTTATAATGAAAAGTTGTAAGGGTATGTTTTTTGTAATTTAGTTTAAAAAATAGTATGTTTTGTTAATTTATCCTTTAATTATTTTAGTAGGAGTAATAAAGAATTCAAGACTCTCTATATTGCTTTTTATAAAATTTTCTTAAATTACAAGTTCTTAATTAAATTGGAGTATGAGGGAACAAAATTCTCTATGTAATAGGATTTATTTAAAAGTAACACGGATGTTTGATTTATACGGTCTCTCTTTCTCTGAATTAGTAAACCTGAAATTAGATACGTATACGGTTATCGTGTTTGAAGTTAAATTTTGATAGTTTTTGTTTAAAAAACTAATATGAATGGTACCGTTTGAGTGACCATGTTGGAAGTTGTACCAAAGTTGTGGAAGTTTTCTACCAAGTTTACAAAGGGAAAAGTAAATTGATATCTATTATGAACTATAAGTCTTCATTGGAATATAATTTTGGGGACCAAGTAGTATTCTGGTCCATGTTATGGGGACCTGACATTTTAATCATGGATATAATATTTCTTTGCAACGGCATGGGATATAATATTGTGGAGCTTTTTGTGTATCTGAAAACCCATCAACACCTTTTCTCTTCAAACTTGTTTAGTTATACAACAACAGAATTGTCCCTCTTTGTAAATATATATCTCTCTCTCTTCTTTTGCCGCAACAATATGGAATCGAAAATGTTATGGGTGCAAGAGCTTATAGTAGTGGTACTTTTGTTTCTTCTTGTGTTAGTCTCAAGCGAATTAAACGAAGAATCAAATGTTGTTTTCGAAGCAAACACTCAAAATTTGCCAACAATGCAAGGCTAAGGTTCAGAACAAGCGGGACACCAGAGTAATGTAGACGGAGTTCTCTCGAGCAAAAGAAGAATCCCAAACTCTTGGGACCCGCTTCATAACCGAAAGCTGTTGTGAGGTGTTGATCATGATAAGCATTTGTTGTAAAATTGTTTGGACCGGGACACCAGTGGGCTTACGCGGACACATCTTGCATTTTTTGGCGACCGGAACTAGAACTTTTCTTTCTCGTAATTATGGGGGGTGCTGATCAATTACTTAAAGATTAGTTTTTTCTCGATATGGAGGTTCTGAAGTCACTTTTAACCCGTTACTGGTTCTTCCCATGGGGTCGGGCAAGGCTACGTGGAAAGAGGATAACCTACATTTTTGTTGCACCTTGGGACAGGTCTTAGACGGATCAATCATTTTTCTGGTTCTTTTCGCTGTGTAGTCTGCTTTGGATGAAAATACTGAAAATTTAAGCCACACCTTGCATTTTTCGGCTACCACCTGCGGCGCAGCAATTTTGTGTGTGATTAATCTTCTTTTTTAGAGCAAAACAACTTCAATAAAGGATTGTGTAATTGACTAGAATAGTGAATTTGGATTCTGTTCTATACTTACATTGCGATAAACAGGGAGAAGATCGCTGGTAATATCATCGACGGTGTTACTCTACTTTCTGTAACAATTGATCCAATTTTATTTTTATTATGTAAATAACTTTTTCTTTTAATTTTATTTGTTCATCAGGTTGATCTTTATGTCCATCTTGAATACCAAAATTCTGTCTTTAAAACTTATTCCTTTCAAGTTTCAGAAATAGGAGATTCATAATTCTGGGATAAGAGAACAGGAGGTTGTGGGTTAAGCTATGATTAATGTTTTAAATAGCGTTATCGTTAACTTATCGTTTTTTTAGAGAAACGCTAAAAGCGCAAATAGCGTTGTTACATAGCGTTTTGCGATGTCATTTTTTCCCTCCTAAATACATGTAAATATAACATTAAATTCAGAACATCTAATAAAAATTAACTAAATATATATAAAAAGTTGTAACTAATAATCACAAAATGATTGTAGTTGAGATGTCAGAGCATTTATTTTGTGTGTAAGAGATTTGAGATTTGATTATCTTTAGCCTCCAATAATTTCATTAAAATTTTGACAAAAAAAATAATAATATTGGACTATAGCGTGTTATTTACGCTATAGCGTACCTATAGCGCGAATTTAGCGCTTTTCCATCCAAATAGCGGTTTATCAGTGTTTTTCGGCCAAAAAACGTTATTTCGCGAACTATAGCGCAATATAACGCGTTTTTTAAAACAATGATTATGATCAGAGTCGGCCTAAAAATAAATTTTCTAGTGGGATGACTAAGAAAAAAATGATTTCTTATTGGCCTGCTAAATATAAGAAAAAAAGAAAATTACACAATAAAGTTCGCCTTTTATGCTGAATGTAAATTTGTGTTTTGTGCGTCTATTTAATGCTGAATGTAAATTTGTGTTTTGTGCGTCTATTTACTCAATTACTCAAAGTAATATCACAATAAATGTATCTCTATGGCTTAGAGCATTCACATCTAACACGTCAAATTCTATTTTTTCTATAATTTTGACGAGTTTAGCTCGAAAACTCAATTATATCAAACTCATAAATGAACTCTCTATTTTCGTAGAAGACGACTATGACTCTTTACAAATAGAAAATAAATAAGACTGATCATCAATTAATAAGTAATGGATCTCACTTTAATTATGTGTATGTTATTCATTCAAATATAAATTTTACATTAAAATATAATATTAAAATAGTTAATTATTGATAGAGTTGATGTTTTGATGAACCTATAAAAAATATATATATATACATATATATATATATATATATATATATATGACCCACTAGATATTAAAAAATTAAACTTTTACTATTTTTTCTTCTAAAGACTAATATGAATGCTGTTAGTATCTTTCCGGTCAAGCGTTGTTTTGTCAAGGGTAGTATCATACACAGATTGGCAGCTAGACTTAAGTAATGTTCACCTCTCATTTTCTTGGACATTTGTGGGGTTGTGGTATAGATAAGTAAGTATAAGTCAAGTTTGGCTGCATGGTGAAAAAGTCCTCCTTTTGGTTTAGAAAAACAAGCATCACAGTGAAAATTTGACTTACAAAAATATATCATTGCCATAAGAACCTACATGATACATCAACTGGATATTTTGGATATAAGAACCTTAAGCAAAGCTGCAGAGTCATACTATTTCATAAAATATATACACCTGTATAAATCTTGATCATCTCCTTCAGCTTCATCATCTTATGGATTTTATGGACAGTGTGTACACATACTTGGCTATACTTTTCATTTGTCTCCTAATAATCAAGAACCTCTTCTATAAGAACTCAAAGTTACCACCAAGTCCTTTTGCTCTTCCTATTATAGGCCATCTCCACCTCATCAAGGGTTCACCGCAACAAGCACTACAAAATTTATCATCAAAATTCGGTCCGATTTTCAACCTCAAACTTGGTTTTCGACCCTTTCTTATCGTGTCATCTCCTTCTCTAGTGGAAGAATGTTTTACCAAAAACGATATTGTTTTTGCTAATAGGCCTCAGACCATATCAGGGGATTGCTTAACATACGATTACACCGCCTTTGTATGGACCCCTTATGGTCATTTATGGAGAGTTCTTCGTCGCCTTTCGGTTGTTGAACTATTTTCCTCAAAAAGCCTTCAAAAGTTTTCGTATATACGTGAAGAGGAAACTCGTAACATCATCTCTCACCTTAAGAAAATCTCAGCCAATGGACATGAATATATTGATCCTGAATATTGGTTTTCTCTTTTGACTTATAATATAATTATGAAATTGGTGAACGGGGATCGGTGCATTGAAGATGAGGTGGCGGGGTCGGAAAAAGGGAAGATGGTTTTTCGGCAAATTAAAGGGAAGTTTGCGCCTAGCTCACCGTTAAATATGAGTGACCTTTTTCCGGTTTTGAGATGGTTTGATTACAAAGGGGTGGAGAAGGGCATGAAACTGTTGCATATAGAGCGAGACGAGTTCTTACAGAGCTTATTAGTAGGGTTTCGGCAAAAGAAAGAGGGGTTTTACGGTAATCGAGATATAAAATCAAGTTTGGTTGGAACCCTTTTTGTATTACAAGAATCTGAGCCTGATTTTTTTACTGATGATCTGATCAAAAGTATGATTTTGGTAAGCCTAAAGTCTGCTCCTTTACATGTTTTTTTTTTCTATCCAACCATTTTACTTGTAGTTTAACCTTTGTACAACAACTGATAAATTTCTTTCTAAGACATAACACTGCAATATCAAAATTTTGGTAATATATAGAGTGAGTAATTATGGACAAATATACAAGGAAGATTTCCGAGTTGGTACGGAAAATTTGGTTGACTAGCTAAAAATCATTAGTTTTTTTACGCTTGAAAAAATCCATGTTTTAAAGAAAGGACAACTCACATTTTCCGCAGAGGCAAAGAAGCTGGATTAGTGGTTTAAAAAGCTGAAGCCAATCGAGCCATGTACTAAGCAAGATTATTCATTTGCCACAAGCAAATACAGATACAGCAATACACAATTTAGAGCAAGTACAAGAAATTTTTTGAGCAATGAGATATTTTTTTTCCCGTGCTTAATGGCATCACTCCCAACTCCATGTTAGATTTTGATTTAGTTTGATATCCTGTGCTCTCAGGTTATGTTTGTTGGAGGAACAGAGACATCATCAATAACGATAAACAAAGCAATATCGATACTTACAAACCAAACACGAGTACTCCTAAAGGTCAGAGCAGAGATCGACATCCAAGTTGGAAGCAAGCGATTTCTTGAAGAAGCTGATCTTGTCAATCTTCCGTATTTGCATTGTGTCATAAAAGAAACCCTTCGGTTATATCCACCAGTTCCGCTTTTATTACCCCATTATTCGACTCAAGATTGTACTATTGGGGGTTTTCATGTACCGCGAGGGACTACACTCTTAGTCAATGCTTGGGCTATTCATAGAGACCCTAAGGTATATCGTATTAAATATTTTCCCCTTATGTGTCTAATTAAATCATGTCGACTATTATCTGAAATGCCAGTGTCCATGTTTAGGCAGATCCAGAAACATAGGTTGACGAGAGCAAAATTCACTCATGATTTTTAAAAGGGAACCAAGAGCTGATTCATCTTTATACTTGATGAGATATTAAAGAAAGAGTAGTTTTTAAATTTTGTATAAACCTTTAGTTCCCTCATGCCACCATGTACAACAGCCTATGTTTTCCACATTGAAACTTTAGTATCTGGTTTAAAACATTGCTGCAAAAAATATGGCTCCAGGTAAGAAATTGACAACTTTCTGTATTGTACATAACATAGTTAACAATTGCTGAAATATATATTAAACACTCCTGGTGTACGTCGAGAAAGTTAAAAACAGTCCTATTATCTTTGTGATCCAAACATGAGTGTATGATTATAGTTTTTTCTGGTGTATAGTTTTAGAATGATGTTTAAGTTTATGATGGTTTTTCACTTGTTCAACAAGGTTTGGGAAGATCCAGAAGAGTTCAAGCCAGAAAGGTTTGAATTGATCGAAGAAGATAAAGAAAGGTTCAATTTTCTTCCCTTTGGAATGGGGAGGAGAGCATGCCCTGGTTCCAGCATGGGAATACGAGTCATTTGCTTGGCGGTTGGTATGCTTATACAATGTTTTGATCTGGAAAAGGATGAACTTAACAAAATTACATGCGTTCCACGAGAAACTGCTCTAGAAATTCTCTCCACTCTGAAGTAGCTGCAAGATTATGGAAATAATGAATTAGCCAAAAAAATAATTGTATCACTAAGAGATACCTTTTTTTCGTAGAAAAAATAAGGATAATTTTCAAGATTCGCCATGATATGATACTGATGAGTTATGACAGCTTAAAACTGATGGAGCTGTTTAGCATTTCTTGAGTGGCCTTGAAAAGAGCAAGATAAATAGCTTATCATTGGGATCATATTAAGGAAACTGCAAATTTAGTGTTCAACATGTTAGCACGTAAAAACTGAGGAAGCGCATAACATGCACAGGAAACACTTATAATGTACAGTGTATTTAGGCAATAAAACTGCAGTGATTGTATTTAGGCAACATGATTGTATTCCCAAACCATCCGTTTCAGACAGGCACTAAGCTATTCTTGCTAATCCGATATAGTTTAGCAGCATGTAGGTGATCAACTAAGACGAAGACCCCTTACTAGAGACAGGAGTTAACCAGAGCCTGCACAAGCATTCGGGTTGCCTTAATCATTTTTTTTTTCCGATTAACCGAAGCCAAAATATTTAATATTTAAATGGTAAAATTGAACCACTAATGTTATATTTGAAACTAAATGGCCTGACTGCCATATTTCTGAAACCATGGCCAGCAACACCGTAATTTATATACCACGTAAGCAAAATAGTTCAAGGCTTATTAGACATGGACCAAACCTCAGTATTTGAGTACGAAAATATTATGTTTACCACTTGAGAATGGAGCTATTTAAATATTTACATGCAACAAAAATCTGCATCTATAAATAATCTTTTTGGCAGTAAATATTGGCAAAGAGGGGTTGATGCCCTTTTATACTTTTATAGACCAAGTCAAGTTATATGAAAAATACGGCTCTCCAAATTACAAATGGTATCAAATTGAATACTATCTACCCAAGTGCATTCACCTAGACACGACTTCTTTTTCTTTATTTATTTCCTTTTTGTGGAAATAATTAACTTTTTATTTGTGGGTTTTTTTTATTCACGTCTTTAGTTTATATCTTTATTAAAATTAAAAAAATGTAGGGGTTTCCCCATCATTTATATATATAAAAAACCTAGTCACAATTGTTACTTCCTTCTTTACAGTATGATGAATTTGCAGTCTCGGACTTAAAATTTGTGACATACTCTTTGCATGTCCGTTCTAGGTCTAAATCACCTAAACCGTCAATTTATCACAAAAAAACGTTTTTTTTAAGTGTAAAAGATAAACATTAAAAAAAGATAAATACCTAAAATATTATATTAATTTGTTGTAGTCTAATGGTAGGGAAATTATTTTCTACCAATACGGTCTGGTCTACCTTACCATTTCTTATTATTGTGGTGATTTTATCACAGTCTTTCTCCTTCTTCAAACATTCAAAATTGTATCAAGTCCTATTGACTTTTATTTTATCTATTCATATCAATACACTGTGCACACACAATGCATAAGCATGCAGTTTTAGATGTTATAAGATAAGTATGTTCACTTAATTTATTTATGTTATTACTAGGTTCCAAAATGGAATAAGTTTGTATTTGCTAATTACTTTATTTCTATTTAATTGTTCGTTACAAAATTGCGTGTAATTTTGATCGGTTTATAACTTATATCAAAATTATCGAAATGTTTTTTTTTAAAAATCTAATCATAAAATTTAACATTTGAACTATATAATAAACTTTTAAAAACTTTAATTCCGACAATTTTGATACAAATTATTAATCCGTAAAAAAAATATGGTTTACATAGTAAAACCGGTACTAGTCCACGGTCAAAGTGGAGTTTGGTTTACCAACTACCATTGTACTCAAAAGTCAAAACAGCAATTAAAAATACTCCAAAATAAAAAATAAAAGTTCACAACTTGAAAATAAAATTCCAAAACAAGTAAAATTCGAAATAAATGAGCACACAAATATCAAAAAACTCGATACTCACAAAACCATACAACAACAATAATCTCAAAATCTATTTTCCAACCAAACACAAAATAAAGTTCCCCACTCGTTCCTCTTTTCCCTGTTATATTGACCCGAGTGTTGTGAGCCGTCGATTAGCCGCCACATCATCAAAATCGACGGTAGATATGGGATCTGCACCCGATGATCGTATCGCTAGGATCACTGCTGCGATTCGCGTTATCCCCGACTTTCCTAAACCCGGTATTTAGCTCAGATCTATTCTTTTTTTATTTATTAGTATATAATATGCCTATATATATAACTATGTATCTATATGTATGTATTAAGTATTGATACTTTGAATCCCTTTGTTTCATAGTAACCGAGTCGTTGATGAACAAGCTCGTGTCGCTCGCTCATGTTCGGGCTTGTGATTGTTTAATTACGGAGTATAACTTTATTTATAATGCTTCTATTTGAATAATTGTAAAATACTACAGTCTAATACTCGCTATTGATAAACGCGATGCCCTATGTATAATAGATTTGTATTTTCTAAACTAATTTAGTTCCGTTCCTAAATAACTGTCCACTATGAAAATACGTGCAACTTTGACCATCCGGTTTTTCATAGCTAAATTTCCAAAATGGAAAATGTAAAAATTCCGACAATTCTAACCATGAACTACTGTATGATTGACTTTTGAAAGAATTTTTTCCGGAAATCTACATATGAAAATTCGATGGTCAAAGTTGTACGTATTTTCGTAGTGGACGCTTATTTAGGGACGGATGTTTTAAACTCATGATACTTCCTTGTACTATTGATTATCTTAAGATATCTATTTTATTTATGTAAATAAGATTTTTGTATAGTATATGCCTGGATCGGGATCGTTTAATTATTTTAACTTTATTTATAAGCTTCTATGAAAATAGTTATAAAATATAATACACACGATTGATAAACACTCTACCCTACATATGATAGATTTGTAATTTCTGAACTACTTTAGTTACGTTTAAACTCATGATACTTGTATTATTTTGAATATCTTAATATATATTTTAGTTAATTAAAATTTTTTGCAAGTGAAACGATATTAAACGTGCCTCGAAAGGTGTTTAGACTTGGCTGGTGAACACGATGGGCTTGTTTGAGTAAGGTTTTAGGGCTCATCTAGTGAAAGACCCGAGCTTGAGTAATGAACCTGTACTTTTTCATATGTATTAGTTGTCATTGCTTAATATATAGGAGAATATGAGTAAACTGAGTTTTTAATCATATACCTTCAAAACTGAACATTGTCTATAATTTTGGATGGGTAAGAAAAGAATCATGACTATCATATTGGATGTATAGAGTATTAGCAAATATTATTATAAAAAAATTTGATCTCAAGTAACAAAAGTTAAAAGTTAATGTGTAAAAGGTGTATAATTTGTATTGCAAAAATCAAACGAATTGATGGTGGAGCTACCGGAACTTGCCGTCGGAACAGCTGAGATGGAGTCCACCAGATACTGATGGGAATTTGTTGTAATTTTATTATAAGATAGGTAGTATTTAGTGAAACATTACCGTGTATTAGACTTTTTGCTAAAGAATGAGGGACATGGAGTTTTGCTATGTAATTCTAATGGACGTGGCTTTTTGCCAATTTACTCTTGCTGGCTGTATCTTCATAGCTAAATTTAGCTCCAAGTTCTAGTTGTCGACTTTATTGATAAATGATAACCCTCAATGCTGTGTTACACAGTTTTGTATAGATGAGATCTTTCTTACGGTAAAATAAGGAATTTTATAATGGCTGGACTTTGAAGTTTGAACTACTATTTGTGGACTCCTATTTTGTGTACTGAAAAATGGCGTTTTCAAGACATCGAAAGAGTTTATGTAGTATCTTTTTTTGTGCTTGCCAAACGCTCAGGTTTCTTCAATTTCATATGCTTAGAGGTTTTTTGAAATGTGTTATATTTTGTGTATAGTTTTAGTCTTTGCTCTATGGACGAAATCTCGACAGTTATCCTCCAGTTTTTGCTATATTAGTCTGCGTACATATGTTTCGGGACTGAGTTCAGGAGTGGAAAAAAAACCTCCGTCCAGGATTTTAATATTAGTTTTAATACTATTCATTCTTGGTGCAAGTAATGTTGCCATGCACGGTGTTTGACGAATGGCAATGTGCATGTGTTGTAGTCCACACACGAAAAAAAATTCAAAGAAACTTGGCAGCTACGAGTAATCTGCATTACATGATTCCTGAAATTAGCTTAATCATAATAGAATTAATCTATCTGACTGTTTTCAGAATTGTATGCTAGGAGAGTGCCAATGCATGGAGTATCTTCTTTACAATGATTACCATGTGTGGTTTTGTACATTATGTATTTTTTATTGTGGATTATGAACTTATTTAAGTTTCAAAGAGATGAGTATAGTATCTGGAAATGATCAGTGGAATGTGATGTCTGGTGTCGAATTGGTAGTAACTTTAGGTGTAAGTGTGTAAAGACGTGTATACATATAGGACTAAGTATGTTTATAATTTTGTTGCAAAAAATGCTTATTGCTTGTGTTCTATTTGAATAGGGATAATGTTCCAGGATATAACCACATTGTTGCTTGATCCAAAAGCATTTAAAGACACCATTGATTTGTTTGTTGAGAGGTACAAAGACAAAAACATCTCTGTCGTTGCAGGTAGACTCTCCTCTTTTGTTTACGAATTCTGATTTTTAATTTTATTTGTTATATTCATGTAATCCATGTTTTTCTATTTGTCTTATTTGAAAAGAACCAAGTAAGATTTGCAGGCAGTTTCTCCTATTTTATGGTAGATTGCTGTTATAATACTTCATCTACTTGTCCTTCATAAACATGAACTTTTGTCTGTCTCCTTTTTTCTTTTCTCTAAAAGTATTTTAAATCGAGGCTTAATATCATTTTCTGCACACCAACTTTTCTTGTCTTTATTATTATTTTGATGTTACTGTGAAGAAAAACAACCAGTGACATCTACGAATCTCAATTTATCAAATATAGGTGTTGAAGCCAGAGGCTTTATATTTGGCCCTCCTATTGCATTGGCTATTGGAGCAAAATTTGTTCCTATGAGGAAACCTAAAAAGTTGCCTGGTGCGTTTTATCCTCACTTACATCTGACTATCCTTTTTTTCTTAATATATAGCTTTATGTGGCTGGTATATTCTGTTACGTGAGAACTGGTTCTTTGTGTGTTTAAGATATGAAAAGTTTTTAATGGGAAGATTATTTTAAGGCTAATGAGATAAACGTAAATGGTGGATACTGTAGAACTGAGATGCTACAGCTTGTCGAGCGTGTAGCTCTTATTTCAATCAGAAAATTAGTTGTGCACGAACTGCCAAAGAAAATTAACTAAATGATTTTTGTTCTTTCCTTTTAGCTAATACACAGAAAAGCAAATAAAATATTATTTGTCTTCTTACAGTTTATCTATATCAATGGTGTCACAAATTAATTGCATGAGATATCAATTTAAGTGTTTACAAGTGTTATGAAAATTTCTTCTTCCAAGTTATGTCATATTTATGACAACATCACAATTAACCACTGAAGTTACTCACCTCAAAAGGAAAAAAAAAACTTACAGGACTAGTCAAATTAGTATTTGCCATGTTACAGAGCTTCTTGGCTCCGCAATTCTACCAAATTCTCCTACACACTCGTTGTCTGAAATGAAATCATATAGTTTGAATGCAATTTGCCTCTGGTTTTGAATTGTAATGTTTTTTCAAAAACCTAGACAAAACATTTTGAAAAATGCTATTCACAATCTTAAGAGATTTGGAAAATTCCTGCTAATTACCTTGGGTTATTTCTAAGTAGTATGTGCCTTTTCCCTTCTCATTTATTATTTATTAAGCATCTGATTTATTCGTGATCAGCATCCGTTGCTTTCGTTTTGTTTATAAGGGTAGAGTTATATTTTAATGTCTTTGGCCTTGCATAATTATTAAATCGCCTAGTAGTATACAGAACCTGGAAGTAATTAGTTTTTAAATAATTAATAGTGATATTTCCTTGATTGCTCTACCAGGAGAGGTTATCTCTGAAGAATACTCTTTGGAGTACGGAACAGATAAAATAGAGATGCATGTTGGGGCTGTCCAAGAAGGGGAACGTGCCCTAGTAATCGATGATCTCATTGCAACTGGGGGCACCTTATGTGCTGCAATTAGGCTACTTGGTAATTACATGATGCTTTTTCCTTCGTATTTGAGTTTACTTAAAAATATTTTTATCCTTTGCCCTTTCAAATCTTTAGGGTATAGTATACTATTTTGTACTAGATATTAATTTTGTTAACAACCTACATATGTTTAGCAATTAGTAAACCAACGTTACACTCGTCAATTTTAGTACACTTGGTGTACCAAGTAAAAAAAGTCAGCAGTGGGGTACTAAATAATTACAAAAAGAAGAAAATGAAACACAATTTTCTATAAAAAAAAAATCCACTATTGTGTCACAGTTATTCTTATTGTTGCTACAATCCATGGATTCTCGTCCCTGATCTATCATCTATGCTTGTTTTCTTATGTAGTTTTGGAATTCGTTTTGCACCTAGAAATACCATATAACTAAATATTTTGAATGGGACTAAAGATCCAGAGTTTGTTTCGCATTGGGTTAAATATTAGCATATTGAATTAGTGCTATTGATTTTCCATTTTTACCCCTTTCAGTTCTTTCACTTCTCCGTCAAAGTTATAAATTGTTTCACATACATTAGAGCAAATGGAGGTTAGGTTTCAGAAACTAAAGACCCAAAGTAGAAAAATTTAAAGTTTAGAAAAATGTTAAACATGTTCAAATCAATGAAACAAATAAAAGAGTGAAGCAAAAAGTTTCTTTCTATGGTGAGTTGCAAATTCGCGCATATAAGAAACATGGGCTTTTTTGTCATTTTAGTCCCAAGTCCAATCCTCACTCATATAATACCACCTATTATATGGTATTTCAAATGATGGCTTTGAGTGGGATTTGGCATCCATGACTACATATCCAACGCTCATTTAGCAAAACAAACACATCATTTATGGGCCTACTGGATATGGAGTGCAATCCCACCAATTTAGTCCCACAAACAAATGTGGCTTTGTAGGTTAAATTTAAAAAACGAAATCTGTAAATATGTTGCCATAAGAAATGTAATTTCCCCCATTTCGTTACAACTCCATCCGTTCCCTTGCGCCAACATTCTTTCCACTTTAGTTTCCTGACTTAGAAATCCAATGCTCTTGTCTGAAAAGGGGGAAACCCATCTTTTTTCATATCCATTCTTTAGCTGTAATTATGGAACTTGTTTTTTGTTATTGTTTTTTCTTCCAAAGGAATTAATGGGTAAATTATATATCTATATATATATATATTTATTTATTTTTATTTTTTTGTTGTTGTTGAAAATTCTGTGCAAATATATAAAGTTTCCGTACTGCTGCTGAATTTGAATTAGATGACTCCTTTTGTCTCCTATTTTTTTTTTGGTTGTATCACAGCTGGGCCGTTTCTATTGAAGTTTTTGCCAATGATATATTCCTGTATTGAATACTGTAATGTCTTACTCACATTCCTTTGGTAATATTCTTTCATTTTGGTCCAGAGCGTGTTGGTGTGCAGGTGGTCGAGTGTGCCTGTGTTATTGAATTGCCAGAGCTAAAGGTATGGTTTTGTTTTCTTTTTTTTCCTTGTTCATTTAAACCATAAAAAAATGATTTTTGTAGAACAACCATTTATGTTTTTTTTTTAAATTTCTGCTTCAAAAGATCAAACCACTACTTAAGTGCAAGGATCATGTGATTTACCTTTTTCGTAATTACAATTTGTTAGACTTGTAGTTTATTCACATAGTAGTTATAACTTTTGTTAGCTGAGTCCATCAAGGGCTGGTTTGGCGGGTATATCGGAAAACGAGCTAGCTTCTTTGAGATTAAGGAAACAACCAACCAACACATTTTTTTAGCCCATTAGCTCAGTAATATATAGAAGAAGAAAAACTTGGCTTTTAAGCTTGGCAAACAATTCGCTAGTTTCTTTTGTGATAACTTTTATGGTATGGTTGTCAGACTGGCTATGCTGTAGGAATTTGACGTTTGGTTACAAATACAAGTTAGAATTAGTAGATCAAGTTAGAATTTGATGGTTGTCAGACTGGCTATATAAGCAGATGTTGTAGACTGATAACCATATTGCTTGTGTGGCATGTGAATCATTTCCCCAAATTAGAATTAGTACTTTTTTCAATGAAAGTTGCTAATTTTAGGGTGTGGTTCACAATTTAGGGGTGGGCACGGTTCGGTCAGGTTCCGTTTTGGGGTAAACCGAAATTTTAGTCGGTTCGGTTTCGGTTTTCATGTTTTGGGAATAGAAACCGAACCGGACCGAAACCGTTCGGTCCGGTTTCGGTTCGATTAACGGTTCCGTTTCGGTTCAGACTTGTGTTTCGGTTCAAAGCTTTGTTTCGGTTCAATGGTTTCGGTTTATGCTTGGTACTTTTATTTTATTGTCCATTTAAACAAGGTAAAAACTTTATAATTTTTTAAAAAATCACATTTACATAAGTAGTAACATTCGAGTTTGCATAGTGTATACAGTATAGTAATATTATACAATATAACTAAAGTAATTATCTAGTGTATACATACTCATATAAGATCGGTTTTAAATCCGGTTCGGTTTATTTTCACAGAACCGAAACCGAACCGAATTATGGTACCGGTTCCGGTTCGGTTCACTACATTCTAAATTTAAAACCGAACCAATCGGTTCCGTCCGGTTTTCCTTTTTTTTTGCCCACCCCTAGTTCACATGGCACATCAGCAATTTGGTTCAATCTTGATCTCAACCTGGTACATAACAATGTGGTAAGACAACATACCAATGAAAATGAAAGTAGTTATAGCAAGTATTTAAGGTGAATGTGTGATAAAATTAGAAGAGATGACTGAGAGAGATAAATAGGATTGAGTAGTATCCAAGAAGAAGGAAACACGAGGAAAAATTGGTCAAGAATTAAGATGGTCTGGACATGTATGTGGCATTCTCGTCGGTAATAGTCTAAGTTTACTCTTATACTGGTTCTATATTGTTTTGATGCCAAGCAATTGCTTGATGCATCTTCTAAGACGGTTTATTTTGGTTTAAGGAAAAAAGGGCTCATTCAGCTTAAAGTTTTTAGTTTCTGATCAAGACCTCAAAACAAATCCGGACAGCTTTTTGGGTGTGACCAATTAAATGCAATACAACCTAAAAGAGAAGAAAAAGAAAATCTGACCAGCTGCAACTAAACGAACTCATTAACATGCAAGGATCTGATGCTAATTTGAGTATTAATGCACTTTTGCCTTTTTTCAGGGTCGAGAACGGCTGGGAGAGAAACCCCTCTTTGTCCTTGTAAGCTGATTTTGATCTTCCATTATGGGATAGTCCTGCATAATAAGATTATGGTCTGCAATTCATTGGTCTTAGAGTGGATTTTTTTTCTTCATAAAAGACCCCATCTGGAAAGCTAAGCATTATGATTACCACAAATTAAACCTATTATTGTGATTCTGTCTAAATTGAGCCATCGTGTTGGGTTTATGTTGTTTTAATGATTTGAAAGAGTTTATCTTTAATTTTATTTAGTGAAGATGGATTTTGACCACATTTTAATTGCTGTATTCTCTAATTAAATGCAATAGACAAGTAGGACGCCCTTTAAAATGCGTTTGAATAATAATTTTTTTTTCCACATCTTTCTATGGTTGTGAGTTAAAATAGTCTTAACATGCACTTTTCACAAAATGCTATCGTTTATTTGGTAATATTTGACCAAATGGAAAGGACATAACGGGTTACATAGGTCGACTGGTGAGCCAGAAACAAGTATATTTCCAATGATGGCAGTAATGGACTACTTCATACAATATACACCGTCACATTTGTAGAATTCACAAATATACTACTACAATTTTATTTCAATCGACATTTGCAAATGAAGCCTTAGTGGGTGTACAAACAAATTTTTCGAGTATAATATTAACATGATTCAGGATTAACAATAGTTTAATTGTTTATAACAAAAAAGATCTCTCTCGTAATTTACCAAATGATATAATCATATGGCGATTTTAGATATCCCTCGAGGGAAGCAGCGTGCTACAGTACATTTCATATTTTAACTGTAGCAATATTCAATGGATGTGGACTCTGAGTCACCTTGACTCAGAGTCAGGTACGCTGCATCCGCCCCCGATTGCATTTGTAATTTAACTTTTAATTGATAATAAATTCGTTTTTTCATGGTATCATGTCTACTTTACTCGATTTAATTATGTAAGTGATTATAACTGAAGTCACTCTTCCCATCCCTCCCCAATATAAAATTAGTAATTTTCGTCACATTCACAAGCATCGTGTTGGAACTTAGGAAAGCATGTCATTCATTAACGCTATAAAATCAGACTGACTCAACCAAACTGATTACCAGACAGTCATTTATGTAATTTTTATAATTCTTTTAACACCCAACCACAACAAAAATAAAACTACAAATATAATATTTATTAAACCCTAATTGAGACTACTCTAAACTTAAATATTAATTAAAAATATTTAAAATTTTAATGATTTTAATATATTTTATTTGACGATTCAACAAAATAAAAACTCAAATAGAATATTATAGAACCCTATTTGAGACTACCCTAAACTTAAATATTAATTAAAAATATTAAATATATGGCCGAATAGGAAACTTTTAAATTTCGGGGTGAAAATGAAATTCTAAATTTACATTAAAGACTGGTGTGTTGAGAGTCTGGTTAAGTCTATCTGGCTCATTAGCATTATTGCATGTCATTAATCATTTATGTGACAGTTATTTTATTAGAATAATGCTAATGAGTCGGATAGATTCAATCAGACTTTCAACACACTAATCCTTAATGTAAATTTAGAATTTCATTTTCACCCTGAAATTTAAGAGTCTGCTATTCGACAATATATTTAATATTTTTAATTAATATTTAAGTTTACGGTAGTCTCAAATAGGGTTCTATAATATTATATTTGAGTTTTTATAATGTAAATTTAGAATTTCATTTTCACCCCGAAATTTAAGAGTCTGCTATTCGGCCATATATTTAATATATTTAATTAATATTTAAGTTTATGGTAATCTCAAATAGGGTTCTATAATATTATATTTAAGTTTTTATTTTGTTGAATCGTCAAATAAAATATATTAAAATCGTTAAAATTTTAAATATTTTTAATTAATATTTAAGTTTAGGTTAGTCTCAAATAGGGTTCTATAATATTATATTTGAGTTTTTATTTTGTTAAATCGTCAAATAAAATATATTAAAATTATTAAAATTTTAAATATTTTTAATTAATATTTAAGTTTAGGGTAGTCTCATGTAGGGTTACATAAATATTATATTTGATGTTTTATTTTTGTTTTGTTTGGGTCTCAAAAGAATTCTAAAAATTACATAAAGTACTGTCTGGTAATCAGTCTGTTTCTATAACATTACTGGTTCAAACCAGTCTTACGTAAAACTCTCACTCTGGATTTAGATGTAAAATATAGTCCAGTATAAAATAACCAGTAATACTATACAAATAGACTGACTCAACCAATGGGCACCAAAATTTAAAATTTGAATAAAAATAATTAAGGAGACACGAAAGAGATAGCAAACAAAGATATAATATTTGAACTGCTCGCTAACTTGTTTTTACATCTAAATCCACAGTGAGAGTTTTACAGTAAGACTGGTTTGAACTTAATTGTTTCTGTATAGATAACGTCTTTTCATCATAACCTACAGTCATAGAAAGTTCAGTTAAATAATTAGTTCACTGTTTGATTCGGAATTCAACAAATCATATTCCATTGACTTGCCATATATAAGTAAACTTAACGAATTTCTTGGTTTTATAAACGTGTATGCTACATTATTAAGTGTATATATTCAAATCTTTTGATTCATCCATTTTAACAAATCCAACTGTGTAAAGCTGTTGTTATAAATGTGACCAAAACCTCTGCTCTCTTGCAATCCATAATTATATAACCGAGTTTACTGAATTTTATTATCAGATATTTTTCTTAAATTTTAATACTAATAGTAAGGAAATATCTAAAGCTAGCTAGTCACCTCAACTAAACAACCAAATTTGTCATACTCCTCTCTCCTTAAATATATTGCCCATTTTCTTCAGCGAAAAAGATAAGTTACCTACTTTTACATAGTCTGTTAGAGAGTACGTTGTTAGTGAATTGGTTGACAAAATGTACACAATTTAGGTCGTAGATTAGGCACCAAAAAGGGTCGTAGATTTTCACATTTTAATCAAATAATTCATAAAGGTTCTAACATTTTCCACATTTTACCACTATACATAATTAGGTTAAATAATTAAGACGTTTGTTATTTTTCATTAGTAACTATGAGGTGTACAAGTTTAGAAAATGACAGTTTAGCTCCCTCCATAATAGGAATATTTCACTGGCAATTGACTTTTTATTTGTTTTGAAAGTAAACTGGCAATTGACTTTATAGGGAGAGTATAATATTGTGCACAAAATCATACGATAACATTTGACTCCTTAAGATTTGTCAGTAACTCAATGTTCCTGGAATTTATAACCATTTGACTTCGTAGTTGGTCAATTATATGAAAATGATGGCCATGGTATTATAATACTAAAGATTATGACACTAACTCAATCAGCTTCAGCTGAACAATAATTAGTAAATATTTATATTGACATCTCTGACTTTAGTTGAAAATAAAAGTATTTTTCCGTGTGCGTTTTACAACCAATTAATGTATGCTCAATTACGTAATGAGTATTAGTTACTTAAGGTAGAGTGTGAAGAATAAAATGTAGAGTAGTGTGCCAAACTGTGAATTTAGGTAAATATAGATTTTACAAATTATACAAAAAATCTAGTTAGCATTATTTCCACCTACCACATACATCACGCGCTAACTAACGAGTCCAAATCTTTTAACTCTTATTCTTTATCCTCTTTCGTATTCTCTTGCTTATTTTATCCACAAAAAAATTCTACAAAAGTTAAAAAAAATTGTACAGTTACTATAATACATGTATCAATACATTCCAATAATTATTTTTAAAAGAAAATCCACACACAATTTATTTTGGAATAAATGTATAAATTAGTGTAAATTAAACATTAAATATTAGAAAAATTGTCTAAAACAATATTGTGTCTAAATGTTTTAAAATTTGAATACAATATAAAATAAAATATTATAAGGTTGCGGAATAACTTGTGAAAATTTAAAATTTGAATGAAAATAAGTAAGGGGGCACGAAAGATATAGAAAACATGGATAGAATATTTGTACTCTCACTGACTTGTTTTTACATCTAAATCCACAGTGAGAGTTTTACGTAAGACTGGTTTTAGGGGGTCAATTTTACCCGATCCGACTTTATCCGACCCGACCTAACAGTTTTTGGGTATTCGGTTAACGGTTTTAGAGGTTATCTCGTCATCTACGGGTCGGGTCGGTTCTATATAACTTTTTATACTTATTTTACCCGACTCATACCCGTATTTGTAATGGGTATAACGGTTCTCGATGCGGGTATTTACCCAAAATACCCAAAATTCATAAAATTTATTATATTTTTCTATATGTTCTTTTCTAAATGGTATTTTTACATATTGATAATGAATTTATTTTTTCAAGTTATTTTTTACACGTAAAAAATAAACAAAGTAACGAGGGAGTATGAATTTTTTTGCTTCATATTGATCAACAATGTGGTAATCATAATATATATATATATATATATATATATATATATATATATATATAATATGGGTATATATTGCGGTTCTACAATTCGGGTATGCGGGTCGGTTCGCGGGTTGGTTCTACGGGCCGGGTCCGCGGTATAGAGTTAAGAACCATACCCGTCCCAAGAACCAACGTGGTCGGATTGGATAGACCCAAAAACGGTTCCGTGACGGATCGATTCTTACGATTTTTGGGTATTTATGGTGCGATTTTCGTGTATCGGTTATTTTTGACGTCCCTAACTGATTTGAAATTTGATTGTTTCTGTATGGATAACGTCTTCTCATCATAACCTACAGTCATAGAAAGTTCAGTTAAATAATTAGTTCACTGTTTGATTCGGTATTCAACAAATCATATTCCATTGACTTGCCATATATATATAAGTAAAATTAACGAATTTCTTGGTTTTATAAACGTGTATGCTACATTATTAAGTGTATACATTCAAATCTTTTGATTCATCCATTTTAACAAATCCAACTGTATAAAGCTGTTGTTATAGCGAAATGTGACCAAATTAAACCTCTACTCTTGCAATCCATAAATATATTACCGAGTTTACTCATTTCCATTATCAGATCTTTTTCTTAAATTTTAATACTAATAGTAAGAAAATATCTAAAGTCACCTCAACTTAAACAACCAAACCAGTCATACACTTCTATCTATAAAATAAATAAATAAACATTCTTTAACCGGCTTTTTTTTTTAATGGCTAAACCCTTTTTTTAATACCGATTTAATCTAATCGTAAGCTTCATCCTCAACTTCTCATCGAACCTTATCTACACTTTTTAAGGGTATTTAAAAAAAAAAAGATGTGTAGTAATGTTTAAATTTAGTTTAAATTTTAAATTAAATTTAGATTATTTTTTTTGGTTCTTATATATGCGTTGGGTTTTTAGTGGTTGTCACATCCACATCTTTAGTAGATCCGGTCTACAATAATGTTACTCCGTCTTCTTATGTGAAAAAGATAAGTTACCAACTTTTACACGGACTCTTAGAGAGTGCGTTGTTAGTGAATTGGTTGACAAAATGTACACAATTTAGATTAGGCCCCAAAAAGGGTTGTAGATTTTCACATTTTAATCAAATAATTCATAAAGGTTCTAACATTTTCCACATTTTACCACTATACGTACATAATTAGGTTAAATAATTAATGACGTTTGTTATTTTTCATTAGTAACTATGAGGTGTACAAGTTTAGAAAATGACAGTTTAGATGCTATATTTATTAGGATTATTTCAATGGTAATTGACTTTTCTTTTTAAAAAAAAAGTACACTTGCAATTGACTTTATAGGGAGTATAATATTATGCATAAAATCATACTATAACATTTGACTTATTGAGATAGTTAGTGAGTCAGTGACTCAATGTTCCTGTAATTAATAATCATTTGACTTCTTAGTTAGTCAATTTTATGAAATTGATATATAGCTAGCCATGCTATTATAATAGTATTAAAATTATGCATGACACTTACTTACTCAGCTTCAGACATTCTGAGCAATAATTAATTAGTAAATATTTATATTGGCATCTCTGACTTTGGTTGAAAGTAAAAGTATATTTTCGTTTGCGTTTTACAACCAATGTACCCTTTTGCTTTACATAATACTTAGTTAGTAGTCGTTGCATATATTTCTTTTTTTTTATATACATCTTATAAGTGCATGCTCAAGGCAGAGCGTAAAAAATAGTAAAATGTAGAGCAGTGTGTCAAACTGTCGATACAACTTACAAGTCTTTTTTTTTTTTTTTAAGGTAAACAGACCGATAAATATATTAAGAAGGCGTAGCCTTGCAAATTAAACGAACTACAAGCTACTTAATACTAACTCTAAATCTACTTTACGCAAGACTAGTCACCGACAAACTCGGAACTTAGTCTCCAATGTTTAGCAATAAATCTATTTCTAGCATCATTTTTTACATTACATAAAAGATTCATTCTATTTACAACAACTTACAAGTCTTGTTTGTTTATATATGTAGTACTACTCTCCAGAGAATTTACAATACAGATGTGATAATTAAGTGCTGGACTCTACAAATGATGTGAGATTAATATTCAATTGAGACTAAGAGTACAGTGTTTATTTTGTATAGGAATGAGTCCGGGATTGTAAGATATTAATGCGGTTTTTATTATCATATTTTACCCCTCAAGCATATACTTTCATTTTCCATCGAAGGTATCACTCACTTCGTCATCAAATGCTTCCTGATTTCATATAAATAAAGATTTTATGAAGACAGCGATAAAATGTAGAATGACAAAACAATTAACAGAATAACATTATCTTCAATCACTTGCTAGGTACGAGAAAAACGTAAATAAATAACAATTAACTTTTATTTGACATACAACAAAATCAAATATTCAAATATTACAATAGTATATATTTTGTGGTTATGTAGTACTACAATTTGTATAAATTCAAACACATGAGTATACTGAAGCATATGAAAGAGTTTAATAAATATTAGCATCATATCCCCTTTCACCAATTGTAATACCACTCATAAGTGTGCTTTTGTAAATGATGATTTTTAGTAGGTTTTCATGTCCATTTGGGAGCAATTTTACCAAATCACAACACTTCAAGGCCCGAAGGATATGTATAGTCCAATCTCATACTTTTTATCTTATAAACGAACGAGGCCTAATAGTCATTAGTCAAGTTGATGTAAAATGAAACCCAACTAAGAATTGGAAGATAAGTGATGAGAATTACTAAAATATAACAGGTTATTGGATATTGGGAAAATCACAATCAAGAACGTTAAGGTTATGTGCTTTAAGCCTTTTAAGTGTAGTTGTTAACTCTCTGGAAGGTTTGATTTTATGCATTTGATATTTTATATTTATATATAAAAAATAACAGGGGTAATTAGAAAATAAAATAAAAAACTATGGTTGTAAACTTAGTACTACTAAAATTTGTTATTAAATATATGTTTATCCTAGACTAATTTGCTTGATTTCAGGAACTTAAAGACTTAATTGAACTCTCAGCAATAATAGTTTAACTTGGTTATTTTGTACAATTATTGATCTGTCACCTTTTGTAATTAAAGGACCAATTTGTATATAAACTTAAACTTTGTACTAGGACTATATAGGTGCTGAGAATACTCATTTGTAATTAACAATTATATTTATAAAAAAATATATTTTTCCACCGTCTCTCTCTATATTAATCTGTATATATGGTGAATTATAATTGTTGAATCTTGATCTTACTACGATTACTTGTTGTTTTGTCTAATCAAATTAGACCTTATTTTGTAGCTTTTGAGCGAATAACTATCTTAATTGGGAGTGAAAAAATATATAGTTGGGACCATCAAACTATAAAACTTCTAAGCGTTTAATACCTAATTAAAAGTTAAAAAAGTTACTTAATTTTGAAGCAACCAGCACCCCAATATTTTGTCGCAGTTTATATATATGCAATACAAATAAGACGGGCTAATATTAAGTTGCAATTAAATGAGTCAGTTTCCGCGTCTCACTTTAACCTTTTGCTAATTGTAATGCAAAAATTTGAAGAAATTAATTAACAACCACGTTAACGCATTTTTGCTGTCTCGTTAATAACATACTATCAATTAGTCAATTACTAGCTAGTATTCTTGTATTACTGGTGGGGAACTAACTTCAAATTTAAATGGAGAGTAGCACATCCATATCCTCTAAATAAAAAAATAATAGTAATGGGCCAGATATACTCACACTATAAAATAATGTTTGATTTAGTGAGAGTCAAAAGCTGTCACAAGACTGTCGCTAATTTAAAAAGTTGTCACAAATCTGTCGTAAATTGACTAAACTGTCACAAAACCGTCGCTAATAAGCTCGTAACAAAAAATACCGTCACTAATCCCGTCGCTATTTGAGTATTTTTTTTGTAGTGTCAACCAGACCCTCAACACACTAATACTTAATGTAAATTTAGAATTTCATTTTCAAAACGAAAATTTAAGAGTCTGCTATTCGACCATATATTTAATATTTTTAATTAATATTTAAGTTTAGGGTAGTCTCAAATAAGGTTCTATAATATTATATTTAGGTTTTTATTTTATCGAATCGTTAAATAAAATATATTAAAATCATTAAAATTTTAAATATTTTTAATTAATATTTAAGTTTAGGGTAGTCTCAAATAGAGTTCTATAATATTATATTTGAGTTTTTATTTTGTTGAATCGTCAAATAAAATATATTAAAATCATTACAATTTTAAATATTTTTAATTAATATTTAAGTTTAGGGTAGTATCAACTAGAGTTCCATAAATATTATATTTGAGATTTATTTTTGTTTTGGTTGAATGTCAAAAGAATTTTAAAAATTACATAAAGAACTGTCTGATAATCAGTGTGATTGCATTATCATTCTTACGTAATCTACCAGAATCTAGTGTAAATTAATGAGGCATGTACTGATTAACTATACTACAACTATTAGTTACTATTTTTGCACAATGTTAACAAATCCATTGTTGGGGGAACTAACTTCAAATTAAATGGAGAGTACCACCTCGATATGGATAATTATTGATTAGTACATAAAAACATACTTAATTTTTAAAATTTTGAATTCTCAACTTTTGTTTAAATATATTGTACCATCATGTAACATCAAAATCAAAAACAGAGAGTGAAAAGAAGTACCATATGTACCAATCTATAAAAGTGTTTTCGGGTCCGGGTATTTTATAATTAATTACCAGTTATATGTATATTTTCATCTGTAATTGCATTATTATTCTTACGTAATCTACGAGAATCTAGTGTAAATTAATGAGACATGTATTCCTTTGCACAATGTAAAATAAATCCATCGTTGATCGTTGTGGTCCTTGTGGGGAACTAATTCTAAATGGAGAGTAGCACATCGATATCCTGTAAACAAAAATAGTACTTCTATTCAAATTCTGACGTAATCTACAAGAATCGAGTATAAATTAACAAGACATGTACCAACTATACGTGCAATTATTAATTATTCTTGCACAATGCAAACAAATCTATCCGTTTTCTTTTGACATGCCTAACATTTTCGGAATAAATAAAGTTTATTTAGTTTCCCCCCAAGTTCTACACTTCCACGACTTCGTAAGGGCAAATAATGCTCGTGGGAATGTGCAACAAAAAAGGAAATTCTTTCAATAATGTTACGAATGCAAGAAAAACAAACTTTTCCATCATAAAATCTGCTTCGAATGGAATGTATGTTCACATTAAAGGTCCATCTTGAACCCACACCAAGTCACCAACACAGTACGTGAAGGGACACAGTGATTCTAAAGTCGTATATTTAGTACGGAGTAGATGAATGCTCGTTATTATGTTAAGACAAGGTGAAAGAACTCACGATATGAGATCAACATTTAACTCTTAACTACTATTGAAATGTATTGGAATGCACGACATTCGTATCACATCACGAGTGCTACTACGCAGACTATTGTACATTTGGCGCATGCTACACATGAGAAAAGAGCAAGGAGAAAGGCAAAGATTTGAAGACTTATTCACGATCACGTCTCATAGTGTTGAGTGATCACACTGAATGTGCAATTGTTAATATCAGTTTCCGTCCATCACCGCTAAATGATCTCATACTTCATTACCGAAAATGAGTTCTTTGACATTTGAAAAATATATTGCTGGAAAGTCTGACGTAACAAATTTGGGTATTATAAGACTTTCAAGTTTGTTAGTATAACAAAAGAATAATTTCGAATATCAATGATCAGTCTATTAGCTTATATTTTCATCACGACGAAGAGAAGATTCAGATTCTTCCAAAATTCCCTGACAATGCTAATTATATTTTCTTATATATGTTGCAAGACTATAACTAATTAAGCAAATATTAATGACCAAAAACATGGAGATTAAAGACGCGTTAACAGTGTAGTTAGTCAACATATCATAAACACCTCTTGGAGGACTAAAGAGACCAGTCATTAAGACACTGATTAACCCTTTCCTCACATTACTAAGACAGAAGAATATATCAACCAATGGATTATTTTATTATTAACTAATTAATAATATCAATATATACTTACTTTATGCACATAAATTTTGTCACAAATTGTGCACTGATGTGACAAATTTCCATTGTTATAGATGAATATATATGCAATTGATTGAGAATTACCTTTTTCATTTAATATTTTATATATATATATGTGTGTGTGTGTGGCTCTTCTTTTATTGATTCTTTTATTTACCAAACATAACTTGCACTCGATATTCCATATACGGGTACGAGTATCATACCAGTTACATGGTACATGTTTTTTGTTTATAAATCAAAACCATTAGTGTTAAACCAGATGAAAGTTAAATTCATGCAATTTAGTCCTTAGAAAATGGTCATGCTAGATGAGATTTATTGTGGATGCGTTTTTTGTTTTTTTTTATATATAATAATATTTGATATATCATATTTACACTATAACAAACTTAAGAAATATTGACAATATTTTTAGAAACAATCAAATTTTATCAATCTAACTTTTATGCACATAATTTGAAAAAAAAAATTGCTTGCAAAGACAATCTTAGAACGTAAGGAGACAATTAAAATTTGTCTCCAAATAATTTTTGAGACGAAATTAAATTATCTTCTTATGTCCGTATAAGATTGTCTTTGGAGACAATTTTTTTTTCAAATTATGTGTCTAAAATTTGGGGACAAAAAATTATTTTTGTGTCGAAAACATTATTTTTATCCCGAAAAGTTGCTATTTAAAGACAAAATTTGATTCTCTCTAAAATAATTGTCCATAATTTTTAAGTTTGTTATAGAATTACTAGCTTTAATTAATTAATTTTGTCACTAATGAATAAGTAAAATGTTATCTAAAAAACCATTATATATGTAGATTATACATAGTATACTTATCTTATCATATTTACTAATTTTGAGTTTTGTTCCATTTTTTTTGAATTAAACATTATTTTAGGAGCCATACCGAAATCGTATCGAAATGGTCAAAAGAAAGCGATAAATTAACAATACTTCAAATGACGCATACACCGGATACTCCAATACCGTACTGTACTCGTATATGCTACCGGAAGTTTTTATTTGTCCGGTACTCAAATATGATCGTTTACGATCGACGAGAAGTAAAAATGTTGGTAATGTTGAAGGGTCACGTGGTCAAGTTTTGGTGGTAGGACAAGAATCACAACTTTATAGGTTTATGTATCACTATATGCTGGTAATTTGATAGGACAAATTTAATTAGCTGTCAGTTCAAATTGCATTTGCTTAATTTAAAAAAGTAAAGTTACACCTAAAAATATTCTTACAAGTCGTGCAAAGCCGGCCACGAAGGTACAAAATCTTATTTTCTAAATGATTTTTCAATCTCTTTTACTCTGTCTTTTTGAGAATTATTAGATTTTATTCTTCTCCACTTTTATGGGGTTCTCATTTCCAAGAACAAATATCACTCTTATGAATTACTTATAACAAATCGTGTAATATGCGGTTCAATATACTCAGTTTTGATATTTTAACCAACCGTACGTATATTATTTTCTCTAATCCTTTTCAGTTTTAAATTCCTATCATTTTGGTTTTGAATTGCAATATAGCATGCTATTGGTATAGCAAATGTAACGAATTTCATATATGCTAATAAATCCATGCTTTTATACTATATATATTATGTTAAGTTTCCCATATTTGACATTATTGCCTCAAAATAGACCTTGGAGATTTTGAGTAAAATTATAAAGGAAACGCATTTTCAAATTAGTTGATTGACATTATCATTTCTTCCGCCGTTTATTGTACTAAATCTTCAGGGAAAACTATTAAGAAATGAATGCTAGAATATATCCGGATACTAAATCTTCATCAGGGAAAACTATTAAATAGATTGAATATTTAGTTGTTAATAGTTTGAATAGATTCGAGAATATAAAGGATAACTCTACAAATGATTTTATTTGTAATGACTGAAAGTTAGGCCCATCGCTTTTGAGATGAGGCGTTTTCTTCCGTTAACTATGATGTAATCTTCGGGTTTTGATTGAGCAGTTGGCTTATACATATATTCGCTTAATTTATTTATTTTTAAAAACGTTAGGGAAAGGTTAAAAATTAGTAAACAGTTACAGTTGAAAACATGTAGCAGCTGTTTGTTATGTTTAAACATTCAGTGGAGCGATCATTAGGATTTATAAAATATTTAGGATTTTAGTGGAATTTATTCATCCTATTGATAAATATTAAAGTATTAGCAGTATGTTGTTTTTATTTAAAGCGTGAGTATGAACCGATAAAAACGGCGAAAACTAAGGTGTAGATTGGGGGTTTCAAAGGGCTAAGTTCAGATTACCTGCCATTGTTACATTAGAAGATCTAAAATTTGAAGCTTAATTCAGATTTCACAGCTGGTTATTAACTTCTATAATGCATAAATTTATACTACCCCCAATAGAAATGTGCCATGTTGATGATTTGTTCTGCACAAGAATATTTATGGTCTCACATTAATTTATTTAGTTGCAACTTCATTTGCAGACAACTACCTACCCTAGCTGGCTAATTTTAAATATCAGTTTAGATTTTTTGCATACATATAGTATATGGAGTATATTAAATTTTAAATTGAGCTTGTACTTTGTTAAGTAATGAGGATAAGTTATTTGGTCATATACATATGATCGTGTTCTATAGCACCTCCAAAGTCACATACCGACAATTAAAAATATTAAGTGTATGACATAGAACCGTGTTATATCATTTCATACAAGATGACCACATTATTTCTCTCTGTAAGAGTAGTTTAACTCAAAATATGCGAAATTAAAACGAACACTTACCAAAATGTATTTATGTACACATAAAATTGGTGATTGCCGCTACCTAACTTATCTAGTCAACAATCTTCACCATGCGCGTGTGTAGGCATTGACTTTTTCGAAGAGATCTCAATTTGATGGCTCCACCATGATGTCGTAGAGATCTACTGTGACACAGCGTGGCTGGACGGCGACAGAGGAGTTATACTCTCCGTGATTGAAGTGTTACTCGTGATGATACGATATGTATGACCAATTTTGTATTTTGAAATTAAAGAATCTTTCAGATAATTATAGAATCAAACCCACGAGTTCTCAAAAGTAACATATAAATTCAAAATTAGCATTGAATTTTTCAAAATAAGACGATTTAATCCAATTGTGAACTATAAACGCCATAAACATCGACCCGAATTACCGATTGAGATTACTCTTTCCAGCATAGTTTATAAAACTAAATTTGAACACGGTTTGTGTACAAAACAGCAGTGAACTGTTTTGAACGGTAAGGATTTTCCTTGTTCTTTTCGACATAAAAATTGGAAAAACACTATCGTAAGCCCAGTCTACTAAATTTAAGGGTGTGACATCCACTAAAAAACCAACTAAAAATAACTATTCTAAAATTAATTCAAAATACAAACTAAAAAATCTGATTGGTTGGCACACCCGCTAAAATAATAGACCGGGTTCATATAATTGTTTTCCTAAAAATTGACTTAGATACACGGTTGAGATTATTCTTTTAATCGTGTATTTTTTTTATTCAACTAAATTTAAAAAAGTGGATTTGGACACTTTGTGTGTGGAAACAGCAAGACAATATTGTTTTGAATATTAAAGGGTGTCTTTGTTATTTTTTTCATAAAAAATCACCAGGATGCCTCATTGAGATAATTTTTTAAAATCATGTATTTTTAGGATTTTATTCGACTCAAATTACAAAAGTAGATTTGGACAATATTTGTGCGAAAAACAACTGGACATTGTTCTGAATATTAAGGAATGTCCTCATTCTTTTTGTCATAAAAATTGACTCAAATGTCTGATTGAGTAATTTTATTTATTAAAATCGTGTAGTTTTAAGAGATCTTTCCATTGATCTATTCCGAAAAAGCATTGTCCTGCACACCGAAAAAGTATTTTGGAAAAACTGTGCCCAAGTGCAAATAGCTAGTGTTATGCGGTACAAGCATTGTCTTAATTTTCTCAATTTATGAAATTTGTGTTTTTTTGTAATTTTTTAAGTTTTTTTTTTACATTTTGATTTACTATTTTTTTTGTGATTTGAGTTTTTGTGTGAAAAAAGTAGTGTCCTAAAATATTTTACTTTTGGGGGTTTTTCTGATTTTTTTTCATGATTTTTTGTTATTTTATACTCTTTTTTCGAGGTTGAGTTTTTTGTGGGAAAAAATTCCATTTTTTTTTTATTATTATTTCTGATTTGTTGTGAATTTATTTCAGAGTTATTTGGTGGAAAAATAAATTTATGGTCATTTACGTTTTTGTTCCGCCATGAAACAAGAATAGTTTAAATAAAGGTCCATTGTCTCTGATTAAGATTAAAAATGCTTCGGGCCTCTTAATAGTTTTTAGAAAATAATGCGATTGCATCTTTTGAAAAAAAAATGTCAACTACAATTATTTTATAATGAAATAATGATAAGAAAATTACCAAAAGATGTTACTGTTTAGACTATGTTCTTAAAAAGTAGCATTGAAACCTTTTATTTTTCGAAAGTGTCAATTTTCTCATTGCTCATTCAAAATTTATCACGATCCCTAACTCTTCGCAACCAAATTCAACCAAACCCGACCGAGCTCACCCTCACCATCCAACCCACTTACCCATTGGTCGTCGGTCGCTGACATAATTAAGTTGGATGAATTTTCGATGAGGTATTCAGAGGTCTAGTGGAGTGCATACTCGTTCCTGATGAAGTGGATACCCTTTTTCGAACTGCATATCCATCGAAAAATAAATGCATTAGTTTTGATAAACAAATCATTTACATAAGTGCATACACATTTACAGTAGTAAATAAACATTTTTAGAAATGCATACTCATTTTGTGGAAGATTATATATATTTGTTATGAGCTGCAAACCTATTTGTTAACTCTGGCCAGGAATTCCAGAGAGGTGTGACACAGTTTTTTGACAAAACAATCAAACTCACGTGAGTAACATTTTTTGACAACATAGTTTGGTTTATAATAATCATTTCAATTGAACCTGTAAAAAAAAATACTAGGCAATTTTTAGTTACAATATACGCACGTAACTATATATTAACTTTAGAATGGACAAATCAAATTTACTCTAGTTTCTTATCATCTAAGGACTATCACTTTGATCATGTACTTTATCGATCTTTGTATACACGAGGGTTAATTATTAGAATCACTTCTAGTAAAATAATATTATTAATATATTATCAAGGTGAAGAAACAATTCACTTTACGCCTACAATCAAATTTAAAATATATTAAAGGGACAAAAGGTCGAAATTTGCGCTTGGGATGTCGACAA
The DNA here is from genome assembly GCA_963920805.1 of Primula vulgaris. Taxonomy (NCBI): domain Eukaryota; kingdom Viridiplantae; phylum Streptophyta; class Magnoliopsida; order Ericales; family Primulaceae; genus Primula; species Primula vulgaris. The sequence continues at coordinate 11,911,053 of OY987212.1, forward strand.
TAATGTAACACTTATTTGTTACACGCACAAAAAAAACTAAAAAAAGTGTAATGTCATACTCTTCACACGATCTGACCGGCCTCCTTATCCATTTATTTTAATCTCCCAACTAATTTCTATATAGCTAGCATATCAAATAAAATTCTCCACGTTCTCCCAATTCATAAAACTCAACCCCTTTCCTTTTATTAGTTTTGGAAATACTTGTTCTGCCTAACTATCTTCAATTAACCTAAGATTAATTGTAATTAACATAGAATATTGAGAAGACTTCACCCTTAAGAACTACCTTACCTATGAAGGAAAAAAAATTGTGTATATATAAAAAAAACATATGAAGGAAAAGAAGCCAAACCATATAAACAACAAAACAACACATCAAAACTTATGAAAAACCAATGTTGTATCGGTGATTTATAAGTGATTGTACCGGTATCACTTCTTTTCATATTAGCATCATATATAGTTACAGACAAATAGTATTACAATGTTTCTTATCATTAACTAGCATGTATTGGACATTTGGTTTTGATAACTAACTCTAGATAACTAAAGCTATTGATCGTTTTGTCCATCTTTATAGGGGAAAAAATTGTACATTTTCTTTACTGTACATTTGGTGAATGACAAATACCGTTATATATGTGGGCAGTGTGTTAGTCGGAAAAAAGCAAGACACGCTGCTATTGCAAGCATTAGGTTGAGTAGTGTAGAAAGTGTGAGTATCCTTGTTGCTTTTTAATAAAATGTCTTATACAAGCTCGCAGGAAAAACCGTTAGTCAGTGATTCAAGTTCTACAACTTATAATCGGAAACATCAATGCATAAGTATTGTTTAACTTGTCGATGTGCGATAGGATAATTGCATATTATTGCCCCTCAATGAGTGGATTTTGACAGTTAAACTCTCTAATCATTTAGATTGCATTTTAATTAGCTCTAAGCTTGCTTAGGGTGCCGGGAAGGTTGAGCTATTATTAAATCCAATTATTGCATGAATTTGGTCACACCCTTAGCTGTATGGTCCCAGAGTGGACTCCTGAGTAATAGTTATAATTTTTTTAGAATAAAAGTATTATCAAACTTCAGTTTTAAAATAAAGTCAAAACCCGACCCTTGGGTATAAATATACACCCAAATTGTTTGCTCATCCCAACTCTCTATAACTTCCTATACCACAATCAAACAGTGTCATCATTTTTGTCTTCTCTTACTTCCAAAAAGATAGTCAAATTAGTTGAGAAGAAATTGAGATGGAGCCTATTAGAGCATGTCTTAATGAAGAATGGGAATCATCTTTGAGTGGAGTTTTCTCAAATTTTGAAGCTGATCAATTTATGGCACATCTGTATGATGCCAATAATGAGTATAGCAATACTTTTCGAAATAATGGAATGATCTCCTCAAACTTTTTGTCCATTGATGAGAACATCAATGACATTGGTGGTGTTAATTTATACAACTTTGCCAATTCCTTTCCTAATTCCCAAAAAATTTATGAAGAAAACAGTTACAGCAGTGGTAGCAATAGTCCATTTTTCCCAACTCAGGGTTATGAAAATAACCATTTCTTTAGCGAGACTAACCAAATGACAGTGTCCTGCAATAATACGTACGAGCATAGAAACATTTTCTCTGAGGGGTTTTTGGTGCCAAATTTTCCTCGTGTTATGGAAGAGAATTTCATCACGAAAACGGAATTGGTTAATCATGAGAATCCCGAAAATGACTTTCATCAGTCAAGTAGTACTGTTTATTCCGGTGAAGAATTGAAGTTAAAGAGGAAGTACCATGTCCAAGAACACGAAACAAGTGGAGATGGAAAAATGAATGAACTGGTTGAATCCCCGAAGAAGAAGCCTCGGCTTCCAAGAGGCGTAAGTCTTGTTTTTTGTTCCTTTCCAACTATAGAACAATGTTCTAATATTTTAAATGTGTAACCATTTACATATGAAGCGAATGTGCATTACCTCATAGTTCATAAAGAGACAATATTGAATCAATCAAAAGGGGTACATATGCTCTTAAATCAGCTACCTTGCATTGTACACCTTTTTTTTTTGGCAATCTTAAGAAAATATTATTGAAAAGAGTACATATATATGGCTTTATATACACAAACATTATCGAATAACATGCATTTAATTTCTTGATGCAGGCTCACAAAGTGAAGAGAAATGCCTTGTCCAAAAAGAACAAGAAAAACTCATTAGATGGTACTGATGATGAGGAGAAAAGTGGAACAAAAGATGTACAGGATCATCCCAACTCTTGTAACTCAGAGGATGATAACTCGAATATTGCATCTCAAGACTCTAAAGGAAAAGCTAATACAGCTTTAAACTCTAGTGGAAAAACAAGAGCATGCAGAGGGGCTGCAACTGATCCCCAGAGCCTTTATGCAAGGGTACTATTAAATTTCTAACATTTTTATAAAACATCACACTCAAACTGATTACCACCAGTTTTTTGGACAACATTAATGTTTATGACGACATTGATATTTTACGGAAGACTATAATATTCTTGTAAGTCGGTGACGAACAATGGTTGAAAATTATACATTAAACGACGTTCTATGTACTTTTATGTCAAGGTTTCAAATTATTATAATGAGAACTTCTAACAAAGAGAATTTTGGAAAAGCTAATTCAACAAAAATCGTTATAGTTCAGCAGGGTGATAAGACGTTTTTTTCCCTCGACACAGAAAACAAAAACTATAACAAGTTAACAACCATGAAAAGAAAAAGAACTAGAACCCTTAAAATAGTACTAAAAAAAGAAAAGAAAGACTAATTAAGTCAACTACTTTGTTACAATTACATGTCGCTGAAAACAATGATATAAAAAAAATAGTTATCTCAAGTTATATAACGTACTTAGACCCAAATAATTTATTTTGCAGAAAAGAAGAGAAAGAATCAACGAAAGATTGAGAATTCTTCAAAACCTTGTCCCAAATGGAACAAAGGTAACAAATTACATATTTATTGATCTGTTGGCATACATGTTTTTCATACCATTGCTGATATGTTTTTCCATTAATATACAGGTTGACATTAGCACTATGCTTGAGGAAGCAGTTCAATATGTGAAATTTCTGCAGTTACAAATTAAGGTATCCATATAACGCTGATTTATATTCGTATGAATATCATACCATTTTTTATAGTAATGATAAAATACAAATTGCTAGGATAAAGGTAAAATTTTGATAGCTGATGCTACAAACCTTTAGGGGTTTTATAGGTTTAGTACACCAACCTATCGGCTTTTAACGATTTGGGTACCCACCTTTCAAATTTTCCAATTTAGGTACCAACCTATCGGCTTTTAACGATTTGGGTACCACCGTCTTAATAAATCACGAAATTATGTCACGTGACATTTGACAAACATTAATTTGATATGCTAATTTGACAATTTTGCACAAAAATATGTCATCATATAATTTTGTACCCAAATCGTTAACCGTACTATAGTTTGGGGTAGTAAATGTATTTTTTCCCTTTAATTATATATAATCACCCTATGCATTTCAAATTAGTGAGGAATAATTTTGACTAATTTCAGAGACAAACAAAATTATCTTAGGAAATCATGTAGGGAACAATTTTTTACTGTCTGGCTCGCACCAATATGAATTTGTTTTTCGTTCTCGACTAAATAGTTTATTCTGCTTTCTAAATTCTTCCTTTGTATCCTTGCA